>CM055118.1:484762046-485357046 GCA_029206835.1 Rana muscosa
ACAATGGATGCGAACGTTCGAATTCTAAAGTGCTAATTATAACAACTATTATGCATGTTATTGTCCTAAAAAGGGTTTGGGAACCCGGGTTCTGCACCAGGGGACATGTATCAATGCAAAAAGAAGTTTTAAAAACGGTCGTTTTTCGGGAGCAGTCATTTTAATGATGCATAAAGTGAAAAAAAAAAAGTCAAATATCCTTTAAATATCGTACCTGGGGGGTGTCTAAAGTATGCCTGTGAAGTGCCACGTGTTTCCCGTGTTTAGAACTGTCCCTGCACAAAATGACACTTCTAAAGGAAAAAAAAGCCATTTAAAACTGCTTGCGGCTTTAATGTAATGTCTGGTCCCGGTAATATGGATGAAATTCTTTAAGAAAAATGGCATAGCTACCCCATGACCCCCCCCCCCTACCCCAGCCCATTACCAGCCCCTTTGGGTCTTGTATGGATATTAAGGGGAACCCCGCACATAAAATAAAAAAGGCCCTATATACTCTGAACAGCCCTATACAGGCGGTGCATACAAGACAGGGACTGTAGGTTTGTTCTTATGTAGAATCTGTTTGTAATTTTGAACAGGTACATTGTTGAAGTGTAGCTCCAGACCAAAAATCTATTTTTAAACTTTTTGGAAAACATAGGTAAGGGTTATCACCCCTGTAACATTTGTTTTGCTGTCTGTGCCCCTGTTCAGAACATTTCACCTCACTTTCCGTCCCAATGACAACTGTTTTTGAAATGTGGTGTTTTTCTTGAAACAAGGATTGCTGATAAAGCATCAGTACAGAGAGACACCTTTCTCCCATATTTATTCTTACAGGAGAGAATTTTCCTTCCTAGTGGTAGATTTCCTCTCACTTCCTGTTGTCTTCTTGCGTTTGCAAGTAGGAGTCGTTTGTAAGTTGGATGTTTGAAAGTAGGGACCTGCCGTATATACTCTGCAGAAATAGGCCCCTTAGTTGTTGGTGTTGGCACAACACTGTAAGGCACTCACAGTTACTCTTGGTTGGTGCTGGAACGCCCTGCTGTCAACTATTATATCAGGAATTTTAATTACATATAATTGTTGAACAGTGGTAGTAAAAATTGGGCCTTTGATGGTGGTGCTGGTGCCACAACACTGTAAGCCCTGACAGTTACTCTTGGTGGGTGCAGCAATGGGCCCTGCTGTGAATTATTAGATCAAGAATTGTAATTACATGCCCCTGTTGAACAGGGGCTGAAAAATTGGGCCTTAGGCACTGGTGGCACAACACTGCAACCCCTCACAGATACTGTACTTGGAGCACAGCAATGAGCCCTGTTGCAAAGTATTGCTTCAAAAATTGTAATTACACGCCCCTGTTAAACAGGGGCTGAAAAATTGGGCGTTAGGCACTGGTGGCGGCACCCCATAAACAAAAATGATCTTCCAAGCTATCATCATCAATCGTATCATTGAGGACTCGGAGGAGGAGGATAGCCAGTCAACATAACAGCACAGGCACTCAGCATCAGCATCAGTCTTGAAGGGATGTGACATGTTAAAATCAATTAGTCTGTTATATCAGCATCAGGTGTGTGGTAGCTGGTGGTGATCCAAGACTGGTTCATCTTGATGAAAGTCAGTCGATCAACCGAGTCGGTGGACAGGCGCACCCTGTGATCCGTGACAAATCCTCCAGCAGCACTGAATGTGCGTTCCGAAAGAACGCTGGATGCAGGACAGGCCAGTAGCTCAATTGCATACTGTGCAAGCTCTGGCCAGTGATCCATCCTCAAGACCCAGTAAGCCAGAGGATTTTCGGTGGGGAAGGTGTCCAAGTCTGACCTTGCCCCTAGATATTCCTGCACCATGTTTATCAGACGCTGGCGATGGTTGCTGGAACCGATCATACTTTGGGGCTGCGGACTAAAGAATTGTCTGAACGCATCGGTCAGACGGCCACCTTCCCCACCGCTCCTTCTTTGACTGGCCGAAGCCTCAGCAACTCGTTGTCCAGGACCAGGAGTTTGCAACCTCCCAGTCTCTGGGAACGCGTTGCACAGACCTTTCTGCAAGGCCTCCCGGAGTTGTCTCATCCTCTGCTCCCTCTGCGACGGTAACATAAGGTCCGCAACCTTACCCTTGTACCGTGGATCAAGGAGAGTGGCCAGCCAGTAATGGTCCCTCTCCTTGATCCGAAGAATACGAGGATCCTTCCGCAGACTTTGCAGGATCAGGGAGGCCATGCAGCGTAGGTTTGCTGAGGCATTCGCTCCGGAGTCCTCTGGGTCACTAAGGACGACATGATCCGCAGCCACCTCCTCCCAGCCACGTACAAGTCCACTGGTTTCTTGGGACTGTAAATCATCCCTAAAAGACTGCTGCTGATGATGCTGAGTGCCAGCCTCCACCTCCATGCTGACACAATCCTCCTCCTCCTCCTCCTCCTCCTCTTCCTGTGCGATGGGTGGGACAGAAGGAACACTGTCTGGGTAAAGGGGGCCTTGAGAGGCAAGGAAGTCCTCCTCTTCCTGCCTCTGTTCTGCCTCAAGTGCCCTGTCCATTATTCCACGCAGCGTGTGCTCCAACAGGTGGACAAGAGGTACAGTGTCACTGATGCATGCACTGTCACTGCTCACCATCCTCGTGGCCTCCTCAAATGGTGCCAGGACAGTGCATGCATCCCTGATCATGCCCCACTGGCGTGGAGAAAAAAAAACCAAGCTCCCCTGACCCTGTCCTGGTGCCGTAGTCGCACAGGTACTACATTGATGGCCCTCTGCTGCGTGTGCAGCCGCTGCAGCATGGCCAACGTTGAGTTCCACCTGGTGGGCATGTCACATATAAGGCGGTTCTTGGGCAGGTTCAACTCCTTTTGCAGCTCAGCCAGGCGAGCACTGGCATTATAAGATCTGCGGAAATGCACACAGACTTTCCTGGCCTGCCTCAGGACATCCTGTAAGCCCGGGTACCTGCCCAAGAAGCGCTGCACCACCAGGTTAAGGACGTGAGCCACACAGGGCACATGGGTCAGTTGTCCCTGTCGGAGGGCGGAGAGGAGGTTGGTGCCATTGTCGCAAACCACCATTCCTGGCTTAAGCTGGCGTGGCGTCAACCACCTCTCGGCCTGGCCCTGCAGAGCAGACAGGACCCCTGCCCCAGTGTGGCTTCTGTCCCCCAAACACACCAGCGCAAGCACGGCATGGCATCTTTTTGCCTGCGTACTTGCGTAGCCCCGTGAACGGCTACGGAGCACCGCTGGTTCATAGGACAAACCACAGGAAGAGGCCATGGAGGAAGAAGAAGAGGAGGGGGTGGAGGAGAGAGGGTGTGTCACAACCAGTAGTAGCATTTTGGAGGCGTGGCGGTGGGACAACCTCCAACACTACTGCACCTTGTCCTGAATCCTTCCCAGCTGCCAAAAGAGTGACCCAATGGGCCGTGAAAGAAAGGTAACGTCCCTGTCCATGCCTGCTGGACCATGAGTCAGCGGTAATATGCACCTTACCGCTGACCGCCCTGTCCAGCGAGGCCAAGACATTGCCTTCCACATGCCGGTAGAGAGCCGGAATAGCCTTCCGTGAGAAAAAGTGGCGTTTGGGAACCTGCCACTGAGGAACCGCACATTGCACAAACTCACGGAAGGGGGCCGAGTCTACCAACTGAAAAGGCAGCAGTTGAAGCGCTAGCAATTTAGCCAAGCTAGCATTCAACCGCTGGGTAGTGATGAGCCGAACACCCCCCGGGTTCGGTTCGCACCAGAACCCGCGAACGGACCGAAAGTTCGAACGAACATTAGAACCCTATTAAATACAATGGATGCGAACGTTCGAATTCTAAAGTGCTAATTATAACAACTATTATGCATGTTATTGTCCTAAAAAGGGTTTGGGAACCCGGGTTCTGCACCAGGGGACATGTATCAATGCAAAAAGAAGTTTTAAAAACGGTCGTTTTTCGGGAGCAGTCCATTTTAATGATGCATAAAGTGAAAAAAAAAAAGTCAAATATTCCTTTAAATATCGTACCTGGGGGGTGTCTAAAGTATGCCTGTGAAGTGCCACGTGTTTCCCGTGTTTAGAACTGTCCCCTGCACAAAATGACACTTCTAAAGGAAAAAAAAGCCATTTAAAACTGCTTGCGGCTTTAATGTAATGTCTGGTCCCGGTAATATGGATGAAATTCTTTAAGAAAAATGGCATAGCTACCCCATGACCCCCCCCCCCCCTACCCCAGCCCATTACCAGCCCCTTTGGGTCTTGTATGGATATTAAGGGGAACCCCGCACATAAAATAAAAAAGGCCCTATATACTCTGAACAGCCCTATACAGGCGGTGCATACAAGACAGGGACTGTAGGTTTGTTCTTATGTAGAATCTGTTTGTAATTTTGAACAGGTACATTGTTGAAGTGTAGCTCCAGACCAAAATTCTATTTTTAAACTTTTTGGAAAACATAGGTAAGGGTTATCACCCCTGTAACATTTGTTTTGCTGTCTGTGCCCCTGTTCAGAACATTTCACCTCACTTTCCGTCCCAATGACAACTGTTTTTGAAATGTGGTGTTTTTCTTGAAACAAGGATTGCTGATAAAGCATCAGTACAGAGGAGACACCTTTCTCCCATATTTATTCTTACAGGAGAGAATTTTCCTTCCTAGTGGTAGATTTCCTCTCACTTCCTGTTGTCTTCTTGCGTTTGCAAGTAGGAGTCGTTTGTAAGTTGGATGTTTGAAAGTAGGGACCCTGCCGTATATACTCTGCAGAAATAGGCCCCTTAGTTGTTGGTGTTGGCACAACACTGTAAGCACTCACAGTTACTCTTGGTTGGTGCTGGAACGCCCTGCTGTCAACTATTATATCAGGAATTTTAATTACATATAATTGTTGAACAGTGGTAGTAAAAATTGGGCCTTTGATGGTGGTGCTGGTGCCACAACACTGTAAGCCCTGACAGTTACTCTTGGTGGGTGCAGCAATGGGCCCTGCTGTGAATTATTAGATCAAGAATTGTAATTACATGCCCCTGTTGAACAGGGGCTGAAAAATTGGGCCTTAGGCACTGGTGGCACAACACTGCAACCCCTCACAGATACTGTACTTGGAGCACAGCAATGAGCCCTGTTGCAAAGTATTGCTTCAAAAATTGTAATTACACGCCCCTGTTAAACAGGGGCTGAAAAATTGGGCGTTAGGCACTGGTGGCGGCACCCATAAACAAAAATGATCTTCCAAGCTATCATCATCAATCGTATCATTGAGGACTCGGAGGAGGAGGATAGCCAGTCAACATAACAGCACAGGCACTCAGCATCAGCATCAGTCTTGAAGGGATGTGACATGTTAAAATCAATTAGTCTGTTATATCAGCATCAGGTGTGTGGTAGCTGGTGGTGATCCAAGACTGGTTCATCTTGATGAAAGTCAGTCGATCAACCGAGTCGGTGGGACAGGCGCACCCTGTGATCCGTGACAAATCCTCCAGCAGCACTGAATGTGCGTTCCGAAAGAACGCTGGATGCAGGACAGGCCAGTAGCTCAATTGCATACTGTGCAAGCTCTGGCCAGTGATCCATCCTCAAGACCCAGTAAGCCAGAGGATTTTCGGTGGGGAAGGTGTCCAAGTCTGACCTTGCCCCTAGATATTCCTGCACCATGTTTATCAGACGCTGGCGATGGTTGCTGGAACCGATCATACTTTGGGGCTGCGGACTAAAGAATTGTCTGAACGCATCGGTCAGACGGCCACCTTCCCCACCGCTCCTTCTTTGACTGGCCGAAGCCTCAGCAACTCGTTGTCCAGGACCAGGAGTTTGCAACCTCCCAGTCTCTGGGAACGCGTTGCACAGACCTTTCTGCAAGGCCTCCCGGAGTTGTCTCATCCTCTGCTCCCTCTGCGACGGTAACATAAGGTCCGCAACCTTACCCTTGTACCGTGGATCAAGGAGAGTGGCAGCCAGTAATGGTCCCTCTCCTTGATCCGAAGAATACGAGGATCCTTCCGCAGACTTTGCAGGATCAGGGAGG
This sequence comes from Rana muscosa, assembly GCA_029206835.1. Taxonomy (NCBI): domain Eukaryota; kingdom Metazoa; phylum Chordata; class Amphibia; order Anura; family Ranidae; genus Rana; species Rana muscosa. Next base: position 484,768,040 of record CM055118.1, read on the forward strand.
CCATGCAGCGTAGGTTTGCTGAGGCATTCGCTCCGGAGTCCTCTGGGTCACTAAGGACGACATGATCCGCAGCCACCTCCTCCCAGCCACGTACAAGTCCACTGGTTTCTTGGGACTGTAAATCATCCCTAAAAGACTGCTGCTGATGATGCTGAGTGCCAGCCTCCACCTCCATGCTGACACAATCCTCCTCCTCCTCCTCCTCCTCCTCTTCCTGTGCGATGGGTGGGACAGAAGGAACACTGTCTGGGTAAAGGGGGCCTTGAGAGGCAAGGAAGTCCTCCTCTTCCTGCCTCTGTTCTGCCTCAAGTGCCCTGTCCATTATTCCACGCAGCGTGTGCTCCAACAGGTGGACAAGAGGTACAGTGTCACTGATGCATGCACTGTCACTGCTCACCATCCTCGTGGCCTCCTCAAATGGTGCCAGGACAGTGCATGCATCCCTGATCATGCCCCACTGGCGTGGAGAAAAAAAAACCAAGCTCCCCTGACCCTGTCCTGGTGCCGTAGTCGCACAGGTACTCATTGATGGCCCTCTGCTGCGTGTGCAGCCGCTGCAGCATGGCCAACGTTGAGTTCCACCTGGTGGGCATGTCACATATAAGGCGGTTCTTGGGCAGGTTCAACTCCTTTTGCAGCTCAGCAAGGCGAGCACTGGCATTATAAGATCTGCGGAAATGCACACAGACTTTCCTGGCCTGCCTCAGGACATCCTGTAAGCCCGGGTACCTGCCCCAGAAGCGCTGCACCACCAGGTTAAGGACGTGAGCCACACAGGGCACATGGGTCAGTTGTCCCTGTCGGAGGGCGGAGAGGAGGTTGGTGCCATTGTCGCAAACCACCATTCCTGCTTAAGCTGGCGTGGCGTCAACCACCTCTCGGCCTGGCCCTGCAGAGCAGACAGGACCTCTGCCCCAGTGTGGCTTCTGTCCCCCAAACACACCAGCGCAAGCACGGCATGGCATCTTTTTGCCTGCGTACTTGCGTAGCCCCCGTGAACGGCTACGGAGCACCGCTGGTTCATAGGACAAACCACAGGAAGAGGCCATGGAGGAAGAAGAAGAGGAGGGGGTGGAGGAGAGAGGTGTGTCACAACCAGTAGTAGCATTTTGGAGGCGTGGCGGTGGGACAACCTCCAACACTACTGCACCTTGTCCTGAATCCTTCCCAGCTGCCAAAAGAGTGACCCAATGGGCCGTGAAAGAAAGGTAACGTCCTGTCCATGCCTGCTGGACCATGAGTCAGCGGTAATATGCACCTTACCGCTGACCCGCCCTGTCCCAGCGAGGCCAAGACATTGCCTTCCACATGCCGGTAGAGAGCCGGAATAGCCTTCCGTGAGAAAAAGTGGCGTTTGGGAACCTGCCACTGAGGAACCGCACATTGCACAAACTCACGGAAGGGGGCCGAGTCTACCAACTGAAAAGGCAGCAGTTGAAGCGCTAGCAATTTAGCCAAGCTAGCATTCAACCGCTGGGCATGTGGATGGCTGGGAGTGAACTTCTTTCGACGGTCCAGCAGCTGGGGCAGGGAAATTTGCCTGCTAGAATCGGACGTCGGTGTACTGCTAGCAGAGTGGGCGCAAGTACTTGGCTGTGACACACCTAATTCTACACCTTCATCCCTCTCAGTGCATGTTTCAGAGAGGACTGAAGTTATAGTGGGGTTGGAGATCCCAGCTGATGCGGTGCAAGGAGAGGTCCGCTTTGTTCTTTGGTGTGGGTCTTTGAGGTAGGCTTGCCAACGAGCTGCATGGCAGGTCAACATATGTCTGGTCAGGCATGTGGTACCCAAGCGGCTGATGTTTTGGCCACGCGATATACGCTTGAGACATATGTTGCAAACAGCAGCTGTGCGATCTGATGCACTAGCCTCAAAAAAGGCCCACACCAAAGAACTTTTTGAATGACGGGCAGAGGCAGCGCCCTGCACAGGCGGAGCTCTGCGGTGTGATTCCGTCGGTGTACTGCCCTTACGCTGGCCACCAAAGGGCATCCTGCCTCGTTGGAGATGTGCCTCCTCCTCATCCTCCTCCTCCTCCTCTCTCCTATTAGGCACCCACGTGGAGTCAGTGACCTCATCATCCCCTCCCTCCTCATCACTGGAGCCAATCTGGCAGTATGCTGCAGCTGCTGGAACATGACTGCCAGATTGGTGTCCTTCTTGAGCATCCCCTCTGTCTGCTCTCACGCTACTGCCTTCCTCTAGCTGGGTTTCATCATCAGACCCTTCGAAACGCTGGGCATCCTCCTGGAGCATGTACCCAACACTGTGCTGAAACAGTTCGGGGGACTCCTCAGGAGGAGGACATGGTGGGTCTAGGGAAGGAGTGACTGATGATTTGTCTGACATTGATACCAGGGAAGACGACGCTTTGGCAGCTGCTTTTCCAGTACCCTGAGCCTGGGTGAGAGAGGATGAGGAGGAGGAGGAGGGCTTGGTCATCCACTCTACCAAGTCTTCGGCATGATGTGGCTCAACATGTCCAGCTGCCGAAAAGAAGGACAAGCGTGTCCCATGGCCATGTGCTGATGACAATGCACCGCGTCCACGACCAGCACTGTTGCCCCCAGACACAGAGCCTGCTTGCCCTCTTTTATTGCCTCCTGACTGTCTGCCTCTCCTTGTTTGCCTTCCAGACATTCTAATAGATGGCCTGCAGGGAGATGGGAAAAAAGCAATAAGGGCTACCTTCAGGTGTCCTTCTCTGTCCCTTGAAACAAGGACTTTCACAGTGAAAGAAACTGACACTCTCCCTACCTACAGTTTTCTGTCCCTAGAAAAAATGTTTTTTTTAATCACAATATAGCACAAGGACAATTCACTCACTGTCCTTACAGGTCCCTGGAAACAAGGACTTGCAGAGTGAAAGAAAAAAAACACTCTCCCTACCTACAGTTTTCTGTCCCTAGAAAAAATGTTTTTTTTAATCACAATATAGCACAAGAACAATTCACTCACTGTCCTTACAGGTCCCTGGAAACAAGGACTTGCAGAGTGAAAGAAAAAAAACACTCTCCCTACCTACAGTTTTCTGTCCCTAGAAAAAATGTTTTTTTTTAATCACAATATAGCACAAGGACAATTCACTCACTGTCCTTACAGGTCCCTGGAAACAAGGACTTGCAGAGTGAAAGAAAATAAACACTCTCCCTACCTACAGTTTTCTGTCCCTAGAATAAATGTTTTTTTTAATCACAATATAGCACAAGGACAATTCACTCACTGTCCTTACAGGTCCCTGGAAACAAGGACTTGCAGAGTGAAATAAACTGACACTCTCCCTACCTACAGTTTTCTGTCCCTAGAATAAATGTTTTTTTTAAGCACAATATAGCACAAGGACAATTCACTCACTGTCCTTACAGGTCCCTGGAAACAAGGACTTGCAGAGTGAAAGAAAAAAAACACTCTCCCTACCTACAGTTTTCTGTCCCTAGAAAAAATGTTTTTTTTAATCACAATATAGCACAAGGACAATTCACTCACTGTCCTTACAGGTCCCTGGAAACAAGGACTTGCAGAGTGAAAGAAAAAAAACACTCTCCCTACCTACAGTTTTCTGTCCCTAGAAAAAATGTTTTTTTTAATCACAATATAGCACAAGGACAATTCACTCACTGTCCTTACAGGTCCCTGGAAACAAGGACTTGCAGAGTGAAAGAAAAAAAACACTCTCCCTACCTACAGTTTTCTGTCCCTAGAAAAAATGTTTTTTTTAATCACAATATAGCACAAGGACAATTCACTCACTGTCCTTACAGGTCCCTGGAAACAAGGACTTGCAGAGTGAAATAAACTGACACTCTCCCTACCTACAGTTTTCTGTCCCTAGAATAAATGTTTTTTTTAAGCACAATATAGCACAAGGACAATTCACTCACTGTCCTTACAGGTCCCTGGAAACAAGGACTTGCAGAGTGAAAGAAAAAAAACACTCTCCCTACCTACAGTTTTCTGTCCCTAGAAAAAATGTTTTTTTTAATCACAATATAGCACAAGGACAATTCACTCACTGTCCTTACAGGTCCCTGGAAACAAGGACTTGCAGAGTGAAAGAAAAAAAACACTCTCCCTACCTACAGTTTTCTGTCCCTAGAATAAATGTTTTTTTTGAAGCACAATATAGCACAAGGACAATTCACTCACTGTCCTTACAGGTCCCTGGAAACAAGGACTTGCAGAGTGAAAGAAAAAAAACACTCTCCCTACCTACAGTTTTCTGTCCCTAGAAAAAATGTTTTTTTTAATCACAATATAGCACAAGGACAATTCACTCACTGTCCTTACAGGTCCCTGGAAACAAGGACTTGCAGAGTGAAAGAAAAAAAACACTCTCCCTACCTACAGTTTTCTGTCCCTAGAAAAAATGTTTTTTTTAATCACAATATAGCACAAGGACAATTCACTCACTGTCCTTACAGGTCCCTGGAAACAAGGACTTGCAGAGTGAAATAAACTGACACTCTCCCTACCTACAGTTTTCTGTCCCTAGAATAAATGTTTTTTTTAAGCACAATATAGCACAAGGACAATTCACTCACTGTCCTTACAGGTCCCTGGAAACAAGGACTTGCAGAGTGAAAGAAAAAAAACACTCTCCCTACCTACAGTTTTCTGTCCCTAGAAAAAATGTTTTTTTTAATCACAATATAGCACAAGGACAATTCACTCACTGTCCTTACAGGTCCCTGGAAACAAGCACTTGCAGAGTGAAATAAACTGACACTCTCCCTACCTACAGTTTTCTGTCCCTAGAATAAATGTTTTTTTTAAGCACAATATAGCACAAGGACAATTCACTCACTGTCCTTACAGGTCCCTGGAAACAAGGACTTGCAGAGTGAAAGAAAAAAAACACTCTCCCTACCTACAGTTTTCTGTCCCTAGAAAAAATGTTTTTTTTAATCACAATATAGCACAAGGACAATTCACTCACTGTCCTTACAGGTCCCTGGAAACAAGGACTTGCAGAGTGAAAGAAAAAAAACACTCTCCCTACCTACAGTTTTCTGTCCCTAGAATAAATGTTTTTTTTTAAGCACAATATAGCACAAGGACAATTCACTCACTGTCCTTACAGGTCCCTGGAAACAAGGACTTGCAGAGTGAAAGAAAAAAAACACTCTCCCTACCTACAGTTTTCTGTCCCTAGAAAAAATGTTTTTTTTAATCACAATATAGCACAAGGACAATTCACTCACTGTCCTTACAGGTCCCTGGAAACAAGGACTTGCAGAGTGAAATAAACTGACACTCTCCCTACCTACAGTTTTCTGTCCCTAGAATAAATGTTTTTTTTAAGCACAATATAGCACAAGGACAATTCACTCACTGTCCTTACAGGTCCCTGGAAACAAGGACTTGCAGAGTGAAAGAAAAAAAACACTCTCCCTACCTACAGTTTTCTGTCCCTAGAATAAATGTTTTTTTTTAAGCACAATATAGCACAAGGACAATTCACTCACTGTCCTTACAGGTCCCTGGAAACAAGGACTTGCAGAGTGAAATAAACTGACACTCTCCCTACCTACAGTTTTCTGTCCCTAGAAAAAATGTTTTTTTTAATCACAATATAGCACAAGGACAATTCACTCACTGTCCTTACAGGTCCCTGGAAACAAGGACTTGCAGAGTGAAATAAACTGACACTCTCCCTACCTACAGTTTTCTGTCCCTAGAATAAATGTTTTTTTTAAGCACAATATAGCACAAGGACAATTCACTCACTGTCCTTACAGGTCCCTGGAAACAAGGACTTGCAGAGTGAAAGAAAAAAAACACTCTCCCTACCTACAGTTTTCTGTCCCTAGAATAAATGTTTTTTTTAATCACAATATAGCACAAGGACAATTCACTCACTGTCCTTACAGGTCCCTGGAAACAAGGACTTGCAGAGTGAAATAAACTGACACTCTCCCTACCTACAGTTTTCTGTCCCTAGAAAAAATGTTTTTTTTAATCACAATATAGCACAAGGACAATTCACTCACTGTCCTTACAGGTCCCTGGAAACAAGGACTTGCAGAGTGAAATAAACTGACACTCTCCCTACCTACAGTTTTCTGTCCCTAGAATAAATGTTTTTTTTAAGCACAATATAGCACAAGGACAATTCACTCACTGTCCTTACAGGTCCCTGGAAACAAGGACTTGCAGAGTGAAAGAAAAAAAACACTCTCCCTACCTACAGTTTTCTGTCCCTAGAAAAAATGTTTTTTTTAATCACAATATAGCACAAGGACAATTCACTCACTGTCCTTACAGGTCCCTGGAAACAAGGACTTGCAGAGTGAAAGAAAAAAAACACTCTCCCTACCTACAGTTTTCTGTCCCTAGAATAAATGTTTTTTTTTAAGCACAATATAGCACAAGGACAATTCACTCACTGTCCTTACAGGTCCCTGGAAACAAGGACTTGCAGAGTGAAAGAAAAAAAACACTCTCCCTACCTACAGTTTTCTGTCCCTAGAAAAAATGTTTTTTTTAATCACAATATAGCACAAGGACAATTCACTCACTGTCCTTACAGGTCCCTGGAAACAAGGACTTGCAGAGTGAAATAAACTGACACTCTCCCTACCTACAGTTTTCTGTCCCTAGAATAAATGTTTTTTTTAAGCACAATATAGCACAAGGACAATTCACTCACTGTCCTTACAGGTCCCTGGAAACAAGGACTTGCAGAGTGAAAGAAAAAAAACACTCTCCCTACCTACAGTTTTCTGTCCCTAGAATAAATGTTTTTTTTAAGCACAATATAGCACAAGGACAATTCACTCACTGTCCTTACAGGTCCCTGGAAACAAGGACTTGCAGAGTGAAAGAAAAAAAACACTCTCCCTACCTACAGTTTTCTGTCCCTAGAAAAAATGTTTTTTTTAATCACAATATAGCACAAGGACAATTCACTCACTGTCCTTACAGGTCCCTGGAAACAAGGACTTGCAGAGTGAAATAAACTGACACTCTCCCTACCTACAGTTTTCTGTCCCTAGAATAAATGTTTTTTTTAAGCACAATATAGCACAAGGACAATTCACTCACTGTCCTTACAGGTCCCTGGAAACAAGGACTTGCAGAGTGAAAGAAAAAAAACACTCTCCCTACCTACAGTTTTCTGTCCCTAGAAAAAATGTTTTTTTTAATCACAATATAGCACAAGGACAATTCACTCACTGTCCTTACAGGTCCCTGGAAACAAGGACTTGCAGAGTGAAAGAAACTGACACTCTCCCTACCTACAGTTTTCTGTCCCTAGAATAAATGTTTTTTTAAGCACAATATAGCACAAGGACAATTCACTCACTGTCCTTCCAGGTCCCTGGAAACAAGGACTTGCAGAGTGAAAGAAACTGACACTGTCCCTACCTACAGTTTTCTGTCCCTAGAATAAATGTTTTTTTTAAGCACACTATAGCACAAGCACAAAACACACTGACACTCTCCCTACCTATCCTTCTCTTTCCCTAAACTAAAGGAATCCAGGTTAAGCAAGAAAGAAATAACAGTCACTGTCCCTGCCTATGCTGCTCTATCCCTGCTCCGGAACACACTACACTAGGCCGCCGTGCTGGCGGCCTTTTATAGTGTGGGGCGTGTACTAAACACCCTCAGCAATAATTGGCCACAGGCATCCTGCCTGTGGCCAATCATTGCTCTCCTCGCTGCCGGCGCTGTGATTGGCCAAGCATGCGGGGTCACAGTGCATGCTTGGCCAATCACAGCGCCTGGATGACACTGCGATGGCGTAGTGCATTGTGGGCCGTTCGCGTCACTCGAATTTGGCGCGAACGGCCCAAATCGTTCGATCTTCGTCGAACGATCGAACAGCCGATGTTCGAGTCGAACGTATGTTCGACTCGAACACGAAGCTCATCCCTACCGCTGGGCATGTGGATGGCTGGGAGTGAACTTCTTTCGACGGTCCAGCAGCTGGGGCAGGGAAATTTGCCTGCTAGAATCGGACGTCGGTGTACTGCTAGCAGAGTGGCCGCAAGTACTTGGCTGTGACACACCTAATTCTACACCTTCATTCCTCTCAGTGCATGTTTCAGAGAGGACTGAAGTTATAGTGGGGTTGGAGATCCCAGCTGATGCGGTGCAAGGAGAGGTCCGCTTTGTTCTTTGGTGTGGGTCTTTGAGGTAGGCTTGCCAACGAGCTGCATGGCAGGTCAACATATGTCTGGTCAGGCATGTGGTACCCAAGCGGCTGATGTTTTGGCCACGCGATATACGCTTGAGACATATGTTGCAAACAGCAGCTGTGCGATCTGATGCACTAGCCTCAAAAAAGGCCCACACCAAAGAACTTTTTGAATGACGGGCAGAGGCAGCGCCCTGCACAGGCGGAGCTCTGCGGTGTGATTCCGTCGGTGTACTGCCCTTACGCTGGCCACCAAAGGGCATCCTGCCTCGTTGGAGATGTGCCTCCTCCTCATCCTCCTCCTCCTCCTCTCTCCTATTAGGCACCCACGTGGAGTCAGTGACCTCATCATCCCCTCCCTCCTCATCACTGGAGCCAATCTGGCAGTATGCTGCAGCTGCTGGAACATGACTGCCAGATTGGTGTCCTTCTTGAGCATCCCCTCTGTCTGCTCTCACGCTACTGCCTTCCTCTAGCTGGGTTTCATCATCAGACCCTTCGAAACGCTGGGCATCCTCCTGGAGCATGTACCCAACACTGTGCTGAAACAGTTCGGGGGACTCCTCAGGAGGAGGACATGGTGGGTCTAGGGAAGGAGTGACTGATGATTTGTCTGACATTGATACCAGGGAAGACGACGCTTTGGCAGCTGCTTTTCCAGTACCCTGAGCCTGGGTGAGAGAGGATGAGGAGGAGGAGGAGGGCTTGGTCATCCACTCTACCAAGTCTTCGGCATGATGTGGCTCAACATGTCCAGCTGCCGAAAAGAAGGACAAGCGTGTCCCATGGCCATGTGCTGATGACAATGCACCGCGTCCACGACCAGCACTGTTGCCCCCAGACACAGAGCCTGCTTGCCCTCTTTTATTGCCTCCTGACTGTCTGCCTCTCCTTGTTTGCCTTCCAGACATTCTAATAGATGGCCTGCAGGGAGATGGGAAAAAAGCAATAAGGGCTACCTTCAGGTGTCCTTCTCTGTCCCTTGAAACAAGGACTTTCACAGTGAAAGAAACTGACACTCTCCCTACCTACAGTTTTCTGTCCCTAGAAAAAATGTTTTTTTTAATCACAATATAGCACAAGGACAATTCACTCACTGTCCTTACAGGTCCCTGGAAACAAGGACTTGCAGAGTGAAAGAAAAAAAACACTCTCCCTACCTACAGTTTTCTGTCCCTAGAATAAATGTTTTTTTTAATCACAATATAGCACAAGGACAATTCACTCACTGTCCTTACAGGTCCCTGGAAACAAGGACTTGCAGAGTGAAATAAACTGACACTCTCCCTACCTACAGTTTTCTGTCCCTAGAATAAATGTTTTTTTTAAGCACAATATAGCACAAGGACAATTCACTCACTGTCCTTACAGGTCCCTGGAAACAAGGACTTGCAGAGTGAAAGAAAAAAAACACTCTCCCTACCTACAGTTTTCTGTCCCTAGAAAAAATGTTTTTTTTTAATCACAATATAGCACAAGGACAATTCACTCACTGTCCTTACAGGTCCCTGGAAACAAGGACATGCAGAGTGAAAGAAAAAAAACACTCTCCCTACCTACAGTTTTCTGTCCCTAGAAAAAATGTTTTTTTTAATCACAATATAGCACAAGGACAATTCACTCACTGTCCTTACAGGTCCCTGGAAACAAGGACTTGCAGAGTGAAAGAAAAAAAACACTCTCCCTACCTACAGTTTTCTGTCCCTAGAAAAAATGTTTTTTTTAATCACAATATAGCACAAGGACAATTCACTCACTGTCCTTACAGGTCCCTGGAAACAAGGACTTGCAGAGTGAAATAAACTGACACTCTCCCTACCTACAGTTTTCTGTCCCTAGAATAAATGTTTTTTTTAAGCACAATATAGCACAAGGACAATTCACTCACTGTCCTTACAGGTCCCTGGAAACAAGGACTTGCAGAGTGAAAGAAAAAAAACACTCTCCCTACCTACAGTTTTCTGTCCCTAGAAAAAATGTTTTTTTTAATCACAATATAGCACAAGGACAATTCACTCACTGTCCTTACAGGTCCCTGGAAACAAGGACTTGCAGAGTGAAATAAACTGACACTCTCCCTACCTACAGTTTTCTGTCCCTAGAATAAATGTTTTTTTTAAGCACAATATAGCACAAGGACAATTCACTCACTGTCCTTACAGGTCCCTGGAAACAAGGACTTGCAGAGTGAAAGAAAAAAAACACTCTCCCTACCTACAGTTTTCTGTCCCTAGAAAAAATGTTTTTTTTTAATCACAATATAGCACAAGGACAATTCACTCACTGTCCTTACAGGTCCCTGGAAACAAGGACATGCAGAGTGAAAGAAAAAAAACACTCTCCCTACCTACAGTTTTCTGTCCCTAGAAAAAATGTTTTTTTTAATCACAATATAGCACAAGGACAATTCACTCACTGTCCTTACAGGTCCCTGGAAACAAGGACTTGCAGAGTGAAAGAAAAAAAACACTCTCCCTACCTACAGTTTTCTGTCCCTAGAAAAAATGTTTTTTTTAATCACAATATAGCACAAGGACAATTCACTCACTGTCCTTACAGGTCCCTGGAAACAAGGACTTGCAGAGTGAAATAAACTGACACTCTCCCTACCTACAGTTTTCTGTCCCTAGAATAAATGTTTTTTTTAAGCACAATATAGCACAAGGACAATTCACTCACTGTCCTTACAGGTCCCTGGAAACAAGGACTTGCAGAGTGAAAGAAAAAAAACACTCTCCCTACCTACAGTTTTCTGTCCCTAGAAAAAATGTTTTTTTTAATCACAATATAGCACAAGGACAATTCACTCACTGTCCTTACAGGTCCCTGGAAACAAGGACTTGCAGAGTGAAATAAACTGACACTCTCCCTACCTACAGTTTTCTGTCCCTAGAATAAATGTTTTTTTTAAGCACAATATAGCACAAGGACAATTCACTCACTGTCCTTCCAGGTCCCTGGAAACAAGGACTTGCAGAGTGAAAGAAAAAAAAACACTCTCCCTACCTACAGTTTTCTGTCCCTAGAAAAAATGTTTTTTTTAATCACAATATAGCACAAGGACAATTCACTCACTGTCCTTACAGGTCCCTGGAAACAAGGACTTGCAGAGTGAAATAAACTGACACTCTCCCTACCTACAGTTTTCTGTCCCTAGAATAAATGTTTTTTTTAAGCACAATATAGCACAAGGACAATTCACTCACTGTCCTTACAGGTCCCTGGAAACAAGGACTTGCAGAGTGAAAGAAAAAAAACACTCTCCCTACCTACAGTTTTCTGTCCCTAGAATAAATGTTTTTTTTAAGCACAATATAGCACAAGGACAATTCACTCACTGTCCTTACAGGTCCCTGGAAACAAGGACTTGCAGAGTGAAAAAAAAACAACACTCTCCCTACCTACAGTTTTCTGTCCCTAGAAAAAATGTTTTTTTTAATCACAATATAGCACAAGAACAATTCACTCACTGTCCTTACAGGTCCCTGGAAACAAGGACTTGCAGAGTGAAAGAAAAAAAACACTCTCCCTACCTACAGTTTTCTGTCCCTAGAAAAAATGTTTTTTTTAATCACAATATAGCACAAGGACAATTCACTCACTGTCCTTACAGGTCCCTGGAAACAAGGACTTGCAGAGTGAAAGAAAAAAAACACTCTCCCTACCTACAGTTTTCTGTCCCTAGAATAAATGTTTTTTTTTAAGCACAATATAGCACAAGGACAATTCACTCACTGTCCTTACAGGTCCCTGGAAACAAGGACTTGCAGAGTGAAAGAAAAAAAACACTCTCCCTACCTACAGTTTTCTGTCCCTAGAAAAAATGTTTTTTTTAATCACAATATAGCACAAGGACAATTCACTCACTGTCCTTACAGGTCCCTGGAAACAAGGACTTGCAGAGTGAAATAAACTGACACTCTCCCTACCTACAGTTTTCTGTCCCTAGAATAAATGTTTTTTTTAAGCACAATATAGCACAAGGACAATTCACTCACTGTCCTTACAGGTCCCTGGAAACAAGGACTTGCAGAGTGAAAGAAAAAAAACACTCTCCCTACCTACAGTTTTCTGTCCCTAGAATAAATGTTTTTTTTTAAGCACAATATAGCACAAGGACAATTCACTCACTGTCCTTACAGGTCCCTGGAAACAAGGACTTGCAGAGTGAAAGAAAAAAAACACTCTCCCTACCTACAGTTTTCTGTCCCTAGAAAAAATGTTTTTTTTAATCACAATATAGCACAAGGACAATTCACTCACTGTCCTTACAGGTCCCTGGAAACAAGGACTTGCAGAGTGAAATAAACTGACACTCTCCCTACCTACAGTTTTCTGTCCCTAGAATAAATGTTTTTTTTAAGCACAATATAGCACAAGGACAATTCACTCACTGTCCTTACAGGTCCCTGGAAACAAGGACTTGCAGAGTGAAAGAAAAAAAACACTCTCCCTACCTACAGTTTTCTGTCCCTAGAAAAAATGTTTTTTTTTAAGCACAATATAGCACAAGGACAATTCACTCACTGTCCTTCCAGGTCCCTGGAAACAAGGACTTGCAGAGTGAAAGAAAAAAAACACTCTCCCTACCTACAGTTTTCTGTCCCTAGAAAAAATGTTTTTTTTAATCACAATATAGCACAAGGACAATTCACTCACTGTCCTTACAGGTCCCTGGAAACAAGGACTTGCAGAGTGAAATAAACTGACACTCTCCCTACCTACAGTTTTCTGTCCCTAGAATAAATGTTTTTTTTAAGCACAATATAGCACAAGGACAATTCACTCACTGTCCTTACAGGTCCCTGGAAACAAGGACTTGCAGAGTGAAAGAAAAAAAACACTCTCCCTACCTACAGTTTTCTGTCCCTAGAAAAAATGTTTTTTTTTAAGCACAATATAGCACAAGGACAATTCACTCACTGTCCTTACAGGTCCCTGGAAACAAGGACTTGCAGAGTGAAATAAACTGACACTCTCCCTACCTACAGTTTTCTGTCCCTAGAATAAATGTTTTTTTTAAGCACAATATAGCACAAGGAGAATTCACTCACTGTCCTTCCAGGTCCCTGGAAACAAGGACTTGCAGAGTGAAAGAAAAAAAACACTCTCCCTACCTACAGTTTTCTGTCCCTAGAAAAAATGTTTTTTTTAATCACAATATAGCACAAGGACAATTCACTCACTGTCCTTACAGGTCCCTGGAAACAAGGACTTGCAGAGTGAAATAAACTGACACTCTCCCTACCTACAGTTTTCTGTCCCTAGAATAAATGTTTTTTTTAAGCACAATATAGCACAAGGACAATTCACTCACTGTCCTTACAGGTCCCTGGAAACAAGGACTTGCAGAGTGAAAGAAAAAAAACACTCTCCCTACCTACAGTTTTCTGTCCCTAGAAAAAATGTTTTTTTTAATCACAATATAGCACAAGGACAATTCACTCACTGTCCTTCCAGGTCCCTGGAAACAAGGACTTGCAGAGTGAAAGAAACTGACACTGTCCCTACCTACAGTTTTCTGTCCCTAGAATAAATGTTTTTTTTAAGCACACTATAGCACAAGCACAAAACACACTGACACTCTCCCTACCTATCCTTCTCTTTCCCTAAACTAAAGGAATCCAGGTTAAGCAAGAAAGAAATAACAGTCACTGTCCCTGCCTATGCTGCTCTATCCCTGCTCCGGAACACACTACACTAGGCCGCCGTGCTGGCGGCCTTTTATAGTGTGGGGCGTGTACTAAACACCCTCAGCAATAATTGGCCACAGGCATCCTGCCTGTGGCCAATCATTGCTCTCCTCGCTGCCGGCGCTGTGATTGGCCAAGCATGCGGGGTCACAGTGCATGCTTGGCCAATCACAGCGCCTGGATGACACTGCGATGGCGTAGTGCATTGTGGGCCGTTCGCGTCACTCGAATTTGGCGCGAACGGCCCAAATCGTTCGATCTTCGTCGAACGATCGAACAGCCGATGTTCGAGTCGAACGTATGTTCGACTCGAACACGAAGCTCATCCCTACCGCTGGGCATGTGGATGGCTGGGAGTGAACTTCTTTCGACGGTCCAGCAGCTGGGGCAGGGAAATTTGCCTGCTAGAATCGGACGTCGGTGTACTGCTAGCAGAGTGGCCGCAAGTACTTGGCTGTGACACACCTAATTCTACACCTTCATTCCTCTCAGTGCATGTTTCAGAGAGGACTGAAGTTATAGTGGGGTTGGAGATCCCAGCTGATGCGGTGCAAGGAGAGGTCCGCTTTGTTCTTTGGTGTGGGTCTTTGAGGTAGGCTTGCCAACGAGCTGCATGGCAGGTCAACATATGTCTGGTCAGGCATGTGGTACCCAAGCGGCTGATGTTTTGGCCACGCGATATACGCTTGAGACATATGTTGCAAACAGCAGCTGTGCGATCTGATGCACTAGCCTCAAAAAAGGCCCACACCAAAGAACTTTTTGAATGACGGGCAGAGGCAGCGCCCTGCACAGGCGGAGCTCTGCGGTGTGATTCCGTCGGTGTACTGCCCTTACGCTGGCCACCAAAGGGCATCCTGCCTCGTTGGAGATGTGCCTCCTCCTCATCCTCCTCCTCCTCCTCTCTCCTATTAGGCACCCACGTGGAGTCAGTGACCTCATCATCCCCTCCCTCCTCATCACTGGAGCCAATCTGGCAGTATGCTGCAGCTGCTGGAACATGACTGCCAGATTGGTGTCCTTCTTGAGCATCCCCTCTGTCTGCTCTCACGCTACTGCCTTCCTCTAGCTGGGTTTCATCATCAGACCCTTCGAAACGCTGGGCATCCTCCTGGAGCATGTACCCAACACTGTGCTGAAACAGTTCGGGGGACTCCTCAGGAGGAGGACATGGTGGGTCTAGGGAAGGAGTGACTGATGATTTGTCTGACATTGATACCAGGGAAGACGACGCTTTGGCAGCTGCTTTTCCAGTACCCTGAGCCTGGGTGAGAGAGGATGAGGAGGAGGAGGAGGGCTTGGTCATCCACTCTACCAAGTCTTCGGCATGATGTGGCTCAACATGTCCAGCTGCCGAAAAGAAGGACAAGCGTGTCCCATGGCCATGTGCTGATGACAATGCACCGCGTCCACGACCAGCACTGTTGCCCCCAGACACAGAGCCTGCTTGCCCTCTTTTATTGCCTCCTGACTGTCTGCCTCTCCTTGTTTGCCTTCCAGACATTCTAATAGATGGCCTGCAGGGAGATGGGAAAAAAGCAATAAGGGCTACCTTCAGGTGTCCTTCTCTGTCCCTTGAAACAAGGACTTTCACAGTGAAAGAAACTGACACTCTCCCTACCTACAGTTTTCTGTCCCTAGAAAAAATGTTTTTTTTAATCACAATATAGCACAAGGACAATTCACTCACTGTCCTTACAGGTCCCTGGAAACAAGGACTTGCAGAGTGAAAGAAAAAAAACACTCTCCCTACCTACAGTTTTCTGTCCCTAGAAAAAATGTTTTTTTTAATCACAATATAGCACAAGAACAATTCACTCACTGTCCTTACAGGTCCCTGGAAACAAGGACTTGCAGAGTGAAAGAAAATAAACACTCTCCCTACCTACAGTTTTCTGTCCCTAGAATAAATGTTTTTTTTAATCACAATATAGCACAAGGACAATTCACTCACTGTCCTTACAGGTCCCTGGAAACAAGGACTTGCAGAGTGAAATAAACTGACACTCTCCCTACCTACAGTTTTCTGTCCCTAGAATAAATGTTTTTTTTAAGCACAATATAGCACAAGGACAATTCACTCACTGTCCTTACAGGTCCCTGGAAACAAGGACTTGCAGAGTGAAAGAAAAAAAACACTCTCCCTACCTACAGTTTTCTGTCCCTAGAAAAAATGTTTTTTTTAATCACAATATAGCACAAGGACAATTCACTCACTGTCCTTACAGGTCCCTGGAAACAAGGACTTGCAGAGTGAAAGAAAAAAAACACTCTCCCTACCTACAGTTTTCTGTCCCTAGAAAATTTTTTTTTTTAATCACAATATAGCACAAGGACAATTCACTCACTGTCCTTACAGGTCCCTGGAAACAAGGACTTGCAGAGTGAAAGAAAAAAAACACTCTCCCTACCTACAGTTTTCTGTCCCTAGAAAAAATGTTTTTTTTAATCACAATATAGCACAAGGACAATTCACTCACTGTCCTTACAGGTCCATGGAAACAAGGACTTGCAGAGTGAAATAAACTGACACTCTCCCTACCTACAGTTTTCTGTACCTAGAATAAATGTTTTTTTTAAGCACAATATAGCACAAGGACAATTCACTCACTGTCCTTACAGGTCCCTGGAAACAAGGACTTGCAGAGTGAAAGAAAAAAAACACTCTCCCTACCTACAGTTTTCTGTCCCTAGAAAAAATGTTTTTTTTAATCACAATATAGCACAAGGACAATTCACTCACTGTCCTTACAGGTCCCTGGAAACAAGGACTTGCAGAGTGAAAGAAAAAAAACACTCTCCCTACCTACAGTTTTCTGTCCCTAGAATAAATGTTTTTTTTTAAGCACAATATAGCACAAGGACAATTCACTCACTGTCCTTACAGGTCCCTGGAAACAAGGACTTGCAGAGTGAAAGAAAAAAAACACTCTCCCTACCTACAGTTTTCTGTCCCTAGAAAAAATGTTTTTTTTAATCACAATATAGCACAAGGACAATTCACTCACTGTCCTTACAGGTCCCTGGAAACAAGGACTTGCAGAGTGAAAGAAAAAAAACACTCTCCCTACCTACAGTTTTCTGTCCCTAGAAAAAATGTTTTTTTTAATCACAATATAGCACAAGGACAATTCACTCACTGTCCTTACAGGTCCCTGGAAACAAGGACTTGCAGAGTGAAATAAACTGACACTCTCCCTACCTACAGTTTTCTGTCCCTAGAATAAATGTTTTTTTTAAGCACAATATAGCACAAGGACAATTCACTCACTGTCCTTACAGGTCCCTGGAAACAAGGACTTGCAGAGTGAAAGAAAAAAAACACTCTCCCTACCTACAGTTTTCTGTCCCTAGAAAAAATGTTTTTTTTAATCACAATATAGCACAAGGACAATTCACTCACTGTCCTTACAGGTCCCTGGAAACAAGCACTTGCAGAGTGAAATAAACTGACACTCTCCCTACCTACAGTTTTCTGTCCCTAGAATAAATGTTTTTTTTAAGCACAATATAGCACAAGGACAATTCACTCACTGTCCTTACAGGTCCCTGGAAACAAGGACTTGCAGAGTGAAAAAAAAACAACACTCTCCCTACCTACAGTTTTCTGTCCCTAGAAAAAATATTTTTTTTAATCACAATATAGCACAAGAACAATTCACTCACTGTCCTTACAGGTCCCTGGAAACAAGGACTTGCAGAGTGAAAGAAAAAAAACACTCTCCCTACCTACAGTTTTCTGTCCCTAGAAAAAATGTTTTTTTTAATCACAATATAGCACAAGGACAATTCACTCACTGTCCTTACAGGTCCCTGGAAACAAGGACTTGCAGAGTGAAAGAAAAAAAACACTCTCCCTACCTACAGTTTTCTGTCCCTAGAATAAATGTTTTTTTTTAAGCACAATATAGCACAAGGACAATTCACTCACTGTCCTTACAGGTCCCTGGAAACAAGGACTTGCAGAGTGAAAGAAAAAAAACACTCTCCCTACCTACAGTTTTCTGTCCCTAGAAAAAATGTTTTTTTTAATCACAATATAGCACAAGGACAATTCACTCACTGTCCTTACAGGTCCCTGGAAACAAGGACTTGCAGAGTGAAATAAACTGACACTCTCCCTACCTACAGTTTTCTGTCCCTAGAATAAATGTTTTTTTTAAGCACAATATAGCACAAGGACAATTCACTCACTGTCCTTACAGGTCCCTGGAAACAAGGACTTGCAGAGTGAAAGAAAAAAAACACTCTCCCTACCTACAGTTTTCTGTCCCTAGAATAAATGTTTTTTTTTAAGCACAATATAGCACAAGGACAATTCACTCACTGTCCTTACAGGTCCCTGGAAACAAGGACTTGCAGAGTGAAAGAAAAAAAACACTCTCCCTACCTACAGTTTTCTGTCCCTAGAAAAAATGTTTTTTTTAATCACAATATAGCACAAGGACAATTCACTCACTGTCCTTACAGGTCCCTGGAAACAAGGACTTGCAGAGTGAAATAAACTGACACTCTCCCTACCTACAGTTTTCTGTCCCTAGAATAAATGTTTTTTTTAAGCACAATATAGCACAAGGACAATTCACTCACTGTCCTTACAGGTCCCTGGAAACAAGGACTTGCAGAGTGAAAGAAAAAAAACACTCTCCCTACCTACAGTTTTCTGTCCCTAGAAAAAATGTTTTTTTTTAAGCACAATATAGCACAAGGACAATTCACTCACTGTCCTTCCAGGTCCCTGGAAACAAGGACTTGCAGAGTGAAAGAAAAAAAACACTCTCCCCACCTACAGTTTTCTGTCCCTAGAAAAAATGTTTTTTTTAATCACAATATAGCACAAGGACAATTCACTCACTGTCCTTACAGGTCCCTGGAAACAAGGACTTGCAGAGTGAAATAAACTGACACTCTCCCTACCTACAGTTTTCTGTCCCTAGAATAAATGTTTTTTTTAAGCACAATATAGCACAAGGACAATTCACTCACTGTCCTTACAGGTCCCTGGAAACAAGGACTTGCAGAGTGAAAGAAAAAAAACACTCTCCCTACCTACAGTTTTCTGTCCCTAGAAAAAATGTTTTTTTTTAAGCACAATATAGCACAAGGACAATTCACTCACTGTCCTTCCAGGTCCCTGGAAACAAGGACTTGCAGAGTGAAAGAAAAAAAACACTCTCCCTACCTACAGTTTTCTGTCCCTAGAAAAAATGTTTTTTTTAATCACAATATAGCACAAGGACAATTCACTCACTGTCCTTACAGGTCCCTGGAAACAAGGACTTGCAGAGTGAAAGAAACTGACACTCTCCCTACCTACAGTTTTCTGTCCCTAGAATAAATGTTTTTTTAAGCACAATATAGCACAAGGACAATTCACTCACTGTCCTTCCAGGTCCCTGGAAACAAGGACTTGCAGAGTGAAAGAAACTGACACTGTCCCTACCTACAGTTTTCTGTCCCTAGAATAAATGTTTTTTTTAAGCACACTATAGCACAAGCACAAAACACACTGACACTCTCCCTACCTATCCTTCTCTTTCCCTAAACTAAAGGAATCCAGGTTAAGCAAGAAAGAAATAACAGTCACTGTCCCTGCCTATGCTGCTCTATCCCTGCTCCGGAACACACTACACTAGGCCGCCGTGCTGGCGGCCTTTTATAGTGTGGGGCGTGTACTAAACACCCTCAGCAATAATTGGCCACAGGCATCCTGCCTGTGGCCAATCATTGCTCTCCTCGCTGCCGGCGCTGTGATTGGCCAAGCATGCGGGGTCACAGTGCATGCTTGGCCAATCACAGCGCCTGGATGACACTGCGATGGCGTAGTGCATTGTGGGCCGTTCGCGTCACTCGAATTTGGCGCGAACGGCCCAAATCGTTCGATCTTCGTCGAACGATCGAACAGCCGATGTTCGAGTCGAACGTATGTTCGACTCGAACACGAAGCTCATCCCTACCGCTGGGCATGTGGATGGCTGGGAGTGAACTTCTTTCGACGGTCCAGCAGCTGGGGCAGGGAAATTTGCCTGCTAGAATCGGACGTCGGTGTACTGCTAGCAGAGTGGCCGCAAGTACTTGGCTGTGACACACCTAATTCTACACCTTCATTCCTCTCAGTGCATGTTTCAGAGAGGACTGAAGTTATAGTGGGGTTGGAGATCCCAGCTGATGCGGTGCAAGGAGAGGTCCGCTTTGTTCTTTGGTGTGGGTCTTTGAGGTAGGCTTGCCAACGAGCTGCATGGCAGGTCAACATATGTCTGGTCAGGCATGTGGTACCCAAGCGGCTGATGTTTTGGCCACGCGATATACGCTTGAGACATATGTTGCAAACAGCAGCTGTGCGATCTGATGCACTAGCCTCAAAAAAGGCCCACACCAAAGAACTTTTTGAATGACGGGCAGAGGCAGCGCCCTGCACAGGCGGAGCTCTGCGGTGTGATTCCGTCGGTGTACTGCCCTTACGCTGGCCACCAAAGGGCATCCTGCCTCGTTGGAGATGTGCCTCCTCCTCATCCTCCTCCTCCTCCTCTCTCCTATTAGGCACCCACGTGGAGTCAGTGACCTCATCATCCCCTCCCTCCTCATCACTGGAGCCAATCTGGCAGTATGCTGCAGCTGCTGGAACATGACTGCCAGATTGGTGTCCTTCTTGAGCATCCCCTCTGTCTGCTCTCACGCTACTGCCTTCCTCTAGCTGGGTATCATCATCAGATCCTTCGAAACGCTGGGCATCCTCCTGGAGCATGTACCCAACACTGTGCTGAAACAGTTCGGGGGACTCCTCAGGAGGAGGACATGGTGGGTCTAGGGAAGGAGTGACTGATGATTTGTCTGACATTGATACCAGGGAAGACGACGCTTTGGCAGCTGCTTTTCCAGTACCCTGAGCCTGGGTGAGAGAGGATGAGGAGGAGGAGGAGGGCTTGGTCATCCACTCTACCAAGTCTTCGGCATGATGTGGCTCAACATGTCCAGCTGCCGAAAAGAAGGACAAGCGTGTCCCATGGCCATGTGCTGATGACAATGCACCGCGTCCACGACCAGCACTGTTGCCCCCAGACACAGAGCCTGCTTGCCCTCTTTTATTGCCTCCTGACTGTCTGCCTCTCCTTGTTTGCCTTCCAGACATTCTAATAGATGGCCTGCAGGGAGATGGGAAAAAAGCAATAAGGGCTACCTTCAGGTGTCCTTCTCTGTCCCTTGAAACAAGGACTTTCACAGTGAAAGAAACTGACACTCTCCCTACCTACAGTTTTCTGTCCCTAGAAAAAATGTTTTTTTTAATCACAATATAGCACAAGGACAATTCACTCACTGTCCTTACAGGTCCCTGGAAACAAGGACTTGCAGAGTGAAAGAAAAAAAACACTCTCCCTACCTACAGTTTTCTGTCCCTAGAAAAAATGTTTTTTTTTAATCACAATATAGCACAAGGACAATTCACTCACTGTCCTTACAGGTCCCTGGAAACAAGGACTTGCAGAGTGAAAGAAAATAAACACTCTCCCTACCTACAGTTTTCTGTCCCTAGAATAAATGTTTTTTTTAATCACAATATAGCACAAGGACAATTCACTCACTGTCCTTACAGGTCCCTGGAAACAAGGACTTGCAGAGTGAAATAAACTGACACTCTCCCTACCTACAGTTTTCTGTCCCTAGAATAAATGTTTTTTTTAAGCACAATATAGCACAAGGACAATTCACTCACTGTCCTTACAGGTCCCTGGAAACAAGGACTTGCAGAGTGAAAGAAAAAAAACACTCTCCCTACCTACAGTTTTCTGTCCCTAGAAAAAATGTTTTTTTTAATCACAATATAGCACAAGGACAATTCACTCACTGTCCTTACAGGTCCCTGGAAACAAGGACTTGCAGAGTGAAATAAACTGACACTCTCCCTACCTACAGTTTTCTGTCCCTAGAATAAATGTTTTTTTTAAGCACAATATAGCACAAGGACAATTCACTCACTGTCCTTCCAGGTCCCTGGAAACAAGGACTTGCAGAGTGAAAGAAAAAAAACACTCTCCCTACCTACAGTTTTCTGTCCCTAGAAAAAATGTTTTTTTTAATCACAATATAGCACAAGGACAATTCACTCACTGTCCTTACAGGTCCCTGGAAACAAGGACTTGCAGAGTGAAATAAACTGACACTCTCCCTACCTACAGTTTTCTGTCCCTAGAATAAATGTTTTTTTTAAGCACAATATAGCACAAGGACAATTCACTCACTGTCCTTCCAGGTCCCTGGAAACAAGGACTTGCAGAGTGAAAGAAAAAAAACACTCTCCCTACCTACAGTTTTCTGTCCCTAGAAAAAATGTTTTTTTTTAATCACAATATAGCACAAGGACAATTCACTCACTGTCCTTACAGGTCCCTGGAAACAAGGACTTGCAGAGTGAAATAAACTGACACTCTCCCTACCTACAGTTTTCTGTCCCTAGAATAAATGTTTTTTTAAGCACAATATAGCACAAGGACAATTCACTCACTGTCCTTACAGGTCCCTGGAAACAAGGACTTGCAGAGTGAAAGAAAAAAAACACTCTCCCTACCTACAGTTTTCTGTCCCTAGAAAAAATGTTTTTTTTCATCACAATATAGCACAAGGACAATTCACTCACTGTCCTTACAGGTCCCTGGAAACAAGGACTTGCAGAGTGAAAGAAAAAAAACACTCTCCCTACCTACAGTTTTCTGTCCCTAGAAAAAATGTTTTTTTTAATCACAATATAGCACAAGGACAATTCACTCACTGTCCTTACAGGTCCCTGGAAACAAGGACTTGCAGAGTGAAAGAAAAAAAACACTCTCCCTACCTACAGTTTTCTGTCCCTAGAAAAAATGTTTTTTTTAATCACAATATAGCACAAGGACAATTCACTCACTGTCCTTACAGGTCCCTGGAAACAAGGACTTGCAGAGTGAAATAAACTGACACTCTCCCTACCTACAGTTTTCTGTCCCTAGAATAAATGTTTTTTTAAGCACAATATAGCACAAGGACAATTCACTCACTGTCCTTACAGGTCCCTGGAAACAAGGACTTGCAGAGTGAAAGAAAAAAACACTCTCCCTACCTACAGTTTTCTGTCCCTAGAAAAAATGTTTTTTTTAATCACAATATAGCACAAGGACAATTCACTCACTGTCCTTACAGGTCCCTGGAAACAAGGACTTGCAGAGTGAAATAAACTGACACTCTCCCTACCTACAGTTTTCTGTCCCTAGAATAAATGTTTTTTTTAAGCACAATATAGCACAAGGAGAATTCACTCACTGTCCTTACAGGTCCCTGGAAACAAGGACTTGCAGAGTGAAAAAAAAAAAACACTCTCCCTACCTACAGTTTTCTGTCCCTAGAAAAAATGTTTTTTTTAATCACAATATAGCACAAGGACAATTCACTCACTGTCCTTACAGGTCCCTGGAAACAAGGACTTGCAGAGTGAAATAAACTGACACTCTCCCTACCTACAGTTTTCTGTCCCTAGAATAAATGTTTTTTTTAAGCACAATATAGCACAAGGACAATTCACTCACTGTCCTTACAGGTCCCTGGAAACAAGGACTTGCAGAGTGAAAAAAAAAAAACACTCTCCCTACCTACAGTTTTCTGTCCCTAGAAAAAATGTTTTTTTTAATCACAATATAGCACAAGAACAATTCACTCACTGTCCTTACAGGTCCCTGGAAACAAGGACTTGCAGAGTGAAAGAAAAAAAACACTCTCCCTACCTACAGTTTTCTGTCCCTAGAAAAAATGTTTTTTTTAATCACAATATAGCACAAGGACAATTCACTCACTGTCCTTACAGGTCCCTGCAAACAAGGACTTGCAGAGTGAAAGAAAAAAAACACTCTCCCTACCTACAGTTTTCTGTCCCTAGAAAAAATGTTTTTTTTAATCACAATATAGCACAAGGACAATTCACTCACTGTCCTTACAGGTCCCTGGAAACAAGGACTTGCAGAGTGAAATAAACTGACACTCTCCCTACCTACAGTTTTCTGTCCCTAGAATAAATGTTTTTTTTAAGCACAATATAGCACAAGGACAATTCACTCACTGTCCTTCCAGGTCCCTGGAAACAAGGACTTGCAGAGTGAAAGAAAAAAAACACTCTCCCTACCTACAGTTTTCTGTCCCTAGAAAAAATGTTTTTTTTAATCACAATATAGCACAAGGACAATTCACTCACTGTCCTTACAGGTCCCTGGAAACAAGGACTTGCAGAGTGAAAGAAACTGACACTCTCCCTACCTACAGTTTTCTGTCCCTAGAATAAATGTTTTTTTAAGCACAATATAGCACAAGGACAATTCACTCACTGTCCTTCCAGGTCCCTGGAAACAAGGACTTGCAGAGTGAAAGAAACTGACACTGTCCCTACCTACAGTTTTCTGTCCCTAGAATAAATGTTTTTTTTAAGCACACTATAGCACAAGCACAAAACACACTGACACTCTCCCTACCTATCCTTCTCTTTCCCTAAACTAAAGGAATCCAGGTTAAGCAAGAAAGAAATAACAGTCACTGTCCCTGCCTATGCTGCTCTATCCCTGCTCCGGAACACACTACACTAGGCCGCCGTGCTGGCGGCCTTTTATAGTGTGGGGCGTGTACTAAACACCCTCAGCAATAATTGGCCACAGGCATCCTGCCTGTGGCCAATCATTGCTCTCCTCGCTGCCGGCGCTGTGATTGGCCAAGCATGCGGGGTCACAGTGCATGCTTGGCCAATCACAGCGCCTGGATGACACTGCGATGGCGTAGTGCATTGTGGGCCGTTCGCGTCACTCGAATTTGGCGCGAACGGCCCAAATCGTTCGATCTTCGTCGAACGATCGAACAGCCGATGTTCGAGTCGAACGTATGTTCGACTCGAACACGAAGCTCATCCCTACTCCTGACCTCTGAGAAGCCAGCACCTTAGAGCGTTCAGTCCTGTAGGTACCTCTCAAGCTCCCAATTTTAGTGTCCACTTGTTTTGCTGTGGCTGTGGGCACCTTGGTATGCACAAATGGGAGCAGCTTCTCCAGCGCTGCTTTTCTCACCCCTTTGTTTTTTTATGGATGGGGTTTTTGGTCTCCCACAGAGCCGGCAGCTCCCTTACCCGGTCAATAAATTCCGCCAGGAACTCTTTGTCGCTAATAAAGACATTCATATTGTATCTGCAAGTAAAATAAATTATATTTAAATAATGTGAGGCAAACAGTCTAACCTCCTTCACATCGTAGTCACCATATACATAGTTGCCAACATTGGAAAAAAGAAATCGGGGACACTTTTCTGCAAGTAGGCGGAGCCTTGATTTAATTAGGGGGCGGGGCATGCATTTGTGGATGAGAGGCTGGGAGAAAGCGCGGCGCGCGCAGCGCGCCGCACCGAAAAATGGGCGTGGTTTACGGTGAATCGTGGGCGTGGCTTAAATGGGCGTGGTTAAGGGGCGTGGTTAAGGACACACACACAGAGAGACCCAGCGAGAGAGAGAGAGACCCAGCGAGAGAGAGCGAGAGAGAGAGAGAGACCCAGCGAGAGAGAGAGAGACCCAGCGAGAGAGAGCGAGAGAGAGAGAGACCCAGCGAGAGAGAGAGACCCAGCGAGAGAGAGCGAGAGAGAGAGACCCAGCGAGAGAGAGCGAGAGAGAGAGACCCAGCGAGAGAGAGCGAGAGAGAGAGACCCAGCGAGAGAGAGACCCAGCGAGAGAGAGCGAGAGAGAGACCCAGCGAGAGAGAGCGAGAGAGAGACCCAGCGAGAGAGAGCGAGAGAGAGACCCAGCGAGAGAGAGAGAGACCCAGCGAGAGAGAGCGAGAGAGCGAGAGAGAGCGAGAGAGAGCGAGAGAGACCCCCAGCGAGAGAGAGCGAGAGAGACCCAGCGAGAGAGACCCAGCGAGAGAGAGACCCAGCGAGAGAGAGACCCAGCGAGAGAGACCCAGCGAGAGAGACCCAGCGAGAGAGACCCAGCGAGAGACACACACACACACACACACACACACACACAATAAAAATAACCGCCCCACCCAAAAAAACAACAGAAAAAAAAAAACCCCCACAGCAAAAAACGAAAAAGGAGCACTTTACTATTTGCGGCCTACTAGTCAGTGACTCAGTCCAGTCAACCCTCCACGTGGCGCCGGCTCGGCTGCAGTGTCCGCGGCCTAATTTGTCCCCAGGGGGTCGTCACCCACTTGACTTCCAATCTCGAACTGCCCCCCAAAAAAAAACAAAAAAAAAAAAAACCCCAGGATAACCCCCCCGGCCCCCCTCCCCCCAGAAAAGAAAAAAAAAAAAGGGGGACTCAGTTCCGAGTACTTACTTGGCTTCCGAGGCTCGGTTCCTCCTAGGCAGTCCGGAACAGTCCTCCTCCTAAAAGTCCTCCTCCTAAAAGTCCTCCTACGCAGCTGCAGTACGCACGTCCTCCTCCTCTCTCTCTATCCAACGGACTGGGCTCTGATTTGCGTGGGCTGCGTGGTAAGTTAACTAGCCACGCCCCCTTGCAATAGTACTGCAAATAAGAATACAGAGCGAGAGCATGTGTCCTCCTTGTCCAATAGACAACAGGAGGACAAAAATGAGGCAGGGGAGGATATTCTGAGAGGATAGGGAATGACTAACCGCAGCGCTTAGCGATGGACGGGACATTGTATTTTAGATGGCCGGGACAAATTTCAGATGGCCGGGACTACTCTTAAAATTCGGGAAAAAAAACGGGAAACAATATGTACGGGACAAGACTCACAAATCCGTGAATGTCCCGGGAAATCCGGGACTATTGGCAACTATGCATATATATCCTCCACCAATCTCAAGACAGTATAGGCCAACAATTTTTACAAGTCTCACAAAATCACATACCTTCGTTCGCACGTCCGTCACTTGAACTCCTCTCTCCGCACACCGAACGTACTATAGTCACATGTGTGTTTGCTATATACACACCACGCATGCGTCCAAATTCGAACAGGTCGCTCCGCACACGTCGCCCGCACATGACGTTCTAACTAACATCTTTTCCCCGCCCCTTCTCTTTCGGCGCGCAGACAGATATGGCGGAGTTACAGCAGGTGTCTGATAATTCCGCAACTAGCGAGGAGACAAGCCCGGAGACCGAGGACACGTCACGATCAAGGAGGAGATTCAAGGCATCGAATATGTCTTTGGCGGAGATGGCGGAGATGGTGGACATCTTGGTCAAGGCTGATTATGATGCCAAGCATGGGCCGTATAGCAAACCAAATAGAAGGAAGGCCAAAATCCTCACTAAAGTTGTGAAGAGTCTGAGGGCGAAGTTCGGGGTGAAACGCTCAAATGAGCAGCTCAGAAAGAGGTGGTCAGACCTCAAACTGAGGGAGCCAGACCAGTTGAGGATCATAAAGAGGATGCTCGCTAAAAGTAAGTAAAATGACGAACTTTCTGCTATTAATCTTTTTAGAAACTGACATTTTTTTTTTTTTTATCATATTGGACTCCCTTCCAAAATGTAATATTTTGAACTAGGTTGGGCACAGTAATCGTTCGTTACATTACCGACACTTTGTTCGGCCACTGTCTGCGGTTTTGGCTTATTTAAGACCCCCAAAAGTAATTAGACATCTGCCATTTTTGATCAAGTATTGTGGATAATTTTTAAGTCTAGATGATGTGTTTGTAAGGAGAATGAAATGCAAACTTTAATCAGTGTAAAGAAGAGGACACTCAGCAGCTGCTTCCACATCTGTACTTTGGAGCACTATAGTGTGGGCCACCAGACCGGCCTTTTTTGGGTGTCCCACACAGGTGCATCAGAGTTTATTTGTGGTGCCTCCATGTCCCAAAAATTACATCCAAATGTGAATACTAAACATATTTGGGGTCATAAATAATGCATTTTTCTTTAAATTCCGCACAAACACACACTTGTACCCCACTTCCAAACAATTTAGCCTGTTTTAAGTTTAACAATGAGATTTTTACAGTGTGATAAATAGACCTTTGGTTTTATTCTCATAGGGGAGAGAAGACTGGGAGGAGGACACTCCAGGGAGCACATGCACCCCACAACTTCCAAGCAACCCCAAACTCCCAAAGAACCACAACCGAAAGATGTGCAGGAAGTTGAGGTGGAGGAAGGAGAAGTGCAGGAAGGAGAGGTGGATGACGTTGTGGATCTGGTCACCACAACAGGTCAGTATCTGACACCACAGCTTAAGGTAAGCGAGGTAGGCCTGCAGAGTTTTATTAATTTTTTTTATGGTTTTTAGGGGATGGAAATGTTGTGAAGGATAGCACACGGTTCTCTGCTGACAGTGCCCTCCGCCTCATCCAGCAAGTGATGGAATGTAGCACGGAACTGGACCTAATTAAACAAAGAATCCATGTGATGGAACAAACATTTAAAGACATTCTCGATGTTTTGGGGAGAATTCAATAAGCCATCCAAACACATTTGTTTTTACATGTTTGTTTTTATATTTTTTCTAATTTTTTGAGTAGCAAAGCAGCCAAAAATTGAATATGCACACAGTGTGTGAACATGTGCTATCTGCCATCAGGGGATATCCATGTACGTCTTTTGTGGGTGCAACCCCTTCCTCGTATCAAAACGAACTGAGAACTGTGAACTGAGGAAGGGGATGCACCCCCAAAACACATCCATTGATCACCCCTGATGGCAGATAGCACATGTTGACAATAGGGATCAGGATTGTAAACTTCCTATTTGCAAAAAAGTAAAAATGTGTGCATATTGAATTTTTGGCTGGGCAAGGGGTGGCAGGACCCCATATTAGGACGGGCACATAGAGACATAGTTTGTGTAACTGAATGTCTCAGATTGCTCAGAGTTATCCAATGTTGTCATTTTAGAAATGCAAGTGGTATTTTTGTATTTTCATAAGCCAAAATTTGCCGGGTTGTGGCCAGGCCAACCCCAAAGTAAAACAAAAAAAAATGTGCAGAGAGTAAAATATTTGACCACAAACAACGTGTAGCTTCTTTTTATAATACTCTCTAAGCTTATTTGGTTCTTTTGTAAGGTAACATAGTGAAATTGGTTGTTATTTACTAAAGTAAAATACACTTGCCACTACAAATGCACAAAGACAAACTAGGAGACAGGAAAGAACAAATAATTAAAGGTTTGAACAAGATTTTTATTGGGATACTTAGACATAGGCTGGCATAGGAATTGCCCCCCTACCCGTGAAATACTCCATGTATTTGTCCCGAACCACACGGGCATTTTGGGGGGGCAAGCCAAGACGGGCAGATTCCAGGCCCGGAAGGGGATTTGCAGGGGAAAGTCCAGCCTCTGGCAAAACTGAGGCCATATAGGAATTTGATTTTTGGCTCAGAAAGTTGTGTAGCACACAGCAGCATAACACTACATAGTTTATTTTGTAGTCCGCCAAGTGGATGGAAGTCATAAAAAGGCGGAACCGGCTGGCCATTATGCCGAAGGCATTTTCAACGACTCTTCGGGCCCTGGCCAGCCGGTAATTGAACACACTCTTCTCTGGGGTCAGGGTCCTCTGTGGAAATGGCCTCATAAGATGCCGTCCGAGTCCGAAGGCTTCATCAGCCAAGAAAACAAAGGGGAGTCCTTCAATATTCCCTGCATCCGGTGGCAATGCAAGGTCGTCACTCTGGAGACGGAGGGCAAACTCCGTCTGGATGAAGGATCCCCCATCGGACATCCGGCCATTCTTCCCTACATCAACATAGAGGAATTCATACCATGCTGACACCACCGCCATCAGCACAATGCTATGAAACCCCTTGTAGTTGTAGTAGTAGGACCCAGAATGGGGTGGCGGCACGATGCGGACGTGCTTCCCGTCTATGGCACCACCGCAGTTGAGGAAGTCCCACCGCGTGGCAAACTCCGATGCCACAGTCTGCCATTCCTGTGGCGTGGAAGGAAGCTGTGGAGTGAAACAAGATGAAATAATATTAGAAAAACAAAGGCATACATTACAAGGAAATTCTATCCCAAAAAATTAGAGACCAACATCAATCTAATTATACGTTTATTAAGGTGTGTAAAAAAAGTATAATGGAAGGCTCATTTATCATATTCATCACCCCCTCTGATGGGCCATTACTAAATTATTTTGGGGAGGGGGGGAGATGTGTTTGGCCACAGGATAGCATTGCAGTGGCGGTGCGTCCAGAGTGGGCGCTGGAGCACTGTCCCCTCTCTCCTGTGCCCATCACTCAGAACAATACATAGGTTCATGCGTTGCATGAACCTATGTATTGTCTATGCCGCACACTATTCAGGTGGATGGCCTCTTGTAAAGCGACCGACATATGAATAATTGCGTCATTTAGGGGGTTAAAATTGCAGAGCAGAAACAGGTATTAAAAAAGTCTTGCAAATTACAACCTGAGGGATGTAATTGGCTTCCTCAAAGAAAAATCGGGGACGCAAGGAGGGGGGCATTCCTTGTGTAAACACTGACAGGCTGCTCTGGCAATCATGTTCACCAAGTCTGTTTAATGGTAACATGATTGGCTGATGCAACATGAAGGGAAGGAGAAGACATCAAGGACAGAAGAAGGATGGCGCTGACCACAAGAAGGTAAGTGCAGGGCTGGGGGGAAACTGGCTGCAATAGAGGGGACTAAATGGCTGCATTGGAGGGGACAACTGGGGGCGTTTATTAGGCAACAGAGCAAAAAAGGAGGAAGTTTATTTCCTAAATTGGGGTTGGAACCCCCCAACATTTGGAGCAACAGGCGCCCCTGCTGGAAAAGTTAGTGAGGGGAAATATTTAGGGAGGATAAAAAAGGGGCAATCTAAAGCTTCCAACATGCATGGGGACAAAGGGGACATTCTCAGCATATTACAATCATGGTAATTAGGGAAGGATGAAAGAAATACAATACATTAGCATACATGTAATACATAAAATGTGATGTTAAGGGAGAAAACTTACCCTAATATAGTCCTCCTGCAGGACTTGTATAATAGCAGAACAGGTGTCTGGGATTATGAGGCCCAGAGCCTGGGGGGGAGATGCCTGTGGTGAACTTCAAGTCCTGAAGACTTCTCCCTGTCGCCAGGTAACGCAACGTGGCGATGAGCCTCTGCTCAGCACTGATGGCTTCCCGCATAACGGTGTCCTTCCTGGTAATATAGGGGGACACCAAAGCCAACAGTTCCTGAAAAACGGGGTCAGACATCCTCAGAAAATTCCTGTAGTCCTCAGGATTATTCTCGACGATCTCCCGCAGCAGAGGCATGTGGCAGAATTGGTCCCGCTGGAGCAACCAATTCTTGGTCCATGAACTCCTCCTCACACCATTCATGGACTGGTCTTGGTCCAAAACAAGCAGACCAACACCAAGCGCACGCACAGCACGAACTCGACGACGAGAACGTCCAGGCGACATGGCTAGGAAACGGTCGTCTAATCAGAACGTACAGAACAGAACGCACTTTAGAACAGCAAGGCCTATGAATAACGAACTGAAAATCAGAAAGGAACAGGCAAGAACGCACTGTAAAACAGATACGACCTGCCTAGACGCCCTGAAAGTCAAGATACGAACCCACAAGCACAAACTGAACGGCAGAAAACGATCTGAAAAGTACGAAGACTGAAAAGCGCGAATCGTCTCTTCCCAAACTTTTACTTCACACGCGGTAACACGAGATCAGCAAAAGCAGCCCAAGGGGTGGCGCCAAGAAAAAAGATCTTCCCCTTTATAGTGCCGTCGTACGTGCTGGACGTGAGCGCAGAGAACCACGAGGAAATTGGAAAATGACAGTGTGTACGCATAGAAAGCTTGACGAGAAAATCGACAAGCTTAACAAGAATCTCGTCGAAAAAAACGACGTGTTTTTTACGACGAGAAAATCGGTCGTGTGTACGAGGCCATACTGATAGCAGAGGAATGAAACAGAAGCGAGAAATGACACGTAGTGCTTTTAATTGAGACAAGTACACGCTATAGGCGGATATGCTTTGTTTATATTTAATGTCTGAGGTTTACAACCACTTTAAGTTATCTGTTGCAGTGCATTAATGCACATTACCTTCAGGCAGCTCATTCATTATGATTAAGCTGCAAACACACCTCAACAGATGAGAATTTTTTTTTTTTAGCAACACAGCATACCACAAAGCACAAACCGGTGTGGCGTGTGTTTCTCTCTACTGTACTGTGGGATTCACAATAAGGCTAGGTTTACAAAGCAGCCGTCTTCACCGCCTTTCTGTATAGCGATTTATGGTAAAACACTTTTAAGAGGGTTGTAGAGCAGTGGCTTCTACGCATTTAGGAGGTGATACAGCTGATTTGCAGGAAATTTACATACCACATTCATTGGCTCATGGTTGTCACACGATCCCATTGACTTTAATGGGGGAGTTTGACAGGTGGTGCTGCCTGTCAAACTTGACAAGCTGAGTTCAACTTGCCATGGCCCAGAGCAAAGCATAGCGGCTGCGCCATGTGTAACTTCCCCTTCAGCTGCCTTGTTAAGCAGCCCATAGATCAGTCAGTTTTTTCGTTAAACCTGCGGGTTGAATTAAAAAAAAAAAAAACTGACTCAAGTCCCCCATCCACACATTTAGTGTGGATGGGGGGATCCTCCTCACTTGAGCTTTAGCGGGGAGATTTTCCTGCATCGAGTGGTGAAAATCCATCAGGGCAGTTGTACAGAAGTTGATCGGTAGCCAATAAATTGATCAAAATTCGGCCAGCTGGTTTTAGGCAGTAAAAATGTGGCTGAACTGCCCATTTCTGCTGCCTGTTTGAACAAGGTCTAAATGGAGCCACAAGCACAAGTGTGAATGGACCCTAAAGTTTATCAATCTGGCTATCCTCAAAGAAAAATCTGGTCTCTTTTTGTACACAACACAAGCTTAGCACAGCAGCAGGTCATAAGGAAGCTGAACCTCTCTTTAGCCCAGCCGGAAACCTGCAGACCATGGAGTATCCCATTCAGAGTGACTGTCTACAACCTATAGTGGTCACCAGTGTTAAGGGGTATAAATAGGAACCATATAGGGGAGTTTTGCATCCCACCCGGGTCCCCAATGTTAAGAGGGTGTAAAAAGAGGTGCAATACAAGCCAATTGTTACCGATCCAGGACCCATAAAAATCTTGTTATGGAGTCATGTGATATCTAGTTACCCCCCTGGAACTTTGGTTGCTCTTTGTATATTAATGGATAAGGTGTAGGCTTCTTAGTTACTGTAATTTCTCAAAAGACAGACTGTTCATCAGATCATTACTACACCACACAGTAAATGGGCCAGATACTGCTTGTGGTGGCACTTGGGGGGGGGGGGGGCGGTAATACCTCAGTTCCAGTTATTATCACAAATCACTGTTACCTGTTCTAGAATGCTGTCCATACATCTGCCCATACATCTAACATCTAAAATCATTCAATATATATAATTGTAGCGCTACCCCCAGTTAAGAGAGCCACTGAGTTTTGTTTCGGGCCCTGTATACAGCACCGCCAACCCCCGGCAATCTTCTCAGCCCACGCTGGCACAGTTAGTCTAGGGATTGTTACCTTGTAACGGCCTATACCTGATTATATACAATCTGGCAACATTGATAGATAACCTCTATCTGCAAAGATGACACTAGTACCACTGTGATAAAATATAACTGGATTTACTTTGGTATAAGGATTTAAAGTCAAACACATCACATAGTATACATGCAGAGCCCTGCAGCAATAAACATATTCATAAGAGATAGCGCAGAGTGATCACCCGCCACGTGCAACTATCTCTTTTTTTTCCCTATGGGCATATGGCGCAGCAACAAAGTTTTAACCCCCACCCTGGTCAGGCCTGACCCAGATTAAAACTCAGTCCCTTGTGAGGATAATACTTTGCATGCAACTTGAATGGTGGTGCACTTTCAGGAAACAGTATTTGTAATCCAACGGTAGTAAAATTAACAAGATGGGCCAAGGCAGTCACTAGGCCTAACAAAGTAAAGGGTAATGAAGTGAGCAAGTGCTCGCTCACCACTCTGGACGCGATCCCAGTCCGGGCTTCCACCACTGTGTATCCGCACACAGTGTCTCCAACGGCCAGGTCTCCGGTCCAGCTGATGTCCGCAAACTCGAACAGAACAGGTGCCACCCAGGCTCTGCAGTGAGGTGGAAGTCTCCATGGTCGGTATGCAAGGCCCAGGCTTCAGGCCTTACACAGCAGCGGATCCGCGCAGGGAGTTCTATTGCTTGCAGCGCTGTGTCCCAAAGAGGCCGAGCTTAGCCTCGCCCTCTTCTTACATAGCCCCACCCATGAGTCTCTGCGGCGGCCCAATGCACCCTGGGTGCCGAGCGGGGTTCTGGGTAACGTAGTCCAGGGGCCTTAAAGGAGACCCCGCTACACAATGATTGTTATACAGAACTGATTTTACTTTCAATAAAAACTGGTCCTGGCAGAAAATCTGATTCCATTCAACCAAAACCAGCTGGTCCAGTCCTTCGCATCGTTGTGCGGAGTGACTGTTTTATTTGAAAGATCACTTGAAAAGATCTATTCTATTGTAGGGCTAACCCCCGCAAGGGCCGCTGATTAGCCACAGCTTCCTTCTCCAGATTAGTGCTACAGCAGCCAGGCACGCAACAACAGTCACACTTTCTGGCTCATTGAACAGTCTAGGGGTTGTCTTTTTTTAGATTGATTGCTGAATAAACTTGGATAGGGTATAGGGAGCTGTGGGATACTTCATAAGCACTGAACAGTAACAAGAGGACACTCTTCACCCTGTTGCTACTCTTTAGGACAGTCCCTTTAGTAATGGCCCAGAAAATGGACAGCACTGAGGCACCATCAAAAAAGCCCAGGCCAGCCAAGCTATAGTACTGAAGCACAAGGGATAGCATGAGCCAGTGTTTCTCAACTCCAGTCCTCAAGGCGCCCCAACAGGTCATGTTTTCAGGATTTCCATTCATTTGCACAGGTGATTTGATCAGTTTCACTGCCTTAGGCCCCTTTCACACTGGGGCGTTTTTCATGCGGTTTAGCGCTAATAATAGCGCTATTATACCGCATGAAAAATTCCTGCCCTGTAGCCTTCAATGTGAAAGCCTGAAGGCTTTCACACTGAAGCGGTGCGCTAGCAGGACCGCTCCAAAAGTCCTGCTAGCCACTTCTTTACAGCGGTAAAGGAGCGGTGTGTTCACCGCTCCTTTACCGCGGGTGCCCATTGAAATCAATGGGACACTGCGGTAATACCGCCCGCAAACCGCAGCAATAGCCGCGGTTTGCGGGCGGTATTAACCCTTTTTCGGCTACTAGCGGGGGTTAAATTCACCCCCCTAGCGACCGCATACCGCGGTAAGAACGACGGTATAGCAGCGCTGCAAATCGCGCTGCTATACCGTCACCGCTCCTGCCCGCCCCAGTGTGAAAGGGGCCTTAGTAATTACCACAGCCATTTTATCTGAGGAAAATCCTGAAAACATGACCTGTTGGGGCGCCTTGAGGACTGGAGTTGAGAAACACTGGCATGAGCAACAGCCACCAGCCACCAGGCACTGCACTCAGGTCTGTACTCACAACATCCCTGGATACTTGGATGACAGACATTTCTCCAGTGAACTCTCCAGACCAGATCCTTAGTGAAATCCCTTGATTAGTTCCAGATTTTTTTTTAGCAAACAGCCCCCCCAGCTTTAGCATAGCTGGGACCTTGGTGAGCACATGTAGAATTTCAGCTAGGCAGCCCTTCAGGCTGGAAAATTCCCTCCTGGACAAGAGCCAGCAGCTCCAGACGCCAGACTGTTTACGCACCCCCAGCCACCTTCTGGGAACCCTCCCCCAGGGATTGGCTGAATTATAAATATTCAGGTTGCTAATTTCCCTTTGCAGCCCACTACATTCTAGAATCCTCCAGAAGGCAGAGGAAACAATCAAACCTGAAGCCAGTGGAGCCCAGAACAGCCAAAAGCAATCACAAGCTGCTCCACTGGTGACAGAGGAGCCACAAATACTAAATGTATCTAACGATTATTTATTGTAACACATATGCCTCATGCGCACAGACATGTAGAGGCATCAAAGTACTCTAAGTGAAGATCTCTGGCAGCTTTGTGGGCCTGGGGAGCCGCCGGTCCCCCGGATACCCACCCAAAAAAGTAAATTACTGTGCGTGGCCATAACCATGTAAAGGCCTGAGACTTCTGCATCAGCACTTACCTACACATGTACATATGGTGTATTTTCCCAAGAGGAAAGTGTCTCTTCTTGGGAAATATGCCATACATGCCTGTGTGGGTACATGCTGATGTAGAAGCCATTGGCATTTACATGAGTACAGCTATTCACTTGTATGGATGACTGTACAGCAAAGTTGTGGCTCCCCGGGCATTGGAAAGAACTTTAAAGCCTCTAGACCAGCCTTTCCCAACCTTTTCAATGCAGAGGAACCCTTGAAATAACTTTCTGGTCTCAGGGATCCCTTCCTAAAAATGACTATATCTACGATTCATGAAACATTAGTGTGATGGTCAGTGGGAAGAATGCTCCTTACCTATTGTGGTCATTGGAAAGAATTACCTCCTTACAGATAGCTAAAAAAAAAAAAAATGGTGTCAGTGGGAACTTATTTGAGAGACAAACATTGCTCATGGAACCTCTAGCAACCTCTGAAGTAACCCTAGTTGAGAAACCCTGGTCTAGACATCCGTGTGCATGAGGCCTTATCCATTGTTTAACTTCATTAGAAGAGCAGTTTGTAGGATGTTAGAAATGCTGTTACAATGTAACTGGCGTATTGTCATATAAACATTCTGGCAGATTCACAATACTTTTCGTTTTTTTGATGAACTCTCTCCTATGCATGTAGTTTGTGTCTCAATAGTAAGTTCCTCGGTCCTGTCACACAACCAGGAAAAGCGCATCTTGCTCTGTTGAAATTTTTTCTGAGTATGTTGCTTTCATACAAGACAATGAACATTACTTCCTTTCTTTATCCTATGGGGTCCTCAGAGCTGGGAAACAACACTTCATATAGTTTTATCACACTATCACATGCTATGTAAAGTGATGAAATCCACTTCTCGGATTGTGGCCAGAGATTGCTTAATTCAGCTAAATGTACTTGTCTGGTTTCCACACTATACGGTTATGTAAGATGTAACGGTGTACACTGTGTATACAACCAGTGCTGACTGAATATGGCATTTTCTGCAGTTATGATGACCATTATGTGGCATCAACATCTTTGTAGCAGATGGTTGCTACTAGTTACTAACATCCACCCTATCACCCTGCTGCCAGACCTCCATATATCACTCATGAACAGTCATTTGCTTTGTTTTGTTTTTGTTTATTTGGGGGATATAACTTGGTTGGGGAAGGGGATATGGGATGCCCATAGAACAGATCACTTTGCCATCAGGTTTAATTAATTGGTTTAAAGAATTGAGCTTTTGAAGAACTGATAGACTCTACTAATTATAGTCTCTTCCCCTGGATAAACTCCTGCAGACCGTTGCTCCTCCTCTGCATCAACTCCTGCAGACTGTTAAGCCTCGTACACACGACCAAGTTTCTCGTCAAAAAAACGACAAGAAAACTGCCGAGAGAGCTTTCTTGCCGAGAAAACCGTTCGTGTGTATGGTTTCTCGTCGAGAAAACTGCCGGGAATCTCGACGAGAAAAATAGAGAACCTGCTCTCTATTTTCTCGTCCGGATTCTCGTTTTTCTCGTCGGGTTTCTCGTCGGCCTGTTTTGCAACGAGAAAACCGGTCGTGTGTATGCTTTTCTGAGTCTTAAAAAATCGCGCATGCTCAGAATCAAGTATGAGACGGGAGAGCTCCTTCTGGTAAAACTAGCGTTCATAATGGAGATAGCACATTCGTCACGCTGAACTGAAAAGCATGAGGCTGAAAAGTGCGAATCGTCTCTCACCAAATTTTTTTACTAACATGCGATAACACAAGATCAGCAAAAGCAGCCCAAGGGGTGGCGCCATTGGAATCGAACTTCCCCTTTATACTGCCGTCGTACGTGTTGTACGTGACCGCGCAGAACAATGACGAGATTTGGAATTGACAGTGTGTATGCAAGGAAAGCTTGACAAGAAGCTCGTCGAGAAAATCGACTGTTTTTTTACGACGAGAAACTCGGTCGTGTGTATGAGGCTTTACTCCCAGGACTCTTCTCCTCCTGCACAAAACTTCACTGTGAACTATTAGTCTCATCATCTTCACTTTGCATAAAGGATTACTCTGAATAGTCCTATATGCTTGCTGACTTGCTGAACTGTTGGTAGGCCAGGGGCCTGCAGTACCCCTTCTTGCGGCCTAGTAGTTTAGCAGCTTGTATTAGTTGCATAGCTCCTAACTGTCCCTGATTTCAAGGGACTGTCCCTGATTTGGAGCAATGTCCCTCTGTCTCTCATTCCTCCTCATTTGTCCCTCATTTTGGTCTGATCTATATAGATGTATATAAAATGCACTTCTTATCTATCAAAAAGTGTTTTACAGCTCTAAAACTTTCATCTGATTTCTAAATTGCTGCATTTGTAAATTCCAAAAGCCAATATAAAGGAATAGTAGTGGTTAAAAAAAGCACTTCTGGGTTTACCCAATCTTGTTTTTTGTACAATTCTCCTTTAAGGGGGCGTAGCAAGGGGTGTGTCCTATGCCTGCATACTTTTGCTGATAGGTGTCCCTCATTCCCATCTGAAAAAGTTGGGAGGTATGTTAGTTGGTGGACTACTGATCCCAGCTAGCCCGACTTGCAAATCCTGTGCCTGCAGGCCACATTGATTTGACAAAAAACCCCACAGTCTCTCCTCTGGCCTTGCACTCAGCTCCCCTGGCATGCCTCCTCCAGATATCCACTGTGTCTCACTCACCGACCTTCTCCTGTCCTGAGTCCATGGTGAAGAACTTAACTGGACATGCGTTCCAATCACTTCTCCAGCCCCTCCATTCTAGGACACCTCTTCCATGACCGTGTAAGGACGAGGCTCCCTCCCAGCTCCCGCACTCCTCCTCTGAGGCGCGCACCCCCTCCAGATAAGGGTGGGCCTCCTGCTGTGATCTAGCACTCCATTCTCCACGTCTCCCAGCCGACAACTCCCCTGCAGTGGGCTGGACCTGAGCTTAAGTAGGAGGCCTGCCACTTGCCAATTCCAGTTGGGGATTGGTCAGGGCTCTGCACATGAGTTCCCTGTCACTCCAGCTCCCGAGCCTGCCCCTCTTCCAGAACATTCTCCCTGGAAGCATGGGAGGTGCCCAAGAACTGAAGAACAGGTGGTCACACCCACTGCTACACTAACCACTCCTTGCACCCAGATCAAAAACAATCAGGCCTAGCTTGCAGCATAGGCCTGCCTAAATTTACCTGCCTGGCAGCTACCACAAAAATCCTCACCTCTAGCACCTACCTAAGGTAGAGGGTGCTACATCTTCTACCATGTACAAAACACCCAACACCAGGTCTATAACATTACAACACAGACAAATCAATGTGAGAACTCTTCCTAAAAAGGCTAACATTCCACAGGGAACAGAAACAGGTAAGGGATGTCTGGCAGTAGTAGAAATATTGTAAAACGCGTATTGTAAAGTAATGAGAGAAGATGGTGCAGGATTGCTTCATGGCGATTCGTTTTCTCAGCATGATCTAGTTTTTTTAATTTTTTAACATTTTTACCTACAGGTTAGCTTATAATAAAGCTTACCTATAAATAAAGTTAACATCTCCTAAAACGTGCACCATTTAGGAGATATTGTAGCAAGCAGCAGCTTTTGACATCACTGGCACTTGCGATCTGAAGTAACACCATACTCGTGCCGTTCCTTCAAAGCTGTGTTCCATGGCTGACACTCCCGCATTCACGGAGTGATGTCGTTGTTGCTTGGCCATTTAAGCGGCAGTAGTCCGCGAACCTGAAAGGAAGACCGGGTGAAGATGGAAGCCTCTGTAGTGGTGACAGCGCAGGTAAGTCTTTCATATGCGGTGCATACTAGCACATTATGATATTGCCATATTACTGTAGCACCCTGGGGTTTAGTCAGGGAGCACCTCACAAATTTACTTGCCAAGAGTAGTCATCTTAGTCGATTGATGAAGATCTATTGATTTCTCCCTAAGTTTGTAAGTTTGGCCTTGTTGCACTTTTCTTATCTACCACTATGTGGCCGGGAAATTGGTGATATTAGATATGATAAGGGAAACCAAAGGTCAGGTCATGGGTATATGGGGTATCTCAGCCAATGGGTAGGGGCTTTCTTGAATCCCTTGGCCTGCTGGGAGAACCTATATATTCGAGTGAGGTCAGGTGATCTGTGTTCTGTGCCACCTGGATGGCTGTCTGGGTGGACTTGTGTCGTATGTCCCGGGCTGCTAGGCCAGAGACTGGGCCTATCCCGGGGGCATTTGGCTGCCAGGCTGTGTAAGTGCTTATCCAGAAGTTAGAGGGCAGCACAGGGTTGGGACTGCGGCTTGCAGTCCAACCAAAAGTGATGGTTCTGTCAGCCGCAGTGATCGGGGGTAAAAGGGAAGCTGTCGCCACAAAGGGACCAACCATCTTTACCAGGGACCACAGTGAGTAACTGAAGAAAGTACCGGAACCATATTCTCACTGTACGGGCACGGTGGAGAATCGGGAAACTTCAGGCGGGGACCCAACCAGCGGAGGAGATACTTGCAGGGCAGCCTTGTGAGTCAAGTCAGGGACCTCGCCGGTCAGCAGGGGTGAAGCTTGAGAAGTATCTGGAGTGCCAAGCTAGGGTCCTAGCAGGGAAGCGTGAGTGACGCTTGAGGGAACATACCACCACCAACTCTGGAGGAGCTCAAGGGATTCAGAGGGTCTAGTGAGAGACCGGGAGCTCAGTGTTGAAGAACTACAAGAGACAGTTGTAGTGGAGCTGAAAGAACTGTTACGTTTGAGTTAGGAAATGTTAAAGGACTGTTGCCATAGGAGACAGCATTCCTGCATTTGCAGAAGTGGCGCCTTGCTGGGGCCTTTCCCTGCACGGCTGTCCTCTTATTGAAGTCTCAGAGTCTGCCAATTGAATCTATAACTACTTAAGGGTGTCCTGGCCCTAACCCTACAAAAAGGACTGTCAAAATAAATAAAACCTCTTTTATATCCAAGAAGTGTCTGGCGCCCAATGACTTTCATCACCTTTGCACCCACTATGCCTCACAACCCATTACATATTGAAGGATGTCAGCTATCTTTGACCTTAGAGGTCCTCATTAGACTGGACAAGGCCGGAGACCTTGCTAAATTACCTTGCAGGGGGAAACTTTTTTTTTCCTCCAATGGTTTACTACCACTTTAAAGTAGAACTATAGGCACAACTTTATTTTTCATTTTGGATAGAGTAAGAGGGGGGTTATAACCCCAGTCAGATGTTTTTTCAACATCTGTTTCCCATTGAAGAGATTTCCCTTTACTTCCTGTCTCATAGTCAAACAGGAAGTGAGAGGAAATCCCTGCAATTTAAGGGAATCCCTTGAGGACCCCTAGGTCTCCACAACTAGTGTCCCCATTGGAAGAGTTCCCCTTTTCTGAGGACAACACAAAATTTGGGATTTTCTTTACTTTCACTTTTAATGATAATGGTAAACAGGACATATAGAGGGGATTAATCTCCTTAAGGTGTGGGGGGGGGGGGGGGTGGCACAGACAGCAATACAACCTGATGGGTGTTCTAAGCCATCTGCACTCTATCCAAAACTAAAACAATATGTTTTGCATATAGTTATACATTACCTATCATAAAGTGTAGCTGCTTATCTTCTTAAAGCAGACCTTCACCCTCTTCATTCACTTAAAGAGGAAGTAAACCCTGATGGTTTTTACTTCCTCTTTGTTTCTCTGCAAAGGTAAAGCATAATGGGCTACTATGCATCGCATAGTAGCCCATTATGTGTCACTTACCTGAACCTGAAGCCTGCGATGTCACCACTGTCCCCTGTTTCACGAAGCGTCCATCTTCCTTCTGGGTTTTGCGGCTCCCACGCTGTGATTGGCCGGAGCCTCGATGACGTCACTCCCGCGCGTGCATGGGGGAGCCGCCAGTTACGGCACGATCTCCTTTAGAAACGGCACGCTCGCCGTTTCTAAAGTGCGCCTGCACCGCTGTCTACGGCGCATGCGCTGTAGACATCTGCACACGTCTCATTTGTAAATATCTCCTAAACCGTGGAGGTTTGGGAGATATTTTGAGCACCTACAGGTAAGCCTTAATCTAGGCTTACCTGTAGATAAAAGTGGTTGTAACGGGTTTACAACCATTTTAAAGGGGAACGAAAGCTGAAAAAAAAATGTGAACAGGCAGGCTCTTTATTGTAGGTGAGACATGCCACGTCTCTTCTGCAATAAAATACACTTACCTGCCTCTTTGCAATCTTCTGCAGAATTTACATTGAGCTGCACATGCATAGTGCCTGCGTGCCGGGTTGACTGCTTTCCTGCGCCTGCACAAAGGTGACGTAACCCTGTGCTGACCAATTATGATGGCCAAAGACTGGCAACCAGAAGAAGCTAGGGAGAAGAGGGGCTTCACAGATGTCAGACTGTTGAAACAGAGGTAAATATTTTTGACTTTATTTCTGCTTGCACTCCTCTCCCCTCTCGCTCTCACAAATGGATATAATTATTTTTTCTTCCCAAATTCCCTTTTCCCAGGAACATCTGTTGGTGCTTCGAAGATTCATCCATGCGAAAATAAGGTTCCCCTGGCCCACAGCCTCCTGGGATGCCAAGGTTATAGATCTCAGAGAGCCTGGGTTTCTGTACTGCACATGCAACGAAGTGGCATCTTCAGGGGTCAGCTGGCTCTTCTCGGTTCTTGCAGCCAGCTCCCTAAAGATTTGCCATGGTGTATGAGCATCATCAGCAAGAAGAGACAGCAGTCCCCTGATGATGTAGCTAAAGAAGATGGTGGCATGGGATCCGGCTTGTGGTGGACGATTGGTGGATTGCAAGACAACATAGGATTAGCTGGATCGGTGAGCATATATCCTGAGGATAACCCACCAAAACAGGCAAGATAAAAAAAAATGTCACTGCAGGGGTGATGTTCTTCTTTAACCGCTTGCCGACCGCGCCACGCACTTATACGTTGGCAGAACGGCATGGCTACGAAAAGTAACGTATATATACGTTGCTTTGAATCTCGTGCCGTGCGGGCACGCGCACGCCCCTGCTGCGAGCTCCATAACCGTGCCCGCGGGACCCGTGGACTCGATGTCCCGCGATCGTGTCACGGAGCTGCAGAACGGGGGAATGCCTGTGTAAACAAGGCATCTCCCTGTTCTGCCTAGTGACAGGACAGTGATCTACTGCTCCCTGTCATCGGGAGCAGCGATCAGTGTCGTGTCACAGGTAGCCCTGCCCCCACACAGTTAGAATCACTCCCTAGGACACACTTAACCCCTTCCTCACCCCCTAGTGTTAACCCTTTCCCTGCCAGTGTCATTTACACAGTAATCAGTGCATTTTTATAGCACTGATCGCTGTATAAATGACAATGGTCCCAAAATAGCGCCAAAAGTGTCTGATGTGTCCACCATAATGTTGCAGTCACGATAAAAATCGCTGATCGCCGCCATTACTAGTAAAGAAAAAAAATATTAATAAAAATGCCATAAAACTATCCCCTATTTTGTAGATGCTATAACTTTTGCGCAAACTAATCAATAAATGCCTATTGCACTTTTTTTTTACCAAGAATATGTAGACGAATACGTATCGGCCTAACCTAAGGAAAAAGATTGTTTTTTTTTATATATTTTTTGGGGATATTTATTATAGCAAAAAGTAAAAAATATTGCATTTTTTTTTTTTTAATTGGCGCTTTTTTTTGTTTATAGCGCAAAAAATAAAAACTGCAGAGGTGATCAAATACCACCAAAAGAAATCTCTATTTGTGGGAAAAAAAGGACGCAAATTTGGTTTGGGAGCCACGTCGCACGACCGCGCAATTGTCAGTTAAAGCGACGCAGTGCCGAATCGCAAAAAGTGGCCTGGTCATTTGGCAGCCAAATCCTCTGGGGCTGCAGTGGTTAAGGAAGATATTAGCAAGCATGTTCCCCCTTGAGGGTTAAGCCAGTCATACAACAGTAACATTTTAAATTTTCAAACATTCATTTAATTGCCCGAAGGTTAGTCAGGACAAAATCAACAAATTTTTTTTGACCATAGTGATAAGAACATTCAAAAGAGCAATATGGAAATTTTCTATTGTGTCTTATCTGAACAAATAAAATTCTAACGGTGAATATAAGTTCCATTTGGGAAAAAGTATACTTGTAGTGCTCCTGTGCTACGCACAAAGAAACCTGTTTGATACATTTGGGATTCCATGCAAGTAGCTGGTCTGAACAAAATTTTAAGGGCTTTCCAATGAGAATAGTTTAATCACTGACGGCAAAACCAAATGCCGATAGTATGACTGCTCAGAATTTCAAACAACATTTTAACC
The DNA here is from genome assembly GCA_029206835.1 of Rana muscosa. Taxonomy (NCBI): domain Eukaryota; kingdom Metazoa; phylum Chordata; class Amphibia; order Anura; family Ranidae; genus Rana; species Rana muscosa. Next base: position 484,812,313 of record CM055118.1, read on the forward strand.
ACTTCTCTACTTGGCACTTAAACCCCCTTCCTGCCCAGGCCATTTTTCAGCTTTCAGCGCTGTCACACTTTGAATGACAATTGCGCGGTCGTGCGACGCTGTACCCAAACAAAATTTGCGTCCTCTTTTCCCCACAAATAGAGCTTTCTTTTGGTGGTATTTGATCACCTCTGCGGTTTTTATTTTTTGCGCTATAAACAAAAGAAGAGCAACAAGTTTGAAAAAAAACACAATATTTTTTACTTTTTGCTAGAATAAATATCCATTTTTTTTTATTATTTTTTTTTATTTTCCTCAGTTTAGGCCGATATGTATTCTTCTACATATTTTTGGTAAAAAAATAAAATAAATCGCAATAAGCGTATATTGATTGGCTTGCGCAAAAGTTATAGTGTCTGCAAAATAGGGGATAGATTTATAGCATTTTTTTTTTATTTTTTACTAGTAATGGCGGCGATAAGCGATTTTTATTGTGACTGCGATATTGCGGAGGACACATCGGACACTTTTGACACATTTTTGGGACCATTCACATTTATACAGCGATCTGTGCTATAAAAATGCATTGATTACTGTATAAACATGACTGGCAGGGAAGGGGTTAACACTAGGGGGCGAGGAAGGGGTTAAATGTGTTCCCTATTAGTGATTCTTACTGTGGGGGGAGGGGACTAACTGGGGGAGGAGACCGATCTGTGTCCCTATGTACAAGGGATACACCAGTAACAAATCCACGGTCCTGCTCGGTTACTGGGCAATCGCGGGTGCCCGGCAGCCATCGCGGCCGCCGGGCATGCGCATCGGGTGCCCAGTGACGCGGCGGGTGCGTGCGCCCCCTAGTGGATTTTAAAGGCGCGACTTCATATGACATCCGCCCAGGATAACAGTGTCTTCCTGCCGTCGTCAATTGATGGCGGCCGTTTGACAACTGGTTAAACAAATTTCTACTTGTGTATGTCCAGCTTTATTGTGTAGGTTTGGTAGATCTGTGTGTAGCGGGTGGTCATATTTAGGGGAGGCATCTGAGTGGTATCAGGCTCAGATGCAACAATTGTTAGGATTCTTGGACCAATTTATGCCAGTGGAGGATATCAATGGTGTTCAGTTCCCTGCGGCCTATAGGTGGTGCTGTTGCCATAGGCCGGGGTTGAACCGCCATTGGAGGGCTGCGTCCTTTGTGTCCTCTCGCGGCAGTAGTACAGCGGGGCAGGGAATCCGCTGTGCATGCTGTGAGAGGGTATAAAGGGGGCAGACATCTTCCGCTCGGGGTCCACTCCCAGGCACCTTCAGCCTGGGGGTGAGTGATGGTGGTCTCCGGGTGCCCTAGGCCCGGGGACGGAGTTGCGGTTCCACCCCAGACGCCTTCGGTCTGGGGTGAGGTACTCTCTGGAGGCCTGGGGCCCAGTACCTTTGACTGGGTCCCGCAAGGGATCGAGGGCTCCTAGGGTGTCCCCCGGTGTGGACGCCCGAATCTGGGACGAGGAGGCCAGGGAGGTGACCCTTCCGAAGATCCAGTGCAGCATTTGCTGGTGACGGCGGGGCCTCTGGTAACTGTCCGGATGGATGTCCTTTCCCTGAAAGGGGCCATTGCTTAAAGAAGGTAGTCGTCCACGTTCTCATGGTCTGTGGCAGGAACCCATCGTGAATCAGGTCGGTGGCATAGACCCAACAACCAGGTCTGTGGCAGAGGCCTTATTCATCTGGTCTGTGGCAGGGACCCCCTCGCGGTCGGTGCAGTGACTGTGCGCCAAGCCTGTTCGCGCTATAACGGAACAAGAGAGAAATCAAGTTCAAGTTTGTGCCTGGACCTCCTCCCCACTGTGTTCTGAACTGTTTTGTGTCTGACCAGTCGCTCACAAAGGACTATTTATTGCTCTGAAGAATAAATAAGTGTTGGACTTTCAGTGGTGTGGAACTTGACTTTCTGGGAGCTAAAGGGTCCTACCTCCACCTGCGTGGAGGGTGGGAGTCATCCTCGAGGGAAGTTTTGGCTCTGGACAGGGACACAGGCCCGAAGGTAAAAGGTGAAAGCTCACACCTCTGCACATAAGAGGATACGAGCTGGTGGTGCGCCACACTCTCCTCCCTGGTCCCCTAGACGAGAGCCATTGACCGAGAAGAGAAAGAGGGAGTGAGAGGTGAGGTCGCTACACGTATTTTTAATAATGCAATAAGGCCGGTGCCCCAGGGCTGGTTAGAAGGCGCAGCACCAAGCCACAAAATGTACAAACTATGAGATTTTCCTATTTTTGGTTCCCTCTTCTTTCCATCTGTGGACATTTGTTGCTACTTTAGCAAGATTAATTGTAGCGGCCTCCTCACCCCGTCCTCTTTAGCTAGGGGTATGTCACGCGACAGAGTGAGGTGCGCTACGGCCCATGTCCTCCCCATAACTGTGGGTGAGGTGAAGGCCAATATCTGATGTTTCCTCGGGCCGGTGTGTCTTGGGCATGTACCGAGTCTGTTGTGCAGAAACCACCAAACCACCCTTTGCTCCCATTAACAGAGTCCATACACCGATCACAGTCCAACTGTTGGTTTTATTTCGTATCTCCACATACAGGCAATGCGATGGCAGGATACGGTGGGATGAGCAGGTCGAGGCACTATACTGATCTGGGTCCCTACACCCCCTGTGCTATGACCAAGGGTTGCAGGAGTCTTAATTTGAATACCTCCGCTGCGTTGCAGCCCCTATCAGGGGAAGATGTCCTCCAAGAGAGTTACCGGAGGCCCATCCGTCACCGGGTTGACGCTGCACCGGAATCTTCGGACGGGTGACCTCCCCAGCCTCCTCACCTCAGATGCGGGTCCCCTCGCAAGGGGCGCCCTGGACTCACTTCACCCTTGCGGGACCCAGTCGGAGTCACTGGGTCCCAGGCCTCCTCGATAGTACCTCATCCCAGGCTGAAGGTGCCTGGGATGGAATCCCAGCTTCATTCCGGCCAGGCCTAGGGCGCCTAGGCCGGAACCTTGAACCGCCCGCACCCAGGCCGAAGGTGCCTGGGTGCGTAAAGAGATGATCCCCGAAGACCTCGTGGCGAGGGCGTCTCCCCCTTTTATCTCCTCCCATCAACACCACGGCGGGTTCCCCGCCCCAGCCGTACCATCTCCAGGAAGGGACAAAGAAGGGTAGCACTGTGGTGGCGATTCTACCTGAAGCCTGTAGGTACTCCGCCACCCACAGGCAAAGGAGAATATTACATCCCCCGATCCTCCACGAATAACAAAAAGGGGTCTAAACCCTGTCATAATTACACACCTGGGTCACACTACCCCCAGGTGTATCCCACTAAATCTGAAGACCCCGCTACACACTCCCCCCTGTGATTTGACGCTGGTCCCCAGCGTCAGGTGCACACCCATGTCTCCCATTGAGTGGTTACATGGAGCAAGCCCCAGAGGCTGTCCCCAAATTTGTGAATACTAAGTGTGCCAAGACCTGCTCAAAAGGGAAAGGGAAAATATAAAACGATAAACTTTTGCATAAAACATCTATTCTGTACACATGTACAATCCCTCCCATCACTGTCTAAGAACCACCCCATACTCAGTAGTCTTGACTCTTGACCGATGAATCTCCTGCAGAAGGGAAACAAAAACAACATCCTAACAATCTGTGTTAACTTGGAATGAATAGGTCTGTCAGCCGAGAGACCCACTCACTCCAATAAGCAAAGTGATGTGTGTGTAAAATTTTCAAACAGTCGTTGCACAACACTGCCACCTGGTGACAGCGCCGCGGTCATGACACTTGCCGAGATCTTCCTTCTTCCTGCTTTTCTACGCTAACTTTTACCCCCAGAGTCTCTGCCTTTGGCACATGAAGAAGAGGGAGAAAAACAACAGCTCCCAAGTCTCCAGTGAATGAAAGAAAAGCCCAAATCAAAACAAAAGTAGGGCGCAGTTCTGAGCGTCTGGGAATGTTCCTTCCAGAAAGTTCAACAGCAAACAAAATAGGAGCTCACTTCTCCTACAAGTAAAACCTTGGATCCGGCAAAAACAGGGGCTTCAGGTGCTTGTCAAACACTTCCACCGAATATTCGACATCCTCTCCTTCTTTCCTGCAGATGAGCACCTTATCGGCATGAATATGGCGCCCCAGTCTCCAATCAGCTCTGCAGTCTCTAAACTTTTTAGATACAGGCGGCAAACACGACAGGTATCACCGGGCATGAGGCACTTTGAGCTTTTCCCATACAAACTTGTCGTACCACCCTTTGTCGCAAAACTTCGACTTCATACAATAAGTCCCGAGGCAAGTAGGGGTACTCCCACCCATATTCACGGGCGACTCTTTGGGAGAAAAGTCTCTGCAATCTGGCTAGAGGTGGCATCACATCTCGCTCGCCTTCTCCTGGCTGTACGATGGCCTCCGGGTGCCGAGGTACCTTCACCATCTCGAGTTGCTTTGCCTTTGGTGCCCGCAACGAAGCACGCTGCGTCCCCACTATCGGAGCGGGTGATGTGGTTGAAAGTGGAAGGTCGGTCGGAGGACTAGATTTCCTCGGGAACTCCGGGGCCTGCGCCCGGAGCGTACTGTCTTCTATGAACATGGGGGAATCCTGCGGTTTACACAGCACAGGTAGTGGGCGTCTGTCCCAGCCCTTCCGGTGAAACAGTTCGTCTATTTCTCCGTCATCACCACAGTCTGACAACGACTCTAGGTCGGAGGTGTCATACATCTCGGCGGGAAGGTAGTCTCTAGTAGACGGAAGGCTACCCTCCCTTGCGGGCTCCACCGGCTGTGGACTCCCGACACCTCCAACCAAACACCACAGTCCCAGCCCCTAGCTCACCTGGACCTTCTGAAGAACTGGGATGTCCGGGACTCTCTTCTCTACCGGCGCCATCTAGGCCAGGCAAGCGGCAGGGTGAAGCTCGACCACGACCATAGGATGTCTGTACCAGGCCGACTTTCCTCTTCGGAGGTGGCAGCAGGGAATCTGTGGTGACCGAAGCAGTGTCCTCGGATTTCTCTCTTTCCGTCTCTGGTTGGGCAGTCACGTCACCCTGGTCAGCGCGTACGGGGACCTCCGCAAAGGCCTGGATCTCTCCCTCCGGAGTGGCGGTTCCTGTGATGCAGTTGAGGCGAAGGGCCCGGGGCCTTACTGTGGATGATTCGACCTCAAAAAGAAACTCTTTGCATGCTTCACATCGCCCGAACGGCTTTAGTTGGACCACCAGTCCCGAACATCCGGGACAGATCACACCGAGGGCCTCCGTGTCTCTGCATGAATACAGAGCCAACTGTCCTCGGGGCCTGAGCCTTATCTCTGTGTCTGTAAGGGGAGCAGAAAAAGCAGTCATCTTCGTGGGGTAAGGTACCGGAATCCACGGGGAGCTTGAGGCCATCCCGACCACCTGCTGTTCCATCACGCGCTGACCACGCGCCGGAGTCTCCACGTGTATCTCCAGACGTGGCCAGACTCCTCCCACGACTTGCACGTTTTCGTGGGCTTCCGCCAGCCTCCGCCCACAAATTGCGCAGTCATGGGGTGCCTCGTGGCGCAGTGCATTAACAGTCCCCACATGTACTTCACACGGCTGGACCTCTCCCTTTTTACGCTCCTCCGCGTGGGCCTTTCCCGACTTAGGGTCATGTCCACAACTCCGAGCAGGGATGCACTTTGGCCAATCACATGGCCGACCTGCTTGGAACTCCTCCGGGCAGCAAAGTTCAAACACAGACGTTCTCAGTTCCATCGTTGAGACACACACAATCCCGGACGAGCCCCCACGTGTAGCAGCCTCCTCACCCCGTCCTCTTTAGCTAGGGGTATGTCACGCGACAGAGTGAGGTGCGCTACGGCCCATGTCCTCCCCATAACTGTGGGTGAGGTGAAGGCCAATATCTGATGTTTCCTCGGGCCGGTGTGTCTTGGGCATGTACCGAGTCTGTTGTGCAGAAACCACCAAACCACCCTTTGCTCCCATTAACAGAGTCCATACACCGATCACAGTCCAACTGTTGGTTTTATTTCGTATCTCCACATACAGGCAATGCGATGGCAGGATACGCTGGGATGAGCAGGTCGAGGCACTATACTGATCTGGGTCCCTACACCCCCTGTGCTATGACCAAGGGTTGCAGGAGTCTTAATTCGAATACCTCCGCTGCGTTGCAGCCCCTATCAGGGGAAGATGTCCTCCAAGAGAGTTACCGGAGGCCCATCCGTCACCGGGTTGACACTGCACCGGAATCTTCGGACGGGTGACCTCCCCAGCCTCCTCACCTCAGATGCGGGTCCCCTCGCAAGGGGCGCCCTGGACTCACTTCACCCTTGCGGGACCCAGTCGGAGTCACTGGGTCCCAGGCCTCCTCGATAGTACCTCATCCCAGGCTGAAGGTGCCTGGGATGGAATCCCAGCTTCATTCCGGCCAGGCCTAGGGCGCCTAGGCCGGAACCTTGAACCGCCCGCACCCAGGCCGAAGGTGCCTGGGTGCGTGAAGAGATGATCCCCGAAGACCTCGTGGCGAGGGCGTCTCCCCCTTTTATCTCCTCCCATCAACACCACGGCGGGTTCCCCGTCCCAGCCGTACCATCTCCAGGAAGGGACAAAGAAGGGTAGCACTGTGGTGGCGATTCTACCTGAAGCCTGTAGGTACTCCGCCACCCACAGGCAAAGGAGAATATTACATCCCCCGATCCTCCACGAATAACAAAAAGGGGTCTAAACCCTGACATAATTACACACCTGGGTCACACTACCCCCAGGTGTATCCCACTAAATCTGAAGACCCCGCTACATAATGTTGAGAGAGGGGAGTACAGGGGATGTGGAATGGAGTCAGAAGACTCGTTATCGATTACGTAATATGTTTGTACAGATGAAAAATAGTTTTTCCTATAAATTGGACCCTACGCCATATCCAATTGTGTGTTCCAGCCAAGGCCGGTTTTCCATCACTGGAGACTGAAGACACACAACCTATGCCTCCTTACACAAACCATTTGTCCTCTTCTTCTTATCTTGTCATAGATTGCAGTAACAATGTGTGGCAACACAGTGGCTTAACAGTGGCTTAGTGGTTAGTGCCTCTGCCTTGCAGCATTGGGGTCATTGGTTCAAATCCTAACCACAACACAATATGCATAGAGTTTGCATGTCCTCCTTGTGCAGGAGTTGGTTTTGCCCCATAGGACATGTTGGTAGTCTAGTTGGCTCCTGTATAAATTGGCCCTAGTATGTAAGATAGGGGGGACCTTAGATTGTAAACTCCTTGAAAGGAATGTAAAGTGCTGCTATAAGTATCTCAAATAAATATATTATGAGATGAAGACTTTTACCAATAAAAACATATGTGTAGCCAATGTCTGTAAAACAAAAAAAAGGAAAACCTACCTACTTTGCCCAATGGCACAGTCGGCTTTGCTAAAATGTTAACAAAAATAATGACACAAGGATTGAGGCAATGAGCTCTTCTTGGAAAACCAGTAACTTACTCATTCTATGAAGAACCATAAGCCACCAGCCACACTGGGAAGACTATATTAGGTGCAAATGGTGTCAGCCATTACATATGGCAACCCCCTGAACATTAGCCCTCATACACACAGGTGTAATAAAATACTCTTATCTATTGCTGGATGATGACAGGAAAAATCAAGCATAAAAAAAGCGAATTTTGGTGCGTAATTACGTGGGTTTATACGGGTTTACCGGCGTATTTTACAGTCATAAATTATGCTCATAAGCCCTTTCAAATGCAACTTTGCTGCATTTTTTTTAGGTATGCACCTATATATCGGCCACGAAAAATTATCAGCCGAAAAAAAGGGTTATCGGCATTTTGCCAATAGAAAAAAAAAGCTACCGATAATGGAATGCTGTGTCCTACTGGCTTCAATGCAAAAGTATGTCCCATTGACTTCAATGCAAAAACTCCCCCTACTGACTTCGATGCAAAATCGCATCCCATTGACTGCAATGCAAAATCACGTCCCATTAACTTCAGTGGAAACCCCCCCCCCCTACTGACTGCAATGTAAAATCTCGTCCCATTGAATGCAATGCAAAATCGCATCCCATTAACTGTTTTTCAAAATCACATCCTACTGACTGCAATGCAAAATCACGTCCGTTGAATTCAATGCAAAAATGCCCTCTACTGACTGCAATCCAAAATCACATCCCATTGACTTCAATGCAAAAATGCCCCCTACTGACTGCAATGAAAAAACTCATCCCATTGGCTTCAATGCGAAATCACGTCCCATTGACTTCAATGCAAAAACACTGCCTATTGACTGCAATCCAAAATCTTGTCTTATTGACTTCAACGCAAAAATGTCAGCGACGTTAATTACATTGCCACTGCTCTAAAAATACAGCGATCGCGGGTGGCGGGCAGACATTGAGTCCGCTGGGAGCATGCCCACTGTTTCTCGTGCACGGACTGATGTACAGGTGTGTCTGTTCACACAGTCGGGCCGCCCTGCCGCAGTATATGTGTGGTGGCCTGTCCGGAAGTGGTTAAGTGGTTCTAAAGGCTCAAGGTTTTTTTTATACACAATAAAGGTAAAAAACCTTCTCTGTGCAGCAACCCCCCCCCCCCCCCACAGGCCCCTCTAATACTTACCAGAGCCCCACTGCGATCCAGTGATCTGCATGAGAGCCTCGGCTCTACGGGGACTCTCCCTCCTCATTGGCTGAGACAGCCGTTGGGAGCAACTGGCTCCCGCTGCTTTCAGTCACAGCCAGTGAGCCTATGAGGAGAGAGGGGGTGGGGCTGAACTGCCGCTCTGTGTGTGAATGGACACTCAGAGCAGGGGCTCAGAAGTAGGGTTGCCACCTGTCCGGGATTCACCTGGACAGTCCGAGTTTTGAATCATGTGTCCGGGTTTCAGTCCACCTGAAACCCAAACACATTATTCAGACAGGGATGTGTTTTGGAACAGGGCCTGACATGAGGGTGAGGGGGCACTATGTGTGCCGCATTACTATTCTCTTTGGAGTGCACAAAGGTGTCCCAGGACTATAACAATCCTATAGTATATATTAAAAATTTAAAAAAATTGCTGTGCGCCGCTAAACTGTTCGGGTTTGACTTGAAGAAAAAGTGGCAACCCTACTCAGGAGAGAGCCTGCTTGGGTGCCCCCATTGCAAGCTGCTTGCTGTGGGGGCAATTGGAAGGAAGGAGGGGCCAGGAGCACCAGCAGGGGACTCGAGAAGAGGAGGATCACGGCTGCTCTGTGCAGAAACCATTACACAGAGCAGGTAGGTATAACATGTTTGATATATAAAAAAAAAAAGCATTGGATATCACTTTTAATTCTATTTTAACTGACTGGCCGGTTTGCCCTGGGTTTGTTTACAGTGGTGACTGTACTACCTATGCTGGACACATTAACTTTAGCATTAGTTGAATTGTATCTAACTTTCCCACCACCGGCTGCCTTTTCTGGCACCTCGCTGAAGAAGGTATTCAACCTTTACAGTTTTATTTGTTTTCCATTACCTGCAGTTCTGCTGCTCTGTGTTTGTGCCGACTAGCAGTATACCTGAAATATGACAGATATACCTTTATACTTCTACCTTCCAGGCATATAGCAGGAAGTAACTGAAGAAATTACCAAACTCCACCTGAACTTTTCAGTTCCATTGTGATATTCTGTAAACCTTTTCACCAAAAAGACACAAAGATTAATGATACACAATTTCTATCCTATTTAACCCTTTCCCTGCCAGAGCCGTTTTTTCTTTCTTCTTTTTCTGCACACCTTTAAAAGCATTATCCTAACAACAAGGCAAGGTGGGATGATCTGATCTCAAGGAGTTTTTCTTTCAGGCTTTATGAGGTACATAAATGACCCACACCTAGAGCAAGGGCTTTCTCCAACTTTGGTCAAAGCTACACGGTTTGTTTTTATCTAACTGCCCCTTACCTGCGTAGGCAGTTTTTTTGGTAAAGGTGAGCTAACACTTTAAAGTGGAGCTCCGCCGTTAAAAAAATATTAAAAGCCAGCAGCTACACATACTGCAGCTGCTGACTTTTATTATATGGACACTTACCTGTCCTGGAGTCCAGAGACGTCTGCAGCAGAAGACGAGCAATCGCTCGTCTATCTGCTGCCCCCTCCGCCATCCTCGGTGAGGGAATCGGGAAGTGAAGCGTTCCGGCTTCACTGCCCGTTTCCCTACAGCACATGCGCGAGTCGTGCAGCGCCGTCCTCACTGGTCACCGTTGTGTTCTGGGAGCCGTGTGTTTCCCAGAACACAACGGGCGTTCTGCGGGAAGTGACGCACTACCCGCAGAATACCCGCAGAGAGGACTCCCGGAAGTGGGTGCAAATACCTGTCTTAAGCCTCGTACACACGGTCGGACTTCAAACAAACTTTTCCGTTGATTTTTGTCCGAAGGGAGTTGGCCGGGCACACCCATAGCATACACTTGGCAGGACTTTTCTGCAAACTTTCCCAAAACTTTCCCAACATCACATGCTTTTTCTGCTCTTTACCGCCACCCTTTGGGCAACTTCTGCTATTGTTGGTTGATTTTAACATTAGTTATGGGCATGCGTATTTGTACTTCGGACAAAAGTCCAATGGATTTCTGTACACACGGTAGGACTTTGCACCATCAGACTTTTGTTGCCGAAAAGTTTGTCCGTTTGCAGAGCGAACTTTTGTCCGATGAAAACCGAAAAAGTTTGTCCGATGGAGCGTACACACGGTCGGATTTTTTGTAACACTTGCTCATTTTGAAGTTTGTTGGCAAAAAGTCAGACCGTGGGTACAGACCTTAAGACAGGTATCTGCACCCCCCCTGAAAAGGTGCCAAATGTGACACCAGAGGGGGGAGGGTTCCGATGAGCGAAAGGGTGGAGCTCGGCTTTAAATTGCGCTGATGAGGGTTCATATAAGGATGGGTGTGATAGTATTAAAAATGCAAAGCACAAATAGTTCTGAATGGTACAGTTCACTGTGCATGTACCATGGTGGGAACAGCTCCTCGGGTTGTTATGTGCTGCTTCCCCAGGGAGCTGACTCACGTTCAATGTAAACACACACCGAGGCCCTAACACATTAATGAATTCATTAAAGTGGAGCTCCACCCAAAAGGGGAATTACCACTTTAACCACTTGCTTACTAGGGAACTTATACCCCCTTCCTGCCCAGGCCATTTTCCAGCTTTCAGCGAACCCACACTTTGAATGACAATTGCGCGGCCATACAACACTGTACCCAAATGAAATTATTAGCATCTTCTTTTTTAACCCTCCTCCCCTCATTTCCTTCCCCCCTTTTTTCTACCCTCTTTTCTCTTTCTACTCCTATTTTTTGTTCCCTACCTTTCTTTAATATTGTGTGGTACATTATTTCTTCTGTTCTTATTATATACTTATTAGATTAATCTCCTAATTACTGCTTTTGTAAAATGAACCAATAATCACTAGTTTACTTTTTTTTCCTTTTGATGGAATACTTTATTGGCTTATTTGTTGCTCTACTCGCTACTTTTTTTACATTGTTATGTATTCATCCTGTTCATAAATCAATATGTTTAGCTTTATTGCTATTTGAATATGTACCACCATCCCTGTATGTACTCAATTTGTTAACATTTGTTGTATTTAAATAATAAGGAAATTTTTATACAAATAGAGCTTTCTTTTGGTGGTATTAAATCACCACTGCGTTTTTTATTTTTTGCTAAACAAAGAAAAAAAATATGTTTTTCATATTTTGTTAAAAAATTTAGCAAACAGGTAATTTTTCTCCTTCACTAATGGGCACTGATGAGGCGGCACTGATTAGGCGGCACTGATGGGCACTGATGAGGCGGCACTGATGGGCACTGATAAGGCGGCACTGATCAGGAGGCACTGATGGGCACTGGTAGATGGCACTGGAGGGCACGGATATGCTGCACTGGTTGGCACTTAGGGGACCGTTGCCCCCTAACAGAATCCGGCTACCGGCTCTATTTTTTCTTCATGCTGACAGCACAAATAAAAAATAAAAAAAAAGAGCCAGAAACCGGCTTCTGTTTACTTCCCTTCCGTTTACTTAATTGGCTGACAGCTGATCATGTGGTAAAGGGCCTGCTGTGATTGGCCCTTTACCCTGCTCTATGATCGGCCAAGTCCAAAAGGGGTTGTAAAGGTTTGTTTAAAAAAAAATAAAACATGTTATACTTACCTGCTCTGTGCAAGGGTTTTGCCCTGATACTCCACTTCTTGGGTGCCCTGCCCATGCGCCAGGTCCCTCCTCTTCATCGGGAAAGTCGCTTTCCATTGGGGCGTCTGTTTAGGCTTGCTCTTAAGTCCCACTGTTGCGTCTATTGACACAGACAGCGGGACTCGGCCCCACCCCCTGCTCCTGTGTCACTGAATTTGATTAACAGCAGTGGAAGCAAATGGCTCCTGCTGCTATCAATCTGTCCAATGAGATGAGAGACAGCAGCTGGAGCCACTGGGCTCGTGCACATCGCTATAACGGATCGGACTCAGGTAAGAAAAATGGGGGGTCTGGGGGGGGAGCTGCAGCAAAGAAGGTTTATTCACCTTAATGCATAGAGTGCATTAAGTTAAAAAACCTTGAGACTTTGCTGCCACTTGAAGTATTTCTCCCCTGCCACATTTGGCATGTCATTTTTTTTCTTTTGGGGGGGGGGGGGGAGCAGGTACCTAGTTTTGACAGGTACCATTCAGCAGCTGCAGCGCAACTCACACATGTGCAGTGGGCACCCGGCTGTGAAGCCGCAAGCTATCAAAGACGGGTGCCCACAAATGAGATGTCGGCGCCGGGGAGAGAAGACGGGGAGAAGGGACAGCTGGGGTGAGCACATCGCTGGATCCCTGGACAGGTGAGTGTGTGTTTATTAAAAGCCAGCAGCTACACTTTTTACACAAAAACGACTGGAACTCCACTTTAAAGCATATACAGTATCTCACAAAAGTAAGTACACCCCTCACATTTTTGTAAACATTTTATTCTATCTTTTCATGTGACAACACTGAAGAAATGACACTTTGCTACAATGAAAAGTAGGGAGTGTACAGCTTGTATAACAGTGTACATTTGCTGTCCCCTCAAAATAACTCAACACACAGCCATTAATGTCTAAACCGCTGGCAACAAAAGTGAGTACACCCCTAAGTGAAAATGTTTAAATTGGTCCCAAAGTGTCAATGTTTTGTGTGGCCACCATTATTTTCCAGCTCTTGGGCATGGAGTTCTCCAGAGTTTCACAGGTTGCCATTGGAGTCCTCTTCCCCTCCTCCATGACGACATCACAGAGCTGGTGGATGTTAGAGACCTTACGCTCCTCCACCATCCATTTGAGGATGCCCCACAGATGCTCAATAGGGTTTAGGTCTGGAGACATGTTTGGCCAGTCCATCACCTTCACCCTCAGCTTCTTTAGCAAGGCAGGGGTCATCTTGGAGGTGTGTTTGGGGTCATTATGTTGGAATACTGCCCTGCGGTCCAGTCTCTGAAGGGAGGGGATCATGCTCTGCTTCAGTATGTCACAGTACATGTTGACATTCATGGTTCCCTCAATGAACTGTACCTCCTCCCCAGTGAGGGCAGCACTCATGCAGTTCTCCCTCCTGTTGAGTGTCCCTACAGCAAGCAGCTTGCTATGGGGGCACCTGGGCCCAGCCGCTGCTCTTTGTGTCCATTCAGACACAGAGCCATGGTTCTGCCCCACCCCTGCTCTCTCCTCATTGGCTGACTGACTTTGATTGACAGCTGCGGGAGCCAATGGCACCGCGCTGCTATCTCAGCCAATGAGGAGGGAGAGTCACAGTCATCCGAGACTCTCCTGCAACATCACTGGATCGAGATGGGCTCAGGTAAGTGTTAGGGTGGGCTGGAGGGGGCTACTGCACACAGAAGTTTTTTTTTATTTTAATGCATAGAATGCATTAAAGCTTTTGTTACCCCAACATTTCATATTTCAGGCGTTTTTACAGCGCTATTTTTAGCGCTAAAATGCCTGAAAAACGCCTCAGTGTGAAAGGGGCCTTACTATTTTATTTCTGTTTAGCATTTGTAAAGAGTTTGGCTTTTTTTTTTTCCCTTAGTCCTAGAGGTGAGAAAGGTCCGTTGGTTTCTTGTGCTAATTGCTGGACAGTCATAGACTGAACAGAACAGAACCATGGTACCATTTATTAGGGTACAGCGTACATGTGCTGTAATATGACCATTTAATGTTCATGGAGTCATTCTCGGGTGAACTTCCACTTTAACACTTCTCTATGGAGTTCAGTTATCACAAGAAAAGCTTGTTTACATTTTTCTCTATTGTTACCTTTAATCCTTCCATTTAAAATGCGCCAGATCTAAAGCTGAACCACGGGAAAAGTAAAAACCCTCCCTGCACTTCAACGGTTAAATACATGTTCAGCACTAAGGCCTGATTCATACATTTTTAGTGCTTTTTGAATTTTGCACTACAGTCCATTTAACATGGTTTCCCATGGAACACGTTCTGTAGTTCAAATCTGCAAACTGCATCAGGTGTGAATCAGGCCTAATGCCGCGTACACACGGCCGGTTTTAATGTCATTGAAAAAAAACTACGTTTTTCTCGACGTGATTCTTCTCAAGCCTGCCTTGCCTAAACACTATCGTGAAAAAAAAATGCCCGAGCAGATCGCAGTGACGTACAACACGTACGACGGCACTATAAAGGGGAAGTTCCATTCGGATGGCGCCACCCTTTGGGCTGCTTTTGCTGATCCTCATGTTAGTAAAGTTTGGTGAGAGACGATTCGCACTTTTCAGCCTCGTGCTCTTCAGTCCGTTACAGCATGACGAATGTGCTATCTCCATTCAGAACGCTAGTTTTACCAGAACGAGCGCTCCCGTCTCATAAATTGCTTCTGAGCATGCGTCTTTTTTTTCCGTCATTAAAGCGTACACACGGCCGTTTTTCACGATGAGAAAAACAACGACGTGAAAAACGACGAGAAAAAATAGAGCATGTTCCAAATTTTTAATGCCCATTTTTCTCATCGAGAAAAATGCTCTGAAGCCCACACACGATCGTTTTTAATGACCAATTTAAAAAATTGAATTTTTCTCGTCCTGAAAAATGGTTGTGTGTATGCGGCATTGGGGATGGTAGCAGCACTTTAGTTGCTTGATCCCTGGTTTCCCGCAGGCTACTTTTGTGCTGCTAGAGCGGACCCTGCTGTCTCTTCTTTACCATGCTTAAGCAGTTGCAGCTCTGATGTCATCAAGTACAATGGGGGGTCCAAAGCCTTGCATTGGATGTGAGGATACCACATGACCTTTGAAAAGTTATTCACTGCGGGCTGCTTTTCAGGGGGTCAGCAAGGGCTGCTGCACTGGTGAACAAGCCGTTTGTGATGCAGATTTATTTTTATGTATCATTGGATAAATTCATCATAGCTGCTTAGTTTTAATATACAGTGGAACCTTGGATTACGAGCATAATCCATTCCAGGAGAATGCTTCTAATTCAAAGCACTCGCATTTAAAAGCGAGTTTCCCCATAGAAGTCAATGGAAACAAAGATAATTCGTTCCACATTGACTTCTATTGCATGCAATACCTCATGTGGCTAGAGGTGGGGGGGCGACGCAGAGACTCGGAGACCGCTCGGAAGCACTCTGAAACTGAGTATTTACGAATGTTTCCAAGTATTTACGAACGACTCAGAGTGTCACCGGCGCCCCCCGTACCTCTGGCCAAATGCGGTACTGCACACCGCAGAGGCTTGAATCCTGCTCGTTTTGCAAGACAACACTCGCAAACCGAATCAGGATTTAAAAAAATAATAGCTTGTATTGTGAAACGCTTGTTTACCCCGTTACTCGCAATCCGAGGTATAAACTATATTACCAAATGTATTGGGACGCCAGCCTTTACACACACATGAACTTTAATGGCATCCCAGTCTTATGCCGCGTACACACGACCGTTTTTAATGTCATAGAAAGTCCCAGAGCTAAAAGGGAACCTCAGCGCAGGGACACATGACTGGGGGTACGTTGTGGAATGGTGCGCAGGAAGTGATGTAGGGCCGGGTGCAGTATTAGCCATGCACAGGGGGTGGGGTTTTGGTCATTTTGCTGGGAGCCTATATATTGCAGGGGGAGCGGAGCCTAGCATTCTGGCGTGGTAGGCAGGACAGGGACACACAGTGCACATTTTCCCTTCCTCCCTCCCTTTTAGACTGCTGTCTGGTATGGGTGTGTGTGTTTTATGTGTTTTTCATTTCAGGAGCTGATGGCAGTGGTCTCGGGTTCCTGAAGGTCGGATGGTGATGGTATATATATATATTCATATGTGTATATCAGTTATGGTGGTAGGGGTGGGGGCCTGTCTCGGGATGGGCACCTCCCTTATCTGGTTATGGGCTATTGATCATCAGGCTGATTGGAGGAAGAAGGAGTGAGTCATTGTCTCTTGAGCAGATGGGATCGCGGCTGGAGGCCAGGATACGGTGGAGATCGTGGACAGCCGATGAGATAGCAGTTTGGTACCTTCTTTCAGGAACCCGGGCGTAGCAAGTTAAAAAATATGTTGAAAAATGTTTGTGGTAAATATATATATATTTATGGAAAGATATATTTATTAAAAAAGGTTATTTTTATAAAGTTATGTAGCGACCTCTCTCTCTCTCTCTCTTGCTTTATCGGTTGTGCGGCTGTTGTCTAGGGGTCTCTGGGAGGGAGAGATGAGATACACCACGGCCCATGTCCTCCATAACTAAGAGGTGAAGGCCAGAAAATTGGGCCTTGTGTAGGTGTCCTAGAGTCAAGTCCAGTACTTTGTTCCTGACTCCTTTGCTCCTATTAACCAGAGTTCCACACGGTGAATAGGTCCAACTCAGTTTTATTCTTCTTGGCAAACAACAAACAGTTTCTTCTACTGAGTTATAATGGGGAATAGATCGAGGCTCCCTTCTGATACTAACCACTATGGTATCACCAGTGGCGGATAGTCACTGCCACTGACTATGTGAGGTAGAACGTGAATTACCTTCGCTAGCACGGCCCCTGTCAGGGGAAGGAGATCCGTCCAAGGGAGAAACAGGAGGCCTCTCTGTCACCAGCGGTGCTGCGCCGGACTCTCCAGAGAAGTTCCGCACACCAGTCCTCACAAACTCAGACACGGGCACCCAAGGAATTAGGGCCCCCCTCGGATTCCTCCACCCTCGCGGAACTCAGTCGAAGGTACTGAGCCCCAGGCCTCCGCCATAGTACCTCACCCCAGGCTAAAGGTGCCTGGGATGGACTCCATCCTCACTCCGGCCAGGTCAAGGGCACCTGGGCCCGGAACGCCAGCACCCAAGCTGAAGGTGCCTGGGTGCGGCCACGTCCTCCAACTCTGAAATCTGAACCCTGTGGTAAGGGCGTCCACCCCTTTTATCCCCTCTCCCTTTGCGTCACAGCGGGTTCCCCGTCCCGCTGTACCAGCTCCAGGGGAGGACAAAAAGGTACAGTCTTGCGGTGAGAGCTCAGCCCCGGTCCAGGGCAACAGTGCCACCTGTGGGCCGCAAGGAACCCCCACACCACCATAGTCCTCCAAGAACCAGAAAAGGGTCTCGGATACCCTAGCAATCTGTGCATCTGTGTTACACTACCACCCAGATGCCTCCCCTAAATTCAAGTACCCACTACAGTTATTTTATACGTTATCTTTTGGAATAATAAAGGGGCCTTTGTTGGCCAATTAATCCAGAAGATGTCTTGTGGTTACTTAGATAAGTACGTTTAGTAATAAGGATAAGGGGTTGTTTAATGCAGCATGCACACTAGCATTACACCAGTCATGAAAAAACAACGTTTTTCTCGACGTGATTCTTCTCAAGCCTGCCTTGCCTACACACGATCGTGAAAAAAAATGCTCGAACAAAGTGCGGTGACGTACGAAACATACGACGGCACTATAAAGGGGAAGTTCCATTCGGATGGCGCCACGCTAGTTTTACCAGAACGAGCGCTCCCGTCTCATAACTTGCTTCTGAGCATGCGCGTTTTTTTCACGTCGTTAAAGCCTACACACGGCTGTTTTTCATGACGAAAAAACGACGACGTGAAAAACGACGAGAAAAAATAGAGCATGTTCCAAATTTTTAATGCCCATTTTTCGCGTCGCGAAAAATGCTCTGGAGCCCACACACAATCGTTTTTAATGACCAAATTAAAAAATGGCATTTTTCTCATCATGAAAAACGGTCGTGTGTACGCGGCATCAGTCCGTAGAGTTCAATATTGAGTTAGCCCACCCTTTGCAGCTATAACAGCTTCAACTCTTCTGGGTAAGCTGTCCACAAGGTTTAGGAGAGTGTCTATGGGAATGTTTGACCGTTCTTCCAGAAGCGCATTTGTGAGGTCAGGCACTGATGTTGGACTCCGCTATAATTAATCCCAATGGTCTTCGATCGGTCTGAGGTCAGGCCAGTCAAGTTCCTCTACCCCAAACTCGCTCATCTATGTCTTTATGGACCTTGCTTTGTGCGCTGGTGCGCAGTCATGTTGGAACAGGAAGGGGCCATCCCCAAACTGTTCCCACAAAGTTGGGGGCATGAAATTGTCCAAAATGTCTTGGTATGCTGACGCCCTAAGAGTTCCCTTCACTGGAACTAAGGGGCCAAGACCAACCCCTGAAGAACAACCCCACACCCTAACCCCCCCCCCCCCCTCTACTAAATGATTTGGACCAGTGCACAAAGCAAGGTCCATAAAGACATAGTAGAGCGAGTTTGGGGTGGAGGAACTTGACCTCCCCTGCTCCTGTTCAGGGGAATTTCTATACGTTGTGGAAAAAAATACCCTAGAAAGGTGCGGTCTCTTTCAGTGATCCCCCTGTTACCTCTCATTTCCATATTGTATCAGTGCGGACCCACTCATTGATCCCCCTCTTCCTGTCCCTTTCATATTGTATCAATTTTATTCCACTCATTGATCTCCCTGTTCCTGTCCCTTTCATATTGTACCAATGCTGTCCCACTTATTGATCCCCCTGTTTCTGTCCCTTTTGTATTGTATCAATGCTGTCACGCTCGTTGATCTCCCTGTTCCTTTTGTATTGTACCAATGCTGTCCCGCTCGTTGATCCCCTTGTTCCTGTCCCTTTTGTATTGTACCAATGCTGTCCCGCTCGTTGATCCCCCCTGTTCCTGTCCCTTTCATATTGTATCAATGCTGTCCCACTCCTTGATCCCCCTGTTCCTGTTTCTTTTGTATTGTATCAATGCTGTCCCACTCGTTGATCCCCCCTGTTCCTGTCCCTTTCATATTGTATCAATGCTGTCCTACTATTTGATCCCCCTGTTCCTTTTGTATCAATGCTGTCCCACTCGCTGATCCCCCAGTCCCTGTCATATTGTGCCAGTGCTGTCCCACTCATTGATCCCCCTGTTCCTGTCCCTTTTGTATTGTATTAATGCTGTCCCACTCATTGATGGGGAATCAATGATCTGTTCCCTTTCATATTGTACCAGTGCAGTCCAAAACATAATTGAACACCCTGTTCCTGTCCTTTTCATATTGTATCATTGCTGTCCCACTCATTGATCCCCCTGTTCCTGTCCCTTTTGTAATGTATCATTGCTGTCCTAATCATTGATCCCCCGTACCTTTAATTTTTATATTGTATCAGTGTGGTCCCACTTATTGATCCCTTGTCCCTTTAAATCTCATATTGTATTAGTGCGGTCGGGGCTGATCTGTCAAGTGCATGCTTTACGCCAATGTTTCTCTAATCCAGTCCTCAAGTACTCCCAACAGGATTTCCCTCGGATAAAACGGCTGTGGTAATTACTAAGGCAGTGAAACTGATCAAATCACCTGTGCAAAATAATGGAAAGCCTGAAAACATGACCTGTTGGGGGTACTTGAGGACTGGAGTTGAGAAACATTGCTTTACGTCATTCGCCCAGCGAGTGAGCAGCACAGATCTGTCAGTGTCAACCATCACAGTGCACACAGGTAACGACTTACCGGTCTCAGGGTCCTATAAGCTGCACTCAGTGACCACTGATCCCTTCCATAGTCCCAAGTTTATCTTCTTTGTTCAGACTTGTCCTTGGCGTTCTTTCTTTAGAGTTTCTTGTACATTCCTTGGATTTGTTCAGCAGGTTCCGTCACTTCTCTGCCTCTCTCCAGATCTCAGCTGTCTCTTTTACTGACGCCGACCGTCTCTGACCTGGTCGATCGGTGATCGCAAGGTCCCTGTGCGGTCTCTAGGAGTTCAGTGACTGTTGTGAGTGACTGTTCTCCTTCTCTCTTGTTAGTGGCGGTGCTACAGAAGCACTTCCCACACTGACATTAACCCTCCATGCACCTCTCTCTAGTAACTGAACTCTGGAACGTCACTGGCGCTTTGCCAGCAGGAACTTTATACTTATTTTAACCATTACCAACTTCTTTTTAGTTAAAGTGTGTCTAAACCTAAGAACAAAAATGAAATCGGTATTAACCACTTCAGCTCCGGAAGGTTTACCCCCCTTTCTGACCAGGCCATTTTTTGTGATACAGCACTGAGTTGCTCTCACTGACAATTGCGCGGTTGTGCGACACTGTACCCCAATAAAATTGATGTCCTTTTTCTCCCACAAATAGAGCTTTCTTTTGGTGGTATCTTTGCTGTTTTTATTTTATGCGCTATAAACAAAGGACGACCGACAATTTAAAAAAAAAAAAAAAAAAAAAAAAAGTTATACTTTCTGCTATAATACATATCCAACATTTTTTTATTTAAATATTGAATTTCTTCATTAATTTAGGCCAATATGTATTTTGCTACATATGTTTGGTAAAAAAATCGCAATAAGCGTTTATTGATTGGTTTGCGCAAAAGTTATTGCGTCTACAAACTATGGAATATATATTTTATTTTTGTTTTTTTACTAGTGATGGCGGCAATCAGTGACTTATAGCGGGACTGGGATATTGTGGCAGACTATAGAACACTAACTGACACTTTTGACACTTTTTTTGGGGACCAGTGACATTATTACAGTGATCAGTGCTAGAAATATACACGGTCACTGTACTAATGACACTAAAATCACAGCGGGAGCAACCCACCTCCGGCGCGCACTCGCAGCCAAAACCCAGAAGGGCAGTATCGTGTGTGTGTGTGTGTGTGTGTGTGTGTGTGTGTGTGTGTGTGTGTGTGTGTGTGTGTCCCCTCTCACAGTCCTTTCAGCCGGTGTGGAGCACAAACATTTAGCTTATAATTTTCCTAAGGATACGATCAGGATATTGGCCTCTAAGTCTTGAACTTCCCAGCACTTGTAACACTTGAGACCTTAGGTGCCAATGGGGCACATTACAAGGCTTGTGGCGGATTGTGGAGTCCTTCCCTCTGACAGGTAACCAGGCCTCTCCTGAGACAGTGACTTCCTTCACCGATCCCCTTGGATAGGTCCTCCCCTGGTTTCCTCTCCTTCAGAGCGGGTTACCCCAACTTGGGTACCCTGGGACTCCTCTTCTGGTGTAGGCCTCAGCTAAAGGTGCTGGGCCTACCTGGAACGATGCAGCCTCGGGCTAAAGGTGCCGGGACTGAACACACACACACACACGCACCCCTGGCCGGAAGGGCCAAAGGGCGCAAACTGCTCCCCGAATAATGACCTCTCCCCCTTATGTATCCCCTCCCAGCATGCACAGCGGGTAGACCACGTCCACTGCACTGCTGCCGAGAGGGGACACCCAATAGCGCTGCAATGCCCCCTGTGATTCGACCTGAGACCTGGGCGACAGCGCCACCTACAGGTCACAGGGAACTGTACTGCCAGGCAACATCACAACAGAGCAGAGACCAATTTAGAGAATTCCAACAGCCTGAGCCTAACTATTTGCTCAGGCTACTGCCTAAATTTAGGCATAGCGACCCCAATTATGGGGGGGTCCGCTACAATTGTAAGCACCCCTGCCAGTGTTACATAGTTTGTCTCAACCGCCTAACTGCTACATGTGCATGCGAGCTAGTTCTGTTGAAAAGTAACTGACTTACTGTCCGGATTACCAGGTGAAAGAAAGCTTAAACAAGATAAATAATGCAGCTATCATATCTAAGAATTGGTAAACTGCAATAAAATAAATGTTTGCTTTTGTGTTTATAAAAGTGTAACTAAACCCACATCATAAAAACTATCAATAAATGGTGTATTACATGTTGTTCATACTCACTCAGTCACTATGAGATTTGTTTTCGATATTATGAAAAAAAAATAAAAAATATTTGATCCTGCTGCTCTGTATCTCCCCCTTCTGTCCATGTCCCCAAATCAGCTAAGAATTTTGCAGCTGTGGTGGCAAATGCTCAGTTTTCAGTGAGTTTCTTTGCTGAGCATTTCCTTCCTATCACATCTGAGCAGCCCATGTGACTATAGAGCCACACATTTGGGTGTATACACAGGGGTAATTGACAGCCCACTCCCTCTCTCCTCCTCCATGCCAACTAACCAGCTAAACACAATGGGGCTGGGATATTACATGTAGATTGATGGAGGCTTCACCACCCTGTTATTCTAAGACACAGGCTGGAGGGGCGGACACAGCCTGTGATTGCCAGAAATCCACCCACAACATGATATTTCCAAAAAATAATACAAATTGGATTTCAAATATATATTTTCATGCCAACAGTTTTTTGATATTATTTGTTTATTTATGTTTACTTCTAGTGACCAGCAGCAGTGGATTAGAAGCTCCTCCTGCTTATGTTTCCCTGCAGACAGGCTGGGAAAGAGCTGGGTAATGTGACAGCTGTATATCGATTTGGAAAAATGTACTTGGATTTTTTTTTAAATATAGCACCCTCTACCATAGGTAGGTGCTAGATGTGTAGTGTTTGAGGTTCTGTCAGTGCAGGTAAATTTAAGCAGGCCTATGCTGCGAGCTAGGCCTGTTTGTTTTTTATCTGGGGGCGGGGAGTGGTTAGTGTAGCAGTGGGTGTGACTGACATGTGCTTCAGCTCTTGGGTGCCTTCCCTGCTTTCAGTGAGAATGTTCTGGAAGAGGGGCAGGGCTGAGAGTTGGAGTGACATTAGGGGAACATGTGAGGAGCCCTGACCAATCCCCAACTAGGATTGGCAGGGGGCAGGCCTCCTACATATACTCACAGTCAGCCTGCTGGGGGGGAGTTGTCGGCTGGGTCAATTGAAAGATGGAGTGCTAGACTGCGTGCTGGAGAAACACCCCCATCTGGGGGGGGGGGGTGTGAATCAGGCAGAGATGCTCGGGAACTGGGAGGGAGCCTCTCCTTACACGGTCATGGAGAGGTGTCCTGGAACAGGAGCTGGAGGAGCAGTTGGTCCGCACGGTTCGGGTAAATCTTTCAAGAAGGACTCAGGCAGGGGCGGGCTGGGCCGGGAGGCAAGGTGGCAATTTCCCCCCAGGCCGCCCCAACTTATATGCAAAATGGCCGGCGATCGACCGCTGCCATTTTTTTTCTGTGAGGAATTGAGCCAGGGGCATGGCCGCGGCGTCCGGCTGCATGCTGTGGCTTTTGGGAATTGTAGTCTACGCAAGCGCCCTGTGATTGGCCGACAAGGTTCAATTTTCGGCCACACGCTGTGGCAATCTGAGATTTGGAGTTCAGGTAAGCGGCGCGCCCTGCGATTGGCTCGGCGGAGCTGGTCATGTGTGGATGCGGCCAGACACAGGAGGTAAGGGACAGTCTAAATGGAGAAGAGATAGACATGGGAGGATACAGAAAATCTGAAAGGAGGAGGAAATTACATAGGAGGTAATGGGCAATCTGAACAGAGAGAAGATAGACAAAAGAGATGATGGAAAATATGAAAGGAGAATGAATAGATACACGCCTGTCCCTCTGTCAGCCCATCCCTCCCTGTCCACCTGTCCCTCTGTCAGCCCATCCCTCTCTGTCCGCCTGTCCCTCTGTCAGCCCATCCCTCTCTGTCCGCCTGTCCCTCTGTCAGCCCATCCCTCTCTGTCCGCCTGTCCCTCTGTCAGCCCATCCCTCTCTGTCCGCCTGTCCCTCTGTCAGCCCATCCCTCTCTGTCCACCTGTCCCTCTGTCAGCCCATCCCTCTCTGTCCACCTGTCCCTCTGTCAGCCCATCCCTCTCTGTCCACCTGTCCCTCTGTCAGCCCATCCCTCTCTGTCCACCTGTCCCTCTGTCAGCCCATCCCTCTCTGTCCACCTGTCCCTCTGTCAGCCCATCCCTCTCTGTCCGCCTGTCCCTCTGTCAGCCCATCCCTCTCTGTCCGCCTGTCCCTCTGTCAGCCCATCCCTCTCTGTCCGCCTGTCCCTCTGTCAGCCCATCCCTCTCTGTCCACCTGTCCCTCTGTCAGCCCATCCCTCTCTGTCCACCTGTCCCTCTGTCAGCCCATCCCTCTCTGTCCACCTGTCCCTCTGTCAGCCCATCCCTCTCTGTCCACCTGTCCCTCTGTCAGCCCATCCCTCTCTGTCCACCTGTCCCTCTGTCAGCCCATCCCTCTCTGTCCACCTGTCCCTCTGTCAGCCCATCCCTCTCTGTCCACCTGTCCCTCTGTCAGCCCATCCCTCTCTGTCCACCTGTCCCTCTGTCAGCCCATCCCTCTCTGGAAGCCTGTCCCTCTGTCAGCCCATCCCTCTCTGTCCACCTGTCCCTCTGTCCACCTATCCCTCTCTGTCTGCCTGTCCCTCTGTCAGCCCATCCCTCTCTGTCCGCCTGTCAGCCCATCCCTCTCTGTCCACCTGTCCCTCTGTCAGCCCATCCCTCTCTGTCCACCTGTCCCTCTGTCAGCCCATCCCTCTCTGTCCGCCTGTCAGCCCATCCCTCTCTGTCCACCTGTCCCTCTGTCAGCCTATCCCTCTCTGGCCGCCTGTCCCTCTGTCAGCCCATCCCTCTCTGTCCGCCTGTCCCTTTGTCAGCCCATCCCTCTCTGTCTGCCTGTCCCTTTGTCAGCCCATCCCTCTCCGGACGCTTGTCCCTCTGTCAGCCTGTCCCTCTGTCCACCTATCCCTCTCTGTCCGCCTGTCCCTCTGTCAGCTCATCCCTCTCTGGCCGCCTGTCCCTCTGTCAGCCCATCCCTCTCTGGCCGCCTGTCCCTCTGTCAGCCCATCCCTCTCTGGCCGCCTGTCCCTCTGGCAGCCCATCCCTCTCTGGCCGCCTGTCCCTCTGGCAGCCCATCCCTCTCTGGCCGCCTGTCCCTCTGCCAGCCCATCCCTCTCTGGCCGCCTGTCCCTCTGCCAGCCCATCCCTCTCTGTCCGCCTGTCAGGGTGTGGGTCCTGCTGGGAGCTGGCCACGGACCTGTGGGTCCTGCTGGCCACTGACCTGTGGGTCCTGCTGGCCACTAGCCTAAGGTGACCAGACATCACCGGTTTTTCTGGGGACAGTCCGTGGACTGAGGACACTGTCCCTAGACCAAGTCTGTCCCCGGTTTTGTCCCTGCTTTGCAGGGCCAATCGGGGGCTGGAGCAGTGGAAGGGCGCCCAGGGCCGGCCCTACAATGGGTCCCACTGTGCCCATTGGGCTGCCTCAGAGGGGAAGTGCCGCCAGTTTACACAGAGCGGGAATCTCTCACTTACCTGGCAGCCGCTGTCATACAAAGTCCCGCCACCTGGACTGGCTCCTATGATAGACAGCACACTGATGACGTCCATTATAGAAGCTGGTCCAGGAGGCGGGACTTCGTATCACATCGGCCACGCTGGGTAATTGGGAGATCTCCGCTCTGTGTAATCCGGCTGCTCTCCTCTCTAATCTCCATGCACTGGTGAGGCTGCGCTGATGGGCACTGGTGAGGCTGCGCTGATGGGCACTGGTGAGGTTACGCTTATTCGGTGGTTCAATGGGCCACTTGACTGGACTTGCCCCCCAGGCCTAAGGCTGCCAGCCCTCCCCTGGACTCAGGGCAGGAGTCAGTGAGTAGCACAGTGGAGATCTGGAAGAGGCATGCCAGGGAAGCTGGGTGCAGAGCCAGAGGAGAGACTGTGGAGTGTTGTGTCAAGTCACTGCAGTCTGAGCAGTGGGGTTGGGGTTGCTGGAATCAGTAGTCCATCGTCAAGTGTGCTTTATTAACTAAATGTTCAAGGCCTTTAAGAAGGGGTACTGCAGGCCCCTGGTCTATTATTCCTCAAGTGGAGTTTCAGCTAGGAATTATTCAGAATGAGGCCTAGCCTGTTCAAGATGGTGGGACAGAATGTCTAATGCTGTGACAGGGAGGTGTTAGGGCCCTTTCACACGGACGTGTCCGCGTACGGGCTCCGCTTTGCTCAGCGGGGATCGCTCCGTTGATCCCCGCTGAGCAGGCAGATGACAGGTCTGTGTCTGCACACAGTGCAGGGACCGACCTGTCAGAGCGCTGCTCTCCCCTATGGGGGATCGGATGAAGACGGACCATAGAGTCCGTTTTCATCCGATCCGCCAGACGGATGGAAAATAGGGTTTCCATCACTCACACTTTAGCGGATCGGAGCGGGTCCGATGTCAGCGGACATGTCACCGCTGACATCCTTCGCTCCATTGACCTGCACGGAGCGTCCATTCGGGTCTGCCTAAAAAACTGACACGTGGACCTGAACGGTCCGCCCGTGTGAAAGGGGGCTTACGCAGGAGGTGAAGAGTCAGACATAATGAAATGAAATGCTTTCAATATCATATTTACGAGGCTAAAAGGCAAGCAAATAAGAGAAGTTCATTTGAGTTTATATACACAGGGCTCGTTCACACGGTTGGGGGGGTGAAGTAAAATCCTGCAGTAGAGCAGTGCTTTTACCCCCCCTCCCCCAACCACTACCCCTTTGAGCTGCAAAGGCATCAGCCATGGGGATTATTTACAAAAGGCAAATCCATTTTGCACTACAAGTGCAAAGTGCACTTGAAATTGCACTGAAAATGCACTTGGAAGTGCAGTCGCTGTAAATCTGAGGGGTAGATCTGAAATGAGGGGAAGCTCTGCTGATTTTATCATCCAATCATTGCATGTCCCCCTCGGATCTACAGCGACTGTACTTCCAATTGCACTTGTAGTGCAAAGTGGATTTGCTTTTCATAAATAACCCCCATGGTGTACTCCTGCAGCGGCTGAAATGCTTTGCTTTGTTACTGTAGCGGGTAGGTACTTTCCAGTATGTTGATTCGGTTGGAGACATCAGTGATGTCCAGTTCCCTGCGGCCCAGCAGGTGGCGCTGTCACTTTGGACCGGGGTTGAACCATCGCTGGAGTGCCGTACCCTTTTTGGTCTCTCGCAGTGGTTGTACGGCGGGGCGGGAGAGGCTATAAAGGGGGCGGACATCTTCGCCACGAGGTTGGAGTCCCAGGCACCTTTAGCCTGAGGGCTGCTGTCCAGCGGTCGGTGTCCAGGCGGCCTAGGCCTGGACACGCGGAGTTCGGGAGTCACCCCAGACACCCTCAGTCTGGGGTGAGGTGCATCGTTCAGGCCTGGGGCCCAGCTTCTTCCACTGGGATCCGCCTGGGAGGAACCATCCTAAGGCACCCACAGAATCAGGTGTCTGAATCCAGGCGCAAGGGACCGCGCAGGTGACCTTCCCGTAGATCTGGTGCAGCAGATTGCCAGTGCCGGGACAGGGCCTCCGGAGACCGTTGGGATGGATGTCCTCACCAAACAGGGGCCATATTCACACGGAAGGCATAGTTGCCAACAGTCACGGATTGGCCGGGACATTCCCGGGATTCAAACCCTTTTCCCGGATTTATTTTGTCCCGGCCAATCCGATTTTTCCCGTTTTCCCCGAATTTGGACGCCGCAGGCCGCCGCCGCTAGAGGTCCACGGCTGGCGGAGACAATGTCTCCGCCGGCCGCCATGTTCAAGAAGACCAAAACACGGATGTAGTACAATAGAAAATAAAGCCGCTGCGGCGCCGCCCACACCCCGCACCTCCCCGGGGGTGGGCGGCGCCGCAGCAGCTTTATCTTCTATTGTACTACATCTGTGTTTTGACTGGCCGGCAGGCCACCCCCCCGCCCCGCCCCGCTGCAGGTCTGTCTGTAATGGAAAGGGGCGGGGGTCGGCAGCGCCACAGTTTAATCTTTTTTTTTTTTCAGCCACACTGTCGGCTCCGCCTCTATTTTGTTCCCCTTCGGGGAAGGGGAAACAATAATGGCGGCCGAGACAGGAGACACCTGTGGTTAAGGGGGGACTCCGCTGGGGATGCCTGTGGTAAGGGGGGACTCCGCTGGGAACGCCTGTGGTAAGGGAGGACTCCGCTGGGGACGGCTGAGGTAAGGGGGGACTCCGCTGGGGACGCCTGATGTAAGGGGGGACTCCGCTGGGGACGCCTGAGGTAAGGGGGGACTCCGCTGGGGACGCCTGAGGTAAGGGGGGACTCCGCTGGGGACGCCTGAGGTAAGGGGGGACTCCGCTGGGGACGCCTGAGGTAAGGGGGGACTCCGCTGGGGACGCCTGAGGTAAGGGGGGACTCCACTGGGGACGCCTGATGTAAGGGGGGACTCCACTGGGGACGCCTGCATAGTTACCAACAGTCCCGAATTTCCCGGGACAATCATGATTTTTGGACCCTTGTCCACAAGTGTGGAGGGGGCTCTGCTGGGGAGGCACCTGATGCAAGGACGGACTGCTGGGGAGGCACCTGATGCAAGGACGGACTGCTGGGGAGGCACCTGATGCAAGGACGGACTGCTGGGGAGGCACCTGATGCAAGGACGGACTGCTGGGGAGGCACCTGATGCAAGGACGGACTGCTGGGGTGGCCATCTGGTGGCAGGCGACGTGGCAGGTAACACGCTCAGGGCTTCCACTGATTCGGCATTATGGTGAGTTGAATGATTTCATTTTATATTACAATGTAAAAATAGAAATAATGCACTTCAATCATCCTGACACCGTAACAACCATGGTGCCGAGATGATTGAAGCGCCAACAGGTGTTTTGGAGTATCCTTATCTGCCAATTTTGTTACACATTACTATTGTGGTGTAGGATCTGGCTTCTTTCTTTCTATTTCTTTCTCTCTCTTTCTCTCACCTCGGACTCTAGCCACACCCCTTTGAACCACGCCCATTTAAACCACACCCACTATCGTGCGTAAACCACGCCCATTTTTCGCCGCGGCGCGCTGTGCGCGCCGCATTTTTCACTCCAGCATGACACGCCTACAAACGAATGCCCCGCCCCCTGATTATAGCAAGGCTCCGCCTCAATACAAAAAAAGTGTCCCAGATGTTTTTTTTGCAATGTTGGCAACTATGACGGAAGGTGGTCCATGTTCTAAGGTCGGTGGCAGAGACCGTTACTCTAAGGTCGTGACAGAGACCGTGCGCCAGGCCTATCCGCACGAAAAAGGGATAGGAGAGTTAATTGTGCCTGGGCCTACTCGTATCCATACCCCTGTCTGTCTGTTATGGGAGTTCAACTGATTATGTTCATTCTGGCATTGAAGAAATAAAGGAGTGTTGAACTTTTAATGGTGTGGGGCTCTATTACTGGCAGATACACCTCCACGGAAGAAGCGGAGGCTCCATATGCAGGATGCAGACCCGAAGGTAATTCAGAAAAGACTTTGCTCAAACCTCACAGACACAAAGGGTGAGAGCTTGGCGTAGTGTCCTGCACTCTCTCCTCCGGAGTACCCCTAGACAATAGCCACAGACAACCGATACAAGAGAGAGAGAGAGAGAGAGAGAGAGAGAGAGAGAGAGTGAGGCCGCTACATTACCATTGCAGAATTTATACTCCCAGTCGCTCTTAGTTTGGTATACCTAGGTTTGCCACCTTTTCTTCAAGCCAAACCCGAACACTTTGGGTGCCCTAATAAGAGTAGTAATGCGGTGCACATAGCGTGCGCAAGCAAAATATGGGTGTGGCGAAATTGATTTTGCTGACAACATCACCCTGCCCCCCCCCCCCCTCAGTGTTGCCGAACCTGCTCCCAGACAGCTGCCCGTAGCTCCTGAATAGCAACAGATTTGTGTGTGACTATCTTGGTTACTTAGGGAGCCACAGCCTGCTCTGATTAAATGTGTACAGGTTTCAGTCCGCTTGAAAGCCGGACACATGATTTAAAACCCGGACTGTCGGGGTGACACCTGGACAGGTGGCAACCCTAGATATAGCCCCGGCGCTGCTCTGCAAGCGCCATGCAACCACGCTAGTGTGGCAATTAAGTGTTCAAAGTAGATTGGGGAGGAGGTGATGCAACGTCTCCTCTTTGCCTGTCAAATGTCCTCTGGAGAGTGATCCCAAATCGGATTGCTTTTCATAACCCTCCACCCGTACTCTATGAAAAATGTAAAAAACTGTTTTGCCTATAGTTTTACTTAATCACTTAAGGACCAGGCCTTTTTCTGACACTTACAAGTTAAAATCAGTATTTTTTGCTAGAAAATTGTGTAGCGCTACCCCCAGTTAAGAGAGCCGCTGGATTTGTTTCGGGCCCTGAATACAGCACCGCCAACCCCCGGCAATCTACTCGACCCACTCTGGTACAGTTAGTCTAAGGGTTGTTATCTTATCGCAATCTAGCAATATATGCACAATGATAACACACTGAGGGCGAAGTGTTAAAGTAGAACTAGTTTACTTCTGTGTAAAAGGCATAGATTAACACATAACACATGTATTGTCTGCAGAGCCCTGCAACGGTAAGTATAGTACACACTGAGGATGCTGGCGATTATGCGCCAAGTGCAGCTATCCCTATCTATGCGCCCTTATGGCGCAGCAACAAAAAGTTCTAACTCCTGGTCAGGCCTGACTCAGATATAACTTAGTCTCTTGGGGAACAATTTCTTCACATACAGCTTGAACGGTGGTGCACATATAGAAAGAAACTGTATTTGTAATCCACACGATAGGTAATAGAGGAACACTTCACCGGAGACTACACGACCCAGTTCTGTTACTAGGAAGCCCAGGAACCCCAGAAGAGGGAGAAAGCGTAGAATAGAAACAAGTGGAATCCCATGGAGAGTCAAGCAAGAAAGGACTTACCTGGAAGCCAGGGCCGGCCCTACCATGGGACCCGATGGTACCCCGGTCCCAGGCGGCACTTTAAGGGGGGCGGCAAATTGCCGCCCGTCAGCCAGCGACATTCCGTGTCTCCTACTGATTTTCCTTTCCTGTGTCCCCGATTTTCCAGCCGCCATGTTTAGTGTCCGGCGCCCTGTGATTGGACGAATGGGGGTCATGTGCGGCGTGGGGCTGGCCTGTCAGCGATCGCTCTAGAAGTCCCGCCTCCGCACATGACCGCCATACGCCCAATCACAGTGCGCCGGGAAACACGAACATGGTGGCGGGAGACAAGCACTGGAAGTGTGAGCTGTCTTCGCCTCCGCCTGTCCCTCTGCTTTGTTACGGCGCGGTGGAGATGGGATCATGGAGGTGCAGGCGTGCAGCGTCTGACACCATGGAGCGGGCTGCGGGTGGATGGCGCTGGGGGGAAGTTGGGACGCCAAAGCAGTTCTGCACATCCAGTGCTGAGGTCCGGAGGAGAGTCCTGGTGAAGAGCAGACAAAGGTAAGGAGGACTCAAAGGATGGATTCGCACCGAGCTGTGGGGAGGGGTCGGGTGTGAGTACTGCAGGAAGTAGGACTCCTACTGTAGGAGTCAGGTGGGTCTGTGTAGTAGGTCAGTGTAGGTGTAAGGTCGGTGGGTCAGTGTATGTGTCAGTCAGTGTAATAGTCAGTGTTGCTGTCAGGTCAGTGTAATGTGAGTAGTGCAGGATGTAGGAGTGAGGTAGGTGTCAGGTAGGTCAGTGTAGGTGTCAGGTAGGTCAGTGTAGGGGTCAGTGTAATGGTCATGTAGGTCAGGTGGGTCAGTGTAATGTGAGTAGTTCAGGAAGTAGGGGTCAGTGTAGGGGTCAGGGTAGGGGTCAGTGTAGGGGTCAGGGTAATGGTCATGTGGGTCAGTGTAATGTGAGTAGTGCAGGAAGTAGGAGTCAGGTGGGTCAGTGTAATGTGAGTAGTTCAGGAAGTAGGGGTCAGTGTAGGGGTCAGTGTAGGGGTCAGTGTAGGGGTCAGGGTAGGGGTCAGGGTAGGGGTCAGTGTAGGGGTCAGGGTAATGGTCATGTGGGTCAGTGTAATGTGAGTAGTGCAGGAAGTAGGAGTCAGGTGGGTCAGTGTAATGTGAGTAGGGTAGGGGTCAGGGTAGGGGTCAGGGTAGGGGTCAGTGTAGGGGTCAGTGTAGGGGTCAGAGTAATGGTCATGTAGGTCAGGTGGGTCAGTGTAATGTGAGTAGTGCAGGAAGTAGGGGTCAGTGTAGGGGTCAGGGTAGGGGTCAGTGTAGGGGTCATGTGGGTCAGTGTAATGTGAGTAGTGCAGGAAGTAGGAGTCAGGTGGGTCAGTGTAATGTGAGTAGGGTAGGGGTCAGGGTAGGGGTCAGGGTAGGGGTCAGTGTAGGGGTCAGAGTAATGGTCATGTAGGTCAGGTGGGTCAGTGTAATGTGAGTAGTGCAGGAAGTAGGGGTCAGTGTAGGGGTCAGGGTAGGGGTCAGTGTAGGGGTCAGGGTAATGGTCATGTGGGTCAGTGTAATGTGAGTAGTGCAGGAAGTAGGAGTCAGGTGGGTCAGTGTAATGTGAGTAGGGTAGGGGTCAGGGTAGGGGTCAGGGTAGGGGTCAGGGTAATGGTCATGTAGGTCAGGTGGGTCAGTGTAATGTGAGTAGTGCAGGAAGTAGGAGTCAGGTGGATCAGTGCATGTGTCACGTAGGTGTGTCAGGGGGTCAGTGTAGGGGTCAGATAGGTCACATGTGTTCAAAAAATGTGCAGCGCTATGTGGTTAAAACCATGTGTGAAATAAATGTTAAACCTTGAAATGTGAAAAATTAATATATGAAAAATTAATTAAAAAGAAAACTAATGCAGAGTCCAAAAAGAAAACTACATAGTCCGTGAAGAGTTAATTCCAAAAGCAAATCCATGAAGGGTTAAGGGCTGTAGCCAATAAAGAGACTAGGGTCTAGTGGAGCATAATAAAATAAAAATAAACATTTCTTGATCAGTTTAGGTCGATATGTATTCTTCTACATATGTTTGGTAAAAAAAATGCAATGTGTATATTGATTAGTTCGCGCAAAAGTTATACCGTCTACAAAATAGAGGATAGATTTATGGCATTTTTATTATTATTATTTTTTTTTTACTAGTGTAGCGGGGTCTGGTGATCTGCGATTTTTAGCTAGACTGTGACATTGCGGTGGACAGATTAGACACTTTTGACACTTTTTTGGGACCAGTGACATTTATACAGCGATCTGTGCTATAAAAATGCACTGATTAATGTGTAAATGTCACTGGCAGGAAAGGGGTTAAATGTGTTCCCTGGGAGGTGTTTCTAACTGGGGGGGATGGGACTGACTGTAGGAGGAGAGAGATCTCTGTTCCTAATCACTAGGAAGAGCAGATCTGTCTCTCCTCCCCTGTCAGAATAGGGATCTGTCTGTTTACATTAACAGATCCCCGTTCTGGCTCTCTGGAGCGATCGCGGCCACCAGCCACGCACAGGTCCTTTTATACTCCTTTACATGTATAGAGCCATGACAGGTCCACTTTAGTTATCATGATATAAAATAATGAATGTGGGGTATTTGGTGGGCGTGATTTTTTTTTGGGGGGGGGGCAGCATTTAATTCTTGGTACCAGGCAGCACAATGTCTTGGGCCGGCACTGCTGGAAGCGCACCCGAAAAAAGGGTGACATGTGCTGGTGTTCCTCCCTCCGGATCGAAACAAAGGGGGGGGGGATATGTGAGAGTGAGAGCCCCTGGCTTAGTGAGAATGTGTTTGAAATGGACACAGGACTCTCAAAGAAGCAATTTGAGAAGTTCCAGCAAAAGATTGGTGAGCAGAGAAAACTATGCTTTAAGTTTTCTCTGGATTTTGTAAGTCTGGATTGGGGCTGGAAACTTGAAGACTTCAAAGAGCATTGGGAGGGATGGAGTCTTCAGTCATGTGTCCGGGTTTTCCAGGAGCTCTGCAGGTTGTGTGTGTCCAGGTGCACACATCCGTTATAAGGCAGAGCTGAGCATAGCTCAGTGTGTGTGGAAAAGGAGTCGGTGATACAGCAGTAGCTGGAGGGAAGTGTGCTACTGATAAAGAACGCAGGCAACATCCTTGAGACGGCTCTCCATGTGGGAGAGGTTCCAGGTCAGTAGACTGAGAGAGTTGGGCCAGCTGAGAGAGTCGGGGAGACTATAGCTGAGACAACTGGAAGAGAGTCTTCGGGACTTTAGGTTACTAAAGTCACGAAAATTCTCGTACGACAAAAAAAAAAAAAATCGGAAGTGATGTCATGTGTTGTAATGTATTTGTGTTGTAATTTCGGACAACAACTGTACTGACTAAACGAAAATCGTACGATTAGGTATCGTACAAGGAAAATTTTCGTGCATGTCCGATAAAATAATAAATGGATGAACTGTTATGATCGGCTCACGGAAGCCCTGTACTAACGATCCGATTATCGTACGATTCTTCATTGGACGACATTTTTCCTACGATATTCGGATCATGTTTACGGGCCATAAGACAGAGATACTTCCTTTCTCTTAACTCACTGGAGCTGGGTCCTCTGTGTGTTGTGTCTCTCCACTGCAGTGTATGGAATAAATTGCACCTATTCCATTATTGATTTGGACTCACTGTCTCATCTGAATGGTCTTGTTTGGAGACTCCCTAACCTGATTTAACAGCACTTATATGCTTACCAACATTACCATGAGCACTACATGGACTATTCTCACATTCTTCACGCAGGAACTTTCTGCCAGGAAGATCTGGTGTAAAAACATCAGTACCATGTGCAAGGAGTCTTGTAGGGCTACAATGCTCTCTCCCTTTCTCCTAATTCTTCTTCTGTGTTGTCACTCTGTCTTAGGGGCTTTCAATAAAAAAACTACAGGAATGTTGTCACCATCAGGAAACCCACCAGAGAGATGCCATGCAGTCATCTCTGGAGTAGGCAGGATGTGGCTGTGAAGAGGTTGCAGGAAATCAGCAGCGTTAAGATCCAACAAAGGATGAAAAAAGGTGAAAAACAAAAAATAGCGAATGTACACACAATGTCATTCAGGTAGACCTTGTATTTACCTATTGTAATCCAGTTTTGTATTCATATAAATGACTTAGCGACTGCCCCACACATATACACTGCGGCAGGGCGGCTATTCTGTGGCAGATCACATACCTAGTATGTGATCTTACACTTCTAGGACTGGGTCGAGCGTGGCCGCTGGCGCCCGCCAATTAGACAGTACAGAGGCAGAACGACAATCTGCCTATGTAACCAAGGCAGATTGTCGTTCTGTCAGAAGGGAAGCTAAGCAGAAACACGTATCTCTGCCTTCCCCTACTCAAAGCACCTCCCCCACAGTTAGTGAGCACAAATTAGGCATACAGTTACCCTTTGATCACCCCTGATATTAACCCATTCCCAGCCAGTGCCATTAGTACAGTGACAGTGCATAGTTTTTTAGAACTGATCACTGTATTTGTGTAACTGGTTCCCAAAAAAGTGTCCAATTTGTCCGCCGCAATATTGCAGTCCTGCTATAAGTCACTGACTGCCGCTATTACTAGTAAAATAAATAAATACAAATATCCCCTAGTTTGTAGACGCTATAACATTTGCGCAAACCAATCAATATACGCTTATTTATTTTTTTTTACCCAAAATATGTAGCAGAATACATATTGGCCTAAATGGATGAAGAAATTATATTTTTTACTTTTTTTTTTTTTATTGGATATGCTTTAAAGCAGAAATGAAAAAATATTGTTTTTTTGTTTTTTTCAAAATTGACAGTCTTTTTTTGTTTAGAGCACAAAAAATAAAAACTGCAGAGGTGGAAATAAAGGACAAAAATTGTATTTGGGTACAGAATCGGACAACTGCGCAATTGTCAGTTAAAGTGGTTAAAACACTTTCTATGTATGTGTAGCGCACCAACCCCAGACTTTACCTGCTTTTCTCTTCTTGGCTCCTCCGCAGGAAAGACTGAGGCACACCGCACCACAAGCCCGTACCCTCCTGGATGGGGAGGTTGAGCGGTGTTAGTTTCTCGGGCCTGCTTGCAGCCAGTGTTTGATAACCTCCCGAGCTGATCTCACTTCTGCAGTAGCCAGAAACAAGTCCTTTAGTTCTCCCCAGTAAAACGAATGTCCACATCAACTGAGAGTCCAACTCAATATTTATTTATGAGAACGATAAACAGTCTCTGTGAAAGCAGACAGGTTGGAAGAGATCAGTTCAGATAAGGTGGGAAGAGGTCCAGGCACAAACTCAGCGTTGATTAGGGGAGCCCTGTTCTGATTAGCATGAACAGCTTGGTGCACAGTCACTGCCACTGACTTGACGAATAGTTGTAGTCACTGCCACTGACTTGACGAATAGTTGTAGTCACTGCCACTGACTTGATGAATAATTGTAGTCACTGACTTGACGAATAGTTGTAGTCACTGCCACTGACTTGACGAATAGTTGTAGTCACTGCCACTGACTTGACGAATAGTTGTAGTCACTGCCACTGACTTGACGAATAGTTGTAGTCACTGCCACTGACTTGACGAATAGTTGTAGTCACTGCCACTGCATAGTTGCCAATAGTCCCGGATTTCCCGGGACATTCACGGATTTGTGAGTCTTGTCCCGTACATATTGTTTCCCGTTTTTTTTTCCCCCGAATTTTTAGGTTAGTCCCGGCCATCTGAAATTTGTCCCGGCCATCTAAAATACAATGTCCCGCCCATCGCTAAGCGCTGCGGTTAGTCATTCCCCTATCCTCTCAGAATATCCTCCCCCGCCTCATTTTTGTCCTCCTGTTGTCTTCTATTGGACAAGGAGGACACATGCTCTCGCTCTGTATTCTTATTTGCATAGTACTATTGCAAGGGGGCGTGGCTAGTTAACTTACCACGCAGCCCGCGCAAATCAGAGCCCAGTCCGTTGGATAGAGAGAGAGGAGGAGGACGTGTGTTCAGGACGTGCGTACTGCAGCTGCGTAGGAGGACTTTTAGGAGGAGGACTTTTAGGAGGAGGACTGGAGGACTGTTCCGGACTGCCTAGGAGGAACCGAGCCTCGGAAGCCAAGTAAGTACTCGGAACTGAGTCCCCCTTTTTTTTTTTTTCTTTTCTGGGGGGGGGGGTTATCCTGAAGTGTGTTTTTTTTTTTTTTTGGGGGGGAGTTCGAGATTGGAAGTGGGTGACGACCCCCTGGGGACAAATAGGGCCGCGGACACTCTGCAGCCGAGCCGGCGCCACGTGGAGGGTTGACTGGACTGAGTCACTGAGTAGGCCGCAAATAGTAAAGTGCTCCTTTTTCGTTTTTTGCTGTGGGGGTTTTTTTTTTTCTGTTGTTTTTTTGGGTGGGGCGGTTATTTTTATCGTCTGTGTGTGGGTTTTTTATTTTTTATTTTTTATTTTTTTTTTCGTTTATTTTTTTATTTTTTTGGGGGGGGTTGGGGTTGGAGATGGCCATAGGAAGTGGCAGTGGGTGACCCCCTTATGGTGACAAATAGCTTATGGTGGCCCTGTTATATTTTTTTTAAATGCACAAAAATCTAACGGGGGGCCACCATCAGCTATTTGTCTCCATAAGGGGGTCACCCACTGCCACTTTTTATCCCTCCCCCCCCCCAAAAAAAGGGGGAAAAAAACCCATCAAGGCCGTGTTCACTGTTGCTTCCTATTACTGCCCCCACCCCTAATTTTTTTTTTTAAATGCTCACTTTCACTTCCTATCACACCCCCCAAAATGGGGAAAGAGGGGGTCCACCTTCAGGCATCCGTCCCCATAAAGGTCACCCACTTCCGCTTACTATTATTATTATTACCGCCCCCACCCTCTTATATTTTTTTTTTTTTTTTTTTTTTTTTTACAATGGGACACACTACCCTATATGCTACGGGCCTCGTGTACACTGCCCTACAGCTTAGACTTGCTGTACATACTTGCCAACTGTCCTGAATTTCCTGGGATTTAGACCTTTGTCCCGATTATATTGTTTCCTGGGAAATTCGGTTTTATGATTTTTGTCCGCCATTTTCAAGAAGACCAGAAGAAATAGGGTGGCTACAATAGATATTGAGCTGCGGCGCCACCCATCCTCCGCCCCGCTGCCAGTCTCTGTGACCTGTTATAGAAAAGGGCGGGGGATGGGTGGCACCTCAGCTCAATATCTATTGTAACCACATGGCCGGTGTTCTGCCAAGCTGGTTCCTCATATCGATATGGTTCCGAGCTCGACTGCGCAGGCGCAATCCAAGGCGACGGAAATCTCCGAGCTTTAACAGCTGTTTGGCAGCGCCTGCGCAGTCAAGGGGGGGAACCATATCGATAGGACGCGCTCGCTCCCGTTGCTTAGATACACACGCCGCTTTCTTCTTCTGTATACAGCAAGGGGTGGATAAAATGTGATATTGAGCAGTGCGATTTGCTTGTTTATACACGGCGCTCTATCCAGCAAGGGACTGTATAGAGCGTCGTGTATAAAACAAATTGCACTGCTCAATATCACATCTGAGCCACCCCTTGCTGTATGAAGAGGAAAGCGGCGTGTGTAATGAAGCATTGGGGGTGAGCGCGTCCATAACTGCCGAGCCTATGGTTCCTCCTATCAATCTGGTTCCCTCTTGACTGCGCAGGCGCAAGCCAAGCCAACGGAAATCTCAGAGCTTCAACAGCTGTTCAGCAGCGCCTGCGCAGTCTAGCTCGGAACCATATCGATAGGGGAACCAGCTCGACAAGACACCGGCTCTATTTTGTTCCCCCTCGGCTTCTCTTCTGTAATGGCGGCGGAGACACTGCTAGAATTCATGACAGATGTAAGGAGGGACTACGCTGGGGGCACTGATGTAAGGACGGATTGCGCTGGGGACACCTGATTGCATCTGGTGGCAGGTGACACACTCAGGGCTTCCACTGATTCAGCATTATGGTGAGTTGAATAATTTCATTCTATATTACAATGTAATAGAAATAATGTGCTTCAATCATCCTGACACCATAAAGATAGTGCCAGGATGATTGAAGCGCTAACACCAGGTGTTTGGAGTATCTTTATCTGCTGATTTTGTTAAACTTTCTGGAATACACAGATTCTATTGTGGTGTAGGATCCTCTCTCTCTCTCTCTCTCTCTCTCTCTCTCTCTCTCTCTCTCTCTGGGTCTCTCTCTCTGGGTCTCTCTCTCTGGGTCTCTCTCTCTGGGTCTCTCTCTCTCTCTCTCTCTCTCTCTCTCTGGGTCTCTCTCTCTCTGGGTCTCTCTCTCTCTCTCTCTGGGTCTCTCTCTCTCTCTCTCTGGGTCTCTCTCTCTCTCTCTCTCTCTCGCTGGGTCTCTCTCTCGCTGGGTCTCTCTCTCGCTGGGTCTCTCTCTCTCTCTCGGTCTTTCTCTCTCTCTCGCGCTGGGTCTCTCTCTCTCTCGCGCTGGGTCTCTCTCTCTCTCGCGCTGGGTCTCTCTCTCGCGCTGGGTCTCTCTCTCTCTCTCTCGCTGGGTCTCTGTGTGTGTGTGTGTCCTTAACCACGCCCCTTCTTAACCATGCCCATTTAAGCCACGCCCACGATTCAACGTAGACCACGCCCATTTTCATTTTTTGGCGCACCATTTTTCTCCCAGCCTCTCATCCACAAATGCATGCCCCGCCCCCTAATTAAATCAAGGCTCTGCCTACTTGCAGAAAAGTGTCCCCGATTTCTTTTTTCCAATGTTGGCAACTATGCCACTGACCTGGTGTGCGTAGAGTCACTGCCACTATGACCTACAGAACTATTCCTTCCTTGAATAGTTAGGCCTCTGTAGGGAGAAACCATCCCTCCGGAGAGTTACCAGGGGACCCTTCTGTCACCACGACTCTGCGCTGGGTCTTCAGAAAGGGTCACTACCCTGGCCTCCACGTCCTGGATATGGGTCCCCTCGCAAGGCGGATCCCTCGCGGAACCCAGCCGAAGGTCACGGGGTCCCTGGCCATTTCAAAAGTACCTCACCCCCAGACCTAAGGTGTCTGGGGATGGAACAGCAGTTCAGTCCCCGGGCCTAGGAGCACCTGGAAACCATCCTCACACACACCCAGGCCAAGGGCACCTGGGTGTCACGAACAGCAGCCCCCAGGCTTAAGGTGCCTGGGGCTCGGACCTCGACCGGAAGATGTCTGCCCTTTTTATACCCTCTCCCGGCAAGCACGGCAGGTTCCCCGCCCGCCGTGCCACTGCCACGAGGGGACACAAAAAGGCACAGCTCCAATGGTGGTTCAACCCCGGCCTATGGCGACAGCGCCACCTATAGGCCGCAGGGAACTAGACACCATTGATATCCTCCACGACAGAAATGGTCCACAACCCTAACAATTAGCGTACCTGAGCCTTGTTACTACTCAGATACTTCCCCTAAATGTAACCACTCGCTACATATGTTATACATAAGTCAGTCTGTGCTGTAGCCTTTTTAAACCTCTGCTTAATAACATAAAAACTGATAGAGGAAGAGGAAGTTGTATTAGCCAACCGGGCACAGTGCGGTAAATCTATCAAATGGAGCTTACTGACTGCAGGAGACAAAGAAGAGATGATTTCAACAGCTAGCTGTGACTACTTCACAAGTCAATGTCATAACCAAACTGTATTGCCATAATTCTAACTGTCTTCTCTGTCACTGACTCCTGTTGTACATTTTACTAAACCTTTCATTTATCCTTAAGATTATTGCATTATGTTCATTTTCACTAAACAAAATACTTATTCTCCAAAAACAATCCCTACATATCCACTGCTTAATCTATTTTCAATTATTTTTTTCTTACTGTGATTTTTTTGTCACCTTGTAATGATCTCCTGAACCTCTCCTTTTCCCACTCACTTCTATTTTTTTTGAACGAGGAGTGCGAGGTTTGCAGTCATATGCATTGCTCTGTGCACACTACAAATCCCATAGCCCATTGTCCATCAGAGGAGGACACTGGACATGGATAATGGATTGCTATATGTAATGCCTAGTACACACGAGCGGGTTTTCCGACGGAAAAAGATCACTCGGAAATCCCTGGGGGAAAACCGAGAACCTGCTCGGTAACTTTTCCCCCGTACACATAAGAGATTTTTCCCATCGGGAAAACTCTGATGAGAGCTTTGGTCGGGAATCCCGACCGTGTGTATGCTCCATCTCAGTTTTTCCCCATAGGAAAACTGCCAAAAATTGCCGGGAAAAAGTCCGCCGGGAATCCCGGTGGGGAAAAAAGAGAGCAGGTTCTCTTTTTTTGTCCGGCGGTTTTTGGCAGTTTTCCCGACTGAAAAACTGCGAGGGAGCATATACACGTCTGGGATTCCCGACCAAAAGCTCTCCTCTCAGTTTTCCCGTCGGAAAACCCGCTTGTGTGTACGAGGCATAAGAGATGGGAGATCAAGTGGAGTCCAAGATCAGAGGAGGACATTGGACTTGGATAACGTAGAGCGGATAGGTAATACCTGGGAGATCATGTGGAGCCAAAGATCAGACAAGGACATTGGACTTGGATAATAGAGAGTTCCACAGATGAAGCAGTTAGAGGAATGAGATACACCATTTAACAATGAGAGGGGTGCTTACAATGATCAGCTTTTTCCCCAAAAGGAGCAAAACTGTTTGCTGTAACTGATTATAAAGTGTGAGCTGGAGTTTGGATTAAATTTGTTATCTAAGCCTAGGTTCACACTGTAGCGATGCGGGAACCAGCACGATTCCAGCGCCGGGTCTCGCATCGCATCTTTCCCGCAGGCAGTTCACACTGCCTTCTGCGAAACGTTGCAGGTGTCAATACAATGTTAATGACAGCCCCAGATTGGTTCATAGTGTGAACTGTGGATTCGGACCTATCCGATTCGATCCCCTGCACCTTTTTTTTTTTTTTTGCAAATCCAATGCGAGTTCAGCCATACAACTGTAGCACACGGACCTTTTTCCTGACTTTGGCTCCCTTGCAGGTCAAGGCACACCATGCTATATGACCGTACCCTCCTGTTTGAAGAGGTTGAGCGGTGTTAACAATTTTGGGTCCTGCAGCAAGTTATCCCATTAGACTGGTTCTCGTCTCCTAGACTAGTGTAGGGACAAGTCTCTATTTCTCCCCAGGAAGGCCAATGTCCACACCACTTTAACTCCAACGCTGAGTTTATTGTATAAGCAAAGTTCAAGTTCAGCAGACAGGAAAGGTGGACGAGAGAAAGGACAGTAAGGTTTGGGAGATAGGTCCAGGCACAAACTGGTACGATAGTCGCTACTCGATCCCGAGTAGGTTTAGCTCACCCGGATAGTCCCCTGTAAGAGCGGATCCTAGCAGCCGGAGTGATGCTCGAGTGTTCACTTTAGGTTTCCTAGAGATACGATCGGGAGATCCTCTGCCACGGAATCTTTAAGTCCCAAACTTCTCAGCAATTGCAACACAAGGACAGGTGCCGGCGACAGCACGTTGCAAGGCCTGTGATGGATCTTTGAATCCCTCTAGAAGGTAACCAGGCCTCTCTTTCACCGTGAACTCTCACCGGTCCATCAGAAAGGTCCCCCCCGGTCTCCTCTTCTTAGAACGGGTTCACCCTTTCCAGGGCACCCTGGGATTCTTCTTTTGGAGGTAGGCCCCAGCTAAAGGTGCTGGGCCTACTAGTGGAATTGCAGTCCCAGGCTAAAGGTGCCTGAGACTGATACACACGCGCACACCTGGCCTGGAGGGCCGCGTCCCGCGAACCGCTCACACTCCAGACTCCCGACTCGACCCCCGAAAAGATGGCGTCTGCCCCTTATGTATTCTCTCCCAGCATGCACAGCAGGCCAACCACTCCCATCGCACCACTGCCGAGAGAGGACACCCTAAGGCATAGCAATGTCACCCACGGTTCAACCCTGACCTGATATGACAGTGCCATCTACAGGCCACAGGGAACTGCACATCAGGTTACATCACATAGGCAGAAGTGAGTACTAACAAATCAAAGTGGTTTGAGCCTGGCTACTAGCTCAGACCAACCCCTAAATTTAAGTACATAGCACCCCTGAAAAGTAAAGGGGCGCTACACAACTGTATGGCTGAACTCGCATCGTACAGACATCCCATGTGCATACCTCCCAACCCGCACGGATTCTGCGGGTATTTTCCCGCAGTGACACAAGTTTCCCGCTGTCCCGCGATACGATCTGTATTCCCGCACAGGAGACAGGAGGCAAAGGAAGGAGGAGGAGGTAAGAGCCGATGTATGTCCCAGTGCAGTGAAGCCTGCCCCCCCCCCCCCCCCCCCCGCTCACCAAGCAACAAATGACTGAATGACTGTGTGTGTGTCCCCCCCCCTCAACAACAAGTCTGTCTCCCGCGGCACCCCCCCTGCTCAACAACTCAGAAAGCACAGTAAAAAAAAAACCTCTGTCCCGCTGGGGGAGGGAAAAAATATGAATGAATGTCCCGCAGTGGACATTAGAAAAGTTGGGAGGTATGCATGTGATTGGCACCTGCAGTGTGGGTGCGAGTCACATGCGATGTCTGAGATTGCTATAGTGTGAACCCGGGCTCAATCTAGCACTTGAACCCGGGCTCAATCTAGCACATCTAACATATCCTTACCTAAGACTGACAATGCTGCTGTCCAGAGGTGTCTTTGTTGCTCCTTCATCCAGAGTGGAGGCACTCGAATACAGGAGGTGTGTTACTACCCAGTCACTAGGTTAAAACAGAGGGGGGAAAAAAAAGAAAACAAATGCAGCCACTGCATCTAAGGATTAGTAAGCTACAATATATTACATTTTTGGTTTTGGGTTTAATACTGCTTTAAAATCAGTCACAGTCTGATGACTATGGTAGGTTTGACCGGCTTTTTCCCCCCAATTTTCTTTTTTCCTACTGGCACAAGGAAAACTGCTCAGAGCCTCTGAATCACTGAAAAAGACAGAGGATCGCCAATCCTTTTGAATCATTTTACTGATGTTTGCTAAGCAGGGTGGAATGTGTCTTGGTATTTTCAGGACTCTGGAA
This sequence comes from Rana muscosa, assembly GCA_029206835.1. Taxonomy (NCBI): domain Eukaryota; kingdom Metazoa; phylum Chordata; class Amphibia; order Anura; family Ranidae; genus Rana; species Rana muscosa. The sequence continues at coordinate 484,856,163 of CM055118.1, forward strand.
AGCATTTAGGGAAAAGTTGGACTAGAAAGATGAAATGGTCATGTTTTACATTCAGCGTGGGTAATGACTAATCTAATGTGTATTCACTTTCCTATCTCTAATCAACACACTGATATCACGTAGCTAGGTTTTATACTCTTCCCCTTCTACTTCACATAAAAGAGGAAGTGTGCAGAATACATTGCCACATTATTGTTGCAAAAGAATAAAACTCCGCAAGACCCGCAATATGTTACAGTACTGGAAATTCTTTCCTTCTAAGCTCCCTCCATTATTGCCGATGTAAACTTTGCTTGAGCACAGTGTTAGCATTTCTTTATACATATCCAAATCAAACAACCGGCAAATCAAAGACACCACATGGATTCAGAACTGCCTGCCACTTATTAAAGCGGAGTTCTAGACTAAAAGACAAATCTGTCTTAGGCCCCTTTCACACTTGTGGGACTTGTCCTGCGGCTTTGGACTGCAAAGTCGCATGACAAGTCGTACTCCATGATTTCCAATGAGTACCGTTCATATCTGTTCAACTTAAAGTCGCAGCGACTTCAAAGTGGTCCCTGCACTACTGCACTACTTTGGTCAGACTTTGATGCGACTTGAGGTCCATAGATTACACAGGCATTGCTTCAAGTCGTGTCAAAGTCACGTGACTTTCAGGTCATACAGACTTTCTGAGATTTGGTGTTAAAAAAATATATTTTTTGCTAGAAAATTAATTAGAACCCCCAAACATTATATATTTTTTTCTAACATCCTAGAGAATAAAATGGCGGTCATTGAAATACTTAGTCACACCCTATTTGTGCAGCGGTCTTACAAGCGCACTTTTTTTTTGGAAAAAAAAACACTTTTTTGAATTAGAAAATAAGACAACAGTAAAGTTAGCCCTTTTTTTTTTTTTTTTTATTGTGAAACATAATGTTACGCTGAGTAAATTGATACCCAACATGTTACGCTTCAAAGTTGCGCCCGCTCGTGGAATGGCGACAAATTTTACCCTTAAAAATCTCCAAAGGTGAGGTTTAAAAAAATTCTACAGGTTGCATGTTTTGAGTTACAGAGGAGGTCTACGGCTAGAATTATTGCTCTTGCTCTAACGATCGCAGCGATACCTCATATGTGCAGTTTAAACACCGTTTTCATATGCGGGCGCTGCTCACATATGCCATCGCTTCTGCGTGCAAGCTTGTCGGGACGGGGCACTTTATTTTTTTTATTTTGACACTGTGTTTGTTTTTTTTTTGGTTTTTTTATTCCTATTACAAGGAATGTAAATATCCCTTGTAATAGAAAAAAACATGTCAGGTCCTCTTAAATATGAGATCTGGGGTCAAAAAGACCTCAGATCTCATATATACACTAAAATGCAATAAAAAAAATATATATATATTTTTTATGTCATTCTAGAAAAAAAAAATGGCCCTTTAAGAGCATTGGGCAAAAGTGACGTTTTGACGTCACCTTTGCCCTGCAGTGAGACGGGTGGGGGCCATCTTCCCCTCAGTCGTCTCCATACCCAGCCGGCAAGAGGACACGATCGCCTCCGCCACTGCCGATGGCTCCAGTAAGCGGTGAAGGGGACCGGAGAGCGACGGGAGGGGGGCCCGTCTCCCGCCACAGATTAAAGTGATCTTGCGGCGTTTCCGCCGCAGAGACCACTTTTATCTGAAAGAGGTCCGCCCACCCTTGAAGAGGGTACCGGGGTTTTGGTATATTAATTAATTTTGGCTTTTTGGTACCTTTTCTGCTCATTTTCTTCTGGACTTCCATCCTATGTCGCCGCGGCGAGGTAAGTCATTTCCGCGATCGAATCGTGCCCCCCTCCTCCCCCTCCCCCTCCTGCGACCTGTGTGTGTCCCAGAAGACGACGGCACCATTCAGAAAGGCACTGCTGGAGCTGCATTGATCATCAGTGCCCTGATTATCAGTGTATGTGCTGTCAGGCTTGAGGTTATTGGCACTTCTTTCCTCATACAGACAAAGCACGTGAGGAAAGAACTGTCGATAACCGGCAAATCTGTTTACATGTGATGAGCTGTGATTGGCCCTTTAACTCGATCCATGATCAGCTGTGTCCAAAGGACACAATGTTCACAAAGCGCACCCAATGCGCGTCGCAGGGGACAGGGTTCTGGAAGGACATCTATGGACGCCCTCTCAGAACTATAGTACTGTGCCGTGTCCGTCTTTTGGCTATAGCGTGGTACTAAAGTGGTTAAAAATGTTCCCTCCCTCCTTCTGCTACCTAACCTGTGTAAAAAAGATTTGTATACTTTTTTTAGTCCGGTACAATCACATGATCCTATAGCTCTGGCTCACCTGTGTGAGCAAGCGGCAGCTGCAGGGGATAGGAGGGAGTGCCCACAATGGCTGGGTCATGGGCGCCTATAAGTGACATCACAGCTCCTGGAATTCCCAGCCATTGTTGAGCGTTCTCTGAAACAGGGGAGCTGAAGCTGCTGAATCATGTGACCGGACCAGACTATAAATAGGTAAGTATACAGACCTTTTCTACATAGGTTGGTCAGGATAGGTAAGAGGAGGGGGAGGACATATTTTGAAGAATCGTTAGTGATGGGCGAGAATTCTAGTTTAAAGTGGGGTTCAGGGCATAATTTTTTATTTTTTTTTGCAAGCTAAAATGAATCACATTAAATAGTCCCTAAAACATATTAATAGCTCCCCAATCGTTTCAGAAATCATTGCAAACACTTGCCTTATATCCTCCAGATCATGTTGTGGCCGTATCCATCATATGTGTGGGCATGTGAAGCCCAGTTCCTTTTTCTTCCTGGTTTTCAGGGAGAGGTGCATGCTGGGCGATTTTTAGGCACAGTAATGCCCAGAGACTCCTGGGAAATGAGTGTCATCATTTCCCAGGAGGCAATGGGGTTTTAGGACAGGAAGTTGAACCACCTAGGACCAGGAACTAGGCAGATTACGAAATCTGCCTAGTAACAGCCAGATAGAAGTGAGTAATTTTTTTTTTTTTTACATTAAAGGCAAGCTGTTAATAGAAAGTTAATTTTTAGGGTGGAACTCTGCTTTAACCAAGATGCACCACTGACAAGCCACCTTCTGGCGAAGCCATGCATGTCTCCAAACCTGACAAATGGTTAGAATTCCATTAACCACTTCAATACCAGGCACTTTTGTCCCTTCCTGCCCAAGCCAATTTTTAGCTTTTAGCGCTGTCACACTTTATATGACAATTGCGCGGTCATGCTACACTGTACCCAAACTATTTTTTATCATTTTGTTCCCACAAATTGAGCTTTCTCTTGGTGGTATTTGATCACTGCTGACGTTTGTATTTTTTGCGAAAAAAAAAAAAAAAAAAAAGACCGAAAATTTTGGGGAAAAAAAACCCAGTTTTTCTTTGTTTCTTTTCTAAAATTTTGTAAATGAGTAAGTTTTCTCCTTCACTGATGGGCATTAGTGATGAGCCGAACACCCCCGGGTTCGGTTCGCACCAGAACCCGCGAACGGACCGAAAGTTCGAACGAACATTAGAACCCTATTAAATACAATGGATGCGAACGTTCGAATTCTAAAGTGCTAATTATAACAACTATTATGCATGTTATTGTCCTAAAAAGGGTTTGGGAACCCGGGTTCTGCACCAGGGGACATGTATCAATGCAAAAAGAAGTTTTAAAAACGGTCGTTTTTCGGGAGCAGTCATTTTAATGATGCATAAAGTGAAAAAAAAAAAGTCAAATATTCCTTTAAATATCGTACCTGGGGGGTGTCTAAAGTATGCCTGTGAAGTGCCACGTGTTTCCCGTGTTTAGAACTGTCCCTGCACAAAATGACACTTCTAAAGGAAAAAAAAGCCATTTAAAACTGCTTGCGGCTTTAATGTAATGTCTGGTCCCGGTAATATGGATGAAATTCTTTAAGAAAAATGGCATAGCTACCCCATGACCCCCCCCCCCCTACCCCAGCCCATTACCAGCCCCTTTGGGTCTTGTATGGATATTAAGGGGAACCCCGCACATAAAATAAAAAAGGCCCTATATACTCTGAACAGCCCTATACAGGCGGTGCATACAAGACAGGGACTGTAGGTTTGTTCTTATGTAGAGTCTGTTTGTAATTTTGAACAGGTACATTGTTGAAGTGTAGCTCCAGACCAAAAATCTATTTTTAAACTTTTTGGAAAACATAGGTAAGGGTTATCACCCCTGTAACATTTGTTTTGCTGTCTGTGCCCCTGTTCAGAACATTTCACCTCACTTTCCGTCCCAATGACAACTGTTTTTGAAATGTGGTGTTTTTCTTGAAACAAGGATTGCTGATAAAGCATCAGTACAGAGGAGACACCTTTCTCCCATATTTATTCTTACAGGAGAGAATTTTCCTTCCTAGTGGTAGATTTCCTCTCACTTCCTGTTGTCTTCTTGCGTTTGCAAGTAGGAGTCGTTTGTAAGTTGGATGTTTGAAAGTAGGGACCTGCCGTATATACTCTGCAGAAATAGGCCCCTTAGTTGTTGGTGTTGGCACAACACTGTAAGCACTCACAGTTACTCTTGGTTGGTGCTGGAACGCCCTGCTGTCAACTATTATATCAGGAATTTTAATTACATATAATTGTTGAACAGTGGTAGTAAAAATTGGGCCTTTGATGGTGGTGCTGGTGCCACAACACTGTAAGCCCTGACAGTTACTCTTGGTGGGTGCAGCAATGGGCCCTGCTGTGAATTATTAGATCAAGAATTGTAATTACATGCCCCTGTTGAACAGGGGCTGAAAAATTGGGCCTTAGGCACTGGTGGCACAACACTGCAACCCCTCACAGATACTGTACTTGGAGCACAGCAATGAGCCCTGTTGCAAAGTATTGCTTCAAAAATTGTAATGACACGCCCCTGTTAAACAGGGGCTGAAAAATTGGGCCTTAGGCACTGGTGGCACAACACTGCAACTCCTCACAGATACTGTACTTGGAGCACACCAATGAGCCCTGTTGCAAAGTATTGCTTCAAAAATTGTAATGACACGCCCCTGTTAAACAGGGGCTGAAAAATTGGGCCTTAGGCACTGGTGGCACAACACTGCAACTCCTCACAGATACTGTACTTGGAGCACAGCAATGAGCCCTGTTGCAAAGTATTGCTTCAAAAATTGTAATGACACGCCCCTGTTAAACAGGGGCTGAAAAATTGGGCCTTAGGCACTGGTGGCACAACACTGCAACTCCTCACAGATACTGTACTTGGAGCACACCAATGAGCCCTGTTGCAAAGTATTGCTTCAAAAATTGTAATGACACGCCCCTGTTAAACAGGGGCTGAAAAATTGGGCCTTAGGCACTGGTGGCACAACACTGCAACTCCTCACAGATACTGTACTTGGAGCACAGCAATGAGCCCTGTTGCAAAGTATTGCTTCAAAAATTGTAATGACACGCCCCTGTTAAACAGGGGCTGAAAAATTGGGCCTTAGGCACTGGTGGCACAACACTGCAACTCCTCACAGATACTGTACTTGGAGCACACCAATGAGCCCTGTTGCAAAGTATTGCTTCAAAAATTGTAATGACACGCCCCTGTTAAACAGGGGCTGAAAAATTGGGCCTTAGGCACTGGTGGCACAACACTGCAACTCCTCACAGATACTGTACTTGGAGCACAGCAATGAGCCCTGTTGCAAAGTATTGCTTCAAAAATTGTAATTACACGCCCCTGTTAAACAGGGGCTGAAAAATTGGGCGTTAGGCACTGGTGGCGGCACCCATAAACAAAAATGATCTTACAAGCTATCATCATCAATCGTATCATTGAGGACTCGGAGGAGGAGGATAGCCAGTCAACATAACAGCACAGGCACTCAGCATCAGCATCAGTCTTGAAGGGATGTGACATGTTAAAATCAATTAGTCTGTTATATCAGCATCAGGTGTGTGGTAGCTGGTGGTGATCCAAGACTGGTTCATCTTGATGAAAGTCAGTCGATCAACCGAGTCGGTGGACAGGCGCACCCTGTGATCCGTGACAAATCCTCCAGCAGCACTGAATGTGCGTTCCGAAAGAACGCTGGATGCAGGACAGGCCAGTAGCTCAATTGCATACTGTGCAAGCTCTGGCCAGTGATCCATCCTCAAGACCCAGTAAGCCAGAGGATTTTCGGTGGGGAAGGTGTCCAAGTCTGACCTTGCCCCTAGATATTCCTGCACCATGTTTATCAGACGCTGGCGATGGTTGCTGGAACCGATCATACTTTGGGGCTGCGGACTAAAGAATTGTCTGAACGCATCGGTCAGACGGCCACCTTCCCCACCGCTCCTTCTTTGACTGGCCGAAGCCTCAGCAACTCGTTGTCCAGGACCAGGAGTTTGCAACCTCCCAGTCTCTGGGAACGCGTTGCACAGACCTTTCTGCAAGGCCTCCCGGAGTTGTCTCATCCTCTGCTCCCTCTGCGACGGTAACATAAGGTCCGCAACCTTACCCTTGTACCGTGGATCAAGGAGAGTGGCCAGCCAGTAATGGTCCCTCTCCTTGATCCGAAGAATACGAGGATCCTTCCGCAGACTTTGCAGGATCAGGGAGGCCATGCAGCGTAGTTTTGCTGAGGCATTCGCTCCGGAGTCCTCTGGGTCACTAAGGACGACATGATCCGCAGCCACCTCCTCCCAGCCACGTACAAGTCCACTGGTTTCTTGGGACTGTAAATCATCCCTAAAAGACTGCTGCTGATGATGCTGAGTGCCAGCCTCCACCTCCATGCTGACACAATCCTCCTCCTCCTCCTCCTCCTCCTCCTCCTCCTCCTCCTCTTCCTGTGCGATGGGTGGGACAGAAGGAACACTGTCTGGGTAAAGGGGGCCTTGAGAGGCAAGGAAGTCCTCCTCTTCCTGCCTCTGTTCTGCCTCAAGTGCCCTGTCCATTATTCCACGCAGCGTGTGCTCCAACAGGTGGACAAGAGGTACAGTGTCACTGATGCATGCACTGTCACTGCTCACCATCCTCGTGGCCTCCTCAAATGGTGCCAGGACAGTGCATGCATCCCTGATCATGCCCCACTGGCGTGGAGAAAAAAAACCAAGCTCCCCTGACCCTGTCCTGGTGCCGTAGTCGCACAGGTACTCATTGATGGCCCTCTGCTGCGTGTGCAGCCGCTGCAGCATGGCCAACGTTGAGTTCCACCTGGTGGGCATGTCACATATAAGGCGGTTCTTGGGCAGGTTCAACTCCTTTTGCAGCTCAGCCAGGCGAGCACTGGCATTATAAGATCTGCGGAAATGCACACAGACTTTCCTGGCCTGCCTCAGGACATCCTGTAAGCCCGGGTACCTGCCCAAGAAGCGCTGCACCACCAGGTTAAGGACGTGAGCCACACAGGGCACATGGGTCAGTTGTCCCTGTCGGAGGGCGGAGAGGAGGTTGGTGCCATTGTCGCAAACCACCATTCCTGGCTTAAGCTGGCGTGGCGTCAACCACCTCTCGGCCTGGCCCTGCAGAGCAGACAGGACCTCTGCCCCAGTGTGGCTTCTGTCCCCCAAACACACCAGCGCAAGCACGGCATGGCATCTTTTTGCCTGCGAACTTGCGTAGCCCCGTGAACGGCTACGGAGCACCGCTGGTTCATAGGACAAACCACAGGAAGAGGCCATGGAGGAAGAAGAAGAGGAGGGGGTGGAGGAGAGAGGTGTGTCACAACCAGTAGTAGCATTTTGGAGGCGTGGCGGTGGGACAACCTCCAACACTACTGCACCTTGTCCTGAATCCTTCCCAGCTGCCAAAAGAGTGACCCAATGGGCCGTGAAAGAAAGGTAACGTCCCTGTCCATGCCTGCTGGACCATGAGTCAGCGGTAATAGGCACCTTACCGCTGACCGCCCTGTCCAGCGAGGCCAAGACATTGCCTTCCACATGCCGGTAGAGAGCCGGAATAGCCTTCCGTGAGAAAAAGTGGCGTTTGGGAACCTGCCACTGAGGAACTGCACATTGCACAAACTCACGGAAGGGGGCCGAGTCTACCAACTGAAAAGGCAGCAGTTGAAGCACTAGCAATTTAGCCAAGCTAGCATTCAACCGCTGGGCATGTGGATGGCTGGGAGTGAACTTCTTTCGACGGTCCAGCAGCTGGGGCAGGGAAATTTGCCTGCTAGAATCGGACGTCGGTGTACTGCTAGCAGAGTGGGCGCAAGTACTTGGCTGTGACACACCTAATTCTACACCTTCATTCCTCTCAGTGCATGTTTCAGAGAGGACTGAAGTTATAGTGGGGTTGGAGATCCCAGCTGATGCGGTGCAAGGAGAGGTCCGCTTTGTTCTTTGGTGTGGGTCTTTGAGGTAGGCTTGCCAACGAGCTGCATGGCAGGTCAACATATGTCTGGTCAGGCATGTGGTACCCAAGCGGCTGATGTTTTGGCCACGCGATATACGCTTGAGACATATGTTGCAAACAGCAGCTGTGCGATCTGATGCACTAGCCTCAAAAAAGGCCCACACCAAAGAACTTTTTGAATGACGGGCAGAGGCAGCGCCCTGCACAGGCGGAGCTCTGCGGTGTGATTCCGTCGGTGTACTGCCCTTACGCTGGCCACCAAAGGGCATCCTGCCTCGTTGGAGATGTGCCTCCTCCTCATCCTCCTCCTCCTCCTCTCTCCTATTAGGCACCCACGTGGAGTCAGTGACCTCATCATCCCCTCCCTCCTCATCACTGGAGCCAATCTGGCAGTATGCTGCAGCTGCTGGAACATGACTGCCAGATTGGTGTCCTTCTTGAGCATCCCCTCTGTCTGCTCTCACGCTACTGCCTTCCTCTAGCTGGGTTTCATCATCAGACCCTTCAAAACGCTGGGCATCCTCCTGGAGCATGTACCCAACACTGTGCTGAAACAGTTCGGGGGACTCCTCAGGAGGAGGACATGGTGGGTCTAGGGAAGGAGTGACTGATGATTTGTCTGACATTGATACCAGGGAAGACGACGCTTTGGCAGCTGCTTTTCCAGTACCCTGAGCCTGGGTGAGAGAGGATGAGGAGGAGGAGGAGGGCTTGTTCATCCACTCTACCAAGTCTTCGGCATGATGTGGCTCAACATGTCCAGCTGCCGAAAAGAAGGACAAGCGTGTCCCATGGCCATGTGCTGATGACAATGCACCGCGTCCACGACCAGCACTGTTGCCCCCAGACACAGAGCCTGCTTGCCCTCTTTTATTGCCTCCTGACTGTCTGCCTCTCCTTGTTTGCCTTCCAGACATTCTAATAGATGGCCTGCAGGGAGATGGGAAAAAAGCAATAAGGGCTACCTTCAGGTGTCCTTCTCTGTCCCTTGAAACAAGGACTTTCACAGTGAAAGAAACTGACACTCTCCCTACCTACAGTTTTCTGTCCCTAGAAAAAATGTTTTTTTTAATCACAATATAGCACAAGGACAATTCACTCACTGTCCTTACAGGTCCCTGGAAACAAGGACTTGCAGAGTGAAATAAACTGACACTCTCCCTACCTACAGTTTTCTGTCCCTAGAATAAATGTTTTTTTTAAGCACAATATAGCACAAGGAGAATTCACTCACTGTCCTTCCAGGTCCCTGGAAACAAGGACTTGCAGAGTGAAATAAACTGACACTCTCCCTACCTACAGTTTTCTGTCCCTAGAATAAATGTTTTTTTTAAGCACAATATAGCACAAGGAGAATTCACTCACTGTCCTTCCAGGTCCCTGGAAACAAGGACTTGCAGAGTGAAAGAAAAAAAACACTCTCCCTACCTACAGTTTTCTGTCCCTAGAAAAAATGTTTTTTTTAATCACAATATAGCACAAGGACAATTCACTCACTGTCCTTCCAGGTCCCTGGAAACAAGGACTTGCAGAGTGAAATAAACTGACACTCTCCCTACCTACAGTTTTCTGTCCCTAGAATAAATGTTTTTTTTAAGCACAATATAGCACAAGGACAATTCACTCACTGTCCTTACAGGTCCCTGGAAACAAGGACTTGCAGAGTGAAAGAAAAAAAACACTCTCCCTACCTACAGTTTTCTGTCCCTAGAAAAATTTTTTTTTTTAATCACAATATAGCACAAGGACAATTCACTCACTGTCCTTCCAGGTCCCTGGAAACAAGGACTTGCAGAGTGAAATAAACTGACACTCTCCCTACCTACAGTTTTCTGTCCCTAGAATAAATGTTTTTTTTAAGCACAATATAGCACAAGGACAATTCACTCACTGTCCTTACAGGTCCCTGGAAACAAGGACTTGCAGAGTGAAAGAAAAAAAACACTCTCCCTACCTACAGTTTTCTGTCCCTAGAAAAAATGTTTTTTTTAATCACAATATAGCACAAGGACAATTCACTCACTGTCCTTACAGGTCCCTGGAAACAAGGACTTGCAGAGTGAAATAAACTGACACTCTCCCTACCTACAGTTTTCTGTCCCTAGAATAAATGTTTTTTTTAAGCACAATATAGCACAAGGAGAATTCACTCACTGTCCTTCCAGGTCCCTGGAAACAAGGACTTGCAGAGTGAAATAAACTGACACTCTCCCTACCTACAGTTTTCTGTCCCTAGAATAAATGTTTTTTTTAAGCACAATATAGCACAAGGAGAATTCACTCACTGTCCTTACAGGTCCCTGGAAACAAGGACTTGCAGAGTGAAAGAAAAAAAACACTCTCCCTACCTACAGTTTTCTGTCCCTAGAAAAAATGTTTTTTTTAATCACAATATAGCACAAGGACAATTCACTCACTGTCCTTCCAGGTCCCTGGAAACAAGGACTTGCAGAGTGAAATAAACTGACACTCTCCCTACCTACAGTTTTCTGTCCCTAGAATAAATGTTTTTTTTAAGCACAATATAGCACAAGGACAATTCACTCACTGTCCTTACAGGTCCCTGGAAACAAGGACTTGCAGAGTGAAAGAAAAAAAACACTCTCCCTACCTACAGTTTTCTGTCCCTAGAAAAAATGTTTTTTTTAATCACAATATAGCACAAGGACAATTCACTCACTGTCCTTACAGGTCCCTGGAAACAAGGACTTGCAGAGTGAAAGAAAAAAAACACTCTCCCTACCTACAGTTTTCTGTCCCTAGAAAAAATGTTTTTTTTAATCACAATATAACACAAGGACAATTCACTCACTGTCCTTCCAGGTCCCTGGAAACAAGGACTTGCAGAGTGAAATAAACTGACACTCTCCCTACCTACAGTTTTCTGTCCCTAGAATAAATGTTTTTTTTAAGCACAATATAGCACAAGGACAATTCACTCACTGTCCTTACAGGTCCCTGGAAACAAGGACTTGCAGAGTGAAAGAAAAAAAACACTCTCCCTACCTACAGTTTTCTGTCCCTAGAAAAAATGTTTTTTTTAATCACAATATAGCACAAGGACAATTCACTCACTGTCCTTACAGGTCCCTGGAAACAAGGACTTGCAGAGTGAAATAAACTGACACTCTCCCTACCTACAGTTTTCTGTCCCTAGAATAAATGTTTTTTTTAATCACAATATAGCACAAGGACAATTCACTCACTGTCCTTCCAGGTCCCTGGAAACAAGGACTTGCAGAGTGAAATAAACTGACACTCTCCCTACCTACAGTTTTCTGTCCCTAGAATAAATGTTTTTTTTAAGCACAATATAGCACAAGGACAATTCACTCACTGTCCTTACAGGTCCCTGGAAACAAGGACTTGCAGAGTGAAAGAAAAAAAACACTCTCCCTACCTACAGTTTTCTGTCCCTAGAAAAAATGTTTTTTTTAAGCACAATATAGCACAAGGACAATTCACTCACTGTCCTTACAGGTCCCTGGAAACAAGGACTTGCAGAGTGAAAGAAAAAAAACACTCTCCCTACCTACAGTTTTCTGTCCCTAGAAAAAATGTTTTTTTTAATCACAATATAGCACAAGGACAATTCACTCACTGTCCTTACAGGTCCCTGGAAACAAGGACTTGCAGAGTGAAAGAAACTGACACTGTCCCTACCTACAGTTTTCTGTCCCTAGAATAAATGTTTTTTTTAAGCACAATATAGCACAAGGAGAATTCACTCACTGTCCTTCCAGGTCCCTGGAAACAAGGACTTGCAGAGTGAAATAAACTGACACTCTCCCTACCTACAGTTTTCTGTCCCTAGAATAAATGTTTTTTTTAAGCACAATATAGCACAAGGACAATTCACTCACTGTCCTTACAGGTCCCTGGAAACAAGGACTTGCAGAGTGAAAGAAACTGACACTCTCCCTACCTACAGTTTTCTGTCCCTAGAATAAATGTTTTTTTAAGCACAATATAGCACAAGGACAATTCACTCACTGTCCTTCCAGGTCCCTGGAAACAAGGACTTGCAGAGTGAAAGAAACTGACACTGTCCCTACCTACAGTTTTCTGTCCCTAGAATAAATGTTTTTTTTAAGCACACTATAGCACAAGCACAAAACACACTGACACTCTCCCTACCTATCCTTCTCTTTCCCTAAACTAAAGGAATCCAGGTTAAGCAAGAAAGAAATAACAGTCACTGTCCCTGCCTATGCTGCTCTATCCCTGCTCCGGAACACACTACACTAGGCCGCCGTGCTGGCGGCCTTTTATAGTGTGGGGCGTGTACTAAACACCCTCAGCAATAATTGGCCACAGGCATCCTGCCTGTGGCCAATCATTGCTCTCCTCGCTGCCGGCGCTGTGATTGGCCAAGCATGCGGGGTCACAGTGCATGCTTGGCCAATCACAGCGCCTGGATGACACTGCGATGGCGTAGTGCATTGTGGGCCGTTCGCGTCACTCGAATTTGGCGCGAACGGCCCAAATCGTTCGATCTTCGTCGAACGATCGAACAGCCGATGTTCGAGTCGAACGTATGTTCGACTCGAACACGAAGCTCATCCCTAATGGGCATTGATGAGGCTGCACTAACGGGCACTGATGAGTTGGAACCAATGAGTTGGCAGTCACTGATGAGGTGCCACTGATGTGCACTGATGATGGGCACAGATAGGCAGCACTGGTATGCAGTACTGATGGGCATTGATAGGCAGAACTAATGGGCACTGATAGGCGGCACTGATGTGTACTTATGGGTGGCACTGATGGGTACTTATGGGTGGCACTGATGGGTGGGATGGGCACTGATAGGTGGCACTGATAGATGGCACTGCTGGGAATTACTGGTGGTCCAGTGTGGGTGTCCGTGATTGGACACGGCTGATCACATGGTAAAGAGCCTCTGTCAGAGGCTCTTTACCGAGATCGGTGTAGCAGTGTGTCAGACTGACACACCGCACCACTGATCGCTGCGCTGCACACCCCCATGGGCACGCGCCGGCAGTTATCCTGCTGGACTTCATATGACGCCCAGTAGGGATAACTGAACCACCGTCCGGTTGTAATTCTGCTAAACACAGCATGTAAGGGCTAACAAGCCTACTGACCTAAAACCTGGAAACAACAAATAAGGGCTAAAAGAGGTGACTGACCAGCTGCCAATGAGTGACATTTAGGCCCCATTCACACCTCATGCCTCGTACACACGATCGGTTTTCCCGGTAGGAAAAAAATTACGGTTTTCCAGACGGGATTCCTCTCAAGCCTGCCTTGCATACACACGGGCACACAAAAGACCGCTGAACTTTTGACTGCCAAGAACGCGGTGACGTCAAAGACTACGACGAGCCGACAAAATTACGTTCTATGCTTCCGCGCATGCGTCAAATTGTTTACGAGCATGCGTGTTTTTTTCCCCTCGGGAAAGCATACACACGACGGTTTTCACGACGGGAAAAAAACAAGTTCTCTTTTTTTTTCCCCGCAGTTTTCTCGTCTGGAAAACTGCAATGGAGCATACACACGGCCGGTTTTCCCGGCCAAAAGCTGTCATGGCAGTTTTCCCGACGGGAAAACCGGTCGTGTGTACGAGGCATCAGCGTTTTGTAGCTTGAAGCTCGAAGCCCCAAAACTCTGGAGGAGAAAAAAATCTATTATTCTCTATGAAGATGGTTCACATCTCCACTGCAAGTCGCCTGAAGATAAACTCCTAAAGCTCAAGAAAGTTCTGGAGTTTTTTTTCCGTAGCTCGAATCAGGCAGATTTAAGCGTTTATGGCGCATTTTTATTCCCGTAGAATTTTTTGCGTGCATTTGCGCAATTTGTCGCACGTTTTTTGGCGTGATTTTCTGTTTAAATGAAAATAATGTAAAAAATAAAATAGTAATAATATACAAAAAATAAATGTAAAATAAATACACAAATAACAAAAATTCATCATAAATAAATAAAATTAATTAATAATATGTAATAATACATAAATATTAATTAACTTTAAAAAAATATTAATTTATTATTTTCTTTTTCGTACATCACGGGACACAGAGCGACTTAGTCATTACTAATGGGTTATATAGTTTACCTTCAGGTGCTGGCACTGGCAACTTCCAAACCGGAAGTACCCTCCCCTATATAAGCCCCTCCCATCCGGGAGCACCTCAGTTTTTTGCCAGTGTCTAAGGTGTTGGCCAAAGAGTAACATGTGTTTTCACTGGGCTTGCGTACAGGTTCTTTTGGGCCTTAGTAAGCTGTTCCGGATCCCACCAAAAAAGCTTCATAGCTAAACGGTCGGTACCCGGGCCTTGCAGCAGAAGAGCAAGGTTTTGCCTGTAATGCCTCTCTTAGGAGGGCTGGACCCTGGGATCCAGAGCTCTGGTCATACCCACGACCAAGATGTTGTCTGTGCAGGGTGCTATACAGGTCCAGGGGAGTGGAATCCTTGGGAACCCGGTCCCTGAAGGTTTAATTACAATGCCTGCCGTGATAGGTGAAGTTTGGGCTTCTGTGGACCAAACAGAGTCCTGCGGCGGGGAACAGGTAAGTGGGGGCCCCCAGGAACTTGGTTCTATTGGGGGACCCCCAAGCCTAATTTGTCTTTCTGTCTGTTACCTAACGGTATTCCCGCTAATATCTGTGTATGCCTGTAACTACTGAAAATGTAAAATTTTAATAGTAGTCAAGAAAAAAAAAAAAAAGGACCGCGGTACCTGTGTTAAACCACTAGAGGCCGCTGTGGTCCATTTTTCTTGTCATGTGGATCTTTGGTTTTCTCAAGTCAAAAGATCCAGGCAGTTGGTAAGTTTCTCTGTGGGAATCCACTTCCTCTGCCCTGTTGCTGCGCTCATCCACCGCACAGGCCCTCCTGCAAAAAGGGCCCTGGCTCCTAGTCCCTGTTTGATTTTCGAAAAGGGCGCCAATGGCGCGCGGGCGCGTGCACGCGCCTCCTATGAAAAAAAAGGGGCGGGGCGGGTGGATGACGCTCGATGCGCGCCACGGCGCTTCTGCGCATGTGCAGGTGTCCCAGCTTGTATAAAGACACAGTACAAGTGTCAGCTGGATGCAAACAGAGCTAGCAACAAACAGTGGCACACAGAGGCGGTTGATGCAGGCATCCCCATAGAAAGGCACTTTAGTGGACACCAGCTGGTATATAGCAGCAACTGTGTTAGACTATTACCAGCAAAATTGGTGTATGACGACGGGAATACCTCAGCTTTGTGCTTATAGGATATGTCGTCCAGACGCTCTGGAAATAGATCTTCCAAGAAGCGAAAGGGGTCTCCGTCGGGCTCTGAGGATTTTGGGCATGCTGTACTGCGCCAATCTCCCCTGAAATTTCAGAGGTCAGTAGCCGTAGGAACCCCGCAGGAGTACCTGGTACTGCGGCTGTCCCCAGTCCACCTGCTCCTGTATATATAACAGAGGAGGTTTTATCCTCAACTCTGGGAGGATTGGAAGAGAGATTAACAGCATTGATCGCTGCTTCCCTGTCACAGGAAAAGCGTGTCCGATCTCCGTATCCTCCTGCAGAGTGCCTGTTAGTGGAGGAACAGTCCCAGAGATCGACCTACCTGAAGGGGATCAGGTGAGGTTGATAAAGTTTTATAGAGGAATCAACAGTGGAAGAACCTTTCTCAGCATCTCAGGCTGAAAGATTATGGGTTCAGTCTCTGACTAACATGGTCCGAGCAGCATTTTAAATGCCTCTGGCGGAACCATCAACCACTACTGTCTCCTCGCTGGGGTCGCTGAAAGCTCCCCAGACTGTCTGTTCCTTCCCAATCCACCCTTTATTGGAAGGGTTTATTTACCAGGATTGGGAGCATCCTGTAAAATATTTACTCCCCCCAAGAGATTTCTAGTGATCTATCCCATGGAGGATAAGTTCATAAAAAAATGGAGGGTCCCTACAGTGGACACAGCCATCTCTTGTGTAAATAAATCACTGACATGTCCAGTAGATAATGTTCCAATGTTCAAGGACCCAATAGATAAAAAATTGGAGTCTTTACTAAAATCTGCTTTCTCTACAGCAAGCATGGTGACACAACCTGCAGTAGCAGCGATTGGAGTCTGCCAAGCAATGAAAGATCAGTTGAAACAAGTCTTAAGGGACTTACCAGATCAGCAGGCTCTTGCCCTAGCTGACCTACCTAGAGCCTTGTGTTGCGGTGGACGCCATAAAGGATACAATCCAACAGGCATCCCGCTTTACGCTGTCTGTAGACATATGCGTAGGCTTCTATGGCTCAAAAACTGGTCTGCTGAAGCTCCCTATAAGAAATTGCTGATTGGCTTCCCATTTCATGGAGAACGCTTATCTGGAGATGATCTGGACAAATATATCCAGAAAACTTCTGCCGGTAAAAGTACACTCTCTTGCTGGTTAAGAACAAGGGTAGAAGTCCTTCTTTTAAGAGGCCTACTTCTCCAGTCCCTGGCACATCGGCTGTGAAACAGTTCCGACGGCCTCCGCGGTCAAATCCAGGGGGCAGAAATCAGGGACAATCACAGGGTAACAAGAAACCCTGGGTCAAGAGAGGTACAAAACCTCCCCCCAAGTCATGAAGGGTTGCCCCCACTCAATCGGGTGAGGGGAAGACTTCAGTTGTTCACAGAGACCTGGCGGGACACCATCAGAGATGGGTGATCTCCGCAGTAAGTCTGGGATACAGGCTGGAGTTAAAAGACATTCCTCCTGCCCATTTTATAAGGTCAAACGTGCCAAGCGATCCCCAGAAGAGTGGATCCCTCCTTCTGGCACTAGAGCAACTATTGCCCCAAGGGTAATCATGAAGGTTCCCTTGGAAGAAAACGGGTTCGGGTTTTACTCAAACCTTGTCACAGTCCCCAAACCAAATGGGGACATGAGGCCCATAGTAAATATAAAAGGGCTAAACAAGTTCCTACATATCAGGACTTTTTCGGATGGAGTCGATCCGATCGGTGGCCACCGCCCTACAAGGGCAGGAATGGTTAGCCTCGATCGACATAAGGGATGCTTATTTGCATATTCCCATCTGTCCGGCCCACCAGAAATTTCTACGCTTTGCAGTAGAAGGGCGCCATTTTCAGTTCAGAGCCTTACCTTTCGGTCTGGCCACAGCACCACGAGTGTTCACAAAAATTCTGGCCCTACGATTGGCCAAACTAGGAACACAAGGTGTAACGATAATGGCATATCTAGACGACTTGTTGCTGATAGACCACTCAGTGAAAAAAACTAGAAGTGGTCGTTCACAAGATAATCAAGTATCTGGAATCTCACGGTTGCATTATCAACCGAGACAAGTCAGCCCTAAAACCAGTCAAAAGCCTGGAATACTTGGGGGCTAAGACTGGATTCAAATCAGAGAAAGATTTTCTTACCTCCAGAGAAGGTGTCGTCTTTGAAAGATTTGACCCACTTGGTGGGTACAAAAAAGAAAAACCATCCATACGCCTGTGTATAAGGCTGCTGGGAAAAATGGTGGCTTCATTCGAAGCAGTACCCTACGGTCAATTCCATTCAAGGAACTTGCAGAGGGCCATACTGTCAGCCTGGAACAAAAAAGTTCAGGCTTTAGACTTACCAATGTCCCTGTCCCCTTCCGTTCGCAAGAGCCTCCATTGGTGGTTGGTACCAGAATCTGGAAAAAGGGAAACCCTTCAGTCCGGTTTCTTGGAAGGTGGTCACTACAGATGCCAGCCTCATAGGCTGGGGGGCAGTACTGGAGCAATGGTCTCTCCAGGGCAAGTGGTCAGAAGCAGAGAAGGCCCTGCCCACCAATCTCTTAGAGATACGAGCAGCCCGGTATGCCCTAGTAGCATGGACATCCAAACTCCAAGGGTCACCTGTCAGAATTCAATCAGACAATGCCACAGCAGTGGCATATATCAATCACCAGGGTGGCACCAGGAGTCGTGCAGCCCAGAGGGAAGCGAATTGCATCCTGGAATGGGCAGAAAGGTATGTCACAGCCATATCCGCGGTTTTCATCCCAGGAGTGGAAAATTGGAGAGCGGACTTTTTAAGTCGCCAGCAATTATGCCCGGGGAATGGTCTCTTCACCCCGAGGTTTTCCAGGCAATATGCCAGCGGTGGGGAACACCGGATGTAGATCTACTAGCATCCAGATTCAACGCAAAGGTGGACAGATTTGTGTCTCGCACAAAGGATCCCCTAGCTTGCGGTTCGGATGCCCTAGTGTTCCCTTGGGATCAGTTCAAGCTGATATATGCATTCCCACCGCGATTAATCCGCAGAATCAGGGTAGAAAAGAAACCAGTGATTCTGGTGGCTCCAGCGTGGCCCCGAAGGGCATGGTACGCGGAGATTGTAAAAATGTCAGTGGGAAGTCCTTGGACCCTCCCACATCGTCTGGACCTGCTTTCACAAGGACCGATATACTACCCTTCCTTACCAGCCCTAGGTTTGACGGCCTGGCTATTGAAGCCCACATTCTAAAAAAGAGAGGGCTCTCTAATCCTGTGGTATCTACCATGATCAATGCCAGGAAGCCGGTATCCAGGCAGATCTATTATAGGATCTAGAAGGCATACATCACGTGGTGTGAGGCCAGGAAATGGCATCCACGTAAGTACGTAATAGGTAGGATTCTGGACTTCCTACAGTGGGCTGTACATAGGAAGCTTGCCTTGAGTACTATCAAGGGTCAGACGGCCTTGTCAATATTTTTTTCAAAGGCCCTTGGCTTTGCATTCATTAGTCAAAGCTTTCATACAAGGAGTGATGCGTATTAGCCCTCCGGTTAGTATTCCCATATGTCCATGGGACTTAAACCTGGTTCTGTCGGTTCTACAGAAACAACCATTTGAACCATTGCGGCACATTTCCTTGGTTCTTTTCACCAGGAAATTGATTTTCTTAGTAGCCATTTGTTCGGCTAAAAGAGTATCGGAATTAGCCCCCTTGTCCTGTAAGGAGCCATATCTGGTTATCCATAAAGACAGAGTAGTATTACGTCCTCATCCAGCCTTCTTCCTAAGGTGGTATCGAGGTTCCATTTGAACCAAGATGTGGTTCTTCCTTCCTTTTTCCCCAAACCTAGTTCGGTAGAGGAAAAGTTATTGCATTCTTTGGATGTAGTAAGAGCAGTTAAAGCTTATCTTAAAGCCACTGCTCAGATTCGTAGAACGGATACTTTGTTTGTTCTGCCGGAAGGCCCCAGAAAGGGTCAGGCAGCATCAAAAATCGACTTTAGACAAGTGGATTCGACAGGTCATAATACAAGCCTATGGCTTGAAAAGGAGACCGCCTCCGTTCAAAGTTAGGGCGCACTCCACAAGAGCAGTTGGAACTTCATGGGCAGTGCATCACCAAGCCTCCCTGGCTCAAGTCTGTAAGGCCACAACATGGTCCTTAGTACACACGTTTACTAGATTCTACCAGGTAGACGTCAGAAGTCAGGAGGATGTCGCCTTTGGGCGCAGTGTGTTGCAGGCCGCAAAAGAGCCTCATGCCTGATGGCGCCCAGCTTATGTATGGTGTATCCCCCCGCTCATTTGGCATTGCTTTGGGACGTCCCATTAGTAATGACTAAGTCGCTCTGTGTCCCGTGATGTACGAAAAAGAAAAAGGGATTTTTATAACAGCTTACCTGTAAAATCCTTTTCTTGGAGTACATCACGGGACACAGAGCTCCCACCCCTCTTTTTGGGACACTTATTGCTTTGCTACAAAACTGAGGTGCTCCCGGATGGGAGGGGCTTATATAGGGGAGGGTACTTCCGGTTTGGAAGTTGCCAGTGCCAGCACCTGAAGGTAAACTATATAACCCATTAGTAATGACTAAGTCGCTCTGTGTCCCGTGATGTACTCCAAGAAAAGGATTTTACAGGTAAGCTGTTATAAAAATCCCTTTATTATTAATATATTTTTTTTAAATAAACACCAAAACCCAGACAATTATTTATTTAGTGTTAGGGCTAAGGTATTTAGTTATTTATCATTATTATTAATATTTTTATATTAAATTTTTTTAAGGGTTGGGGGTTAAGGTATTATTACTTAGTATTCATTTATTGAATTTACTTACCGGTATTAGTTATTTAGGATTTTTTTTTATTATTTGTGTTTTTATTTTACATTTATTTATTTATTTATTTATTTATTATTATTATTATTATCAGTAGTAGTAGAGCATCATCACTGGTCTCACAATTTGATTATGATTATCCTGTCCACCATTCGATTTGTTTAGATTCCGCGATGCATCACGATTACTGCGCATGGTTGAAAACGTTTTATCCAAAAATTCAAGCAGTCAGAAAAACTAAATTTTGGCTGGCACCAGAGGCAGAGGGATGGCTGGCACCAGAGGCAGAGGGATGGCTGGCACCAGTGGCAGAGGGATGGCTTTAACCACTTGCTTACTGGGCACTTAAACCCCCCTTCTGCCCAGACCAATTTTCAGCTTTCAGCGCTGATGCACTTTGAATGACAATTGCGCGGTCATACAACAGTGTACCCACATTACATTTTTCCCTAATCGTCTTTCAGGACAGCCACCTCTGAGAGACCTCGGCTCCTCCCTTCACAGGAAACACCGCCTTGACTTCCAAGATTTAAGCCCCTCCTGCCCCACTGGACCCTCAGTTTCGGTGTTTCCTCCGGGAAGGAGACACTGCGAGGAGCCGAGGCTAAAGACAGCCAGGGAGGCTGAAGCCTGTATGTCCAGGAAGGAGACAGAGGTCTCTGGGGACTAGTGGCGGTATGATGCCTTGGAGAAAGGTTATCTGGCAGCCACATCATTTTTTTGTTGCCCCCCCAGCTCTCTGCTAGTGTGTCAAGGGATGCTTCGGGGGCCCGCTTTCAGGTTCTCAGTGGAGACTCAGGAGGAGGCGCTTTTTCCCCCCTCGCATTTTTATTGTTTGCGAGTCGCATTGGAGCTTACAGCGGAGCCGTGTGTCGGGTGACGTCACTTCCGGCGGGGGGTGTGCACCTCTCCTTGATCCGCGGCTTTCGGTTCCTGCCGCGGATGCTGAAAGCGGGCCGGGCTATGGCTGATGGGGAGCCGGGAAAAGTCGCACAGGTGGCTGGAGGCTCCAGAGGCAAGACCATCCTTGTTTCTCGCCGGAAGCATGTCAGAGGCAGGGGCCATCCTGACGACTCCTGGCGTGGCCGACATCAGCCACCATAAGGTAAGGAGGACCAGTGGGTTGCAACCCTTACCTGTCTGTCACCTGTAGCTCCACAGGTGGGGGTCCCTCTTGGTGGTCGGAGGGGAGGAGGTACTTGGGACCCAGGGACTGCTGGTTCTATGTACTCTCCTAAAGGGGGTCCCTACGGGTCTGGCTGGTGAAGAAGGGAAAGTCCCAGGGTTTGGACTGCCTCATAGAAAACAGGGGGTGGGTGGTAAGTCCCACAGCCCCATACTGTATTTCACCAGCAGTAGTAGGGTGCCGTATCCCTTTCTTCCGGTCACCCCCTCCAGGGGGGGAAAGGGCGACCGGTGGTTTCCATTTGTGGTTACCCCATTTAGCGCAATCGCATAGGCGACATGGCGGCGTCCTTTTCCCCTTCTGACAGCAAGGCTGTTATGTTTAGGGGAAAGAAGGAAGCCGCAGCGCGCGAGGGGGCGGAGCTATTGCGCTCCAAGCTGGCTCACAGGAAGCATCCAGCGGGGTCACTTCCAGGGCATATGATATCATCAGCAAGCGCCGGAGACACTGGTTAGTCTCTATACGGCGCAAACAGAGATGGTAGTTCAGAGGCTAAGGGCTCTGATTGGTATGCGGGGACATGAGTTCAATTCCCAATGAGGGAAAGCCGTTCTTATCCTGGGTACGGCACAGCTCCTGCACCTTCTGATGGACATGTGGCAGCTCTGTGGCCTAGAGGTGAGAACTTTGGCTTGGCATGCCTGCTGGTCTGGGTTTAAGGGAAGACCCAGCAGTGACTGCGGACCACCAAAGGGGTGGGATGAACTCTTCTGCGACACCTGCACAGGCAGCGGAAGCAGACCCCAGCGCCAGTACCTTACAGGTAAGCTTGAAGTTTGTACTTTCCATGCACATCCTTTAAGTGTTGTTTTCACCCTTGTAACCAGTAGGGACTGGGTGAAGGGGAATCTTTTCTTCTCCCTACTGCACAAGGTGTATGGAGTGGGTATGGCTGAAATCACACTGTGTGGCCGCTGAAAGGCAGGTGATGGCTCACAATCAGTGCAGCCAGGGGAGTCTGCCTGGAGACACAGGATCTTGTCTCCATGTCAGCTCATTCTGACCTTTTACAGGTCACTTTATGAAGTGGTTCAGCGGTTAACACTTCAGCTCTGGGTCACTGATTTGACGAGGCTGAGAGTCAGTTCCCTGAACGGTCTCCTGGTAACTCGGGTATGTCGTGCCAGGAGAGAAGCCCTGGGTGGCTGACACTTCTACTTGGCAACACTGGGGTGGTTAGTTCAGATCCCCCAACATTCTAGTAATTGCATTAGGTGTTCCACTTAAACTATGCCTTAAAATACTAAGGTCATCGGTTTAAATCCTAAACCAAACTAGCACCCTGCTTGTTTCTCTAGGGTTTTGATGTACAGGGTTGCCGGTCGGAGGGTGCCTGAAGGCCACATCACCTGTATGCAACTTTTATATAGGAAACTATACAGGGGATTTCTGGTGACCAGGGCCCGGTATCAGGGGGGTGGCCCCCTGTATGGCATCACAGAGGTTAAGGTCTGTTAGGTAACCAGACCCTGGTAAGATGCACAGATTTCTAGAACACTTGTTAAGAAGTGGGAGAAGGCCTGGATGGTGAATCTAGTAGACCTCCTCATTACATAATTCTCTGGAGGAGGTGGTTGCAGGAGGACAAGGGAAGCCTGGGAAGTCCAGGGTCCAGCTTCTCAGAGGGCTTTGATCCAGTACCCTCTGCTCTCTCCAGTCGCAGTTTTTTTCCACAGATCCAGACTTACCGGCCTTGTCTCGGGAGACGAAGGGGTATTGTTGGATTCCATGCTCAAGGAAATAGTCTCTCTTCTAAAAGTGTGTCGCATCTCAGAATATTGTCTGACGCATTTACAGATACACATTGAGGTACGGGCAGCCCCCCAGGTGATGGGTGGCGAACAGCATATCCAAGACTGTGATATCTCTCCCACAGGGGGACCTGTTCTCTGTCCTGGGAGGCTGGGCTATGGCCACAGCACCCTGAATGCAAGGAGAGGGTGTAGCTCAGTGGTAGAGAGCCTGTGTAACGTACCTTAGGTGTGAGCCTGACGTGCGGAGAAGGACCTCCCGTACAACCCCGGCTCGGAGACCACTGGAGTGGGGACAGTGGTGGTAAGAGCACGGTGAGGTAAGGGTGCCTGTCTGATCCTCACTGCTTGGAGTGGTGGAGCCGAGTGGAGACTGGAACGGCTGGTTCCGGAAGCAGCGGATGCAGGTCAGCAGGTTCAGCTTGCAGAGCAGAGGATGCAGGTCAGCAGGTGCCGGTTTGCAGAGCAGGGATGCAGGTCAGCAGGTGCAGGTTTGCAGAGCAGGGATGCAGGTCAGCAGGTGCAGGTTTGCAGAGCAAGGATGCAGGTCAGCAGGTGCAGGTGTGCAGGTTTGCAGAGCAGGGATGCAGGTCAGCAGAGCAGGGATGCAGGTCAGCAGGTGCAGGTTTGCATTGCAAAGGATGCAGGTCAGCGTGTGCAGCTTGCAGAGCAGAGGATGCAGGTAAGCTGGTGCAGGTTTGCAGAGTCAGACAAGCCGGGTCATACACATCAAGGTAAACATCACAAGTGGCAGGCAGAGAGTAGTCAAAGTCCAGGCCGAATCTTGGCAACAGGCAGACTGGCAGATAACTGAGCAGGGTCAAACGAGCCGAGGTCAGGACTGGAGACAGAAGCGTGGTCAGGAAGCCGGGTCAAACACAGGAACAGGATACAAGCACAGAATCAGGAACTCAGGGAACAGAAGCAGATCAAACCGCAAGGGGCAACATCTCTGGAATGTCTTTTATAGGAAGTACATGGGAGGAGCAAGGGGTTCAGAGTTCAACAGTAATCAGACACCAAGCAGAGTAGTCTAATGGATCAGATAGGTTATCCAGCAGATCAGGCAGGGAACTGTCCAGCATCTCAGATAGCTCCGCTGGAAGAGTCAATGCCAGACACAGAAGAGGTCCCAGGTTCAAGCCCAGCACGTCCCTGACAGCCTGCCTTGCATGCATGTGACCCCGGGTTCATTCACCGGTAGATCCTTGTGACATGTAATATGTGCATGTGATTCTAGGTGACATCTCCACACTTGCAGACAGGTGACCCTGGGTTCAATCCCAAGTAGGTCTAAAGTGCATTGCAATTGGGCATGCATGTGACCCTGGGTTCAGTCCCCAGTTAGGTCTAGAGAGTGCATTGCCAAGGGCATGTATGTGACCCATGGCATCTCCGCAGTTTTCCTGATCCAATCTTGTGATGGAAGTTTTGACTAGACTCAGTGGAGTTCTCTTCTTGCAGATGCAGGCACTTCAATAGAAACCATCTATAGGGTGGTTAACCCTGGAATCTCTAGTTTCCTCTAGGAACTCTGGTTTCTTCCCATAAAAACCTCATCTTTGGGCCTGAACCAGTAAAGTGTTAGCGCTCTTGGGTAGGTGCCGTCGCTCAGGGCTGGCATTTTCTTCATGTGCTATGCCATCTCGCCCACCCAGTCTTAAGGGTGGGCATAGAACACTTTGGTCTTTCTCATTGTATCACACTGGCCTAAAGGACCATGGTTCTCTGTCCTGAAGGTTCTGGGAACCAGGTGGTCTGGCTACTAAGAGAAATCCCTTAAGACCCTCCCTGAAAAATCCTAACATTGTATCGACAGTGGCTTAGTTGCTGGTACTTCGGACTAGCAGCACTCAGGTAAGGAGGGCAGGACCCAGTGAGGAAATCCTTCTTTTCAAAGGGAGGTAGAGGAGTCAGTTAGCGCTTGTTCAGGCTCCCAGGTAGAATCAGAGCTAAAGTGGTTGGATGGCGAGTCCTTAAAAACCCACTCGCTACGAACCTTCACTGGTGGAGGATCTCTTGGGAGCCATCCGTGCCTCCCTGGGAATCCAGGAGTAGAAGCTGTTTTTACTCCATGACCAGAGTGATAAAGTGGCAGAACAGGGGCTAATGGGTTGGCATTTCTGCCTAACAGCACTGAGTTTCTGGGTTTGCACCCCGAACATGCCGCATTGGCCCAGAAGGCTGTAGTTCCCAAGCCAGTACGATTTGGCGTGGAACTTTCCTGGATACTGCCAGCCTGGGGGGACCTTCATCTCAGGGTTCATTCTGCTGTCCCCAGGTGGAGCCGTGGTTTCTCCCTGCATAGCTTCTGAAGAAGAATTGCTAAAGGCAAGAGCTTCTTGGATGTAGTGGTGGCCCTGCTATGTAGCAGTAAAAGATAAACCCGCTCCATCTGCCAAAGTCATTTTCAACAACTGGTACGCAGAGGGCCTATCCAATTGAGGGGGGGCCCCCCTTTTTCTACAAATATTTCCGTACCAGGTGGTTTTTCTTTTTTAAGAGGGTGGCCTCAATTTCAGAGGCCAAGCAATTATTTTGCCAACTTTTTGATCAAATCCTGTGGGTGAACTGAAGTTGTATGTTAAAAGGGCGTAGCACCCTTTCCAAACTTGACAGGTTGGACCTGTAGATCGCTAAGGATAGAACCTTTAGGGAAAAAGGGGTCCTACAAGCGGTTGTCCCACCCTAGGGTTAGGTGCTCGTTTATCCTCTCAGAGGTGGCTGTCCTGAAAGACGATTAGGGAAAATTAGAGTTACGTACCGGTAACATCTTTTTCCAGGAGTCTTTCAGGACAGCCCTGATACCCACCCGAAAAATGTGTTTGCAATAAGGTGGCTGCCCACTGCCTTAGTGGGTAGCAATTCCGTCTAATGGTACTAGGGTTGTTGGTTCAAGTCCACAACATGCCAATGGAGTCCCTGACAGGGGAACGGTCAGGAGGATTGAAATTTATGTGTATGACATGTTCTTGTGTCTCCCCAGCTGGCCGGAGGTTCTCTTAGAAGACTGAGGGCCCAGTGGGGCAGGAGGGGCTTAAATCTTGGAAGTCAAGGCGGTGTTTCCTGTGAAGGGAGGAGCCGAGGTCTCTCAGAGGTGGCTGTCCTGAAAGACTCCTGGAAAAAGATGTTACCGGTACGTAACTCTAATTTTTTCATTTTTTCCCCACAAAAAGAGCTTTCTTTTGGTGGTATTTGATCACCTCTGCGGTTTTAATAAAAAAAAATATATATATTTTTTTTATATTTTGTTATAAAATTTTGCAAACAGGTAATTTTTCTCCTTCATTGATGTATGCTGATGAGGCGGCACTGATAAGGCAGGACTGGTGGGCACTGTTAGGCGGCACTGGTGGGCACTGAGAAGTGACACTGATGGGTGGCACTGAAGGGCATTGATAGGTTACACTGGTGGGCATTGATAGGTGGCACTGATAGCTGGCAGTGATGGGCACTGATAGGTGGCAGTGATGGGTGGCAATAATGGGCACACTGATCAGCACTGGTAAGTTGCACTGCTAGGTGGCACTGATGAGGCACTGATTGACACCACTGGTGGGCATTGATAGGTGGCACTTGTGGGCATTGATAGGTGGCACTCGTGGGCACTGTGGGCATTGGCAGGTGGCACTGGCAGGGGGTACTGTTAGCACAGATGAGGCAGAATTGCCACTTCGGGACCCATGTCCCTTACACATAAGCCGATGATCGGCTTTTTTTTCTCCTCACGCTGTCAGGAGGAGTAAAAAAAACGATTTCCGATCTTTTGTTTACATCATGTGATCAACTGTCATTGGCTGACAGCTGATCACGTGGTAAGGGGCCGGGATCGGCCCCTTACTTGGATCTGTGATCACCCGAGTCTCAGGCCTTCTATTGCATGCAATACCGCATGTGGCCAAAGGTTGGGGGCGCCAGAGAGACTCGGAAATACTCAGAGCCAGCTCGACTGAACTCGGAAACCCTCGGAAAGGCTTGGAAATACTCGGGAACTGAGTATTTTTGAGTATTTTCGAGTGATTCTGAGTATTTCCGAACAGTTTCGAATGGCTCCGAACCATTCCGAGTGTCACCGGCGCCCCCGCACCTCTGGCCAAATGCAGTACTGCACACCGCAGAGACTTGAATCCTGCTCGTTTTGCGAGACCGCAAACCGAGTCAGGATTTTTTTTTAAAAGTTGCTCGTCTTTCAAAACGCTCATTAACCGCGTTAACTCGTAAACCAAGGTTCCACTTTATTTAAAAATAGCACTTTTATTACTATTTGTTATAATTATTGATAATCCTCTGCTCATGTATTGTTCAATTCTTCCTCTGCATTAGTTTATGTAAATAAGGATTTCCATGTGTTTTTATTTCTATTTATAAATAACATTTATTTGTTAAAAACAAAAAAAACTAAAATAAAAACAAAGAATATAATGGTTACAGGCATTAAGCACCATATGGGATATGAAATTAAAGAGAAAAAGGAAATGTTTAGCCAAATAGTGAAGAGCAAATACTGTAAGGCCTCGTACACACGACCGATTTTCTCGGCAAGAACCAGCAAGAAACTTGCTGGCAGAGAGGTCTTGCCGAGTAAATCGGTCGTGTGTACGCTGCTATCGGGTTTCTCGTCGCGAAAACCGACAAGAAACCTCGACGAGAAAATAGAGAACCTGCTCTCTATTTTCTCGTCGAGATTCTCCTCGGCATGTTTCTCGACGAGAAAAGTGAGTGTGTGTACACTTACCTGTCCGCCCGGAAGCCCGCGCATGTTCGAAATGAATTTGACGCATGCGCGGTAGCTTCCTAGGCATACGTAGGGTATACCAAGATGGTGGCGACGGCATCGAATGTGACGAGCGCATGCTCGACGTAGTCGATGACGTCACCGCGTACGCTCCTTTCAAAGAACCGCGGGTTCTTTGAAACGAGCATGTGTACACTCGGCCGGGACAAGTTTCTTGTCCAAGAATCTCGTCGAAAAAAACGACATGTTTTTTTCAACGAGAATCTCGGCCGTGTGTACGAGGCCTTAATCTCATTTTTGGTGTAACTGACCACCACCTGTTTCATATGCGAACCCGCATATGAAACAGTGTTCAAACCACACATGTGAGGTATCACCGTGATCGTTAGAGCGAGAGCAATAATTCTAGCAAAAGAGCTCCTCTGTAACTCAAAACTGGTAACCTGTAGAAATTTTTAAACGTCGCCTATGAAGATTTTTAAGGGTTAAGCCTCGTGCACACGAACGAGTTTCTCGGCAAGAAACGACAAGAAAACTGCCGAGGTAGCTTTCTTGCCGAGAAAATCGTTCGTGTGTATGGTTTCTCGTCAAGAAAACCGACAAGAATCTCGACGAGAAATATAGAGAACCTGGTCTCTATTTTCTCGTCGAGATTCTTGTCAGCCTGTTTCTCAACAAGAAAAGTGTGTGTGTGTGTACACTTACCTGTCCTCCGGGAAGCCCGCGCATGCTCAAAATGACTACGACGCATGCGCGGTAGCTTCCTAGGCATAGTTAGGGTGTAGCAAGATGGCGGCGACGGCATCGAATGTGACGAGCGCACGCTCGTCGTAGTCGATGACGTCACATCGTTCGCTCCATTCCGGGTTCTTTGAATGGAGCGTCTGTACACTCGGCCGGGACAAGTTTCTTGTCCAAGAATCTCGTCAAGAAAAACGATGTGTTTTTTCCTGACGAGATTCTCGGCCGTGTGTACGAGGCTTCAAATTTTGAAGCCATTCCACAAGCAGGCGCAATTTTGAAGCATGACATGTTAGGTATCAATTTACTCAGGTGTAACATTATCTTTCACAATATAAAAAAAAATTGGGCTAACTTTACGGTTTTCTTATTTTTTATTAAAAAAATTGTATTTACTCTTTCATCCATGGACCGACACAGCTTCTCTATTGACAAAGTGGGTATTATCCGTTAATTAGGAGTGACTAGGCAGAAAAACGTGTAAAAAGTGTTGCATCACACCTTCTACAGTACCGCCCAGGGGGCGGACCCTCTGGGTATACCCTCTCAGTCTGCATCTTCGCAGATCAGTTTTTTTCTGTCTAGCAAGGAGTAGGACATGGCTCCCTTCGGGCCCATTGGTCCGGGGAAAAAAGATATATATATATATATATATATATATATATATTTTTTTTATTTATTTTTTTGCTACATTTGTTGTTTCCTGCGATCTTCGATCAACTGCCGACTGGGTGACAGGCTGGATCCTCGATCCTTGTAGTCTCCCCAGTTTCGGCCATCGAGCGTGTGCCGACCCTAGCTACGCGCAGGGTTTTCCACGACATGCCCGTCGCTCCACGGGTGGCCGGTGAGCTTACGCTCCAGGGCCTGCATCGGACCGCTCAGCTTCGGCTGACCTTACGGCCGAGTCGCAGCAGCCTGACCAGTGAGCTTACGCTTCAAGGCTTGCATCGGACCGCTCAGCTTCGGCTGACCTTACGGCCGAGTCGCAGCAGCCTGGCCGGTGAGCTTACGCTCCAAGGCTTGCATCGGACCGCTCAGCTTCGGCTGACCTTACGGCCGAGTCGCAGCAGCCTGTCCGGTGAGCGTCATGCTCCAGGGCATACATATGATCGTCCCTTCTGGGTCCAATCACAGCATGCCTGGCCAACAGTCACCTTCCGTGCGCGGACGATGATCTGTTTGGAATGTCTTCCAGCAGAATACATGCAGGATAGGTAAGTAAAACTCCCCTGCCTCGGCTGGGTGATTTAGCTGGACATTCCTGGAGAGATCAAGTAAGTGGTTGTGGCCCCTTTCTTCCCTCTCTCCCTGCCTTTCCCTCCTCCCTGGGCTTCTAGCTAAAGGTTGCTGGGTGCTGGGGGTCACCTAGGGGGTCCCACTGGAGCGGGGCTGGCTGTAACTAACATTTAAAAGAAATGTCATTTTTTCTTACCTGTGTTTGTGTCCTTCCTCCTCTATGCTGTCGGCGGCCATTTTGAGGTGGTCCATGCCAAGTTTGGCCTCTTGTGACTGCCCGGCGGCCATCTTCCTGTGGTTCGGCCACACCCACTGGCCCCTATCAGCTGATTGGCGGCCATGTTTGTCCACCCTGTATGCAGATATTGCCGTTCGGCGGCCATCTTTTTGTGGGCTATGGCTGCTTGACCTCTATCTTCTGTCAGCGGCCATTTTCTTAGAGCCCACATTATCTTCCATACAGACGTTTTTGGCAACCATTTTGCGAGAGCCTCCGGCCTCTAGGGTGCATTACACTGGCGCGAAAATTCACACAGGAAGTGCTGATAAAAGAAGCAGACTGACACAGCAGCAAGGGGACAGCATCACAGGCGCAGCATAGCAGTACCTATCCAGGGTGGTGAGTCCTCTGGGTGACCCAGCCTCTCTGCAGCACAGGAGGGTGGCCTATTGATATCTTGCCTGGAGCCCTGTGGGTGTCAGAGTGTGGTCAGCATGGCATCTGAGCCAGATGTCTTCTCCCCTGAAACACCAGATTTAGCAGCTGGTGTCCCTGAGGTGTCTATGGACGCTATGTCGGCAATCCTAGAGGCGTTTGCTGCCAGGGTGGAAGCAGCACACGGGAATACAGGGGGTAATAAACGCCCCCGTCCCCTGCAATCTTCTGGGGATATTTCTGATGCAGAACCAGGTCCAGCTACGGCTCATGGCCCAGATTCTGATGCATCAGAGACTGCAGACCGTGACCGATCGGACAGTGAGGAGGACTCCAAGTCCAGGTCAGTACGCGAGACGGCTTTGGTATCTGACCTTATTACTGCAGTGCGGGATACGCTAAAGTTGGAAAAGACTGCAGAAGTAGCAGATACTCCAGTCCCCTTTGGGTTTCGTAAACCTACCCGCACTGCTAAGGTGTTCCCTTGTGTGTCTTATTTTGACAAACTCTTATACAAGGAATGGGAGAACCCACTGAGGGTCTTTACAGCCCCAAAGAGGTTTGCAGTACGGTACCCCTTTGAGGAGAGTTTTCTGAAGATATGGACCTCTCCCCCTATAGTGGACCCTTCGGTGTCCAGACTTAATAGAGCCACCACTATTCCAGTAGAAGCGGCTCCTGTTTTCAAGGACCCTGTGGATAAGAAGGCTGAAGCGCTCGCTCGCTACCTATATTCAGTGGTAGGCTCGGCAGTACGCCCGGCATTGGCGGGGGCCCTAGTGTCTCAGACACTTACTGAATGGGCAAAATTGCTACTCCAGGGGTTAAAGGAGCGAGATGCTCCTCCTAATGAGATAACTTTGGCCGACCAGTTGGTCCAGGGCCTTAAGTTTGTCTGCGAGTCAGACATGGATACTATTCCCCTGCTGTCAAGAGCTTCGGTTTATGCAGTAGCAATACGCCGCCTGATCTGGCTAAAGGGCTGGTCTGCGGACCAGACTTCCAAGAAAGTCCTGTTGGATCTGCCTTTTAAGGGCGACAGACTTTTTGGGGCTTCTCTGGATGACATCATCAAGGATGCCACAGGAGGTAAAAGCACTTTGCTTCCCCAAACTAGCAAGGGTAAGGGACCACGCCAAGGGCAAGGGCCCTCCTTTACTGCACGTAAGCGTTTTTTTCCCCCCTTAAGGCGACAGGGAAAAGACCCCAGGCCGATAAAGCGCCTGCCCAAGGACAGAAGCGTCCATGGTCCCGCAGACCCAACAAGCCTGCGGACAAATCTGCGTCCACATGAAGGTCTGCCCCCACCCAGCTCTCGGGTGGGGGGACGTCTTCGCAAATTCGTGACTCAGTGGACTGCTCTAGTCTCTGACAGGTGGGTTTGCGAAGTAATCTCCTCAGGCTACAAGATAGAATTTCTCTCTTGTCCACCAGACAGATTCATCACCTCCAATCTCCAGCTACTACCGACCCGTCGGGAGGCCCTTTATGGGGCGGTCCAGGGTCTACTGGAACGCGGGGTAGTTGTTCCAGAACAGGAACGGGGTCAGGGTTTTTACTCAAATCTGTTCATTGTGCCGAAGAAGAAGGGGGTTCGTCCAATCTTGGATCTCAGAGCCCTCAATTGCTTTGTGAAGGTACAAAGATTTCGGATGGAGTCGGTTCGATCTGTAGTCACGGCTCTCCATCCGGGGGACTTTCTGGCCTCCTTGGACATCAAGGATGCATACCTGCATGTCCCCATATACTCCAGACACCAGAGGTTTCTGCGATTTGCTATCGGGAAGAACCACTACCAGTTTGTGGCCCTCCCGTTTGGCCTTGCCTCAGCACCCAGGACGTTCACCAAGGTGCTCGCTCTGATTCTGGCACTTCTAAGACAGCGGGGTATCACAGGTTACTTGGACGACCTTCTGCTGAAGGCCCCTTCAAGCTCAGAATTAGAGGTAAGCGTGTCCATTACCTGTCAGACTCTTCGAGACTGTGGTTGGATACTAAACACGCAAAAGTCAGTATTGGTGCCGACTCAACGCCTAGTGTACCTGGGGTTGATTCTGGATTCCTCAGAGGCAAAGGTATTCCTCCCTGTGGAGAAGTTGCAGACCCTCCGGGCTGCAGTACGGCAGCTGACTTCCAGGAATTGGTCGTCACTCCGTTTTTGCATGCGAGTGTTGGGCCTCATGGTAGCCTCCTTCGAGGCGGTCCCATATGCTCAATACCACACTCGAGTGTTACAGAAGGAAGTTCTGTCCAGATGGAACAGATGCCCTTCATCTCTGAATTATCAAATCCGAGTGAGCCACCCAGTCAGGAGATCCCTGATATGGTGGCTGACAGCACCGGCTCTAATGGCCGGGAAGTATTTTCTTCCGGTTTACTGGATAGTGATCACGACGGACGCCAGCCATACAGGTTGGGGGGGGAGTCGGGGGTGTCCAGTCGGCGCAAGGTCGCTGGACCCCAGAGGAAGCCCTCCTGCCGATCAATGTCCTGGAGATCCGGGCGATCAAGCTGTGCCTCTTCAAATGGTCTCAGAGGCTGCAAGGGCGTCCAGTCAGGATCCAGTCAGACAACGCCACAGCAGTGGCATATGTCAATCATCAGGGAGGAACAAGAAGCTCAGCTGCAGCATCGGAGATCGCTCGCATCCTGAAGTGGGCAGAGAGGAGCGTACCGGCACTGTCGGCCGTGTACATTCCGGGTGTGGAAAACTGGCAGGCGGACTACCTGAGCCGCCAGATGCTGGACCAGGGAGAATGGTCCTTACACCCGGAGGTGTTCCAACTCCTCTGCCAAAGATGGGGCACGCCAGACGTAGATCTTCTGGCTTCCCGACTCAAATCGGAAGGTATTGAGATTTGTGGCCCGGTCAAGAGACCCATGGGCAGACGCAACGGACGCGTTGGTAGCATCGTGGGGTCAGTATCGGCTAATCTATGCCTTCCCTCCCTTAAGGCTTCTTCCTCTTCTGCTCCGCAGAGTGGAGGCAGAGGGAATTCCAATGATCCTAATCGCTCCAGATTGGCCTCAGCGTCCTTGGTACGCCGATCTAGTACGTCTGGTAGCAGACGTCCCCTGGCGCCTACCACTACGGAAGGACCTGCTATCGCAAGGTCCCATATTCCATCCTGCTTTTACAGTCATTGGCTTTAACGGCATTGCTGTTGAGAACCAGGTACTGAGAGACCGGGCCTGTCAGACTCAGTAATCTCTACTATGAGAAGTGCTCGAAAACCGTCCTCTAGGAAGGTCTATCACCGCACTTGGAGGGCCTACATCTCCATGTGTGAGGAAATGAAATGGCATCCGCGTACCTATTTGGTTTCCAGAATCCTGCTGTTTTTACAGCATGGGGTGGACCAAAGGCTTGCCCTAAGTACGATTTAAGGGACAGATATCTGCCCTGGCTGTCTTTTTTCAGCGACCCCTGGCGACTCACTCTCTCGTGAGTACATTTGTGCAGGGGGTCCGACATGTGGCCCCTCCGGTCCGTCCCCCGTTACCTCCGTGGGACTTGAACCTGGTCCTCTCGGTGCTCCAGAAGGCACCGTTTGAGAATATTAGAGATATTCCCCTGTTGACACTTTCTCAGAAAGTGGTCTTTTTGGTGGCTGTTACGTCAGTTAGACGAGTCTCTGAGCTGGCAGCCTTGTCCTGCAAGGCTCCCTATTTGATTTTCCACAAGGATAAGGTGGTGCTGCGGCCGCAGCCTTCCTTTCTTCAGAAAGTCGTTTCGGCTTTTCATCTCAACGAAGACATTGTACTTCCATCCTTGTGTCCTCAGCCGTCGAATCCTAAGGAGTCGGCGTTGCATTCCTTGGACGTTGTCCGAGCTTTGAGAGTATACCTATCTGCTACTTCCCTGTTCCGGAAGTCAGACTCACTGCTTGTTTCGGTGGCTGGTCCCAAGAAGGGCCAAGCAGTCTCATCGGCCACCATCTCTAGGTGGATCCGACAGATAGTAATCCAGGCTTACGCCTTAAAGGGTCAGGCGCCCCCCTTTCCTGTCACGGCGCATTCGACCAGGGCAATAGGTGCCTCTTGGGCTTTCCGACATCAAGCGTCTGTTTCCCAATTATGTAAAGCGGCGACTTGGTCGTCCGCTCACACTTTCACAAAATTCTACAAGGTTGATGTAGGTGCATCTTTGGATGCCTCTTTCGGCCGCAAGGTTTTGCAAGCGGCTGTTTAGAGTTGCAACTCCTCTGTTGGAGGAGTGCTGTTTTTGTGTTTTGGGGTGAAGTTTGTTTTTATGCTGTTACCACCCCTTGTTTTTTTCTCTGACACTGCTTTGGGACGTCCCACTTTGTCAATAGAGAAGCTGTGTCAGTCCATGGACGAAAGAGTAAATAGGATTTTTTACTCACCGTAGAATCCTTTTCTCTGAGTCCATAGACCGACACAGCACCCACCCCTCCTTTTAAGTTTGTACTGCTTTTTGACGAACTGATCTGCGAAGATGCAGACTGAGAGGGTATACCCAGAGGGTCCGCCCCCTGGGCGGTACTGTAGAAGGTGTGATGCAACACTTTTTACAAGTTTTTCTGCCTAGTCACTCCTAATTAACGGATAATACCCACTTTGTCAATAGAGAAGCTGTGTCGGTCCATGGACTCAGAAAAGGATTTTACGGTGAGTAAAAAATCCTATTTTTTTTTCCAAAAAATTGTGCTTGTAAGACCGCTGCACAAATACGGTGTGACAAAGTATTGCAACAACTGCCATTTTTTTCTCTAGGGTGTCTGAAAAAAAAAAAAAATATATATATATATATATATATATATATATATATATATATATATATATATATTGTGACAGCAGGAAGGTAAAGTCACCTGGTTGCATCCAGGGGGGTAGATATATTTCGCCCAGATTCAGGCTTTACGCCGACTTATACAACTAGGTGGAGAGTTGTATAAGCCCAGCTAAGGCTAGTGGGCTCATGGATGACTCATACCTCTAGGGAGAGTGTGGGGCGTCGTGCAGACAGAGATGAGGAGACCAGCTGAACCTTGTCAGCTCATTTAGGCCTCTATAAGAACTCCCAGCTTCATTAGATGTTAGCTCATGCCTGGACCCAGACCTGTGTGGACTGTCTAGGGAGAGTGAACCCCTGTGCGGTGAGACAAAGCCTGTGTGGCTATTTGCTTGGACATTTAAAACCAGGGACTTAGGGACTAGGACAGCACTAGGCTGATCCCAGTTGTTAGTTAGGAAACCTGTATGTTTAGTCAGAGGTCAAGTTGACCAGGATTTATTTTATTTATGTTTCTTTTGCTTTGCTGTGTTTTGTCACTGTAAATAGAAAATAAACCGCACCTTTTTGATTTTGAAAACCACAACCTCCGTTTGCTGGGCCTGTTTTTGTGTGGGGAGCCCATCCCGGGGGTCACACACACCCGCTGCCGAGCTAACCCCCTCACAATATATATATATATATATAAATGTTTGGGGGTTCTAAGTAATTTTTTGGGGAAAAAAAAAGATTTTAACTTGTAAACAACAGATCTCAAAAAGAGGCTCGGTCCTTAAGTTGTTAAGGACATCCAACTCTTTAGCCTCGTACACACGACCGAGTTTCTCGTCTAAAACCGGCAAGAAAAGTGCCGCGTGAGCTTTTTTGTCGAGAAAAACGTTTGTGTGTATGGTTTTACGACGAGAAAATTGCCGTGAATCTCGACGAGAAAATAGAGAACCTGCTCTCTATTTTCTCGTCAGGATTCCAGATTTCCTCGTCGTGTTTCTCGTCGGCCTGTTTTGTGACGAGAAAATGGTTCGTGTGTATGCTTTTACGACTCTTCCAAAAGCGCGCATGCTCAGAAGCAACTATGAGACGGGAGCGCATCTTCTGGTAAAACAAGCCTTCGTAATGGAGATAGCACATTCGTCACACTCCAAATTTTTGCATCGTTTAAATGTTGTGCATTGAAATCTTCGTTAGAATGTGACATTAATCCAAACGAATGAACTTCTTTTGCTGCTGATATTCACACAGAGTTATGACTATCTTTTTTTAACCTTTTTCATGCTGCTCTTAAGAAGATTTATGTGTATTATATCGTGCAGGTTTTTAGGAATATTAAAAAATTTGATATTTTTCTAACTGATGTTAATTGTAATTTCGCAATGTTTTGATTGTGATCTCCCATTGAATCTTTTAATATATATTATTTAAATTTTACACCCTTTTTTGGGAAATCAGATTTAGTTATTTTTTTGGGGGGTTGTTATCTGTCCCTTTTTTTTTGTCAGTCAAATGTATCTGCTTACTCCAAAGCTAGATTTTAAATTTTTAGAAATACACATAGTCAAGTATGAACTTAAAGAAAAATAACATTTATTCATGTTTGAACTAAAATAAAGAGAAGGCAGCGCTGGAGAAGCTGCTGCCATTTGTGCATCCCAGGGACCCCAGAGCACACAGCAACCCTGTGTGGACACTAAAATTGGGAGCTTGAGAAGGCCAACATTTCTGAGCACAATCTGATGCTGGCCTCCCAGAGGTCAGGAACAGCAGCAGGTGATATATATGTCCCAAGTGTGTGGTACTACAACAGGCTGCCTTCTGTCCGACCACAATAAAGCAAGGCCATCACTTCCTCGTCTTCCTGGCAACCTTCCCTGAAGCCTTCTCTGCAGCCTTCCTTCTTCGTGTGGCTGGAGGCTGGGCCACTGGAGGGGTACTCCTGTCAGGAGGAGGAGGAGATGTAGGAGAAGGGGGTGGGGCGGAAGAACAAGGTGGAGGTGAAGGAGAAGGGGGTGGGGCAGAAGAAGAATGTGGAGGTGGAGGAGGAGGTTGAGGTTGGGACAGTTGTGCCACCTCACAAATAGCTGTATTGGGGGTAATTTTTTCCATCACCCCCTTGTTGAGCAAGGTGATGAGCAGGGGCTCGCATAGGAGGCGTTGCTCCATGCTCATCACCTTGAACTTTGCCTCCACTAGGCCGGCAATGGCCTCTTCAGGGCATGTGGGCTCCTGGAGGGTGGCATGGGCCTCACGAATAAGGGCCATTGCTGCCTCACTGGTGGTCCTGTCCCTCCTGCCTCTTTTGGGAAGCCGGATGGGAGGCACCTGGGATCTGGTGCTTCTCCTTTGTCCTGCCACCTCCTGGCTGCCACCTCCTGGCTGCCACTGGGCCCTGCCACCTCCTGGCTGCCACTGGGCCCTGCCACCTCCTGGCTGCCACTGGGCCCTGCCACCTCCTGGCTGCCACTGGGCCCTGCCACCTCCTGGCTGCCACTGGGCCCTGCCTCCTCCTGGCTGCCACTGGGCCCTGCCTCCTCCTGGCTGCCACTGGGCCCTGCCTCCTCCTGCCTGACAGTTTCCAGACCCTCCTCCTGGCTGATTTCATCCTGTGTATGAAAAAGGGACATAGTTTAATATGTTGGTTTAATCTTTGCATCAAACTTTATAAACATGATTGAAGCAATTAGAATGTAAATCCAGAAATAATTTTTTTCTAATTTACACCTACATCAGATTGACTATTTAGCACCCAATTAAGTGCAGACTAATGTCTAGAGATCTTGATTTCACTTGTGGAACCCAAAATATTGTATGTTTCTCATCTTGACATATTTGCCAAACATTAATTTTATCACAATGCAATTTCATTTAATACTATACCTGGCTCCAGATGGCCAAATCAGGATCATCCAGGATGGCTGCCTCCTCTTGCTCCAGAGAAGGCTCAGGTTGGCTGCAGGGAAGTCTGGGGGGAAGAGTGGAGAGTGATGACCTTGCCTCAATGTGGTCATCCAGGAAGGACGTCCTGCTGTAGTACCACAAAATCGGGACATACACATCATCTGCTGCTGCTCCTGACCTCTGAGAAGCCAGGACCTTAGAGCGTTCAGTCCTGTAGGTGCCTCTCAAGCTCCCAATTTTAGTGTCCACTTGTTTTGCTGTGGCTGTGGGCACCTTGGTATGCACAAATGGGAGCAGCTTCTCCAGCGCTGCTTTTCTCACCCCTCTTTTTTTGTGGATGGGGTTTTTCGTCTCCCACAGAGCCGGCAGCTCCCTTACCCGGTCAATAAATTCCGCCAGGAACTCTTTGTCGCTAATAAAGACATTCATATTGTATCTGCAAGTTAAATAAATTATATTTAAATAATGTGAGGCAAACAGTCTAACCTCCTTAACATCGTAGTCACCATATATATCCTACAACATTCTCAAGACAGTATAGGCCAACAATTTGGCACAGTCTCAAAATCACATACCTTCGTTCGCACGTCCGTCACTTGAACTCCTCTCTCCGCACACCGAACGTACTATAGTCACATGTGTGTTTGCTATATACACACCACGCATGCGTCAAAATACGAACACGTCGCTCCGCACACGTCGCCCGTCCATGACGTTCTAACTAACATCTTTTCCCCGCCCCTTCTCTTTCAGCGCGCAGACAGATATGGCGGAGTTACAGCAGGTGTCTGATAATTCCGCAACTAACGAGGAGGAGACAAGCCCGGAGACCGAGGAAACGTCATGATCAAGGAGGAGATTCAAGGCATCTAATATGTCTTTTGCGGAGATGGCGGAGATGGTGGACATATTGCTAAAGTCAGATTATGACGCAAAGCATGGGCCGTATAGCAAACCAAATAGAAGGAAGGCCAAAATCCTGAAGAAAGTCGTGAAGAGTCTGAAGACGAATTTCGGGGTGAAACGCTCAAATGAGCAGCTCAGAAAGAGGTGGTCAGACCTCAAACTGAGGGAGCCAGAGCAGTTAAGGAGCATTAAGAGAATGCTCGCAAAAAGTAAGTAAAATGTACACTTTTCTGCTATTAATCCTTTTCTAAACTGACATGTAGGGATGAGCCGAACACCCCCGGGTTCGGTTCGCACCAGAACCTTCGAACGGACCGAAAGTTCGCGCGAATTTTCGAACCCTATTCGTTATAATGGACGCGAACGTTCGAAATCAAAATTGCTAATTACAACGGCCAATATGCATGTTAATGTCATAAAACAGGTTTGGGGACCCGGGTCCTGCCCCAGGGGACATATATCAATGCAAAAAGAAATTTTAAAAACTAAAGTTTTTTCGGGAGCAGTCATTTTAATGATGCAT
The DNA here is from genome assembly GCA_029206835.1 of Rana muscosa. NCBI lineage: Eukaryota > Metazoa > Chordata > Amphibia > Anura > Ranidae > Rana > Rana muscosa. The sequence goes on from CM055118.1 coordinate 484,895,879, forward strand.
AAAGTGAAAAAAAAAAAAGTGAAATTTTCCTTTAAATATGGTACCTGGGGGGTGTCTAAAGTATGCCTGTGAAGTGGCATGTGTTTCCCGTGTTTAGAACTGTCCTTGCACAAAATGACATTTGTAAAGGAAAAAAAGAAGCCATTTAAAACCACTTGCGGCTTTAATGTCATGTCTTGTCCTGGCCGCCATATGGCTGAAAATCCTTGAGAAAAATGGCATGGCTACCAAATCACCCCCCCCCCCACCCCAGCCCCTTTGGGTCTAGTATGGATACTAAGGGGGACCCCGCACCCAAAATAAAACCCTATACCTACAACCCTATATACTCTGAACAGCAGTATATAGGTGGTGCAAACAAGACATGGACTGTAGGTTTGTTCTTAAGTAGAATCTGAACAGGAACATTATGAAGTGTAGCTACATCCCAAAAAAATACATTTTTAAGCTTTTTGGAGAACATAGGGAGGGGTTATCACCCCTGTAACATTTGCTGTCTTTGCACATCTGTTCAGAACATGTCACCTCACTTTCCGTCCCAATGACAAATGTTTTTGGAAAAGTGGGGTTTTAATTGAAACAAGGATTGGTGATAAAGCATCAGTAGAGAGGAGATACCTTTTTCCCAAATTAAATCTAACAGGATAGAATTTTCCTTCCTAGGGGTAGATTTCCTCTCACTTCCTGTTTTCTCTTGCCGTTTGCAAGTAGGAGTCGTTTGTAAGTTGGATGTTTGAAAGTAGGGGCCTGCCGTATATACTCTGCAGAAATTTGCCCTATTAGATGTTGGTGTAGCCACAAGACTGGTGGGCACAGGAATGGGCCCTGCTGTGAGTTAATAGATCAAGATTTGTACTTGCATGCACCTGTCGAACCGGGCAGAAAAATTGGGCCTTTGGTGGTGGTGGTGGTGGTGGACGGTGTTGCCACAAGACTGTAAGCCCTCACAGTTACTCTTGGTGGGTGCAGGAATGGGCCCTGCTGTGAGTTATTAGATCAAGATTTGTAATTGCATGCACCTGTTGAACAGGGCAGAAAAATTGGGCCTTTGGTGGTGGTGGTGGTGGTGGACGGTGTTGCCACAAGACTGTAGGCCCTCATAGTTACTCTTGGTGGGCGCAGGAATGGGCCCTGCTGTGAACTATTAGATCAAGATTTGTAATTACACGCCCCTGTTAAACAGGGGCTGAAAAATTGTGCCTTAGGCATTGGTGCTGGTGCCACAACACTGCAACCCCTCACAGATACTGTACTTGGAGCACAGCAGTCACACCTGTTGCGAAGCATCTTTTTAAAAAATTGTAATTACACGCCCCTGTTATACAGGGGCTGAAAAATTGTGCCTTAGGCACTGGTGCTGGTGCCACAACACTGCAACCCCTCACAGATACTGTACTCTGAGCACAGCAATGAGACCTGTTGCAAAGCATTGCCTAAAAATTGTAATTACACGCCCCAACAGGGGCTGAAAAATTGTGCCTTAGGCACTGGTGCTGGTGCCACAACACTGCAACCCCTCACAGATACTGTACTCTGAGCACAGCAGTCACACCTGTTGCGAAGCATCTTTTTAAAAAATTGTAATTACACGCCCCTGTTATACAGGGGCTGAAAAATTGTGCCTTAGGCACTGGTGTGGTGGCATGGATCATTGAGGAGGAGGAAGAGGATAGTCAGTGAACATAACAGGACAGTCACTCAGCATCAGCATAGGCAGTCTTGAAGGGATGTGACATTATAAATTATTCCGTTATATCCGCTTCAGGTGTCTGGTAGCTGGTGGTGATCCAAGACTGATTCATTTTTATGAAGGTCAGTCGATCAACCGAGTCGGTGGACAGGCGCACCCTATGATCGTTGACAAATCCTCCAGCAGCACTGAATGTGCGTTCGGAAAGAACGCTGGATGCAGGACAGGCCAGTAGCTCAATTGCATACTGTGCAAGCTCTGGCCAGTGATCCATCCTCAGGACCCAGTAAGCCAGAGGATTTTCGGTGGGAAAGGTGTCCAAGTCTGACCTTGCCCCTAGGTATTCCTGCACCATGTATATCAGACACTGGCGATGGTTGCTGGAACCGATCATACCTTGGGGCTGCGGACTAAAAAATTGTCTGAACGCATCGGTCAGACGTCCACCTTCCCCACCGCTCCTTCTGCTACTGACCGAAGCCTCAGCAACTCGTCGTCCAGGACCAGGAGTTTGTAACCTCCCAGTTTCTGGGAACGCGTTGCACAGACCTTTCTGCAAGGCCTCCCTGAGATGTCTCATCCTCTGCTCCCTCTGCGACGGCAAGATAAGGTCCGCAACCTTACCCTTGTACCGTGGATCAAGGAGAGTGGCCAGCCAGTAATGGTCACTCTCCTTGATCCGAAGAACACGAGGATCCTTCCGCAGGCTTTGCAGGATCAGGGAGGCCATGCAGCGTAGGTTAGCTGAGGCATTCGGTCCGGAGTCTTCTGGGTCACTGAGGATGACATGATCGCCAGCCACCTCCTCCCAGCCACGTACAAGTCCACTGGTTTGTTGGGACTGTACATCATCCCTAAAAGACTGCTGCTGCTGATGCTGAGTGCCAGGCTCCACCTCCATGCTCACACAATCCTCCTCCTCCTCCTCCTCCTCCTCCTCCTCTTCCTGTGTGATGGGTGGGACAGAAGGAACATTGTCTGGATAAAGGGGGCCTTGAGAGACAAGGAAGTCCTCCTCTTCCTGCCTCTGTTCTGCCTCAAGTGCCCTGTCCATTATCCCACGCAGCGTATGCTCCAACAGGTGGACAAGAGGTACAGTGTCACTGATGCATGCACTGTCACTGCTCACCATCCTCGTGGCCTCCTCAAATGGTGAGAGGACAGTGCATGCATCCCTGATCATGCTCCACTGGCGTGGGGAAAAAAAGCCAAGCTCCCCTGACCATGTCCTGGTGCCGTAGTCGCAAAGGTACTCATTGATGGCCCTCTGCTGCGTGTGCAGTCGCTGCAGCATGGCCAACGTTGAGTTCCACCTGGTGGGCATGTCACATATTAGGCGGTTCTTGGGCAGGTTCAGCTCCTTTTGCAGCTCAGTCAGCCGAGCACTGGCATTATAAGATCGGCGGAAATGCACACAGACTTTCCTGGCCTGCCTCAGGACATCCTGTAAGCCTGGGAACCTGCCCAAGAACCGCTGCACCACCAGGTTGAGGACGTGAGCCATACAGGGCACATGGGTGAGCTGCCCCTGTCGCAGGGCGGAGAGGAGGTTGGTGCCATTATCAGAAACGACCATTCCTGGCTTAAGCTGGCGTGGCGTCAACCACCTCTCGGCCTGCCCCTGCAGAGCTGCCAGAACCTCTGGCCCAGTGTGGCTCCTGTCCCCCAAACACACCAGCGCAAGCACGGCATGGCATCTTTTTGCCTGCGTACTCGCGTAGCCCCTTGTACGCCTACGGAGCACCGCTGGTTCCGAGGACAGAGCACTCGAAGAGGACATGGAGGAAGAAGAAGAGGAGGGGGTGGAGGAGAGAGGTGTGTCACAACCAGTAGTAGCATTTTGGAGGCGTGGTGGCGGAACAACCTCCAACACTACTGCACCTTGTCCTGCATCCCTCCCAGCTGCCAATAGAGTGACCCAATGGGCCGTGAAAGAAAGATAACGTCCCTGTCCATGCCTGCTGGACCATGAGTCAGCGGTAATATGCACCTTACCGCTGACCGCCCTGTCCAGCGAGGCATGGACATTGCCTTCCACATGCCAGTAGAGAGACGGAATCGCCTTCCGTGAGAAAAAGTGGCGTTTGGGAACCTGCCACTGAGGAACCGCACATTGAACAAACTCACGGAAGGGGGCCGAGTCTATCAACTGAAAAGGCAGCAGTTGAAGTGCTAGCAATTTAGCCAAGCTAGCATTCAACCGCTGGGCATGTGGATGGCTGGGAGTATACTTCTTTCGACGGTCCAGCAGCTGGGGCAGGGAAATTTGCCTGCTACAATCGGACGTCGGTGTACTGCAAGTACTTGGTTGTGACACACCTAATTCTACACCTTCAGTCCTCTCAGAGCAGCTTTCAGAGAGGACTGAAGATATAGTGGGGATGGAGATCCCAGCTGATGAGGAGCAAGGAGAGGTCCGCTTTGTTCTTTGGTGTGGGTCTTTTATGTGTGCTTGCCAACGAGCTGCATGGCAGGTCGACATATGTCTGCTCATGCTTGTGGTGCCCAAGCGGCTGATGTTTTGGCCACGCGAGATACGCTTGAGACAAATATTGCAAATAGCAGTGGTGCGATCTGATGCACTCATCTCAAAAAAGGCCCACACCAAAGAACTTTTGTGATAACGTGCAGAGGCAGCGCCCTGCACAGGCGGAGCTTTGCGGTGTGGTACAGTTGCTGTGCTGGCCTCTAGCTGGCCTCCAGGGGGCATCCTGCCTCGTTGGACATGTGACGCTGCATCCTCCTCCTCCTCCTCCTCTCTCCCTTCAGGCACCCACGTGGAGTCAGTGACCTCATCATCCCCTCCCTCTTCACCACTAGAGCAAACCTGGCAGTAAGCTGCAGCTGGTGGAACACTACTGCCAGATTGCTGTCCTTCAGCATCCCCTCTCTCTGCGCGCACACTACTGACTTCCTCAAGCTGGGTATCATCATCCGAGCCTTCGAATCGTTGGGCATCCTCCTGGAGCATGTACCCAACACTGTGCTCAAACAGTTCGGGGGACTCCTCAGGAGGACATGGTGGGTCTAGGGAAGGGGTGGCTGATGATGCCATTGAGTACGCGTTGGCAGCTGCTCTGCCAGTACCCTGAGCCTGGGTGAGAGAGGATGAGGAGGATGAGGAGGGCTTGGTCATCCATTCTACCAAGCCTTCGGCATGATGCGGCTCCACATGTCCAGCTGCCGAAAACAAAGACAAGCGTGTCCCATGGCCACGTGCTGATGACGATGCACGACCACGTCCACGGCCAGCACTGTTGTCTCTAGAAACAGAGCCTGCCTGCCCTGTGTTCTTGCCTCGGCACGCTCTGCCTCTCCTTGGCGGTCTTCCAGCCATTGTAGTCGGTAGTGTATATAGTATAAAAAATAGAACTCCTATGTGTGCTCACAACACACTGTAGGTCCTATGGGTGCTGACACTAACACACTATAGGTACTATGTGTGCTGCTGACAAGAAAATATAGGAGCTCTGTTTGCTGCCACTAACACACTAGAAGTCCTATTGGTGCTTCTGAGATGAAAATATAGGAGCTCTGTGTGATGCCACTAACACACTAGAAGTCCTATGGGTGCTGCTGAGAAGAAAATATAGGAGCTCTGTGTGATGCCACTAACACACTAGAAGTCCTATGGGTGCTTCTGAGATGAAAATATAGGAACTCTGTGTGATACCACTAACACACTAGAAGTCCTATGGGTGCTTCTGAGAAGAAAATATAGGAGCTCTGTTTGCTGCCACTAACACACTAGAAGTCCTATGGGTGCTGCTGAGAAGAAAATATAGGAGCTCTGTGTGATGCCACTAACACACTAGAAGTCCTATGGGTGCTTCTGAGATGAAAATATAGGAGCTCTGTGTGATGCCACTAACACACTAGAAGTCCTATGGGTGCTGCTGAGAAGAAAATATAGGAGCTCTGTGTGATGCCACTAACACACTAGAAGTCCTATGGGTGCTTCTGAGATGAAAATATAGGAGCTCTGTGTGATGCCACTAACACACTAGAAGTCCTATGGGTGCTGCTGAGAAGAAAATATAGGAGCTCTGTTTGCTGCCACTAACACACTAGAAGTCCTATGGGTGCTGCTGAGAAGAAAATATAGGAGCTCTGTGTGATGCCACTAACACACTAGAAGTCCTATGGGTGCTGCTGAGAAGAAAATATAGGAGCTCTGTTTGCTGCCACTAACACACTAGAAGTCCTATGGGTGCTGCTGAGAAGAAAATATAGGAGCTCTGTGTGATGCCACTAACACACTAGAAGTCCTATGGGTGCTTCTGAGATGAAAATATAGGAGCTCTGTGTGATGCCACTAACACACTAGAAGTCCTATGGGTGCTGCTGAGAAGAAAATATAGGAGCTCTGTGTGATGCCACTAACACACTAGAAGTCCTATGGGTGCTTCTGAGATGAAAATATAGGAACTCTGTGTGATGCCACTAACACACTAGAAGTCCTATGGGTGCTGCTGAGAAGAAAATATAGGAGCTCTGTGTGATGCCACTAACACACTAGAAGTCCTATGGGTGCTGCTGAGAAGAAAATATAGGAGCTATGTGTGATGCCACTAACACACTAGAAGTCCTATGGGTGCTTCTGAGATGAAAATATAGGAGCTCTGTGTGATGCCACTAACACACTAGAAGTCCTATGGGTGCTGCTGAGAAGAAAATATAGGAGCTCTGTGTGATGCCACTAACACACTAGAAGTCCTATGGGTGCTGCTGAGAAGAAAATATAGGAGCTCTGTGTGATGCCACTAACACACTAGAAGTCCTATGGGTGCTTCTGAGATGAAAATATAGGAGCTCTGTGTGATGCCACTAACACACTAGAAGTCCTATGGGTGCTGCTGAGAAGAAAATATAGGAGCTATGTGTGATGCCACTAACACACTAGAAGTCCTATGGGTGCTTCTGAGATGAAAATATAGGAGCTCTGTGTGATGCCACTAACACACTAGAAGTCCTATGGGTGCTTCTGAGATGAAAATATAGGAGCTCTGTGTGATGCCACTAACACACTAGAAGTCCTATGGGTGCTGCTGAGAAGAAAATATAGGAGCTCTGTGTGATGCCACTAACACACTAGAAGTCCTATGGGTGCTTCTGAGATGAAAATATAGGAGCTCTGTGTGATGCCACTAACACACTAGAAGTCCTATGGGTGCTGCTGAGAAGAAAATATAGGAGCTCTGTGTGATGCCACTAACACACTAGAAGTCCTATGGGTGCTTCTGAGATGAAAATATAGGAACTCTGTGTGATGCCACTAACACACTAGAAGTCCTATGGGTGCTGCTGAGAAGAAAATATAGGAGCTCTGTTTGCTGCCACTAACACACTAGAAGTCCTATGGGTGCTTCTGAGAAGAAAATATAGGAGCTCTGTGTGATGCCACTAACACACTAGAAGTCCTATGGGTGCTTCTGAGATGAAAATATAGGAACTCTGTGTGATGCCACTAACACATTAGAAGTCCTATGGGTGATGCTAAGAAGAAAATATAGGAGCTCTGTTTGCTGCCACTAACACACTAGAAGTCCTATGGGTGCTGCTGAGAAGAAAATATAGGAGCTCTGTGTGATGCCACTAACACACTAGAAGTCCTATGGGTGCTTCTGAGATGAAAATATAGGAACTCTGTGTGATGCCACTAACACATTAGAAGTCCTATGGGTGCTTCTGAGATGAAAATATAGGAACTCTGTGTGATGCCACTAACACACTAGAAGTCCTATGGGTGCTGCTGAGAAGAAAATATAGGAGCTCTGTTTGCTGCCACTAACACACTAGAAGTCCTATGGGTGCTTCTGAGAAGAAAATATAGGAGCTCTGTGTGATGCCACTAACACACTAGAAGTCCTATGGGTGCTTCTGAGATGAAAATATAGGAACTCTGTGTGATGCCACTAACACATTAGAAGTCCTATGGGTGCTGCTAAGAAGAAAATATAGGAGCTCTGTTTGCTGCCACTAACACACTAGAAGTCCTATGGGTGCTTCTGAGAAGAAAATATAGGAGCTCTGTGTGATGCCACTAACACATTAGAAGTCCTATGGGTGCTGCTGAGAAGAAAATATAGGAGCTCTGTTTGCTGCCACTAACACACTAGAAGTCCTATGGGTGCTGCTGAGAAGAAAATATAGGAGCTCTGTGTGATGCCACTAACACACTAGAAGTCCTATGGGTGCTGCTGAGAAGAAAATATAGGAGCTCTGTTTGCTGCCACTAACACACTAGAAGTCCTATGGGTGCTGCTGAGAAGAAAATATAGGAGCTCTGTTTGCTGCCACTAACACACTAGAAGTCCTATGGGTGCTGCTGAGAAGAAAATATAGGAGCTCTGTGTGATGCCACTAACACACTAGAAGTCCTATGGGTGCTGCTGAGAAGAAAATATAGGAGCTCTGTGTGATGCCACTAACACACTAGAAGTCCTATGGGTGCTGCTGAGAAGAAAATATAGGAGCTCTGTTTGCTGCCACTAACACACTAGAAGTCCTATGGGTGCTGCTGAGAAGAAAATATAGGAGCTCTGTTTGCTGCCACTAACACACTAGAAGTCCTATGGGTGCTGTTGGGGTGCAATGCTGTGCTAACAGCACTGCGGTTGGTACTACTGCAATACTGTACTAACAGTAAGCACGCACCAGACTAATCCCCAGCAGCAGCTAATAGCACGCTAACTGTGCTATCAGCAGCAATGAACGATCAATGACTTAGGTAGCAATGGTTTAGCAAAGAAATAGCCAATGGTTTAGCAAAGAAGAGCAAATCTTTCAGTATCAAGCAAAGACAGAATCAGCAGACTGATCTCTCCTAAAGCCGGAACTCATGTGACCGGGGCCGATGGCGTGGCGGCCTTTTAAATGGTGGGGCATGTACTAAAGCCCCTGAGCTGTAATTGGCTACAGGCGTCCTGCCTGTAGCCAATTATTGCTCTCCGAGTTTCGGGCGCTGTGATTGGCCAAGCATGCGGGGTCACAGTGCATGCTTGGCCAATCATCAGCCAGCAATGCACTGCGCCGGCCGCGCCGGCCGCAATGCATTGCGGGGCCGCTCGCATCACACGAATGTGATGCGAACGGCCCAAATAGTTCTGGGCTCGACGAGCGAGCGAACGCCCGGTGCTCGATTCGAACATGGGTTCGAATCGAGCACCGGGCCCATCCCTACTGACATGTTGCTGGTTTAGGTTTTTTTTCTTATTGGACTCCCTTCCAAAATGTAATATTTTGAACTTGGTTGGGCACAGTAATCGTTCGTTACGTTACAGACACTTCGTTCGGCCACTATCCGCTGTTTTGGCTTATTTTACAGCCACAAAAGTAATTAGACATCTGCCATTTTTTGGGAAATTTGGGGCACAAAGTTTTAGGCTAGATGATGTGTTTGTAAAGAGAATGAAATGCAAACTGTAAACTGTGTAAAGGAGAGGACACTCAGCAGCTGCTTCCACATCTGTACTTTGGAGCACTATAGTGTGGGCCACCAGACCCTCCTTTTTTGGGTGTCCCACACAGGTGCATCAGAGAATTTTTGTGTTGCCTACATGTCTAAAAACTGACAGCCAAAGGTGAATACTAAACATATTCTTGGTCAGAAATAATGCGTTCATCTTTAACTTCCGCCCAAACACACACTTGTACCCCACTTCCAAGCAATTTAGCCTGTTTTTTTTTTAACATAGAGAATTTCTGTGTGATAACTTTACCTTTTGTTTGATTCTCATAGGGGAGAGAAGACTGGGAGGAGGACACTCCAGGGAGCACAGGAACCCCACAGCTTCACAACAACTCCAAACTCCCAAAGACCCACAACTGAAGGATGTAGAGGAAGTTAAGGTGGAGGAAGGAGAAGTGCAGGAAGGAGAGGTGGATGACGTTGTGGAACTGGTCACCACAACAGGTCAGTATCTGTCACCACAGCTTCAGGTAAGAGATGTAGGCCTGCAGAGTTATAATACCTTTTGTATTTTGTTTTTAGGGGATGTGAATGTTGGGGTGAAGGATAGTACACGTTTCTCTGCTGACAGTGCCCTCCGCCTCATCCAGCAAGTGATGGAATGTAGCACGGAACTGGACAAAATTAAAAGAATTCATGTGATGGATCAAACATTTAAAGACATTCTCGATGTTTTGGGGAGAATTCAATAAGGCATCCAAACCCCCTTTTTTTTCATGTTTGTTCTTCCACTTTTTAAAAACTTTTTGACAATCAAACCAGCCAAAAATTGAATCTGCACACAGTGTGTCAACATGTGCCATCTGCCATCAGGGGATATCCATGTACGTCTTTTGGGGGTGCAACCCCTTCCTCGTATCTAAAGTAGGTGAACTGAGGAAGGGGTTGCACCCCCAAAACACGTCCATTGATCACCCCTGATGGCAGATAGCACATGTTGACAATAGGGATCAGGAGTCTAAAATCCCTATAGGAAAATAATCCCAATTGTGTGCATATTCAATTTTTGGCTGGGCAAGGGGTGGCAGGACCCCATATTAGGACGGGCACATAGAGACATATAGTTTGTGTAAGTGAATGTCTCAGATTGCTCCGAGGTATCCAATTTTGTAATTTTTGGAATGCAACTGTTTTTGTATTTTCCTAAGAAAACAATTGCCGGTTTGTGGCCAGGCAAACCAAAAATGTAAAAAAAAAAAAAAAGGTGTGTGAATGTGCACATAGTAAAATATTTGAACACAAACAACGTGTAGCTTCTTTTTCTAATACGCTCTAACCTTATTTGGTTATTTTTTTAAAGGTTACATAGTGAAATGGTTGGTATTTACTAAAGGAAAATACACTTGGCACTACAAATGCACTAAGACAAACTAGGAGACAGGAAACCAACAAAAGTTATAAGTTTAAACCAGATTTTTATTTTGATCGTTAGACAGGAATCTTTAGCCATAGCCTGGCATAGGAATTGCCCCCTACCCGTGAAATAGTCCATGTATTTGTCCCGAACCTCACGGGCATTTTGGGGGGGCAAGCCAGCACGGGCAGATTCCAGGCCCGGCAGGGTATTAGCAGGGGAAAGTCCAGCCTCAGGCAAAACTGAGGCCATATAGGAATTTGATTTGCGGCAGAGAAAATTGTGTAGCACACAGCAGCATAAAACTACATAGTTTATTTTGTACTCCGCCAAGTGTATTGAAGTCATAAAAAGGCGGAACCGGCTGGCCATTATGCCGAAGGCATTTTCAACGACTCTTCGGCCCCTGGCCAGCCGGTAATTGAACACCCTCTTTTCTGGGGTCAGGGTCCTGTGAGGAAATGGCCTCATAAGATGCGGTCCAAGTCCGAAGGCTTCATCAGCCAAAAAAACAAAGGGGAGTCCTTCAACATTCCCTGCATCCGGTGGCAATGCAAGGTCATCACTCTGTAGACGGAGGGCAAACTCCGTCTGGATGAAGGATCCCCCATCGGACATCCGGCCATTCTTCCCTACATCAACATAGAGGAATTCATACCGTGCTGACACCACCGCCATCAGCACAATGCTATGAAACCCCTTGTAGTTGTAGTAGTAGGACCCAGAACGGGGGTGGCGGCACGATGCGGACGTGCTTACCGTCTATAGCACCACCGCAGTTGGGGAAGTCCCACCGCGTGGCAAACTCCGATGCCACAGTCTGCCATTCCTGTGGCGTGGAAGGAAGCTGTGGAGTCAAACAAGATGAAAAAATATTAGAATACACAAATCAAACATTACAGGGAGATTCTAAGAAAATACATTAGAGGCCAACATCAAGCAAAGTCTACGTTTATTAAGGTGTTTTAAATAAGTATAATGGAAGGCTCATGTATCATATTCATCACCCCCTATGATGGTCCATTAATAAATTATAATGGGGAGGGGGGGTAGATGTGTTTGGCCACAGGATAGCATTGCAGTGGCGGTGCGTCCAGAGTGGGCGCTGGAGCACTGCCCCCTCTCTCCTGTGCCCGTCACTCAGAACAATACATAGGTTCATGCCTTGCATTAACCTATGTATTGTCTATGCCACCCACTATTCAGGTGGATGGCCCCCTGTTAAGCGACCGACATATGAAGAACTGTGGCATTTATGGGCTTAAAATTGCATATCAGAAACAGGGAGGAAAATTGTCTTGCACATTACAGCCTGAGGGATGTAATTGGCTTCAGAAAAGTTAAATAGGGGACGCAGGGGGGGGGGGGGGCATTCCTTGGGTAAACACTGACAGGCTGCTCTGCCAATCATGTTCACCAAGTCTGTTTAATGGTAACATGATTGGCTGATGCAACATCAAGGGAAGGAGAAGACATCAAGGACAGAAGAAAGATGGCGCTGACCACAAGAAGGTAAGTGCAGGGCTGGGGGGAACTGGCTGCATTGGAGGGGACAAAATGGCTGCATTAGAGGGGACAAAATGGCTGCATTAGAGGGGACAAAATGGCTGCATTAGAGGGAACAAAATGGCTGCATTAGAGGGGACAAAATGGCTGCATTAGAGGGGACAAAATGGCTGCATTAGAGGAAACAAAATGGCTGCATTAGAGGGAACAAATGGGGGCGTTTAATAGGCACCAGAGCAAAAAAGGAGGAAGTTTATTTCCTAAATTGGGGTTTGAACCCCCAAACATTTGGAGCAACAGGCGCCCCTGCTGGAAAGGTTAGTGAAGGGAAATATGCATGGAGGAGAAAAAAGGGGCAATCTAAAGCTTCCAGCATGCATGAGGACAAAGGGGACATTCTCAGCATATTACAATCATGGTAATTAGGGAAGCATGAAAGAAATACAATACACTAGCATACATGAAATACATAAAATGTGATGTTAATGGAAAAAACTTACCCTAATATAGTCCTCCTGCAGGACTTGTATAATGGCAGAACAGGTGTCTGGGATTATGAGGCCCAGAGCCTGGGGGGAGATGCCTGTGGTGAACTTCAAGTCCTGCAGACTTCTCCCTGTCGCCAGATAACGTAACGTGGCGATGAGCCTCTGCTCAGCACTGATGGCTTCCCGCATAATGGTGTCCTACCTGGTAATATAGGGGGACACCAAAGCCAACAGTTCCTGAAAAACGGGGTCAGACATCCGCAGAAAATTCCTGTAGTCCTCAGGATTATTCTCGACTATCTCCCGCAGCAGAGGCATATGGCAGAATTGGTCCCGCTGTTGCAACCAATTATTGGTCCATGAACTCCTCCTCACACCATTCATGGACTGGTCTTGGTCCAAAACAAGCAGACCAACACCAAGCGCACGCACAGCACGAACTCGACGACGAGAACGTCCAGGCGACATGGCTAGGAAACGGTCGTCTTATCAGAACGTACAGAACAGAACGCACTTTAGAACAGCAAGGCCTATGAATAACGAACTGAAAAACAGAAACGAACAAGCAAGAACGCACTGTAAAACAGATACGACCTGCCTAGACGCCCTGAAAGTCAAGATACGAACCCACAAGCACAAACTGAACAGCAGAAAACGAACTGAAAAGTACGAAGACTGAAAAGCGCGAATCGTCTCTTCCCAAACTTTTACTTCACACGCGGTAACACGAGATCAGCAAAAGCAGCCCAAGGGGTGGCGCCAAGAAAAAAGATCTTCCCCTTTATAGTGCCGTCGTACGTGCTGGACGTGACCGCGGAGAACAACGAGGAAATTGGGAAATGTCAGTGTGTACGCATGGAAAGCTTGACGAGAAAATCGACAAGGTTAACAAGAATCTCGTCGAAAAAAACAACGTGTTTTTTACGACGAGAAACTCGGTCGTGTGTACGAGGCTTTTCTTCCCAAACCTTACTGCCATTTCATTCATTGTATTTCATTTCATTCAATCATGTAGGCACATCTTCCTGTTTTCCTGTTTTTTTGTTTTTGTTTTTGTTTTTTTATTAGCATGTTGATTGAGGGAGTGGGGAAAGACGAAATATAAGCAGATTAAACCTCATCTTTAAGGCCCCTTTCACACAGAGGCATATTTCAGGCGTTTTTGCGCTAAAAATAGACAAAAAAATCTCCTGCAAGCCACATCTTTGGAGCGGATGAAGGAGCGGTGTGTATACCGCTCCTTTACCGCTCCTTGCCATTGAAATCAATGGGACACCGCGGTAATACCGCCCGCAAACCGCGGCTGTAGCCACGGTTTGCGGGCGGTATTAACCCTTTTTCGGACGCTAGCGGGGGTTAAAACCGCACCGCTAGCGGCCGAATATCGCGGTAAAACACAACGGTATAGGGCGCTGAAAATCGCGCCGCTATACCGTCACCGCATATGCCCGCCCCAGTGTGAAAGGGGCCTTAGGCCCCTTTCGCACTGAGGCGTTTTTCAGGCGTTTTAGCGCTAAAAATAGCGCTGTAAAAACACCTGAAATAATCCTGCCTCAGCATTCTCAATATGAAAGCCCTGGAGGCTTTCACACTGAGGCATACTGCTGGCTGTGCGTTGGAAAAAATCCTGCAAACTGCTTTTTTGGAGCATCTTTGGGGCACATAAAATAGCACTGTAAAAACGCCTATCCCCATTGAAATAAATGAGTACCGCTGTAAAACCGCGGTAAAAACGCATAGGCGTTAGCGCTATTTTTAACGTTAACGCGGTAAAAACGCTAATAGTTTTTAGCACATTATTGCAAAGCCTCAGTGTGAAAGGGGCCTAAAAGAATACCTGGATAACACCTGGTAATTCTGGGTTTTTGCTCTGACACTTCCTGTTATAAGGTGACAGTGCTCTTTTCCTGTCTCTAAATTGTTCTCATCTTGTTACATGGACATCGAATACAAACTATAAGTGGCCATTTCTACACACATTATGCACAAATGGTCCATTGTTGTCTCCATCAAGAAACCTACACTACCCCTCCCCGTTAAGCCTAGTACACACGGGCCGAATGTCAAAAGTTCCTGACTGAAAAAGGTCTGCCAACCGGCTCCTGATCAGCCTATGGCTGAGAGCGCTGACCAGTGTGTTCTGGGGGGGGGGGCGTCCCTCTGTCAGAACACAATAGTCCAGCAGGGGAGATCGCCGTACTAACATCGGATTGTTAGTACAGCGGTTCCGACCTGAGCTATCAGTTTTTTTCAGTAGTGTGTACGAGGCTTTAACCACTAGGGGCCCATGCTATAGTCAGATGATGGCTACAGCACGGACCCCAATTGCCGGGAGGACGTCAATAGATGTCCTCCCCTTTGCTTGCGGCGCGCGCTGTGATCACTGAGTCACTGAGACTCGGGTGATCACGGATCCAAGTAGGGGGCCGTTCCCGGCCCCTTACCACGTGATCAGCTGTCAGCCAATGACAGCTGATCATGTGATCAAAACAAAGCTCGGTAATCGTTTTTTTTTCTCCTCGCGCTGACAGCGTGAGGAGAAAAAAAAGCCGATCACCGGCTGCTGAGTGAGGGACATCGGTCCCCAGTGGAAGAGGCAATTCTGCCTCATTAGTGGACACAAGTACCGCCTGCCAGTGCCCCCTGCCAGTGCCCACAGTGACCACCAGTGCCACCTGTCAGTGCCAATCAGTACTACCTATCAATGCCCATCACTGCCACCTAGCAATGCCCACCAGTGGTGCCAGTCAGTGCCACCTAGCAGTGCTGCCTATCCATGTCACCTACCAGTGCTGATCAGTGCCCATCATTGCCACCCATCAGTGCCCATCACTGCCACCTATCAGTGCCACCTATTAGTGCCAATTCTCAGTGCCCATCAGTGCCACCTATCAATGCCCTTCAGTGCCACCCATCAGTGCCACCTCTCATTGTCACCTCTCAGTGCTCACCAATGCCAATTCTCAGTGCCCACCAGTGATGCCTATCAGTGCCCACCAGTGATGCCTATCAGTGCCCACCAGTGATGCCTATCAGTGCCCACCAGTGCCGCCTATCCATGCCCACCAGTGCCGCCTTATCGGTGCCCATCAGTGCAGCCCATCAGTGCCGCCTATCAGTGCCCATCCGTGCAGCCTCATCAGCGGTTTTGTATTTTTTTTATTCAGTCTTTTTTATTTTTAACAAAAAATAAAAACCGCAGAGGTGATCAAATAGCACCAAAAGAAAGCTCTATTTGTGGGGGAAAAAATGACAAATTTTATTTGGGTACAGTGTTGTATGACTGTGCAATTGTCATTCAAAGAGTGAGAGCACTGAAAGCTGAAAATTGGTCTGGGCAGGAGGGGGGTTTAAGTGCCCAGTAAGCAAGTGGTTAATGCCATGTTGAGTACATGCATGTATTCAGGAAGTCATAGCAAAATGGTTTGATTAAGTTAGGGTTTCCTTCTACTTTAATGTAGTACTTTTGTCAGAAAAAAAAATACTGATAGATTACTTCAGGCCAGTGGCATCATTAAGTTTGTTGTCACCTGGTGCAGTAATACATGGTGCCACCCCACCCAATAACTTTTGCAACTTGCAGGAGAGATAGATGGGTGAGAGAGAGAGAGGGGTGGGCAGGGAGAGAGAGGGGGTAGGGAGAGAGAGAGGGGCAGGGGAGAATGAGTAGGGGGCAGGGGGAGAGAGAGGGGGCAGTGAGAGTGAGGGGGCAGGGTGAGAGAGGGGGGAAGCAGATAGAGGGAGGGGGCATAGAGAGAGAGAGAGGGGGGCAGGGAGAGAGAGAGGAGGGCAAGCAGATAGAGGGAGGGGGCAGGGTCTAGTCAGTGCTCACTCACTAGGATGGTCCCAGGGGCTCACTGACTCAGTCAGTGGCTTCTCTTTCAATGTGTCAGCTTCACAGACGGAGCATACAGGCAGGGAGTGAAGGGCAGAAGAAGGGATGTGCCATACTCAGGCATGCTGGAGGTGAACAGAGCAGTGTGGGGGACGCCTCCAGGACAGCTGCAGCTCCTGAGCCGGTGTTCTATCGATTTGTGACCTCCGTCGAAAAGGAGACTCGATCAGCTGGAGTGACGTCACTATAGCGCATGCGCACAACGTAGGAGACTTTTTTTGATGGAAATTACCATTTCACAGGCACAGTTGAAAGCGTTGCAAAGAGCGGAGGGACACCGTCATTGTCAGACTGAGCCTCGCTGTTGCAGGGCGGTTGTGGGTGTGTTGAAGGGCAGGTTTTGTCTGTGTTGCAACCTGCCCTTAGACACAGGCAAAACCCACCGTTCAACACACCAAACTCGTCCTGCAACACAGACAAAACCGGACCTTGAGCAGACTGTAAACCCGCGCCGCAAGAGCGAGGCACGATATGACAAATACGGTGTCCCTCCGCTGTTTGCATAGCATTCAATTGTGCCCGTCAAATGGTATCTGCTGTCTAAAAAAAGCCTCCTACGATGTGCGCATGTGCTATGGTGAAGTCACGACAGCTGATCGGGAAATCGACTGGAGTGCCCTCCCGCTCTGTGCATGCACAGGCACTTTTCGATGGAGGGCACAAATTGACAAAACACCGGCAGCCACCCGCACCCGCAGAGGATGGAACGGTCATCAAAGGAGGGGGGGGAGGGGAGGAGCAGGTAGATGGAGCCGTGGGTTTTCCGCCGGCCCTACATGTCTGCAGTGCGGCCTTTCAGGGCATCTGCATCAGAGTGGCTCAGTCCATCCCTGGTGTCACCCCTCTGGCGGGTGTCATCCGGGTGAGGTTCGCACCCCCCTAGCTACGCCACTGCTTCAGGCTGGCCTCTCTTGCAGGTATAGCTATGTAAAACATTAAGGTTAGGTCAGAAACTGGCTAAGTTGGCACTGGGATTGGTGGCCAACACCAACATCAGAATTATTACAGATATGCTGTAGAGAGAGAAATACAGAGGCAGCAGTAACAGCAGCAGTTCTGCCAACATCGTAGAAACCCAGCAGGAATAGTGTGTTCTTTTAATTTTGTAAATACATGCTCCTTCTTATGCCCTGTACACACGATCGGATTTCCAGTGGAATAAAATCCGATGGATTTTTCCATCGGAAATCCGATGAAGCTGACTTCAATCAGTCTTGCCTACACACCATCAGTCAAAAATCCGACCGTCCCAAACGCAGTGACGTAAAACACTCCGAAGAGCCGAGAAAAATGAAGTTCAATGCTTCTGAGCATGCGTCGACTTGATTCTGAGCTTGCGTGGGTTTTTTCTCCGATGGAGTTCCCCACAGACGATCGGAATTTGCTATCGTTTTTTTTTCCATCTGTAAAATTTAAAACCTGTTCTATTTTTTTATACCGATGGAAAAAAGACCGATGGGGCCCACACACGATCGGTTTGTCTGATGAAAAAAGTCCATTGGTCTATTTTCATCAGAAAAACCGATTGTGTGTACGTGGCATTAGACAAAGAGAATCGGCTGCATGAGGTAGCTAATTGGTGGAAACTTCAGAGGACTGGGGAAGGCATCTGAGATCCAAGCCTGGTTCATTTTGCTAAAGTTCAGGTGGTCACCATTACCTGTGGACAGGTGGATGGGTCTGCTGTGCACTGAACACCCTTTCTGATAAGACACTTTCAGAAGGGCAGGCCAGCACCTCTAGGGCATGTTCTGCAAACTCCTGCCATTGGTCCATCTTGGACACCCAGTAATCCATGGAGTCTCTCTTCTCTTCACTTCTGAGGCCATACTTGAACATCTTGGAAAGGCCATACCTGTAGTGACACACTTTGTCTTCTCTCTGTGGTGGTGGGTTAGAGTCGGTCATTTTGGTCTTGTAGCCTGGATCCAAGAAGGTGGCAGAAGGCCCATGGAAAGGCCTTCTAGAAAAATGAGCCAGTAGCATCGTGTCTCAAAAAAAAAAAAAACGTTGACATTTTTAAATGTAAAAGATATCTTTTGTTTTATTTGTTTCTATGCATTGTGTTTTTTTTTTTTCTCATTTCATTTTCACTTTTAATATTTTAATTAGAAAAACCCATCAGAATTGAGTGCTACTTGGAGCCATGCCCATCTGATCCCTGGAAAAGGATTAAAAAAAGGAGGACAAGAAGGAGGAGGTACAGGTGAGTGACCCATGCTGAGTTAGTTCCCTCACCTCTATGGCTAAAATATTGTCATTTTAATATTTTAATATTTTTACTGTTTTGGAATTAATTTTAATATGGTAATATTTTTGTTTGCAGAAGAGATATGGCAAAAAAGTCGTAGTATAATGTCTAAGTATCAGTGGAGGAAAATAATGTATTTCTCTTTTAAATATGTTATATTTAAAAAGTAGCCTGGTCTCAGTGCAGAGGCAGAAAGCCCTGGGAGGGGCTTCAGACAAAACAACTAAAGCTTTAGCTCTTGGGGTTTTTTATTTTTATTTTGGGGGGGAGGAGAGGAGGTGGCGGTGGCTTGAGGTGACCAATGCTGGTTAATCTTCTCTATTAAAGTTTCAATAGGCTGTGGTTAAAAAGAACAGCCAACACTGTGTATAAAAAAGTAGCAAGTATGTCTGGTCTCTTGCAAGCTGTGCGACCCAGTGCAATTATTAATGAAATGCCTATGTATCAAAAACCGCATGGAATCATACAGTCAGAACTGCAGTGTCTAAAAAGAAAGGCAATTAACCACCTGCAACCTCAGTCAGAAAATCTGCAAGATTTAATAAGGGCATCCCAGCTAGATGCTTGTCAAATATGATTTGTACAGCACCACAGCCTGAACCAGTCTCATGGGAAGAAATGCAAAACATCCTTGTTCGTGAGAAGATTAATGGCAGAACCAAGCACATTCATCTCAGCCACCATTATCTCTGAGACCTAGTGGACCAAAATGTGATTGTGCTTGAGTACTATGAATCTAATACGATGACAGCAGATGCTGTGACAAAAGCACTACTCAAAGCCAAATTTTAAAGTACTCATAAAGAAGATGAGGCTCATACAAGAAGTAGTTCTTTATTTTTCCACTTTAAAGTACTCATAAAGAAGATGAGGCTTATGCGAGAAGTAGTTCTTTATTTTTCCACGCTTTATTTATCATTTTTTAAAAGAAATTACAGAAAACAACCCGCCCGGAGAGAGCGAAAACAGTGGAAAAACAGACGACCATCCAAGGTCAGAAATGCAACATGCACAAGACAAAACATACAGTGTACAGTATGCAAATGAGAATTCTTCCTGGTCCTAGGATGAAAACGGTCATTTACTTCTAGCATAACCAAACAGTATGACTGGAAAGCGAGTAGCAAACATGGCTCCAGTACTACCTCTAATCTGTAAATGAAACTATACAAAACTAGACAAAATTGTATGAGCGAAGAGGGAGGGCCACAAGAAAAAACAAAAAAAAACAAAGCAGTGACTGAAGCTGCACTGGTACTTGATCTGCAAGCCTAGGAGCCCAATAGCGAGCAATATTCAAGGGAGCAGAAGAGTTCAGTCCAATAAGACAACGTTTAATTGAAGCTCTCCTCCAGATGATTGGCTGAGGCCAGCAACTCCTCCATTCGCCTGATTCCAGAAATCTTTGCAAACCACTGCTTCAAGGAGGGGCGGACGTTTGTTTCCAGCAGTCAAGTATACGTGCCTTTGCTGCATTGAGGGGATGGATCGAAAACAAGCGTTTATACCACTTCACAGACATGGGCATTAGATGTAAAAGAAAAGCCGCTGGATCATTGGGCAGTTGAATATCAGTAAAGTTAAAAATCCAGTGTTTCACTTGAGACCAAAAGTCTTGTATTCTCTTGGATATGGAGCATGGTGGCCTCCTCCTCCTCCTCCTGGCATCTCCAGCAAAATGGGGAAGTCTGTGGAAAAAGCTTATGGAGAGTCTTAGGGACCCTATCCATCTAGATAAGATTTTATATCCTGTTTCTTGAACACTGCATGAGGTAGATGCCTTGTGAGTCATGGTCAAGATTCTGTCACATTGTTGGTCCATGTAAGTATATTCCAGCTCACCTTTGCATTGAGCCAGATATTTGGGTGGAGGAGCGTTTAGGGGTGGGACAATATGGGATACGATTGCGAAAGACCGTGTGGGGTTACCTCTTCCTCGAGGCATAATTGTTCAAACTCGGTAGAAGTGGATAGATGCAAAACTTTCCCCCAATGGTGCGTGCAAAGGTGTCTTAGTTGCATCGATTTCCAGAGGGGGAGAGGGGGGTCAAACAGATTGCGAATGTCTGAAAGAGAATACCAGTGGCCATAATGGAAAAAAAAAGAAGCGCCTGAAATTTTCCACCTTAAGGTGGAGGAGAAAGTGCTGTCAATTAGACTTGGGGTAAAGCGAGGGTGCGTAATCACTGGCGTCATATTAGACGGGGATGAGTCAGAGAGGACCGTGCCTGCTAGGGTTTTAGCCACTGACAGTGTAACCCCAATAATGGATGATTGCATCATATCGTAGGAACATCCAATTGCAGCCAGGGCAAACCCTCTAAGATGCAATCTGAAAAGGACTTTTCCAATAGGACCCATTGTTTATCCATAGACTGGGCACACCAGTGCAAGATTCTTGCCATTTGCGTCATGCTGTGGGATTTGAAGACATCTAGTAGGCCAATGCCTCCCAATGATGTGGGTCTGATCTTTGCCAGCCAACAAGAAGTTTTCAAACATACTCAATTGTTTCAAAAACAGGCTGGGGATATGAATTGGCAGGGTCTGAAATAAATGCAGCAGGCGTGGCAAGGTAGTCATTTTAAGTGCACTGCTTCTGTCAAACCAGGACCAAAGTTTTGTCACCCAGAGGCCTAGATCCTTCCTGACCTGGGTCTGAAATGGTAAGAAATTGGCGTCAAAGAGATCACCAACCTTGGGGGGTGAGAAAGACCAAGCACTGCCAGAAGAGAGGAGAATCTCCTTTAGGCCAGCGCTGGAATGGCTGGGTAGGTGAGTATCTAAAATGTGCTGATCCCACCACCATTAAGGCAAGGGCTTAAAAAAAGCAGGGTGGGGTGGGTGAAAAAAATGCTTAAAATTTTATTTCCTGTCTGTGTTCCTGTTTTCCAATAAAATAAGAAGGGCTCCGCTATGTGTCCAGCAGCATCTTGACTAGTAAGAGTCATATCTGCCGCAGCTTACCAACAGCAATTGCTAAATATACAGAAAACTAACTGTGTCACAAACAGGCTTGAGCCAGGCCAAAATGTGATGTAGATCTCTAGCTTCCCTGCCAGCCAACGCATCTAAAATCCATATGCAGACATGATTTTTCAGATATTTGTTATGGCTTTTTATTACTGAAATTACTCTCTTACCTATGTAACTCCATTAGTGGAGAAAAGGCATTAACAATGGTCCCTGCATAGATACAATCCAACCGTTTAAATGTCAATTATTTTGTATACCTGTGCCAATGAGCAATCACCTCATTACCTAAGAGCAGCCTTTCTCAACCTTTTCACGACAGAGTCATTTTCAGCAGTTGGCAATCTCCTGCAGAAACCAATTTATTATGGGTCAGTGGGAAAATGCTCTTTGTATTGGTCGTCAGCAGAAAGAATGTCCTTCATTCAGTGGTGGTCAGAATGCCCCTCTTACAGACAGCTTGGTGCTAAATGGTGTTGACCCCAGAACTTTGCACACACGATCAGATGAGAGGTCAATCAACCAAAGCTCAAGAAACCCCCAGCAACATCTCTAGAAGAACCCTGGAGGTCCACAGAACCAGGGCAGCCATCACAAATTTTGTGGCCACTTTAGGCCTGGACGTAACTACTAACATTCCCCAGGGCCCGCCCACTGGCTATCCCACCGAATCCACCCACTGGCCATCCCACCAAGTCTTTCAGTGCACCCACTTTTATTTTATTACTCTTTCAACTTAATATATCCTCCAGTCCCATCTCCTCCTCCAAACCCATCTCCTCCATCACATGTCCTCCTCCAGTTCTGTCAACTCCATCCCATGTCCTGCTTCTCCATCCCATCTCCTCCTTCTCCAGTCCCATCTCCCCCATCCCATGTCCTTTTTATGCTCATTCACATAGGTGCTGTAGCCTATACAGGTGCTGTGGCCTATTGCTGTGTGCAGGCAGCCTATGTTACACTATGGGGGTACAGCGTATGAACACAGCTGCAGGTCGTAATTTGACAGGTATGTGGATGCAGGTGTACAGTCCCAAACACAGACAGTATGCATTTGGGGCCACTCACCTGCACACCGGACAAATTAGGACCTGTATGGTATTCCTACAGCTGCTGCATCCTCATAGAGTAACAGGCAGCTCCAGCAAACCATTCATTCACACTGTATGGTGGGTGGATGCAATGGCGTCCCTAGGGGGGACCAGAGGGGGCCCTGGCCCCCCCAACATTATGCTGTGCCCCACCATGTGCCCCCCCCCCCCCAAAAAAAAAAAAAAAAAAAATTCCGCTCGGGCTGCTGCTGGGGTAACATAGTCTCTCCTGAGAGGGAGAGCGTCCCCAGTCAGCTCCTGCGGGGGATTCCTCCCCCTCCCTCTGCTCGCTGCCACTGCATAATGCGAGCGCTCACACAACCACAGCCGCTCGATCTGCTCCTTTCCCTGCATCCTCATTTGCACGAAGAAGAGCGAGTTGCAGGAAGGACTCAACGAGCACTGTGGGAGGGGGGGAGGGGGGCCCAAGCCTTCATCTCAGTTACTGAAAAAACAGGCTGATTTCTCCCGTCCTTAGGACAGGAGAACCAGCCTGTAAATTCCGAGAGTGGTGACTGCAAGCTGAGCCGAGTGTCAGTCTATGACACTCTTTCACAGCCCATGAGTCCAGCCTCTCCTCACATACAAGCAGGGAGGAATACAGCTCCTCCTCCTCCTTCCAGTCCCGCCCACACTATCCCGGCATGCTGTATCTGAAGAGAGGGGATGTGTGGGCGGGAAATATGAAAATCAGCAGCATTCCTGGCTGTGTGAATGATGCCTGAGATTCTAGCCTGGACCGTGGGTAAGTGTGTGCACTGCAGTACACTGTAATCACTGAACTGCATTATCTCCATCCCTTCTCTTCCCCATCTGTCTCCCTCCCCCTCTCCTGTTCTTTCAAGACATTCACAATTTACTTTCACTTTCAGTTAGGCAGGTAATATACGGTGCACATTTCTTTCCTGCATCCACAGATTGCAGGAAAGAAACTTGCATGATTCCCCCATCAACACAGACAGTGCTGACAGGGTAATATCCCTCCTGCCCAGCAATTGTATTCTCCCGACAAACAGTGATTATCACTAGTGACTATAGCAACCACTAGTGATAATCATAAGAGAATCTGCTCATTAATGGATCAAATCTCAGCCAGTTCCTGCTGAACCAGCTGAGATTTAAACCGTCTATGGCTGGTCTTGGCTCTTAGGCAGCCCATACATTGATCACTTTTTTTCATTCAACTATTAGGTTGAACGAAAAAAAAAGGAAATGATCCAATTCCCCCATCTACACATTATAGGTGGATGGGGGAATCCTCCCAGTGTGGACCAGTGCTGGAACAACCAGAGTTGCTGTCCTGTCCCGGCTATTCACAGCGCTGGTCTCTGTCTCCATGGTAGCGGCGGCAGCACATTGGAACCCAGTGCTGGTTACTTTATGGGGCTGATGTACAGGAGGGCCAGCACAATTTGTTGTTAGAGATGGGCTGGGCATGTTCAAAATTCCACATGCCAGAGCCTGCCAGGAAGCCCACCCTGCACAGCGCTAATCACAGGCAGTGAGACATTTCCCGGTCCGCAGCTCCACAGATCAGGAAATGTCTCACTAGCTGTGATTAGCACTGTGGAGTGTCAGCTTCCTGGCGGGAGATCGGGCATATGGGATTTCAAACACACCCGAGCCCATCTCTATTGGTTGTAGACAGTTGAGCTCCATGCAGGTTGCTTAGCAGCAGTGGAGCCTTCTCTGACATGCTGATCATGATGCAATCCAGGTGATGCTCCTAGTCAAATCCTAGTGTTAAATATCAGTGATTTTATTGATCAAAGCCCACACTTTACAGGCATAGAGCCCACATGGCTGCTGAGCATACGGTTGATTATATATATGTGGTTGTACTCTTGATGCTAATAAATACTGTGTTTATTAGATCTGACTGGGAGCATCACTAGGATCACTAGGATCACATCCCGATCAACATGTCAACAGAGAAGGTTATACAGCATTACTGCTGCTAGGTGACCAGCTGGGGGCTCGGGTCTCTATAACCAATAGTGCCAGCCTTCCCCTACATGCACGCATAATGTCACCAGCACAAAGTCCTAATAGACTGCCGCCGGTGCCAAGGAGACAGATGCCAGACCAGCGCTGTCAATAACAGGGACAGGACAGCTGGGGAACCCCACAGTGGCAGAACACCAGGGCCCAGTGGCAAGACAACCTTTGCAACCCTGATAGTTCTCCCACTGCTTTGGACCCTTATATTTTCTTGGTGTGCTGGTGACATATATCTCTTGTTTTCTGCCACCCTGGTGGGGCCCCAGTATAGTAGGAAGGGAGCTCACTGCAGAACATATGAAAGGGCCCGTTGTGGGATCGTAGTAAAGGGCTCCAGGATATATATATATATATATATATATATTTGCATTTTATAGTTGGCCCCCCTACTTTTGTCCCTGTCCCCCAATGTGCCCCCCTAAATATGAAAGCTGGAGACGCCGCTGGGTGGATGGCATGTAGCGCTGAACTTAATGTAAAGTGCAAGTACGCACAAATGTGATGAACATTCCAATAAACATTCAATGGGAAATTAATAAATAAAAAAGTTCAACGTAGTGAAATGATTCCAAACAACCCAAATCAAATCCTGGAAGCGAATAGCAAAGTGAAAGTCCACAACGATTAGGTGATGCTCCTCTAATGGATGAATGTAAAGGGCTAATAAGCAGGACATCCAAGATGATAATGAATCTTCTCTGGAATAATAAGAATGAATACTCTTACCAAGATTGGTGGATCCGTATGTCAGTGACAGCGAGTCATATAAGCATGGATTGCCAGTTCGATGAATCACCCAGACGATGGAAAGGACCAGGGATCTCCGGTGGTAACTCCAAAGAACCTTGTGGCACTCGACCAAACTGGAAAGGTGGATGATTGGATAGGGATGCCACACTCACTCTTATTCCAACACGATATGTGGAGAAAAAAGGGGGGCTCCAATAGTGTAGGTCAAAAAGGTTGGTTTATTTAAAAAAACCGACATACAAAGAGTAAAAAGTGATCACGTAAAAAAATAAAGCAGTGTGTGGAGCGATGAACCTTGTCCGACACATTTCATCTTACTAGGACAGCTACAGGGGCATCTAACTGCTCCCCCACATTGCACATATATAAATAGAGAACATACATAATATCTCAACCAATCATGAACAGTCAATTGAGTATGAACAATAAAATGGCCTCTGATTGGAGGCGAACCTATCATCAAATGTCGTGGGTTCCAAGCCTCCATTTGAGAGCCAATAAATAACCCCTTGGGAAGTTCCTACTAATGGGAGACCTCCACTTAAATGGAACAAGGAAATGCCTTGGCCTCCACGAGGAATGATCCATGTTGGAAAAGCCCGCAAAATGAAAGATACACTCACGGGCCTGTCAATAGCCAGTCACTGAGTGAAAAACACGTAGTACAGGCAACGTTTGCCTGTACTACCTCATAGTACAGGCAACGGAGCAGAGATGTGGGCAGAACCAAATCTCGCGGCACTAACAGCGTCAGAGAATGGCTAGACGGCACGCGGAAAACAGAGCCGAGATATGGGCGGGACTCCATCTCACGGTGTCCGCCCTCAATCTCAAGAAGGCCGCCCCTGACGCCGTACACCGATGGCGCCGATGTCGCAGCGTAATAGCCGCACCACGTGGTTGGCATAAACAAAGCATCACACGTCACATGACCTGTGAAGAGCCACCCACGTGACGCCTCACGCCGCGTGGCCGGCGCTCATACCCACCCGGCGAATGGAGAACAAACACATACTGGAAGAGGTTGAACACTCAACCGGAAATGTGTGATCAGTGAATACAACTTGTAAACAACTAGATCCTATAGGATGCTTTAGGTGACACCGATACCCGGAAACAAAACCGGAAATGGGTGGACACAAAGCATCTCGGGTGGCTGTAAATAATTAGCAGTAATATAAGACAAATGGACTAACTAAAAAATACAATATCTGGTAACAGCCACTGCAAAAGGCAAGATATTGAGTAATGCAATGTCTAATAGCAGCCACAGCGGAGAACAACCATATCCATAGAAATTAATACATTTATCCAAAACAATATATAAATAAAGAAAAGAGAAAAATGACCCAACTACCCTAAATATAAATGTATAGACGAATATGTTAATAGTGAGCTGGTTAAGCTTTATTTATAAATGAATTAATGTCCCACTCAACATTCATCCCATCTGGTGAGTGGGACCGAAGCTCATGGATCCAATACGTTTTTCAAGTCTGGAGACCCCGCGTAAGCGGGTTTCTCCTCTGCAGTTGGGGACAAATTTGTCAATAATCAAAAACTGAGTCCCAGTGGGGTCTCTGTTATGGTGTTTTAAATAATGTCGGGGAACACTATGATTAGTTTTACCTGCCTTAATGTTGGCTAAATGTTCATTCACTCGGATCAAGAAGGTTCTAATAGTAGGTCCTATATACTGCTTTTTGCAGGGACAGGTCAGCTATTCTACAAATCGGCTGGCACAAGTAGTGAAATGCTTCATGGGGTATGTTCATTGTGTGACAGAAGATTGGAAGGTCTCAGTTTTGCGTCTGCCGCTAACATTATGAAGACATACATTACATCTCCTACACAGATAGTAACCCTTACATTGTTGGAAAAAGGAGATATTTCTGGGAGGGTCTATCACATTGGGAGCTATCTGCCCCTGTATGGACCGTGCTCCCCTAAAGACCACCCCAGCCTGGTCAGGAATCACAGGCCCTAAGAATCTGTCATTCTGAAGAATTCCCCAATGTTTTTTGATGATGTTTTTAATTTGCCTGGACTGAACTGAATATGTAGTGAAAAGAGACCACCTGAATTTGTTATCAGTGGCAATTCACACTGTATGGGCCAGAGAACCCAAGTGAATGAGCCCTTCGATTTTTAAATCATGACATATCTACTGGCCCCTTTCGCTGCTCTCCTGACAGATGCTCCTGCAGGGGGGCGGAAACACTGGGGAGCACACAGGAGGGACTCCGATGTAGGCAGGACAGGGAGGGTGATGGGTGATCTGTGCGGTGGGACAGGGGGCTATTCTAGGAACTATGCCCTGTGTGAAAGCTGGCGGGAGGGAGAGGGGGAGAAACCATCTTTCAGCTGCTGCAGAGACAGACACCATTACTGTAATTAACCCGCCACCGAACCGATCCCCTTCCCTGTCCAGGCCCACTGTGTGCCCAGGCCCCCTACAGGAGGACCAGTGGTACCCCCCGTCGGTGGCCCTGCACAAAACCCTGATTGAGAATAACTGCTTATGGGGAACCCTAGTCTTTAACAGCCAATGTGGCCTTCCAGCTATTTCCAGTCAACTTTTGGGCAAGACACTGCAGTCATCAGGATTACTGTAGCAAAAAAAAAAGTGCGAGTTCAGATGACACCAAAGCTCATCTCTAAACAGAATCAGGGTTGACAATCATCTAACATCTATAGCAGGGTTTCTCAACCAGGGTTCATTTCAACATTTGGCTTCCTCCAGAGGTTGCTAGGGGTTCTTTGGGCAATGAGCAATTTCTGCTTCTCGGATAAGTTTCCACTAAAGCCATTGATCATTTTAACCCCTGTAAGGGGATAGTTCTTCCCAATGACCACAAGTTCAAGAAGCATTCTTCCAACCGATCATCTTTCTAAAGTATCATGGGTTGTAGATTAGTAATTTTTAGCAGGGGTTCCCTGAGACCAAAAAGTTATTTCAAGGGTTCCTCTGTGATGAAAAGGTTGAGAAGGGCTGATTTATAGATGGTCAACTTTGCACAGATACTTGCCAATTTGTTCATTGCTTGCTATCATTGTGTAATAGCGAATATGTGTGTAGCGGGGTCTCTAAATTTAGGTGGGCCACCCAGGTGTATAAGTATGGGATTGGTGGACCACTTGTGTTCGTGGAGGATTGGATGGTGTAATAATCTCCTTAGCCTCTGGGTGGCGGGGTACCTGGAGGCTCAAGGTAGATTTGCCATTACAGTGCTACCCTTTTTGTCCCTTTCCGGAGATGGTACGGCGAGGGCGGGGAACCTGCCGTGGTGTCAATGGGAGGAGATAAAAGGGGGAGACGCCCTAACCACGAGGTCTTCTGGAGGAAGTTCTACACGCGCCCAGGCACCTTAGGCCTGGGTGCGGGCGGTTCCGGATTCTGGCTCAGGTGCCCTAGGCCTGACCGGAATGGAGTTGGAGTCCATCCCAGGCACCTTCAGCCTGGGGTGAGGTACTGAACTAGGAGGCCTGGGGTCCAGTGACTTCGACTGGATCCCGCGAGGGTGGAGACGTCCGAGGGTCCCTGAGGTGGACGGAGCCCATGTCTGAGGTGAGGAGGCCGGGGAGGTTACCCGTCTGGAGAGTCTGGAGCAGCATCAACCCAGTGACGGATGGGCCTCTGGTACCTCTCTTGGAGGGACATCTTCCCCTGATAGGGGCAACAACACAGCGAAGGTACTCCTATCTACGTTCTCTTGAGTCGCTGGTAGAGACTCTCAGATTCTAAGTCCTTTCTAGCTGAATGCTATAGTAACCGCTGGCGAGATCACAGTGGTTTAGTGATAACCAGGATAGTGCCTCGACCTGCTCACCCCCATATCAAAATGTTATCAAGTCGCAACCAGATGGCTACTGAAGCACTGTTTATTGTGAGATGTACAATAAAGCAAGAGTTGGACTGTGATCGGTGTGTGGAACTCTGGTTATCGGGAGCAGAGGGAAGTGTGAACACAGCAGGACTGTATTCTAGAACAAAACACATAGGCCCGAGGAAGTATCTGGTACTGGCCTTCACCTCACCCACAGCTATGGGGAGGACATGGGCCGTAGCGCATCTCACCCTGTCGTGTGACATACCCCTAGACAAAGTAGATGGGGTGAGGCCGCTACATGTGCAAACATATTTAATCATAGGTGTGCACCCCACAGCTCAAACACATGTGTGCATGTGTGTATATACTGACGGTGTCAATAGAGCAGTGGACAGTGTCAGTGGGGTAGAAATTGGTATCTGTAGGAAAGTAGACTGTGTCAGTAGTTTTTATTTTCATTATTTTATTTTTACAATTTTATTATTTTCTTACAATTTTTTTTTAGGAGCCCATTAGGGGGCTTTGGTGAAATATCAGGGGTCTAAACAGGTGGAATCTGCCCCACACAGGGTGATAGGGTGTGCCCAGGCACATCTGGCACACCCTGTGCGCACGACTCATGTTGCACACAGACCCTTTTAATGTGCTTTGTGTGTTTGTTGGTCAGGTCAGAAAACCTAAGTAGACCCAAGTAGTTTTAGAAAGGATTGACAGACCTTGCCGTGCTCATCATTCTCAGTGACAAATCTGCCCATACATGGCATCCTTATAAGCAGCACTAGAATAAAATTCCAAAAGTCCTCTCTTTCCTTATAAAACCCATACAGAGGTAAATATTTTCATTACCTTACAAACATGGATTACCGTCAAAACATATTTCCTTTGTACAATACACAGTGACATCTGTTGTTCCACACTACCTTGTACAACAATGACGTCTATTGTTGTCTGTGGCTCCAGCCCAGGTTTGTGTGTAGGTACAATATCACATGGAGGAACACACAGAAGGTTACTTTAACCATTTCCTGCTCCGGTAAAACTATATTTATGTGTTTTTTAATTGTTCTGCATAGGTTAATGCAGCTTTTCTCAACCTTTTTACTTCAGAGGAGCCCTCATTTTCAGGTCTCAGGGAACCCCTACTAAAAACAATTCATTGAGAGTCAGTGGAAAGAAGGCCCCCTTACACTGGTGATCAGTGGGAGTGGCCCCCTTACGTTGGTGGTCAGCATGCCACCCTTACAGTCAATTCAAATGTTCATTATTTCCATGCCTCTGGTTCTGCCAAGTGGCATTTGACCCAGAACTATGTAGACACCATCAGATGGAAGTTCAATCAGCCACAGCCACAGCTGGCGGGAGGGAGAGGGGGAGAAACCATCTTTCAGCTGCTGCAAAGACAGACACCATTATTGTAATTAACCCGCCACCGAACCGATCCCCTTCCCTGTCCAGGCCCACTGTGTGCCCAGGCCCCCTAGCAACCCACTGGGGGATATTTAGGGCTCCACGGAACCCTGGTGGAGAATGGATGGGTAATTAATATGCTATGGCAAATGTATTCATCTTTATGTAGAAGAAAATCGTCACTTGTAAGGCTTGGTAAAGTTTCTGTGTTACAATAGTACTCATCTTATAAACAGAAAAATAGAAAAGGGAGGGCAGAAAAAAGACCCAGTAGTCCATCGAGTCTGCCCGTTTTCTTTTTTATGCATATTTTGTATTTTTTTTGGTAACTTTTTTGTATAGATCTATGTTTGTCCCAAGCATGTTTGAAGCTATTTACTGTTGACTGTCTCACTACCTCTGCTGGAAGTGTATTCCAAGCGTCAACTACCCTTTCAGTAAAATAATACTTTCTAAGATTAGTTTTGAACTTTCCTCCAGTTTGAGGTCATGTCCCCGTGTTCTTGATTTTGGTTTCATATTGAAAAAACTGCCCTTCTGAACCTTATTTCACCCCCTTGATGTATTTAAAGATTTCAACCATGTCTCCCGAATCTTAAAATGCTTTTAACAACTAAATTGTGTAAGAAAGATGTAAATACTTAGAAGCAAATAATATGGTCTTGTGCATAGGATTGTACACATCCATCCCTGTGTATTACACACACTACATATACTACAATACATAATAATGCCCATGGGACTTTTATGGGGTACACCATGCAAACCACATTTTTTAAATAATGACATTTTTTTAAATATCTACCAAAAAGTTCTCCTTTTTTTTAAATAGTTAAAGTAATACATACAAATACAAAATGTACAGCAATAAAAACTATTGGATTACTTTTGTCAGTTACCGGTACTTATCAATTGTAGATACAGCAATAGTATTGTAAGGTTCAATGTATAGCTGGATTATGTCATGAATCTCTCAACTTATTTCGTGAATTCTGCTTCACTTCATCAGGACAAAGCATATCATTAGCAAATCTAGACAGTATATATAAATGACAATGTCTTTCCCTATAATATTGTGACTTGTTAATGTTCACTAACCAGTGAGTAACACTTACAAATCATATTGTAAGAGCATGTATGAGCTAAAAAACAATGTCTGGATGCATAGGAACCCGAGTCTTTTCCGGGGGCTGTGAGATAGGTGGAGACTCACAAGGCCAAGGCCAACAAAAGAGTTGTTTACTGAAAGTCTACAAAAATAATAACCAATTACTTAAAAACCCCAAAGTAAGCACCTCTTAAAACCATAGCTTAAAGAAAAAGAAAACAGAACCAGAATTCCAAGTGATGAATTCAAATAAAGCAAAAGAAAAAAGTCATATGAAAAGCAAAAAACAAAACTGGGGGCCCTTGAAAAACACCATTTAAAAAAAATCTGCATAATTTTGAGACCACAACAAGTAAAAGTGCAAAAAAATGTGTTCCAAGCCGAAAAAAAAACAAACATACGTCATAAGGATCTTCTGTAAATACTTTTTTCAGGCCGATCTGGTCCAGTCATGTGATCCTGCTTCCCTGCCGGTGGCTTCAGGGGAGAGAGAGCGAGCGCTCCACAATGGCTGGAATGCCTGGGAGTGGTGACATCACCCATGGGCTCCTATAGCCCATCCATTGTTGGCACTTCCTCCTCTCTCCTGATTGCTAACACATGGGTGCCAGATCACGTGACTGGACCAGAGTGGCCTGAAATAGGTAAGTATATACTTCTGTCTTACACTGGTTAATCAGCAATGCATAGGTATTAGGAGGAGGGAGGGAACATTTTTAAGATTAGTTAGGTTTAGCCTGGAATTCGATGACCTATGAGAAATTATTGTTTAGTATCTTTACGTGCACGTCTATCTCTTATAGACAAGAACAGTTTTTACATTTCAGATGTCAGCCTATTGATTGAGCAATCATTTTGTCATTACTTAAAGAAGAAATTCACCTAACCAGGGTTGTCTTAACTCCCAGTGATCTTAAAGGGGTTGTAAAGTTCGTTTTTTATTTTCTAAATAGGTTCCTTTAAGCTCGTGCATTGTTGGTTCACTTACCATTTCCTTAGATTTCCCTTCTAAATATTTTTTTTCTTTGTTTTCTTTGTCTGAATTTCTCACTTCCTGTTCCTCCTCAGTAAGCTGTTCTGGCTGACTCCACACCACTCGGATGATGGTGTGAAGTTTAGTGAGGAGAAACAGGAAGTGAGAAATTCAGAAAAAGAAAACAAACATTTAGAAGGTAAATCAAAGGAAAAGGTAAGTGAAGCAACAATGCACTAGCTTAAAGGAACCTATTTAGAAAATAAAAAACAAACCTTTACAACCCCTTTAACTCCCTAATGTGTCCACTGGGTTACCCTGGAATTGTATACTTACCTGTCCTGCTGTGATCTGCTGAAAGCTGCCCCATGCTGGGTCCCGCTGACTGTCTATCCCAGGTCCTAGCAGCCCAACCCCCTGTTGATGCTCCACTCTGCATGTGCAGTGACTTTTTAATAGCCCCAAAGCCTCCTGAGATAAGTGACATGGGTATCCCAGAAGATTTCGGGCAGAGGGGTGTCATTCTTGCATGGGTGAATATAGTGGAAGCTCAAGATGTGCTCTGGAGAAATAGGTATCCCCCCCCCCCTTTAAAAAAAAATGCTACTATACTGCTGCCTCTCTGAGAAGTAATCCATCGTAGATCCTTTTCCGAGGGTGCTTAAAGGGGTTGTAAAGGCAGAATTATTTTTTATCTTGATGCATTCTGTGCATCAAGATAAAAAGACTTCTGTGCGCAGCAGCCCCCTAATACTTACCTGAGCCCCTTCTCTATCCAGTGATGTCCATGAGTCCCTCAGCCGTCTGGGACTCTCCCTCCTGATTGGCTGAGACACAGCGTGGGGGCCATTGGCTCCCGCTGCTATTAATCAAACTCAGTAAGCCAATCAGGAGAGAGAGGGGGCAGGGTCAAACCACAGCTCCGTGTCTGAATAAATACACGAGCTGCAGCTTGACGTGGGTGCCCCCATAGCATGCTGCTTGCTGTGGGGACACTCAACAGGAGGGAGGGGCCAGGCGCGCCGGTGAGGGACCAGAGAAGAGGAAGATCTGGGCTGCCCTGTGCAAAACCACTGCACAGAGCAGGTAAGTATAACATGTTTGTTATTTAAAAAAAAAATGGAGGAGGAGAAATGTTGCCTCATTACTGCCTGCTTTAACCCTCAAAATGCTGACCCACCGCACTGTAAGTGCATGCATTGCAGGCGGTTGCAGGGAGGTTGTGATGCAATCCTATTCAGTTCAGTGGGGCACTTGTGGCAGCGGTACTGCCTGCCGAATGTGACATGCCATGCTGCACCTACGATGCTTTGCTTCAGCTTGGGTACAGCCCTAAACAGCTGAATAATCGTGTTAATTGGGTGATAAAACCATGGACTAAATTGCCTGTTAGCAAGCCCTTAAGCTGGCCATACACTGTTTGAATTTCGATTAGGGTGTCAGCACTTTTGCTCGACAGAAGCCAATTATTTAAACAACTTCTGTTGGACATGTTCCAGTGGGTAAGATTCCTCCATCCACCTCGTTTGTATGGATGAAGGAATCTGCAAGTTATTAAAACTATTGTTGTATGGCCAGCTTTAGATGAACTAGAATATGTAGAATAACTTCACTAACTTCACTAATCCCTCCTGATTGGCTGAGACACAGTGCGGGACCATTGGCTCCCGCTGCTGTCAATCAAAGTCAGTTACCCAATCGGGAGAGAGAGGGGGCAGGGCCAAACTGCAGCTCTAAAGGTTCTCTAAGTGGTTCTAAAGGCAGAAGGTTTTTTCCCTAATGCATTCCATACTTTAATGCATCTTTCTGCATGCAGTCCCCCCTCCCTTGTTCCCCCTTATTCTTACCTGAGCCTGATCTCAATCCTCAAACTCTCTTCATAGGCTCAGAACCGATGGCTGCTGTTGTTAATCACAATCAGTGAGGAGGATACAGGGGGCGGGGACGTGCCACACGCTGTGTGTCTATAGACACACAGAGGCAGCTCGCAAGTGAGCATGCATGAGTGCCCCCATAGCAAGCAGCTTGCTATGGGGGTACTCGGTGGGAGGAGCCATGAGCGCCGGCCCCAAGAAAATGGGGATCTGGGAAGCTCTGTGCAAAACCATAACACAGAGCGCGTAAGTATTACATGTTTGTTATTTGAATTTTTAAAAATGTGAACATTTAAAGCTGACGTTTAAAAAAAATATTCTTACAGCTTTAGTTACATCGCTTACCTGTAACCGAGGATGTCCCATGTGGTGCAGGTAGTCCTGGACAAGGCTTTGTTTTACAAATATTTTCATGTAGAAAAAAAATCTTTTTTATTTTGAATGAAATCTGAAGACAAAAACACATGGTTCTTTTTTTTTTTTTTTTAGTTTTACAAATACTTGTGTTACTTTAAAAATAAAAGGTGTAAATTTTATTCTGCAATGTGTCCTTATTATAATGACGTGATAATTACCTTTTTATATAAAGCATGGTATAGTTAATTAACTATTTCCCAACCAGCTGCCGCAGTTGCACTGCGGCAGGTTGGCTCTCTTGCGCGAATCGGCGCCATTGTACGTCGGGCGCGTACACGGCGATCTGTGGGTGCGCGCGTGCCCATTTGCTAGCGGGGGAGCCAATCAGCGAGTTCGGCTGACTCGATGTCCAACGGCCACCCACAATCACTCCACAGAGAGGCAGAACGGGGATCTGCCAGTGTAAACAAACAGATCCCCGTTCTGTCAGGGGAGTAGAGTGTGATCGTCTGTTCCTAGGGAATAGGAACAGCGATCTATCTGTACTCCCAGTCAGTCCCATCCCCCCCACAGTTAGAAACACCTTTTTAGGACACACATAACCCCTTGATCGCCCCCTAGTGTTATCCCCTTCCCTGTCAGTGTCATTTATATAGTAATCAGTGCATTTTTATAGCACTGACGCTGTATAAATGTCACAAAAAAGTGTCAAAAGTGTCCGCCACAATGACGCAGTCCCTGTAAATCGCAGATCAAAGCCATTACTAGTAAAAAAAAAAATTATAATAAAAATGCCATAAATGTACCCCCTGTTTTGTAGACGCTATACCTTTTGCGCAAATCAATCAATATACGCTTATTGTGATTTTTTTTTTCTTTTACCAAAAATATGTAGGAGAGTACAAATTTGCCTAAATTGATAAAGAAATTATTTTTTTTACATTTTTTTTTTTAGATATTTATTATAGCAAAATTTTAATTTATCGTTTTTTTTTTCAAAATTGTCGGTCTTTTTTTGTTTATAGCGCAAAAAAAAAAAACTCGCAGAGGTGACCGAATACCACCAAAAGAAAGCTCTATTTGTGGTTAAAAAAGGATATCAATTTTGTTTGGGTACAACGTCGCAATTGTCAGTTAAAGCGACGCAGTGCCGTATCGCAAAAGATGGCCCGGTCATAAGGAGGCTAATCCTTCTGGTCCTTAAGTGGTAAAGATGTTTTTTTTCTGTTTTTGTATTTTTATTTTGTTTATTTACATTTTTTTTAAATTTAAAGCTGAACTATTTTTATTTTTTTATTGCATGCATTGTAAGTACCTGAATGTGACATGGTGTCAGCCTTCTGCAGTCCCTGTACAGCAGAGCTTAGACTGGGGGAGAAAGAAGCAGCACACAAAGCCCGTCAGGTGTCCTGCAATGCAAGAAGAATTCTGATAGGAGGAGAGAGCCGAGTGGCAGCTCATCAGTATGCTTCTTCTGTACTTCTTTTTCCTTTCACTGTCCAGTCACAGAGTGGAGAGGAGAGCTGTAAGTGTTACTGAACTATAGCGGGGAAAGATCAGGTCCTTTCCACTGCCAGACAGGGTTGTGTTGTGTGAATACAGTTCCATGCTGCACAATATGCTGATATTGCTTCCTCTTGGGAGATCTATAAATACTTTTAAACAGTCTGAGTCCAGGCACGGCTGAAGTCATATCTTTCTTAAAGTAATTCTAACGGTTTATTAATTTTTTTTAAAATAACAAACATGTTATACTTCCTTCCTCTGTGCAGATGGTTTTGCACAGAGCAGCCCCCGATTCCTTTTCTGGGGTCCCCCGGCAGCGCTCCTGGCTCCTCCTCCTCATTGAGTGCCCCCACAGTAGGGTTGCCACCTTTTCTTCAAGCCAAACCCAAACACTTTAGCAGCCTGGGACACCTTTGGGTGCCCCCAAGGAGAGTAGTAATGCAGTGTGCATAGTGAACAGTGGGTGTAAACAAACAAATTGCTCTTGCTGACAGCATCGCCCTGCCCCCCCAGTGATACCGAACCTGCCCACAGCTCCCGGGTGGCAACAGATTTGTGTGTGACTATCTTGGTTACTTGGGGATGGTCTGAATAATGTGTCTGGGTTTCAGTCTGCCTGAAACCCAGACACAAGATTTAAAACCCGGACTGTCCGGGTGAATCCTGGACAGGTGGCAACCCTACCCCACGGAGAGACGCTTTCCACGGGGGGCACTCGTGCGGGCGCGCTCGAGTCCTACTGCAAACACGCATGCTTAAAATCAATGCTCACCATAACACAACATTAGCAGAAGTTGCCCAAAGGGTGGCGCTAAAGAGCTGAAAAACCACATCGTTTTGTGACAATTCTTTGGTGTTTGTATGCAAGACAAATTCCTGGCCAACGCCCTTCGGACAAAAGTTCTACGCTTTGTCTGCAGAAAATCCGATCGTGTGTACGAGGCTTAAAGTCCCGCTCACACGGGCGTACCACAGTGTACAACCTTGTGAGGGCCGTGTTTACCCGTGTGGGGATGCAGAGGTGTTCCATGCATTCCTGTGTCAAGCAATCTCATTCATGACACAGATGCTGCTTCCAACATGACATCTGTGTGAGTCAGGGATGTGCGGTGAGGTCAGTGATCGGTGAGGCATTGGCTAGTATCAGAGCCAGATACACACAGGTTACAAACGCCGCGATCGTTAGAGCGAGAGAAATCATTCTAGCACTAGACCTCCTCTAGTTGAGATGCAGTTGAGATGTCAGACCATTCACCAAACTTTTTAAACACACCTCGTAGACTTGATTTGGCCTTTTAGGCATAGTCAGATGTGATTACAGCGTGTATTTGGAATGTATGCCTTTCAACTCGCTTATTAGATCTGGTTTACACCTATGCAGGTTGCAGTTGATGCATATTCCAGGTGCATTTTGTGTTTTTTCAATATGCGTTTTTGATTCACCGAAGTCTTTGGAACCAAAAACACAACCTTTTGCTCCCTGGCCCTTTCCATAAAATTCATAGATGTGAACGTGACCCATAGGACACCATGTTAAATGGACTGTAGTGTGTTTCTGCAAATGTGAAAACGCACAAAAAAATGCATAGGTGTGAGCCAGGCTTAAAAGGGGTGCTTTAGTGATTTTTAGTGGTCAAAATGTTATGGTCAATCGGTGTATATGATCATATATCGTAGCTAATTTGCCATATATATAAGTTATTCCTGTATGTATCATTTTAGTTAGCAGTTATCTTGTTATCCTCTACTCAAATATGCTTAATGAGCAGGCAGTAGAATATACAAGATTAAGGTTCTGTTTTATCATGGTACAAAGGATTTGTGATGGAATATGATAGATTCAGTCACTGTTCCTAAGTTTTATGATGGTGGGATATAGGTAAAGGCCCAGACCATCAGACAAAGTATTTTTATGGCTACACTGTCTTTTTTTAATGGGATAAAGGAGATTCTGATTTATTTTTGTATGTTTTGATATTTTGTCTAATAAAAGTGGTGGTGTTTCCATCCACAATTGACTTATAAAGTATCCTTTTTTTTTTTTTACTTAGTCCAGTGGTCTCCAAACTGTGGCCCTTTGCTTGCCTTAATCTGGCCCTTGGAGCACTATTCCTCCTATTAAAACCAACAAAGGGATGCGATTCCTCCCACTGACACCAACAGTGGGGAACCATTCCTTTCACTGACATCAACAATAGGGCATTTTCCCTTCCACGGACTCCAATGATGGGGCCCTATTCCTCCCGCTGATACCAATGATGGGGCACTATTTCTCCCGCGTATACCAATGATGGGGCACTATTCCTCATTCTACCGACTACAGGCTATGTCTAATTGTTTAACTCCCACTGACACTGGGGCAGTTTCTACTTCCACTGGCCACTCCGGCCCCCCTAAAGTCTAAAGGACAGTAAACCGGCCCTTTGTTTAGAAAGTTTAGAGACCCCTGGCTTAGTCTATTAAGCCCTTCTTTTCTTTCTGACGGTAAGGCTGCATTCACACATGAGTAACATTAAAATGCAGGCAGGAACGCGTGTTTCAGAGTGACAGAGAGTGGGAGGTGGAGCAGGTCTGAAGGAGCCAGACTACTATCCTCTCCTGAATTCTGGGGGTGGCCCTGCATGCTCCCTGCCCTGGATCAGCATCATGAGCAGTGGCGGCTTATGGGTCGGTCGGGTCACCCACACCCACCCTCCCTCCACCCCCCATGGGTCAGTCGGTTGGCCCCGCACTTCGCCTATCATGCGGACAGCTCTTCCTGCCAGGTGACGGGCAGCGACTTCTCGTGCGTCACCTCATGGCAGCTGTGCATCTCCTCCCTCGTCATCTCTCTTCCTCCCTCCCCCCCCCTAGGCCAATAGGATTGATTCTCCTTTTGCCTTTTGGCTAATCAGGAAACGGGTCTCAAGTCTTGCTTCCTGATTGGCCGGGAGTAGAATCAGTGTTACAATAGCGAATTTTCATTCGCTATTGTCACACAACTGGGTGGGCTCAGGGCGCAATGAAAAAGGAAATGTAGCTAAACAAAATCAAACCATGAAAATAATGAACCAAAAATAAACCCACACAATCAATTTTGAGAATGGTGTATGGTTACACCATATCTGGAACAATAAAAATTAAGATGATAAAGTCCCAACTAAGTGCATATATAAAGACATCCAATGATTATAATAATGATTTTAATAATGATTATAATAATTCTGTGAACATGAATAAGTATAAGTGAGGTATTGTCAGTGACGTATTCCACCACCACATACACTGTGCCAGTACCACATAGAATGCACGCTTACCACAAGGCAAGCAAGATGGGCTTGTGGCTAATTACCCAGCCAGGGTTTTTATCCAGGGGGTTCTGAAGCGGCAACTCCGGATGGTCCGAACGGTGGAAGAAAAGTATGCAGCGGATGGCTGGATAATCTTGAACATGCAGGTCCGAGTAAAAACACACTTACAGCAGTAAGATGATTAAAAGCAACAAATAGCCGGCCGGCTAGTGAACGCCTGTCCACTCAGACAAACACACGCGATGATGTCAGCACGTCCACTCCTCCCGAAGTGCGTTTCGTCATAAAATGACGTCGTCTTGGGGCACGGGCGACGCACTGATGCATCGCGTTATATACAGAGCCATAGAAACCAAGCCTCGATCTGAGTCAGGACCGGGAACATCTAAGATTCTGCACGGAGACCCAACAAAAGCCGAATCCACCATGCTAGAAACTGGCAAGAAGGTTAAAGACACTATGAATCAGTCAATCAAAACTGAATCCCTAAAAAAGAGGATGAGAACCTACAGTAACAATAATGAAATAATGTAGTAAAACGTAGTCTAATATAAATTGATAATGGCACTTGAATTGTATCAAACCAGACATGATTTGAAAAAAAAAACCTCTAGTGTTGATTCAGTGAACAGTCCCTACACATCTCAAAAAGGTGCGATAACACACAGTGAGTGTGAGGGGAAATAAATAAAAAAAGGAAGAAAGAGGAGAGAATATCTGTCCAAAGGATGGCCAACTTGCAAATTAATGAAAAATGTCACGTAAATTAAAATAAGGAACGACAAACGTTCTAATAGCCAACAAGCTGTATATAAACCAAAAAAAATTTATATATATATAAGTTTACTTTTAGTTGGAAAACTACATTTGGGTGTAAATTAGGAAAGAAAAAAACAGTTGGTATACACTCTTAATATTATAAAGAGTGAGTGTGCTGTGAATGATAATGGGTACTTAAGACCCAAAATGGTAGGCCAAAATTAATAAACACCAGGCCCAAGGGTAGGCACCTGGGTGTAAAAAAGGCACCAATTACTGCTGACCCATGATTAAGTCCATCGTGACGAAACATGTCGGGGCGTGGCTACACTGCGATCGTTTGAGTGCTTGAACCATCGTGAAGGAGTGACGTGTGACGTGTTACGCATCCAGCCACAGTAGGAAGCGAGGGATCGTATATGGGAAGCGAGCGGTGAGAGCGTTCATATTAGTATTGATCACTGCTGATCCTGGGTCCGCCGTGACCATCCTTCACTGGCTGTAGTTGTCTGGATGTTTTTGGTGTGCATTACGGCTTGCTTTCATAATTTTCTTGTGAGTGTAACTTTTGAAGGTTTTTTATTGATTAAACTGGTTTTACGATATCACACTATTGTGCACCTTATATTTTTTTACACATATACGGAGCCACCTGGAGGACACTTTATGAAGTGCATCATCTGGTTACCCATTGAAAGGATTGTTGCTTAGCTTGCACGCCGAACACGCGAGTGTGAGGCATATTTTTTTGGTGAGTGTTTTATCTGAAGGGAGAGGTCTCACTGAACACTTGGGTGTGGTGGAAGAAATGAAGATTGAAGACACTGATTATTAATTTATGAACTTTAAACACTATTGTCACTTCATGCACGGGTTCTTGCTGATTTATAGTGACTGGATTAATATATTTTTTTTTCAGCCATAATCTGATTTATATTTATTGGAGTAGTTTATGTATTTAGTTACATGTTTTTGCGCCACTTATAATAATATGTTTTCAGTTTAGATTATCATCATTATTATATTGTACACAGTTTGATTATTTAAGGTGGCAGCATTATAGATTCACTTTTCATTTGGATGTATATGTTGGCACCAGTGTGCCTAAGTGTACGAAGTTATCCAACATATTCATCACTTGATATATATTTTTATTTATATATATTATTATTTTTTTTTCTTTTTATCCTGAAGCGCAGTGGGGATATCAATAGGGCGCATTTTTTGATTTCCACTTATTCACATATATAAGTTTACTTTTAGTTGGAAAACTACATTTGGGTGTAAATTAGGAAAGAAAAAAACAGTCGGTATACACTCTTAATATTATAAAGAGTGAGTGTGCTGTGAATGATAATGGGTACTTAAGACCCAAAATGGTAGGCCAAAATTAATAAACACCAGGCCCAAGGGTAGGCACCTGGGTGTAAAAAAGGCACCAATTACTGCTGACGCAAAATACTGGACAAAAATAAAATAAAATGAAAAGAAAAAAAAGGGGGTATTAGGTTGAAAACAGCCATTGTAACAATGTATTAATATATAAAAAAAACATATGCTGTTGGGGGGGCACCCACCCATACCACCCCAGATAGATTATTTGGGGTCGGTCCAATTATATGATTAGATAGACTAATTCAGATCATTCCAACTGTGTCTAAATTGGCAAACCATATTGGAAAATGAACCAAATTGGAAAAAAACCTGGCCACTAAATTGAAGATGACCCACCGCTGATTCAGATCGAGTTCACATCATGATTGGACATAATTTTGGTTACAAACAAAAACAATTAGAGTGTAAAACAACCCAAAAGGTGACCGGAAAAAATGAATTCAGGAATTGTCAATGAAAGCGTTGACGTCAACGTCCACATTTAAACCAAATGGTGTATAACATTTTATTTTGTGTATCCAAGACATTTCCAGTCTAGATATACTTCTGACCAAGGAGCTACCTCTCCATTGTGGGCGATATTTATCAATCCCCATAAAGATGGTCTTGGAGGGGTCTTTGTTATGGACCAAATGATAGTGTTTGGAAACCAAATGTTTCGGAAAACCGTTTCTGATATTAGTAATATGCTCATTAAAGGGGTTGTAAAGGTTAGTTTTATATTTTCTAAATAGGTTCCTTTAAACTAGTGCATTGTTGGTTCACTTACCTTTTCCTTCCATTTCCCTTCTAAATATTTTTTTTCTTTGTTTTCTTTGTCTGAATTTCTCACTCCTGTTCCTCCTCAGTAAGCTGTTCAGTAAGCTGTTCTGGCTGACTAAACACCGCTCAGATGGTGTGAAGTTTAGTGAGGAGAAACAGGAAGTGAGAAATTCAGACAAAGAAAAAAAACATTTAGAAGGGAAATCAAAGGAAAAGGTAAGTGAACCAACAATGCACTAGCTTAAAGGAACCTATTTAGAAAATAAAAAAACAAACCTTTACAACCCCTTTAAGTCTTACGGAGAGGGGTCGTTTAGTTCTGCCCACATATTGAAGCCCGCAAGGGCATTGGAGCAGAAAGACGACCCTCTCCGTAGAGCAAGTAATGAAAGGTTCTATCTCGTGTTCTTTTAGTGTACTAGATGAGGTGAACCTTTGACTACGTCTTTGTGTGCATCCATTAAAGGAGCACACACGACATCTTCTATATTGATAAAAACCTATGAGGTTCTCAAAAATCCCCGTCTTAAACAACTGGAGGTTCCAGAACATTTGGTGCCAACCTATCCTTCAATGAGGACGCCCCTATGCATATCACCTGGGGCCTATAAGGTAGAACTGAACCCAAAAATGGGTCATTGCCCAAGATATGCCAATGTTTCCTTATCAAGTTTTTAATGCTCTTGTGTTGTACAGAGTAGGTTGTCACAAAGAGGATATAGAAAAATTGGTTGGAGATCAATACTCACTATTAGTTACCACCTTACTGGGTGTGCAGTATACCCGTGTGGTGTCCCAAGATTTGCAGACTCACCAGTAATAGGTGCGGCCTCTGTGCCTAAATACTATAGAGAGAAAAGGGTTACAGGGGAAAGATTCCCACTGTGAAGAGACACCGGCGGACCATGCTGCTTAATAAGGGATACATTTTATTAGAAAAATATATTAATACAAAAAAGGAC
Source organism: Rana muscosa (assembly GCA_029206835.1). NCBI lineage: Eukaryota > Metazoa > Chordata > Amphibia > Anura > Ranidae > Rana > Rana muscosa. Next base: position 484,939,572 of record CM055118.1, read on the forward strand.
CAAGTACCCACAACCAACACCAAGATCATGTTAAAATTAGACAACGTTGTCTGTTTAAGAGCAGCTGCATCACGCTCAGACCATGCATGCACACACACACCTATAACAAGGCTATTGTTAATAACCGTAGGTAATATTTGTGGATCAGACTTCTGATCTTAGATCTCAAAGTCCATCCTGTTACTAGGTTTGATTGGAAACCTCTTTTTTGCAAAAGAAGGCCCCTGTTAGAGGTGGTTGATTAAGTCAAATTGCTAATCCCACAAAGACAGCTTTAATTGAAATTATAGCAGAGCATAGCTGTCAGTGTGGAGAGGTGATTATAGTCCACAGTTAGTATCCAGTAGTGATGAGCCGAACACCCCCGGGTTCGGTTCGCACCAGAACCCGCGAACGGACCGAAAGTTCGAACGAACATTAGAACCCTATTAAATACAATGGATGCGAACGTTCGGATTCTAAAGTGCTAATTATAACGACTATTATCCATGTTATTGTCCGAAACAGAGTTTGGGAACCCGGCTTCTGCACCAGGGGACATGTATCAATGCAAAAAGAAGTTTTAAAAACGGACGTTTTCCGGGAGCAGTCATTTTAATGATGCATAAAGTGAAAAAAAAAAAGTCAAATATTCCTTTAAATATTGTACCTGGGGGTGTCTAAAGTATACCTGTGAAGTGCCACGTGTTTCCCGTGTTTAGAACTGTCCCTGCACAAAATAACATTTCTAAAGGGAAAAAAGTCATTTAAAACTGCTTGCGGCTTTAATGCAATGTCTGGTCCCGGTAATATGGATGAAAATCTTTAGGAAAAATGGCATAGCTACCCCATCAACCCCCCCCCCCCCTACCCCAGCCCATTACCAGCCCCTTTGGGTCTTGTATGGATATTAAGGGGAACCCCGCACACAAAATAAAAAAGGACCTATATACTCTGAACAGCCGTATACAGGCGGTGCATACAAGACAGGGACTGTAGGTTTGTTCTTATGTAGAATCTGTTTATAATTTTGAACAGCTGCATTGTTTAAGTGGAGCTCCATGGCAAATTCCTTTTTTTAGCTTTTTGTAAAACATAGGGAACGGTTATCACCCCTGTCACATTTTTTTTGCTGTCTGTGCCCCTGTTCAGAACATTTCACCTCACTTTGCGTCCCAATGACAACTGTTTTTGAAATGTGGTGTTTTTATTGAAACAAGGATTGGTGATAAAGCATCAGTAGAGAGGAGACACCTTTCTCCCATATTAATTCCTAAAGGAGAGAATTTTCCTTCCAAGGGGTAGATTTCCTCTCACTTCCTGTTGTCTTCTTCCGTTTGCAAGTAGTAGTAGTTTGTAAGTTGGATGTTTGAAAGTAGGGACCTTCCGTATATACTCTGCAGAAATTGGCCCCTTAGGTGTTGGTGTTGGCACAACACTAAAAGCACTCACAGTTATTCTTGGTGGGTGCTGGAACGCCCTGCTGTCAAGTATAATATCAGAAATTGTAATAACATATAATTGTTGATCAGTGGTAGTAAAAATTGGGCCTTTGATGGTGGTGCTGGTGCCACAACACTGTAAGGCCTGACAGTTACTCTTGGTGGGCGCAGCAATGGTCCCTGCTGTGAATTATTAGATCAATAATTATAATTGCATGCCCCTGTTGAACAGGGGCTGAAAAATTGGGCCTTTGGTGGTGGTGGTGGTGATGGTGGTGCTGGTGCCACAACACTGTAAGGCCTGACAGTTACTCTTGGTGGGCGCAGCAATGGGCCCTGCTGTGAATTATTAGATCAATAATTATAATTGCATGCCCCTGTTGAACAGGGGCTGAAAAATTGGGCCTTAGGCACTGGTGGCACAACACTGCAACCCCTCACAGGTACTGTACTTGGAGCACAGCAATGAGGCCTGTTGCAAAGTATTGCATCAAAAATTTTAATTACACGCCCCTGTTAAACAGGGGCTGAAAAATTGGGCCTTAGCCACTGGTGGCGTCACCCATAAACCAAAATGATCTTTCAAGCTATCATCGTTAATCGTATCATTGAGGAGGAGGAGGAGGATAGCCAGTCAACATAACAGCACAGCACATAACAGCACAGGCACTCAGCATCAGCATCAGTCTTGAAGGGATGTGACATTTTAAAATCAATTAGTCTGTTATATCAGCATCTGGTGTGTGGTAGCTGGTGGTGATCCAAGACTGGTTCATCTTGATGAAAGTCAGTCGATCAACCGAGTCGGTGGACAGGCGCACCCTGTGATCCGTGACAAATCCTCCAGCAGCACTGAATGTGCGTTCTGAAAGAACGCTGGATGCAGGACAGGCCAGTAGCTCAATTGCATACTGTGCAAGCTCTGGCCAGTGATCCATCCTCAAGACCCAGTAAGCCAGAGGATTTTCGGTGGGGAAGGTGTCCAAGTCTGACCTTGCCCCTAGGTATTCCTGGACCATGTATATCAGACGCTGGCGATGGTTGCTGGAACCGATCATACTTTGGGGCTGCGGACTAAAGAATTGTCTGAACGCATCGGTCAGACGGCCACTTTCCCCACCGCTCCTTCTTTGACTGCCCGAAGCCTCAGCAACTCGTTGTCCAGGACCAGGAGTTTGTAACCTCACAGTCTCTGGGAACGCGTTGCACAGACCTTTCTGCAAGGCCTCCCGGAGTTGTCTCATCCTCTGCTCCCTCTGCGACGGTACGATAAGGTCCGCAACCTTACCCTTGTACCGTGGATCAAGGAGAGTGGCCAGCCAGTAATGGTCCCTCTCCTTGATCCGAAGAATACGAGGATCCTTCCGCAGACTTTGCAGGATCAGGGAGGCCATGCAGCGTAGGTTAGCTGAGGCATTCAGTCCGGAGTCCTCTGGGTCACTAAGGACGACATGATCCGCAGCCACCTCCTCCCAGCCACGTACAAGTCCACTGGTTTCTTGGGACTGTAAATCATCCCTAAAAGACTGCTGCTGATGATGCTGAGTGCCAGCCTCCACCTCCATGCTGACACAATCCTCCTCCTCCTCCTCCTCCTCCTCCTCCTCTTCCTGTGCGATGGGTGGGACAGAAGGAACACTGTCTGGGTAAAGGGGGCCTTGAGAGGCAAGGAAGTCCTCCTCTTCCTGCCTCTGTTCTGCCTCAAGTGCCCTGTCCATTATTCCATGCAGCGTGTGCTCCAACAGGTGCAGCCGCTGCAGCATGGCCAACGTTGAGTTCCACCTGGTGGGCATGTCACATCTAAGGCGGTTCTTGGGCAGGTTCAACTCCTTTTGAAGCTCAGCCAGGCGAGCACTGGCATTATAAGATCTGCGGAAATGCACACAGACTTTCCTGGCCTGCCTCAGGACATCCTGTAAGCCCGGGTACCTGCCCAAGAACCGCTGCACCACCAGGTTAAGGACGTGAGCCATACAGGGCACATGGGTCAGTTGTCCCTGTCGGAGGGCGGAGAGGAGGTTGGTGCCATTGCCGCAAACCACCATTCCTGGCTTAAGCTGGCGTGGCGTCAACCACCTCTTGGCCTGCCCCTGCAGAGCAGACAGGACCTCTGCCCCCAGTGTGGCTCCTGTCCCCCAAACACACCAGCGCAAGCACGGCATGGCATCTTTTTGCCTGCGTACTTGCGTAGCCCCTTGAATGCCTACGGAGCACTGCTGGTTCCGAGGACAAACCACAGGAAGAGGCCATGGAGGAAGAAGAAGAGGAGGGGGTGGAGGAGAGAGGTGTGTCACAACCAGTAGTAGCATTTTGGAGGCGTGGCGGTGGAACAACCTCCAACACTACTGCACCTTGTCCTGCATCCTTCCCAGCTGCCAAAAGAGTGACCCAATGGGCCGTGAAAGAAAGGTAACGTCCCTGTCCATGCCTGCTGGACCATGAGTCAGCGGTAATATGCACCTTACTGCTGACCGCCCTGTCCAGCGAGGCCAAGACATTGCCTTCCACATGCCTGTAGAGAGCCGGAATAGCCTTCCGTGCGAAAAAGTGGCATTTGGGAACCTGCCACTGAGGAACCGCACATTGCACAAACTCACGGAAGGGGGCCGAGTCTACCAACTGAAAAGGCAGCAGTTGAAGCGCTAGCAATTTAGCCAAGCTAGCATTCAACCGCTGGGCATGTGGATGGCTGGGAGTGAACTTCTTTTGACGGTCCAGCAGCTGGGGCAGGGAAATTTGGCTGCTAGAATCGGACGTCGGTGTACTGCTAGCAGAGTGCCCGCAAGTACTTGGCTGTGACACACCTAATTCTACACCTTCATTCCTCTCAGAGCAGGTTTCAGAGAGGAGTGAAGGTATAGTGGGGGTTGGAGATCCCAGCTGATGCGGTGCAAGAAGAGGTCAGCTTTGTTCTTTGGTGTGGGTCTTTAAGGTAAGCTTGCCAACGAGCTGCATGGCAGGTCAACATATGTCTGATCAAGCATGTGGTGCCCAAGCGGCTGATGTTTTGGCCACGCGATATACGCTTGAGACATATGTTGCAAACAGCAGCTGTGCGATCTGATGCACTCGCCTCAAAAAAGGCCCACACCAAAGAACTTTTTGAATGATGGGCAGAGGCAGCGCCCTGCACAGGCGGAGCTCTACGGTGTGATTCCGTCGGTGTGCTGCCCATACGCTGGCCACTCAAGGGCATCCTGCCTCGTTGGAGATGTGCCTCCTCCTCATCCTCCTCCTCCTCCTCCTCTCTCCTATTAGGCACCCACGTGGAGTCAGTGACCTCATCATCCCCTCCCTCCTCATCACTGGAGCCAATCTGGCAGTATGCTGCAGCTGCTGGAGCATGACTGCCAGATTGGTGTCCTTCTTGAGCATCCCCTCTCTCTGCTCTCACGCTGCTGCCTTCCTCTAGCTGGGTATCATCATCATATCTTTCCAAACGCTGGGCATCCTCCTGGAGCATGTACCCAACACTGTGCTCAAACAGTTCGGGGGACTCCTCAGGAGGAGGGCATGGTGGGTCTAGGGAAGGATTGACTAATGAAGATAATGATATCAGAGAAGAGGACGCTTTTGCAGCTGCTTTGCCAGTACCCTGAGCCTGGGTGAGAGAGGATGAGGAGGATGAGGTGGGCTTGGTCATCCACTCTACCAAGTCTTCGGCATGATGTGGCTCAACATGTCCAGCTGCCGAAAACAAGGACAAGCATGTCCCATGGCCATGTGCTGATGACAATGCACCGCGTACAAGACCAGCACTGTTGCCCCCAGACACAGAGCCTGCTTGCCCTCTTTTTTTGCCTCCTGACTGTCTGCCTCTCCTTGGTTGCCTTCCAGACATTTTAATGGATGGCCTGCAGGGAGATGGGAAAAACAGCAATAAGGGCTACCTTCAGGTGTATATTGTGCAGGAGGCTTAGCAACAATGACACTGACACTGTCCCCTGCCTATCCTTCTCTGTCCCTAAACACAAGGATTTAAAATATGGTTCAGCAAAAAAGTTTTAGAACAGAATAGCACACTGACACTTTCCCTCACTGTCCTACTCTGTCCCTCCCTACAAACAAGATTTAGCACAGAATAGCACACTGATAATTTCTACGAGTGTCCTTCTCTGTCCCTAAACTCAAGGATTGAAAATATGGAACAGCAAAATTGGTTTAGAACAGAATAGCACACTGTCAGTTTCACTCACTGTACCTCTCTGTCCCTCAACTCAAGGATTGAAAATATGGAACAGCAAATTTGGTTTAGAACAGAATAGCACACTGTCAGTTTCACTCACTGTACCTCTCTGTCCCTCAACTCAAGGATTGAAAATATGTAACAGCAAAATTGGTTTAGAACAGAATAGCACACTGTCAGTTTCACTCACTGTACCTCTCTGTCCCTCAACTCAAGGATTGAAAATATAGTTCAGCAAAATTGGTTTAGAACAGAATAGCACACTGTCAGTTTCACTCACTGTACCTCTCTGTCCCTCAACTCAAGGATTGAAAATATGGTTCAGCAAAATAGTTTTAGAACAGAATAGCACACTGACACTTTCCCTCACTGTACCTCTCTGTCCCTCAACTCAAGGATTGAAAATATGGAACAGCAAAATTGGTTTAGAACAGAATAGCACACTGTCAGTTTCACTCACTGTACCTCTCTGTCCCTCAACTCAAGGATTGAAAATATGGTTCAGCAAAATAGTTTTAGAACAGAATATCACACTGACACTTTCCCTCACTGTACCTCTCTGTCCCTAAACTCAAGGATTGAAAATATGGAACAGCAAATTTGGTTTAGAACAGAATAGCACACTGTCAGTTTCACTCACTGTACCTCTCTGTCCCTCAACTCAAGGATTGAAAATATGGTTCAGCAAAATAGTTTTAGAACAGAATAGCACACTGACACTTTCCCTTACTGTACCTCTCTGTCCCTCAACTCAAGGATTGAAAATATGGAACAACAAATTTGGTTTAGAACAGAATAGCACGTTATTTCTACTTATTTATTTATTTTTTTATTTTTTATTTTTTATTTTTTATTTTTTTTTGTTTACTACTCCAAGGACCCCTACACTTAGTGATCTTCATTGTGTTACCCCAAATGTTGATTGTGACTGTACAATGTTATGTTGCGACTTTTATACATTTTGTATGACAAAATTTGAATAAAAATATTGAAACATAGAACAGAATAGCACACTGTCAGTTTCACTCACTGTACCTCTCTGTCACTCAACTCAAGGATTGAAAAAATGGAACAGCAAAATTGGTTTAGAACAGAATAGCACACTGTCAGTTTCACTCACTGTACCTCTCTGTCCCTCAACTCAAGGATTGAAAATATGGTTCAGCAAAATAGTTTTAGAACAGAATAGCACACTGACACTTTCCCTCACTGTACCTCTCTGTCCCTCAACTCAAGGATTGAAAATATGGAACAGCAAATTTGGTTTAGAACAGAATAACACACTGTCAGTTTCACTCACTGTACCTCTCTGTCCCTCAACTCAAGGATTGAAAATATGGAACAGCAAAATTGGTTTAGAACAGAATAGCACACTGTCAGTTTCACTCACTGTACCTCTCTGTCCCTCAACTCAAGGATTGAAAATATGGTTCAGCAAAATAGTTTTAGAACAGAATAGCACACTGACACTTTCCCTCACTGTACCTCTCTGTCCCTCAACTCAAGGATTGAAAATATGGAACAGCAAAATTGGTTTAGAACAGAATAGCACACTGTCAGTTTCACTCACTGTACCTCTCTGTCCCTCAACTCAAGGATTGAAAATATGGTTCAGCAAAATAGTTTTAGAACAGAATATCACACTGACACTTTCCCTCACTGTACCTCTCTGTCCCTAAACTCAAGGATTGAAAATATGGAACAGCAAATTTGGTTTAGAACAGAATAGCACACTGTCAGTTTCACTCACTGTACCTCTCTGTCCCTCAACTCAAGGATTGAAAATATGGTTCAGCAAAATAGTTTTAGAACAGAATAGCACACTGACACTTTCCCTCACTGTACCTCTCTGTCCCTCAACTCAAGGATTGAAAATATGGAACAGCAAATTTGGTTTAGAACAGAATAGCACACTGTCAGTTTCACTCACTGTACCTCTCTGTCCCTCAACTCAAGGATTGAAAATATGGTTCAGCAAAATAGTTTTAGAACAGAATAGCACACTGACACTTTCCCTCACTGTACCTCTCTGTCCCTCAAGGATTGAAAATATGGAACAGCAAATTTGGTTTAGAACAGAATAGCACACTGTCAGTTTCACTCACTGTACCTCTCTGTCCCTCAACTCAAGGATTGAAAATATGGAACAGCAAAATTGGTTTAGAACAGAATAGCACACTGTCAGTTTCACTCACTGTACCTCTCTGTCCCTCAACTCAAGGATTGAAAATATGGTTCAGCAAAATAGTTTTAGAACAGAATAGCACACTGACACTTTCCCTCACTGTACCTCTCTGTCCCTCAACTCAAGGATTGAAAATATGGAACAGCAAATTTGGTTTAGAACAGAATAGCACACTGTCAGTTTCACTCACTGTACCTCTCTGTCCCTCAACTCAAGGATTGAAAATATGGAACAGCAAATTTGGTTTAGAACAGAATAGCACACTGTCAGTTTCACTCACTGTACCTCTCTGTCCCTCAACTCAAGGATTGAAAATATGGAACAGCAAAATTGGTTTAGAACAGAATAGCACACTGTCAGTTTCACTCACTGTACCTCTCTGTCCCTCAACTCAAGGATTGAAAATATGGTTCAGCAAAATAGTTTTAGAACAGAATAGCACACTGACACTTTCCCTCACTGTACCTCTCTGTCCCTCAACTCAAGGATTGAAAATATGGAACAGCAAATTTGGTTTAGAACAGAATAGCACACTGTCAGTTTCACTCACTGTACCTCTCTGTCCCTCAACTCAAGGATTGAAAATATGGAACAGCAAAATTGGTTTAGAACAGAATAGCACACTGTCAGTTTCACTCACTGTACCTCTCTGTCCCTCAACTCAAGGATTGAAAATATGGTTCAGCAAAATAGTTTTAGAACAGAATAGCACACTGACACTTTCCCTCACTGTACCTCTCTGTCCCTCAACTCAAGGATTGAAAATATGGAACAGCAAATTTGGTTTAGAACAGAATAGCACACTGTCAGTTTCACTCACTGTACCTCTCTGTCCCTCAACTCAAGGATTGAAAATATGGAACAGCAAAATTGGTTTAGAACAGAATAGCACACTGTCAGTTTCACTCACTGTACCTCTCTGTCCCTCAACTCAAGGATTGAAAATATGGAACAGCAAAATTGGTTTAGAACAGAATAGCACACTGTCAGTTTCACTCACTGTACCTCTCTGTCCCTCAACTCAAGGATTGAAAATATGGAACAGCAAAATTGGTTTAGAACAGAATAGCACACTGTCAGTTTCACTCACTGTACCTCTCTGTCCCTCAACTCAAGGATTGAAAATATGGAACAGCAAAATTGGTTTAGAACAGAATAGCACACTGTCAGTTTCACTCACTGTACCTCTCTGTCCCTCAACTCAAGGACTGAAAATATGGAACAGCAAAATTGGTTTAGAACAGAATAGCACACTGTCAGTTTCACTCACTGTACCTCTCTGTCCCTCAACTCAAGGATTGAAAATATGGAACAGCAAAATTGGTTTAGAACAGAATAGCACACTGTCAGTTTCCCTCACTGTACCTCTCTGTCCCTAAACTCAAGGATTGAAAATATGGTTCAGCAAAATAGTTTTAGAACAGAATAGCACACTGACACTTTCCCTCACTGTACCTCTCTGTCCCTACAAACAAGGATTAGCACAGAATAGCACACTGTCACTGACACTCTCCCTACCTATCCTTATTTGTCCCTAAACACAAGGAATCCAGGAATAGTAAAGGAAAAATAATGACACTGTCCCTGCCTATGCTTCTCTTTCCCTGCTCCGGAACACACTACACAAGGCCGCCGCGCTGGCGGCCTTTTATAGTGTGGGGCGTGTACTAAACCCCATCAGCAATAATTGGCCACAGGCATCCTGCCTGTGGCCAATCATTGCTCTCCTCGCTGCCGGCGCTGTGATTGGCCAAGCATGCGGGGTCACAGTGCATGCTTGGCCAATCACAGCGCCTGGATGACACTGCGATGGCGTAGTGCATTGTGGGCCGTTCGCGTCACTCGAATTTGGCGCGAACGGCCCAAATTGTTCGATCTTCGTCAAACGATCGAACAGCCGATGTTCGAGTCGAACGTATGTTCGACTCGAACACGAAGCTCATCCCTAGTATCCAGTACAAAGGCACAGATATACAGTTTCCCAGAGTGGAATTGCATGTATTATGCCGCGTACACACGGCCATTTTTCTCGTTGAGAAAAACGACATTTTTCCCATTCGACGAGAAAAACGATCGTCTGTGGGCTTTCTGTCGTTTTTTTCGACGAGAAAAACGGCATTAAAAACGACGAGAAAAATTAGAACATGTTCTAATTTTTCTCGTCGTTTTTTTCGACATGTTTTTCGCGGCAGTGTTTCCCATAGGGAAACACTGGCGCGGAGCCCACACACGGTCGTTTTTTTCGACCAAAAAAAAAAAATGACATTTAAAACGGCCGTGTGTGGGGGGAACAAGCTGTTCCTCGTTTTTAACGTCGATTTTCTCGACGGTGTTTTCACCGTCGAAAAAATCGATCGTGTGTACGCGGCATTAGTGTTGTCTAACTGTGGAACAGCAATAGCTCAATGATGCTGTTGTGAAGCTGGCTAGTGCTGGCTGAGAGGTAACATGCGGCAGGAAACAAAGTAGAAGGAGGCAGTTAAAGGACCTATACCACCCGACCATACGTGGAGCGATATATTCACAGTCTTGTACTATCTTTCTCCAGTCCTGGGGTAGGGTTGCCACCTGTCCGGGATTCACCCGGACAGTCCGGGTTTTGAATCATGTGTCCGGGTTTCAGTCCACTTGAAACCTGGACACATTATTCAGACAGGAATGTGGCTCGGAACAGGGCTTGAGGGGAGGGTGAGAGGACACTATGTGTGTCGCATTACTATTCTCTTTGGAGAGCCGAAAGGTGTCCCAGGTCTGTTACAATCCTACAGTGTATACTAAAAAAATAATAATAATTGTTTACTGTGCGGCGCTAAAGTGTTCGGGTTTGGCTTGAAGAAAAAGTGGCAACCCTATCCGGGCGGCTGTATGTGTCGTCCTGTATGTTCCATTTGTTGAGTGGGGTCCGTGGGGCTCCAGTGGGCAGTTTGCTGTCAGCACTATATGAGTGTCAGGTCCTCTGGGCCACCGTCTGCTTGTCTCAGCTGAGATAGTCGCCACTAGCTTCAAACAATCAACTGCGCATGCACAAGCGCGATGATACGTCATCCACGACGCATAGGGCGTCTCTGTCGTGATGCCAAATCCGGTTGGAATAGTGCCCCAAGGGCCGGACAAAGGCAAGCAAAGGGCCGCTTCCGGCCCCTGTTCTGCAGTTTGGTGACACCCTGGTCTAGTCAGGCCAGCTGCCACCACCATAGCAAAGGAATGATACCCTGCGTACTGCCCTAGAGCCTCATTGGTTGTTATGGTGCCCGCAGCATGGCAACTCATGACACTGATACAGTTCAAACTGGATGCCCTTATCGCAGCACCATAGGGGAACCCATATGGCACCCTAGGGTGATGAAGCACCCTGGTTGAGAAACACTGAATTAGCCAGACTTGCACTGGGGTAAATGATGAAAAATAGAGCATGTTCCAGTTAAAGTGTACAATCCAATCAGTAGAAGAATGATATTTACCCAAAATAAAAACTTCTGCTTGTTACAGCTTTATATTCAGAAACAGCTTAGGTCAGCTGTCCTACTAACAAACAAGTACCTGTTCCTGAATCTAATTCTGGGCTTTTAAATCTGTGTATATAGTGGAAACATAATCTGGTCTTTGCTTCTTCTGTTTGCATTTGCTTACAATGGATTTTCAAATTCTTCTTGATGCGGCACATACACTGGAGGGGTCTCCATCTGCTGATAATAATACTTTCTTGTTAGGTATGTTTATTTGACTAATGTTCAAACTGTATTACAGTAATAGTCAAATCACATAGACAATACATTTATTGATAGCAGAGGGCTCCCATGGCACAGGTTAAAGAAAAACTCTTACTGGCCTGAAATAAATTGTACTGCATATTAAACTGAACCAGGGTTGCCAACTTTCAGTAAATTTTCAAACAGTTTGTAAAATCCATAATTGTTGCATTTGTCCATGAATGTCAGTTACGGACATGCAGCCTACATGTCCGTAATGGACATTCAAGGACAGATGCAAAAAGTACAGATTTTACAAACTGTTCGTAAATTTACTGAAAGTTGGCAACCCTGATCTGAACCAACATGCAAATATATTGTTGAATAAATATAAATGAACCACCCAGGAGACCTCTGTGTCCCCTGACATTCAAACCCTGTACTTAGTGCACATCATATATACCTCATATGTGTGGTGCCATACTTACCACTTCACTACACTGGAACTCTTGGATGTCAGGGGCACAAAACAAACTCACCACTACATGTACAGGTTTCATTCATATCCATTTACAAGTGAAACTATAAAGGTTTGGGGTCAGTTTTTTTATCTAAAGAAAAAGTGCTGCACAAGGCTGGCTCTCTCTAGCCTCGTACACACGACGGAGTTTCTCGTCGTAACAATCTCGTCGTTTTTTTTGACGAGATTCTTGTTAACCTTGACGAGTTTCTCGTCAAGCTTTCCATGCGTACACACTGACAATTCCAAATCTCGTCGTTGTTCTGCGCGGCCACGTCCAGCACGTACGGCGGCAGTATAAAGGGGAAGATCGATTTCCTTGGCGCCACCCCTTTGGCTGCTTTTGCTGATCTCGTGTTACCGCGTGTGAAGTAAAACTTTGGGAAGAGACGATTCGCGCTTTTCAGTCTTCGTGCTTTTCAGTTCGTTTTCTGCGGTTCAGTTTGTGCTTGTGGGTTCGTATCCTGACTTTCAGGGCGTCTAGGCAGGTCGTATCTGTTTTACAGTGCGTTCTTGCCCGTTCGTTTCTGATTTTCAGTTCGTTATTCATAGGCCTTGCTGTTCTAAAGTGTGTTCTGTTCTGTACGTTCTGATCAGATGACCGTTTCCTAGCCATGTCGCCTGGACGTTCTCGTCGTCGAGTTCGTGCTGTGCGTGCGCTTGGTGTTGGTCTGCTTGTTTTGGACCAAGACCAGTCCATGAACGGTGTGAGGAGGAGTTCATGGACCAAGAATTGGTTGCTCCAGCGGGACCAATTCTGCCATATGCCTCTGCTGCGGGAGATCGTCGAGAATAATCCTGAGGACTACAGGAATTTTTTGCGGATGTCTGACCCCGTTTTTCAGGAACTGTTGGCTTTGGTGTCCCCCTATATTACCAGGAAGGACACCGTTATGCGGGAAGCCATCAGTGCTGAGCAGAGGCTCATTGCCACGTTACGTTATCTGGCGACAGGGAGAAGTCTTCAGGACTTGAAGTTCACGACAGGCATCTCCCCCCAGGCTCTGGGCCTCATAATCCCAGACACCTGTTCTGCTATTATACAAGTCCTGCAGGAGGACTATATTAGGGTAAGTTTTCTCCATTAACATCACATTTTATGTATTCCATGTATTGTATTTCTTTCATCCTTCCCTAATTACCATGATTGTAATATGCTGAGAATGTCCCCTTTGTCCCCATGCATGCTGGAAGTTTTTAAATGCCCCTTTTTTCTCCTCCATGCATATTTCCCTTCACTAAGCTTTCCAGCAGGGGCGTCTGTTGCTCTAAATGATTGGGGGTCCAACCCCAATTTAGGAAATAAACTGCAACTGTGCCTATTAAACGCCCCCAGTTGCCCCCTCCAATGCAGCCATTTTGTTCCCTCCAATGCAGCCATTTTGTTCCCTCCAATGCAGCCATTTTGTTCCCCCCAGCCCTGCACTTACCTTCTTGTGGTCAGCGCCATCCTTCTTCTGTCCTTGATGTCTTCTCCTGCCCTTGATGTTGCATCAGCCAATCATGTTACCATTAAACAGACTTGGTGAACATGATTGGCAGAGCAGCCTGTAAGTGTTTACCCAAGGAATGTCCCCCCCCCCCCGCGTCACCTATTTAACTTTCATGAAGCCAATTACATCCCTCAGGCTGTAATGTGCAAGCCTATTTGCCTCCCTGTTTCTGATATGCAATTTTCACCCCATAAATGCTGCAGTTATTCATATGTTGGTCGCTTAACAGGGGGCCATCCACCTGAATAGTGGGCAGCATTGACAATACATAGGTTAATGCAAGGCATGAACCGATGTATTGTTCGGAGTGACGGGCACAGGAGAGAGGTGGCAGTGTTCCAGCGCCCACTCTGGACGCACCGCCACTGCAATGCTATCCTGTGGCCAAACACATCTACCCCCCCCCCCCCCAAAATATTTTTTTAATGGACCATCAGAGGGGGTGATAGATATGAAACATGAACCTTCCATTATACTTCTTAAACAGATTAATAAACAGAGAATTTGATTGATGTTGGCCTCTAATGTTTTTTATTATAATCTCCTTGTAATGTAATATTTTAAAATTCTAATTTTCTTTCATCTTGTTTGACTCCCCAGCTTCCTTCCACGCCACAGGAATGGCAGACTGTGGCATCGAAGTTTGCCACGCGGTGGGACTTCCGCATCGTGCCGCCACCCCGTTCTGGGTCCTACTACTTCAACTACAAGGGGTTTCATAGCATTGTGCTGATGGCGGTGGTGTCAGCATGGTATGAATTCCTCTATGTTGATGTAGGGAAGAATGGCCGGATATCCGATGGGGGATCCTTCATCCAGACAGAGTTTGCCCTCCGTCTCCAGAGTGACGACCTTGCATTGCCACCGGATGCAGGGAATGTTGAAGGACTCCCCTTTGTTTTTTTGGCTGATGAAGCCTTCGGGCTCGGACCGCATCTTATGAGGCCATTTCCTCAGAGGACCCTGACCCCAGAGAAGAGGGTGTTCAATTACCAGCTGGCCAGGGGCCGAAGAGTCGTTGAAAATGCCTTCGGCATAATGGCCAGCCGGTTCCGCATTTTTATGACTTCCATCCACTTGGCGGACTACAAAATAAACTATGTAGTTTTATGCTGCTGTGTGCTACACAACTTTCTCAGCAGAAAATCCACTTCTTATATGGCCACAGTATTGCCTGAGGCTGGACTTTCATCTGCAAATCCCCTGCCGGGCCTTGAATCTGCCCGTCCTGGCTTGCCCCCCCCAAAATGCCCGTGAGGTTCGGGAGAAATATATGCAATATTTCACGGGTAGGGGGGCAATTTCTATGCCAGGCTATGCCTAAAGATTCATGGAGAATGAGCTAAATAAAATTCTGATTTCAACTTTTAACTTTTGTTTGTTTCCTGTCTCCTAGTTTGTCTTAGTGCATTTGTAGTGCCAAGTGTATTTTCCTTTAGTAAATAACAACCATTTCACTATGTAACCTTAAAAAAAACACAAATCAGGTTAGAGCGTATTGAAAAAAGAAGCTACACGTTGTTTGTGTTCAAACATTTTACTCTGTGCACATTCACACACATGTTTACATTTTTATTTTTATTTTTTGTCCTGGCCACAAACCGCCAATTCTTTTCTTAGGAAAATACAAAAACAACAGTTGCATTCCAAAAAGTACAACTTTTGGATATCTCTGAGCAATCTGAGACATTCACTTACACAAACTATGTCTCTATGTGCCCGTCATAATATGGGGTCTTGCCACCCCTTTCCCAGCCAAAAATTGGATATGCACACATTTTAAAGTAATTTCCAATAGGGATTTTAGACTCCTGATCCCTATTGTCAACATGTGCTATCTGCCATCAGGGGTGATCAATGGACGTGTTTTGGGGGTGCAACCCCTTCCTCAGTTCACCTACTTTAGATACGAGAAAGGGGTTGCACCCCCAAAAGACGTACATGGATATCCCCTGATGGCAGATAGCACATGTTGACACATTGTGTGCATATTCAATTTTTGGCTGGTTTGATTGTCAAAAAGAGTTTAAAAGGTTGAAGAACAGTCATTCCTGAAACAAAAATGGGGGTTTGGTTGACTTATTCGATTCTCACCAATACATCTAGAATGTCTTTAAATGTTTGATCCATCACATGAATTATTTGTTTTATTCTGTCCAGTTCCGTGCTACATTCCATAACTTGCTGTATTATTCGGAGGGCACTGTCAGCAGAGAAACGTGTACTATCCTTCACCACAACATTTACATCCCCTAAAAACAAAATAAAAAGGTATTATAACTGTGCAGGCCTACATCTCTTACCTGAAGCTGTGGTGACAGATACTGACCTGTTGTGGTGACCAGTTCCACAACGTCATCCACCTCTCCTTCCTGCACTTCTCCTTCCTCCACCTCAACTTCCTCAACATCCTTCGGTTGTGGGTCTTTGGGAGTTTGGGGTTGTTGTGAAGCTGTGGGGTTCCTGTGCTCCCTGGAGTGTTCTCCTCCCAGTCTTCTCTCCCCTATGAGAATCAAACAAAAGGTCTATTTATCACACTGAAATTCTCTCTGAAAAATTAAAACAGGCTAAATTGTTTGGAAGTGGGGTACAAGTGTATGTTTGTGCGGAATTTAAAGATGAATGCATTATTTGGAACCAAAAATAGGTTTAGTATTCACCTTTTGGATGTAAATTTTTAGACATGGAGGCACCACAAAAATTCACTGATGCACCTGTGTGGGACACCCAAAAAAGGCGGTTCTGTTGGCCCACACTATAGTGCTCCAAAGTACAGATGTGGTACCAGCTGCTGAGTGTCCTCTCCTTTACACTGATTAAAGTTTGCATTTCATTCTCTTTACAAACACATCATCTGGGTGAAAATTTAGGAACAACAATTTGTAAAAAACAGGCAGATGTCTATTTTCTTTTGTGGCTGTAAAATAAGCCAAAACAGCGGATAGTGGCCGAACGAAGTGTCTGTAACGTAACAAACGATTACTGTGCCAAACCAAGTTCGAAATTAGGAAATTTTGGAAGGGAGTCCAATATGAAAATAAACAAAAAGGAGCAACATGTAATTTGAGAAAAACCTTAATAGCAGAAAAGTGTACATTTTACTTACTTTTTGCGAGCATTCTCTAAATGCTCCTTAACTGCTCTGGCTCCCTCAGTTTGAGGTCTGACCACCTCTTTCTGAGCTGCTCATTTGAGCGTTTCACCCCGAAATTCGTCTTCAGACTCTTCACGACTTTCTTCAGGATTTTGGCCTTCCTTCTATTAGGTTTGCTATACGGCCCATGCTTTGCGTCATAATCCGACTTGAGCATTATGTCCACCATCTCCGCCATCTCCGCAAAAGACATATTAGATGCCTTGAATCTCCTCCTTGATCGTGACGTTTCCTCGGTCTCCGGGCTTGTCTCCTCCTCGTTTTTTGGAGGAATTATCAGACACCTGCTGTAAATCCGCCATATCTGTCTGCGCGCCGAAAGAGAAGGGGTGGGGAAAAGATGTTAGTTAGAACGTCATGGGCGGGCGACGTGTGCGGAGCTTGACGCATGCGTGGTGTATATATAGCAAACACACATGTGACTATACTACGTTCGTTGTGCGGAGAGAGGAGTTCAAGTGACGGACGTGCGAACGAAGGTATGTGATTTTGTGACTTTGACTAATTGTTGGCCTATACTGTCTGGAGAATGTTGTAGGATATATATGGTGACTGCGATTTTAAGGAGGTTAGACTGTGTGCCTCACATTAGTTATATATTATTTATTTTACTTGCAGATACAATATGAATGTTTTATTAGCGACAAAGAATTCCTTGCGGAATTTATAGACCGGGTAAGGGAGCTGCCCGCTCTGTGGGAGACCAAAAACCCCATACACAAAAAAAAAGGGGTGAGAAAAGCAGCGCTGGAGACCCTGCTCCCATTTGTGCAGACCAAGGTGCCCACAGCCACAGCAAAACAGGTGGACACTAAAATTGGGAGCTTGAGAGGCACATACAGGAATGGACGCTCTAAGGTCCTGGCTTCTCAGAGGTCAGGAGCAGCAGCAGATGATGTGTATGTCCCCAATTTGTGGTACTACAGCAGGATGTCCTTTCTGGATGACCACATTGAGACAAGGCCATCACTCTCCACTCTTCCCCCCAGACTTCCCTGCAGCCAACCTGAGCCTTCTCTGGAGCAAGAGGAGGCAGCCATCCTGGATGAACCTGATTTGGCCATCTGGAGCCAGGTATAGTATTTATAGAAAATGTATTGGGATAAAATTAATGTTTGACAAATATGTCAAGATGACAAACATAAACTATTTTGGGTTCCACAAGTGAAATCAAAATCTCGAGACATTAGTCTGGCCTAAATTGGGTGCTAAATAGTCAATCTGATGTAGTTGTAAATTGGTCAAAATGATTTCTGGATTTACATTCGAATTGCTTCAATCATGATCTGAATTTTGGATGCAAAGATTAAACCAACATATTAAACTATGTCCCTTTTTCATACACAGGATGAAATCAGCCAGGAGGAGGGTCTGGAAACTGTCAGGCAGGAGGAGGCAGGGCCCAGTGGCAGGCAGGAGGTGGCAGGGCCCAGTGGCAGCCAGGAGGTGGCAGGGCCCAGTGGCAGCCAGGAGGTGGCAGGGCAAAGGATAAGCACCAGATCACAGGTGCCTCCAATCCGACTTCCCAAAAGAAGCAGGAGGGACAGGACCACCAGTGAGGCAGCAATGGCCCTTATTCGAGAGGCCCATGCCACCCTCAAGGAGCCCACATCCCCTGAAGAGGCCATTGCCGGCCTAGTGGAGGCAAAGTTCAAGGTGATGAGCATGGAGCAACGCCTCCTATGTGAGCCCCTGCTCATCACCTTGCTGAACAAGGGGGTGATGGAAAAAATTACCCCCAATACCGCTATTTGTGAGGTGGCACAACTGTCCCAACCTCAACCTCCTCCTCCACCTCCACCTTCTTCTTCCGCCCCACCCCCTTCTCCTCAACCTCCACCTTCTTCTTCTGCCCCACCCCCTTCTCCTCAACCTCCACCTTCTTCTTCTGCCCCACCCCCTTCTCCTCAACCTCCACCTTCTTCTTCTGCCCCACCCCCTTCTCCTCAACCTCCACCTTCTTCTTCTGCCCCACCCCCTTCTCCTCAACCTCCACCTTCTTCTTCTGCCCCACCCCCTTCTCCTCAACCTCCACCTTCTTCTTCTGCCCCACCCCCTTCTCCTCAACCTCCACCTTCTTCTGCCCCACCCCCTTCTCCTCAACCTCCACCTTCTTCTTCTGCCCCACCCCCTTCTCCTCAACCTCCACCTTCTTCTTCTGCCTCACCCCCTTCTCCTCAACCTCCACCTTCTTCTTCTGCCCCACCCCCTTCTCCTCAACCTCCACCTTCTTCTTCTGCCCCACCCCCTTCTCCTCCACCTCCACCTTCTTCTTCTGCCCCATCCCCTTCTCCTCCACCTCCACCTTCTTCTTCTGCGCCACTCCCTTCTCCTCCACCTCCTCCTCCTCCTGACAGGAGTACCCCTCCAGTGGCCCAGCCTCCAGCCAAACGAAGAAGGAAGGCTGCAGGGAAGGCTTCAGGAAAGGTTGCAGGGAAGGTTGCCAGGAAGACGAAGAAGTGATGGCCTTGCTTCATTGTGGTCGGACAGAAGGCAGCCTGTTGTAGTACCACACACTTGGGACATATATCTCACCTGCTGCTGTTCCTGACCTCTGGGAGGCCAGCATCAGATTGTGCTCAGAAATGTTGGCCTTCTCTCAAGCTCCCAATTTTAGTGTCCACACAGGTTTGATGTGTGGTCTGGGGTCCCTGGGATGCACAAATGGCAGCAGGTTCTCCAGCGCTGCCTTCTCTTTATTTTATTTCAAACATGAATAAATGTTATTTTTGTTTAAGTTCATACTTGACTATGTGTATTTTTAAAAAAATTTAAATTTAGCTTTGGAGTAAGCAGAGACATTTGACAGCCAAAAAAAGGGACAGATACCAAACCCAAAAAAAGAATAACAATCTTATTTAAAAAAAATAGGGTGTAAAATTTAACAAATATATATTAAAATATTCAATGGGAGATCACTATCAAAACATTGCCAAATTACAATTAACATCAGTTTGAAAAATGTAAAAATGTAAAATATTCAGAAGATCTTGCACGATATAATACACCTAAATCTTCTTAAGAGCAGCATGAAAAAGGATAAAAAAAGATAGTCATAAGTCTGTGTGAATATCAGCAGCAAAGGAAGTTCATTCGTTTGGATTAATGTAACACTCTAAAGAAGATTTCAATGCACAACATTTAAACGATGCAATAATTTCGAGCGTGACGAATGTGCTATCTCCATTACGAAGGCTTGTTTTACCAGAAGATGCGCTCCCGTCTCATACTTGCTTCTGAGCATGCGCGCTTTTTGAAGAGTCGTAAAAGCATACACACGAACCATTTTCTCGTCACAAAACAGGCCGACGAGAAACACGACAAGGAAATCTGGAATCCTGACCAGAAAATAGAGAGCAGGTTCTCTATTTTCTCATTGAGATTCACGGCAATTTTCTCGTCGTAAAACCATACACACGAACGGTTTTCTCGAGGGAAAAGCTCTCGCGGCACTTTTCTTGCCGGTTTTGGACGAGAAAATCGGTCGTGTGTACGAGGCTTCTCACTAAAACTTTGTTGTTTGCTATTTTCATTTTGAACTAATGAACTCTGTAAACAACATGCTTTTTACAACAAAAGAGCAAACAGGACAAAGAAAAATGTGAAATGGACTCTAATGCTCCCCCTGCTGGATGGACTTCATAATAGCTATATGCAATATTTCATATTTTTACCTTGTTAAAGCGCAGTTCCACCCAAAAGTGGAACTTCCGCTGTCTTGTCTCCACCCCCTCAGGTGTCACATCTGGCACCTTTCAGGGGAGAGGGGGGAGTGGATCCTGTCCCCACTTCCGGGAGTCCGGACCGCAGTCCATGACGTCACCGCTCAGCTCCCTCCTCCTCCCCCTGCCGCCAGGAGAGAGGAGCGGAGTAGGGTTCCCGGCGTGAAGCCATAAGGCTACATTGCCGGGTTCCCTTACCTGCTAATCAGTTGTTTTAAAGCTTATCTGGAAATGTTTCAATGCCCATAACCTGATCAGGAGTGCATGTTAGGTAGAACTCAAAATGTATTTCTAATTTTTGCAAAAATGGGGAAGGCTTAGTCAGCAACTTCTGCGGGGTTGTTACTGCTGTTCGTTCCTCCTGTTGAGATTTCCCCCACCCCACCTGTACTAGAGGTAGAGACCATAACCCTTCCATACTCTGTCCAAAATTGGAGCATCTCAAGCCACATTCAACTGCACCCTGATTATGTCAAATTTGCTGTTGGTCCCCCAACAACATCTGTATTTCCCATTTATCAGTGAGAAAACTTGGTCTGAGCAATACCGATAGTTGCCCCCAAGAGAACATTGCCTGCACACTGCTGGTAAATTGATCAGCTTGGCAATTATATGTAGCGCCCCTTTACTTCAGGCCAGACCCAGATCACTTTGATTGTTAAGTTCTGCTCTTTTGCTTTTGCCAAGTGGTGTTACTGGTGTATAGTTCCCTGTGGTCTGTGGGTGGCGCTGTCATGACAGGTCAGGGTTGAACCGCTGGTGACATTACTGTACCTTTGAGTGTCCTCTCCAGGCAGCTGTACAGGGGCGTGGTTGGCCCGCTGTGCATGCTGGGAGAGGATACAAAAGGGGCAGATGCCATCTTAGGAGGGAGAGAGAAGGAAGGGTACTGAGGAGCAGTACCGCCTGCGTCTCGTGGCCCTCCAGGCCATGGGAATGCGCAGGGGAAGATCAGTCTCAGGCACCTTTAGCCTGGGGCTACAACTTTTCATGTAGGCCCAGCACCTTTAGCTGGCCTACCATCCAAAGAGGAATTCCAGGGCACTCGAGGGTGACCCGTTCTAGAGAGGGAGCCAGGGTTACCGGTGAAGGAAGTCACCGCCTCGGATGAAGCCTGGTCACCTACAGAGGGATTCCACAAGTCCGCCACAGGCATTGTAGCGTGCTTCAACTTGCACCTAGGTCCTTATGCTACAAGTGCTGGGAAGTTTGGAACTAGGCAAATGGGTTCCGATCGTATCCCTAGGACAGTGAAGTAATGTTTGTGCATCACTCCGGCTTCTAGGACCGCGAGAGGGGACTATCCGGGTGAGCGGAGTCCACTTGGGATTGAGTGGTGATATTAAGTGCCTGAACCTGCCTCCTGTTATTCTATTCTTCACTTTCAACTTTCCTGTCCGGTTTCAAGCATAAAGAAAATAAACCTTCAGCCATTGAGGTTTAACCTTGTCTGGACATTGGCCTTATTGGTGCACAAGCTACAGACTTTTCCCCACATTCTAGGGAAAGGAACCAGCCCCAGGAGAGGTAACTCGCTGCGGAACCCAACAATTTCTGAACACAGTTTACCCTCTTATTCAAGAAGGAACCTGGGCATTGTGGTACGGTGTGTCCCGCCTTGAGGAGGTAAGGCCAGGGATCTGTGTGCTACACGTGGGGGCTCGAGTCCCAGATTCTGCAGCTACCCCCCCAGAGGTTGAACTGTTTTTCGGCCATTGTGAAAGTTGAACTGCGCCACATTTTATTGAAGAAAATGGAGGTACAGGACTGTGTTTGAGTTTTTTCTAGGTGCGTAGTTCGTGGGCGTGTCCAGAACTAGGAAAAGCCTGCGAGCTGCATGCAGGAAGGAATATAAGGGGAGGAGCCCCCGCCAAGTGTGTGTTGCACGTGGTGTCTTTGGCGCAAAAGGGACAGTACGAGCCAAACCAGTGAAGAAGAAGCAACATGGCCGCTACTACTCCATGGATTCTAATTCCACCGGGACCCCGTATGTTCCCGACTGCCTCAACCATAGATATCGCTTCTCTCACTGCCCCCCTGGCGGATACAGGGATCCGGCTCAAGCCCCAGGGCCACTTTGCGCTCTATACCTGCCGGGATACGAAGGCCCTGGGCGTGCTCTGTCCCAAGTGCCAGGGACTGGCCGTGCAGATACGGCCATTCGGAAGATGCCTGACCTGTGGAGAGTTCTTGTTTGAAGTGGAACAACCCACCGAATCACCGCAAGTTTTCCAGGTCAATTTCCTTACGGGGGTGGTTACTTCTGAAGAAGAGAAACACGCCCCCCGTGGCCGGGCCCACGCTCATCACTACAGCTACAGTGAACGTGGAAAAAGAAGTTCCAGCCACCGCAGAGCAAATAACGGATGTTACAGCGGATGCTGCCTCCGTCACGACCGAGACGTCTATCCCGCCTGCTAAGAGGAAGGTGGGCTACGTGAAGGCCTCCCGCGGCCGCGGTCAAGGTCCACCCCAGCGCCTACCCGAACCGGAGCTCCAACATGGAGGGATCTCTAGGAGAAAGGACGGTAAGGAGGCTGGGGGAACGGTTACAAGTTTGCCAGGGAAGGGAGAGACACTCGTACCCCATAACAGGGATGGGTGGACAGCCAGCCCACGGGAACTTTTGTCCTCAGAAGGCAGTATGTCAGCGCCCACTAGGAACTATCTGCCGGCGGAGGAGTGTAATACTTCCGACCTGGTCTCGTCCTCCGACGTGGGAGATGATTTTGAGGTGGATGAGTTGTTTGTCAAGAAGGGTTGGGACAGAATTCCGTTACCCTCACCCCGAGACACTAGAGAGGGATCACCCATGGACTCTGGGGAAACTACACCCCGGGTGGAGGCCCCTGCACATGAGGAAGGAATTGTTCCTGCATCACCAGCGCCTGCTACTACTGCTGGATGTGCATCTCTGCGGGCACCTTTGCAGAGGCTTGAGGCAGTGAAAGTGCCTAGATCTCCGGATGCAATTGTCCTGCCTGGTAGAGGAGACCGTGCAACCCTTCCGCCTATTTCCAGGTTGCAGCGTCTTCTTAACCAGAAAGTGGCCACTGAATACAGCTGGGAATATCCCTATGTTCCTAGGGAGCTTCTCTTTGAAATTGAGGCTTACCGTGAAAGGTGGTATGCTGACTTTGTGTGGGACTACTTGAAAGTACCGGCCACCCGCAGATACTTTGTGTGTTCAGCTGCCAAGGCTGACCGTTTTAAGGGATGTCGGCAAGAATGGACTTATGGCCGGCACATACATGCAGACCGGGTGGTAATTTGCAACAAAGAGCGAAAAGTAGCTGTGTACTCTATTGAAATTTATAATGCAAAGTGGAAACTTCTTGTCTTGCCGGATCCTCACTACTACCTCTAGAGTGGGAACTTGTTTTTGTTTTGTCACCTACTCTGGAGATTGCTCCGAAACTTTACATAAATTTGCCCTCCTTTATTTGGACTAATCTACTCGGCTGTGGATAAAGAGAGCTGTTGCTGTTTGTTTTCTCTCCATCTGCAGCGCCACAAAGAACTGAAATTTGGGATAGATAAGTCAGGGCCAAAGTTGGAGACTTGCTGTGTCCAAGTGGAAAGGGTGCCTGATTCCTGACAGGCATTTTCTATTGGAACGAGAAATAGTAGTACTGACTTTGCGCTGCCACCAGATGGTAGTGATCTGCAGAACTTTTTGTGTGGTCTCTTATTTGAAGTAAAGTCTTATAGCATATACTAGGCTTAGTATGTGTAATTCTGAGTGAAGGAAGTTATCTTTTTCAGGGGAGATAGCTCACCTCTTGTACATAGAGCATAGGTAGGATGTTTTATTGCATATGTATGTTGTTGTTTTTTTCTCCTTCTGCAGGTGAAACTACTAGCAACTGCCAGAGAATGGGTGGAGTAGTCAGTCAGAGGGGGGTGGAATTGACAATGTATTTTTTTTGTGTATTGTAAATATGACATTGAGAATGAGATGTCTAAAATGTTGTACTCTTCATTCCTTTGCTCTTTTCTTCTTGTCCCTTCCCAATATTTTGGTTCAGGCACGAATTTTTAATTTGTACATAGGTTCAAGAATAAATTCTCACCTGCTCAGGCTTGAGAGGGTTCGAGTTTATTTCAGACACTGGGGACAGTGTCTATTTTAGAGAGGGGTGTATGTAGCGCCCCTTTACTTCAGGGGAGCCAAGTACCTAAATTTAGGGGGTTGATCTGGGTTGGTAGCCAGACCCAGATCGCTTTAATTGTTAGGTTCTGCTCTTTTGCCAAGTGGTGTTACTGGTGTATAGTTCCCTGTGGCCTGTGGGTGGCGCTGTCATGACAGGTCAGAGTTGAACCGCTGGTGACATTACTGTACCTTTAAGTGTCCTCTCCAGGCAGCTGTACGGGGGCGTCGTCGGCCCGCTGTGCATGCTGGGAGAGGATACAAAAGGGGTAGACGCCATCTTAGGAGAGAGAGAGAAGGAAGGGTACTGAGGAGCAGTACCGCCTGCGTCTCGTGGCCCTCCAGGCCAAGGGAATGCGCAGGGGAAGATCAGTCTCAGGCACCTTTAGCCTGGGGCTGCAACTTTTCATGTAGGCCCATTACCTTTAGCTGGCCTACCATCCAAAGAGGAATTCCAGGGCACTCGAGGGTGACCCGTTCTGGAGAGGGAGCCAGGGTTACCGGTGAAGGAAGTCACTGCCTCGGTTAAGGCCTGGTCACCTACAGATGGATTCCACAAGTCCGCCACAGGCATTGTAGTGTGCTTCAACTTGCACCTAGGTCCTTATGCTACAAGTGCTGGGAAGTTTGGAACTAGGCAAATGGGTTCCGATCGTATCCCTAGGACAGTGAAGTAAAGTTTGTGCATCACTCTGGCTTCTAGGACCGTGAGAGGGGACTATCCGGGTGAGCGGAGTCCACTTGGAATTGAGTGGTGATATTAAGTGCCTGAACCTGCCTCCTGTTATTCTATTCTTCACTTTCAACTTTCCTGTCCAGTTTCAAGCATGAAGAAAATAAACCTTCAGCCATTGAGGTTTAACCTTGTCTGGACATTGGCCTTATTGGTGCACAAGCTATAGACTTTTCCCCACATTCTAGGGAAAGGAACCAGCCCCAGGAGAGGTAACTCGCTGCGGAACCCAACAATTTCTGAACATCGCTCACCCTCTTATTCAAGAAGGAACCTGGGCATTGTGGTACGGTGTGTCCCTGTCTTGAGGAGGTAAGGCCAGGAATCTGTGTGCTACATATATTTTTCCAATATATCAATATTTTAATTCTACAAAATTTATGAAAAAATCACAATTGTAGAATAAAATTACCAATAATTGGTATATGTAGATTCAATTGGAACATCAAGATAATTGTTTTCTAAAAAAATCAGATGGATATGTACACTATATTGCCAAAAGTTTGAAGAGCGACAAAGGTTGGGACTTTAAATGAAGCAGGCAGGTGTAGGTAATTAAATTTATTGGAAATCAATGAAACGTAGCATGAAGGTAATCATGAGAACAAGGAAACCAATAATTCAATGGATATACATACAGCAATAACAATTGGCCACACACTGATAAAATTTCACAAATCACATGGTACAGGTGATCTTAAGGTAAAACATGTAGTGGGCATAAAAACATGGCATATAGTAGCTCACTATATGCCATGTTTTTATGCCCACTACATGTTTTACCTTAAGATCACCTGTACCATGTGATTTGTGAAATTTTATCAGTGTGTGGCCAATTGTTATTGCTGTATGTATATCCATTGAATTATTGGTTTCCTTGTTCTCATGATTACCTTCATGCTACGTTTCATTGATTTCCAATAAATTTAATTACCTACACCTGCCTGCTTCATTTAAAGTCCCAACCTTTGTCGCTCTTCAAATTAGATAGGGATGGAGGCAACCGACCTTACCCGGTCACTGCCTCATTTAAAGTCCCAAGTTCCCCCTCCCCCCCCCCCCCCAATTCCCCCATTTTCATATTGCCAAAAGTATTGGGACACCTGCCTCTACACACACATGAGCTTTAATGGCATCCCAATCTTAGTCCGTAGGGTTCAATATTGAGTTGGCCCACCCTTTGCAACTATAACAGCTTCAACTCTTCTGGGAAGGCTGTCCACAAGGTTTAGGAGTGTGTCTATGGGAATGTTTGACCATTTTTCCAGAAGCGCATTTGTGAGGCCAGGCACTGATGTTTGATGAGAAGGCCTGGCTCTCAGTCTCCGCTCTAATTCATCCCAAAGGTGTCTATCGGGTTGAGGCCAGGACTCTGTGCAGGCCAGTAAAGTTCCTCCACCCCAAATTTGCTTATTCGTGTCTGTATGGACCTTGCTTTGTGCACTGGTGTGCAGTCATGTTGGAACAGAAAGGGGCCATCCCCAAACTGTTACTACAAAGTTGGGAGCATGACATTTTCCAAAATGTCTTGGTATGTTGACACCTTAAGAGCTCCCTTCCCTGGAGCTAAGGGGCCAAGCCCAAGCCCTAAAAAACAACCCCACACCATAATCTCTCCTCCACCAAATGATTTTGCACAAAGCAAGGTCCATAAAGACATGTGTGAGTGGGTTTGGGGTGGAGGCACTTGACTGAGTCCTGACCTCAACCCGATAGAACATCTTTGGGATGAATTAAAGCGGAGACTGCAAACCAGGCCTTCTTGTCCAACATCAGTGCCTGACCTCACAAATGCATTCTGGAAGAATGGGCAAACATTCCCATAGACACACTCCTAAACTTTGTGGACAGCCTTCCCAGAAGAGTTGACGCTGTTATAGCTGCAAAGGGTGGGCCAACTCAATATTGAGCCCTACAGACTAAGACTGGGATGCCATTAAAGTTCTGTGTGTGTGTAAAGGCAGGCGTCCCAATACTTTTGATAATACAGTGTAGAAGTGAAGCTTCCTTTTCTGCTAGAGGCCCTAAAAATTTTGAAGCAATCTTTTTTTTTTTGTTCAACTGGTGGATCCAAATACAAAAAGTCAAGACAGATATACTACTATTTTAGTTTAGGCCTTTGCATACCAGTGTACTACAGCGTTCACCTATGGAAGGACCATGTTTACCCGCACAGGGATGTGGGTACACAGCCTTGAATGCAGATATAGTATGCGTTAGGAGCCATGCACCTGCACCTTCATGGATGTCACAGGAACCTGTGCACAGTGCCGATCCTGACCTCCCTGGGGCCCTAAGCAAAATTCTGCTAAGGGGCCCTCTACCTGACCCATGATGCTGTGAGCTATGTAAACCATTTGCCATTGCCACACAGTCACACCTGACACTTCAGTGTTCCCAATACAATCCTTACTCCTTTAACCCCTTCCATACCGGGCCATTGGAAAATGACGCCGGCAGGAACCCTGTCTCCCTCCGGGTGAACGTCATATGATGTCCTGGGTTTGAGGAGGGATATCTGAATGATGCCTGCAGCTAGAGGCATCATTCAGATATCCTTTTTTTCAGCTGGCGATCCTGCGCACCATAAGAATGATCATAGCGGCGGTTCCTCCGCTTGATCGTTCTTATAGGCGGCGGGAGGGGACATCCCTCCCCCTCCCGCCGCCATCCGGTGCTTCTCCGGGCTCTCCCGTGCGATCGGGGACCCGGAGAGAATCGTCGGCGCCGGTGGTGGGTCACGTGATGAGCATAGAGATGACTGGTAACCAGATGGTCACCAGTCATCTCTATGATCATCGGAGGCCCGGGCGCGATGTGATGACGTCACGCCCGGGTCCTCAAATGTAAACAAAGCCGCCATTGCGGCTGTAAGTATGAGATCAGTGAAAAAAAATTCACGATCTCATGCTTTCCAGCCTGGAGGAGAGATGTGGGGTCTTATTGACCCCGCATCTCTCCATAAAGAGGACCTGTCACACACATTCCTATTACAAGGGATGTTTACATTCCTTGTAATAGGAATAAAAGTGTAAAAAATAAAAAAAAAAGTGTAAAAAAAAAAGTAAAAATAAAAAAAAAAAGTAAAAAAAATAAAAAAAAAAAATAATTTTTTTTTTAAAACGCCCGTCCCCAATAGCTCGCGCTTAGAAGCGAACACACATGTAAGTCCCGCCCGCAGAGGCGTTGCTAGGGGGGTGCGGGGGGTGCGGTCCGCCCCCGGGTGACACCCGCTAGAGGGCTGACACCCTCCTTTTTTTTTTTTTTTTTTTTTTTTAATTTTTTTTAATTTTTTTTTTTTTTTTTTTTACAGCTGACCCATTCATTGATTAATTTCACCCCGCTGGGCTGGAAGCCTGGAACAACACCTCCAGCACCGCGGCAGCGCCTGGTGTGTGTCCTCCGGCTCCTTATTCTTCCTATTCCTAAATTCCAATGTCATGGACATAAAGTCTGCAAAGTACTTTGGAATCATGTTTGATAGCACACCCGACATATCACATACTGACCAGATGTCCGAAGTGATCAGATATGTGAACATCAAGAATAGGAAAGTTGAAGTAAAAGAAGTGTTTCTAGGATTTTTCCCTTTAAAGGGGAAAAAAGCTGCTGATCTCAGTGTGGATATCTTTAAAAAATTAGAGAGTGATGGACTGGACATAATGATGTGTCGTGCTCAGGGTTATGATAATGCTGCTACTATGGCTGGAATTCATGGAGGTGTACAATCCATTATTAGGGAAAAATGGACCATTCACTGAACTTGTGCGGTCAGCACTCTTTTGCTGAGAATGCTTCATGTGTGACATTTTTTGGAACACTTCAGTCAATGTTTTCTTTTTTTGCTGCTTCCACCCATCGATGGGATGTGTTAATTCACCATACTGGAGTGTCAGTGAAAAGATTATCAACAACACGCTGGAGTGCTCATCATGCTGCAGTTAAGCCAGTAAAAGAAAAATTGAATATGTTTGTGTCTGCAATCGAAGCGCTTTGTGATCCTTCTGAAAATATGGACACAAGAGGAGCAGCAGAATGTCTACTGCCTGCTGTCTGTGATTTTACGTTTTTGTGCTACCTATACTTCTGGGGTGATGTACTTCAAGAAGTTGATGTTACACAACAGTACCTGCAGACCAAAGGCTTAAGTCTGGACAAGGTGGTGACAAAGCTAGAGTCACTAAGACTTTTTCTGTTTGAAGAGCGCAGTCACCTAGTGGAACATGCAATTAAGCAGGCACATTTAAAATCTAAAGAATATGGAATTGCCGTAGAGAGAAGAGCCAGGTTTAAGAAGAGGATGGCAGGGGAACAGGCACGTGATGCTGGAGGCATAAGTCTACAAGACGAGAACAAGAGGGCAATGCTTGAGTGCATTGATCGCTTCCATTCTGAACTCCAGATCAGATTAAGAGCCATCATGGAAGTTGCAGCCATGTTTGAGGCTGTTCAAGCAAAGAGTCTCATATATGAAACTGAAGAAACATTAAAGGTGTCCATTCCAAAACTGACCACTTTTTATGACGAAATATCTGAGAGTGAGCTGTTAATGGAAATACCCAGACTGAGGAGACATCTCAAAGCAGCCAAGATCAACCTAGAAGAAGTCAAAGATTGGTCGGTTTTACAAGTTTTGACCTTCATAGCAGAATGGGACTTCATTGAATCTCTTCCAACCCTTTCACTATGTCTAAAAATATTTCTGACAATCTGTGTGTCTGTGGCTTCATGCGAGAGGAGCTTTTCAAAGTTGAAGCTGATAAAAAACTATTTGCGTTCAACGATGGGACAGGCAAGGCTTTCTGATCTTGCAATATTATCAGTTGAAAGTGAACTAGCGAAATGTATTGATTTTGATGATGTTGTTCACAATTTTGCAGCTGTCAAGGCTAGAAAAGCAAAGTTTTGATTTAGATGTTAACTAAATGCTTTCATATTTGTTCCTGTTTTTGTGTTATTTATTTATTAATTCAGTAAAGTTTAAAGTTAAAATAAATACAGTTCTTTAACAGTTTAAGCTTTGATTTCTATTATTTTCATATGATTTTGTTATTCAAATTTGCTAGTTGATTGATAGTTATTAACGGCACTACTGTTGCCAATATATGCAGTGTTATTAGGGTGAAAAAAATTATTGGGGGGGGGGGTGACACCATGTTATACCGCACCAGGTGACACCAACCCTAGTGACGCCACTGCCCGCCCGCATATGTAAACGCCTTTCAAACCACATATATGAGGTATCGCCGCGTGCGTTAGAGCACGTGCAACAATTCTAGCACTAGACCTCCTCTGTAACTCTAACCTGGTAACCTGTAAAAATTTTCAAAGCGTCGCCTATGGAGATTTTTAAGTACCGAAGTTTGGCGCCATTCCATGAGTGTGCGCAATTTTAAAGCGTGACATGTTAGGTATCTTTTTACTCGGTGTAACATAAGCTTTCATATTTTACAAAAAAATTGGGCTAACTTGTTATTTTTTAATTCATGAAACCATTTTTTTCCCCAAAAAAGGCATTTGAAAAATTTTGCGCAAATACCGTGCAAGATAAAAAATTGCAACGACCGTCATTTTATTCCCTAGGGTGTCTGCTAAAAAAAACATCTATAATGTTTGTGGGTTCTGAGTAATTTTCTAGCAAAAGAATGATGATTTGTACATGTAGGAGAGAAGTGCCAGAATAGGCCCGGTATTGAAGTGGTATAAAAAGCCCTGTATGGAAATGGTTAAACAAAACAGTCAAAGAATAAGTACAACAATATAGAACAGAATGAGGTTCAAACAAACAATATTTATTGAATACACATTGTCTGAGACTAGATAATCAGTGTCTTAAAAGTATATATAATGTGTACTTTGATGAGGAGTGCCATCATTCACGCCCATATATTGTTGCCTACAGTCTGTCTGGTCTTCACATATATTTCTGCTTGAAAAATGCGCGTTTCATTTCATGCAAGCGCCTAACGCATGATAACACACCCGACGCAGTTATTTTTTCCAAGCTGCAGTAAACAAACACCGTTGCACTTTGTCGTTTATCAAACTTAATAAATAATTGTATTTTACTCTCACTTTTGTCAGGCACAAAGTCACAAAACACAGCCCTGGAAGTGACTGACATTAGCAGCTAGACACAGACCAAGAGATGCACTGCCTGCCTGCCCAGCTAGGTTAGCAAGACCGAAAAAACACAATAAAAATGCACATAAACATAACTCTACTTTGCTGACATCAAACTTGGAGAGGAGAGAACACAAGTTTACCTTATTGTTGTTCCCGCAATTCACTCTTATGATGTTTTTTTTCCTGTTTTCGTGACCAGAAGGATAGTTTTGCTTCATTTTGTCATGGATTTTGTAAACATTAATTGACGCGCTATGTCACGAGGGGGAGGCGGGGCCTCGAGTAATTTGCGGGGCCCTACGCAGCTTGTGTAGTGAGCGTATAGGGTGGATTGGCTCTGCCTGTGCATCTCCGTGCAGGACAACATGGCCCTCATTAGGGAGTATGCTGTAGTAAATCCATGTGAATGAGGCCTGATACATCTATTACTTTATTATGTGTTTTCCTGGATTGTTATATATTAGTGTAGCACACAGATCTTCTCCCCCCTCTTACCTTCCTTTTAGGGGGGGTCAGACACACCATGCCACATGCCCGCGTCCTCTGGATTAGAGGTCAAGCAGTGTTATGTATATATTCTTCCACTGGTTCTCCCCTCTAGACTATAGAGGCAAGTCTTTACCTTTCCCAAAGAAGGTCAATGTCCACACAACACTTCAACTCCAACAAGAGTTTATTTTCTCTTTTTGCTTCAGTAACCAGAAAGTTGAAGAGAGGAAAGGGGTTAGCAGAATAGGATGGATTCAGGCACACTCTTGGCTTCGTCACCACTTGGTCCCGAGTGGGTACAGCTCACCCGAATAGTCACTCAATGGCACTAGCAGCCGGCATGAAGCTCGAACAGTGACTTAGTCCCCTCCAAGGACAAAGTCAAGGAGATCCCTCCTTAAGCAACGACACTCCGCAAGGACAGTCTGCGAAGAAAGGAATCCTTCCCTCCGACAGGTCACCAGGCCTCTCCCGAGACAGCAATCTTGTATTACTCAACTCCTCTACGGGACCGATCCTCCCCTGGTTTCCTCTCAGTCAGAGCGGTCGCCCTGGGCTCCCTGGGTTTCCTTTCTGGTTGTAGACCCAGTTAAAGGTACTGGGCCTACCTGGAACTCCGCAGCCTCGGCCCGAAGGTGCCCGAGACTCCTTAGTCAAAATTGGGAGCACCCCCCCCCCCCTAGAGGGGCACGCTCCTCCAGGTACAGGTCCCCGGGTACTCCTCTGAACAATGGCGTCTGCCCCTTATATACCCTCTCCGGGCATGTACAGCAGGCCGGAACCGCCCACCGCATGGCAGCCGAGAGAGGACATCCAATAGCCACTCCATCACCTGTGGTTCAACCCCGGGTATAAGTGACAGCACCACCTATACGCTTAAAGGGGAACTGCACGCCAGGTGACACAGCAGCAAGGCAGAGTCCAAACAATTAGAAGACCCGAGCCAACTACCGCTCAGGTCACCCCTAAATTTAAGCATAGCGACCCCCCTAAGTAGGGGTCCGCTACATTAGAGAGAACAAAGAAATGAGGGGTGTAAAGCTAGCCAGATCAGCCATTTGAAAGGAATCTCAGACGTTGAACAGCTTTTGATTCTTTCCAAACATTCACAGAATTCTGTTCAGTTACGATTTTTACATAGTTTTTCAAACTTTCTCATCACTATTGTCAAAAATGAATGTTGATTTCACCCCACTAACCATTAGAAATCAAAAAATTATTCAAAAATTTACATTTTACATTTTTTTTTTAACTGGCATATGGCCAGCTTCAAGCACCATACCTAGCCATGTCAGTGAGGAGGAAAATTGTAACAAACAAGAAGGAAAAGAGCCATTGTGGACAACAAGTTCTGCTTTTTGCTCCAGAAATCTCCAATCCAGTGGTCTGTCTCCATCTAGTGGAAGAAGTGCTGCATTGCAGAAATAGCTGAAGGTTTATAGAAGACTTTCTAATTCTTTTTAACACGGAGGAACCCTTGAAATAACTTTAAGGTCTCAGAGAACCCCTGACAATAATAACTTTATCTATAGGTCTCGGAACATTAGCATGAACAGTATGCTGCAATATGAGGATAAATATAAGCATATGGAATGCATAGCTCCCAACTGTCCCTGATTTCTAGGGACTGGCCCTGATTTGGAACAAAGTCCCTCTGTCCTCCTCATTTGTCCCTCATTTTGGTCTGATCTATATAGCTGTATATAAAATGAACTTTTTATCTTTTAACTGCTTGCCGATCAGCCACCGTAGTTTTACTGCTTCAGAATGGCACGGCTGGGCGAAGCAGTTTTACTTTACGTTACTTCGCCTTTTGGCCACTAAGGGCGCCCATGCCCCACTGGAGGCATGCCCGCGCCCCTGTTTTTTCAGATACCTGTTCTTTCAGGGGAGAGGAGACTGAACGTGTGTTCATACAATGTATGAACACCGATCTCTCTCTTCCCCTAGTTAGCCCTATCCCCCCTACAGTTAGAACACAGTGAGGGAACACAGTTAACTCCTTGATCGCCCCCTATTGTTAACCCCTTCACATTTTTTTTACTAGTAATAGCAGCGATCTGCGATTTTTATCGGGACTGCGATATTGCGGAGGACACATCGGACACTTTTGACATATTTTTGGGACCATTGACAACTATGCAACGATACAAGGACAAAAGCGGCGCCTTCTAAGCGTAGCAGTTAAACTGTTTAATAGAAAATTGTATGTAGTAAAAACACTCACAAACGAGCAATAAAGATAGGCATGTCTAGTAATGTCATCATCCGCGCTGTCCCGGGAGGCTGCCTGGTGCCTGATGTCAGTGGCAGAGGTGTTTGTGTATCCTTCCTTGTTCCAGGAACGGTGGTGGAACCCAGCGCTCTCGGCAAACGGGGACAGAAGACGTGGAACACAGGAGCATAGCAGCGATGTCGTCACTTCCGGGTACAGGGTCAGGGGGGAGGTGCACGCGTTCGAAGCATGCGTGCTTCTTCCTCAGGCTCCGCTGGGGCCATCTTTGAAGAGGGTTGTTATACTGAACTCGGTGCTGCCTGACTGGCTAAATAGGTAACCATGGAAACCTACCTATTTAGCCAGTCAGGTAGCACCGAGTTCAGTATAACAACCCTCTTCAAAGATGGCCCCAGCAGAGCCTGAGGAAGAAGCATGCATGCTTTGAACGCACGCACCTCCCCGCTGACCCTGTACCCGGAAGTGACGACATCACTACTGTGCTCCTGTGTTCCACGTCTTCCGCCCCCATTTGCCGAAAGCGCTGGGTTCCACCACCATTACCGGCATACCTCCCAACTTTGTAAAGTCCCTTCGTGGGACATTCTGATGTCCCCTCTCCCCTGCCAACCAGAGTTGTTGAGCGTGGGGGGGGGGTGCGGGACATTGGCAAAAAAAAACGGGAATTGCCACCAGAAGGGTTTGGGGCGCGGCGGGGGGCCGCCGATCGGGGGGGGGCATAATAGTGCGCCGATCGCGCGGGGGGGGGGCTCTTACCTAATGCTGCTGCTCCTCTTCTTCTCTTCATGTTTCCTGCTGTGCGGGAAACATGATAGTCTCGCGGGAGTGCGGGAAGGAGGAGCCTCTGCGGGTAAAACCCGCACAATCCGTGCCAGTTGGGAGGTATGATTACCGGAACAAGGAAGGATACACAGACACCTCTGCCACCGACATCAGGCAGCCTCCCGGGACAGCGCGGATGATGACGTTACTAGACATGCCTACCTTTATCGCTCATTTGTGAGTGTTTTTATTACATACAATTTTCTATTCAACAGTTTAACTGCTACCCTTAGAAGGCGCCACTTTTGTCCTTGTGTTTATGTTTCAGATCACCTTCTATCTGCAAGCTGGCAGCCTTCTTTGACATTAGCATCTTTTTCAGCACTTTTATAAACTAATTGTCATGGACACAATTACTGCCCCTCTTTGAACGTTTCCGATTGATTCCCCTCCTGTATATTTATATAGTCTTGTCTTACTGCACCTCCACCCAGAGTGCGCTTAATTCATCTATTGTCAATTATGCAACGATTAGTGCTATAAAAATGCACTGATTACTGTATAAATGTCACTGCCATTTATACAGTAATGGTGCTTGAGAAAAACTATCCTAATTATAAAATTGAATAGGACAGAAACTCCAGACACCACATACCACCAAGAGCACATGTGTAGCATAGTACAATGCATAGAAGATGAAGAGTTTCTGGTGGTAGGAGGCATTAATGTTATCTACAATTCCCAGGAGCATAACTAAAGCTGGTCATACATGGATCCCTGCTGAACCAGCCGAGATGCGATCCATCTATGGGCAAGCTGATTGGACCTAAGTCGATCGATCGAATTGGGTACAACTAGCCTGTTGGATATTTTACATAGCCGTTAGCAGTAATCATTGTGTTCTGCTGCCAAGGAAGGTTCTCCACAACCCCCCTCGCCAGCAGAACACATTAGCTCTGCGAGAGGCATTCCCCAACAACACTGACTGTTGATTGGGGAATCAAGCAATTATCTTTCTATTCACCTGTGGTGTAAGGAAAGATAATCAAATCATCTATGGGCTTCTTAAAGGGCCCATGGCTAGATTCCTACTCCATTGATGGTTTCTATTACCCCATGCCAACAAAATGAAGCCTCTGGGTTCCATATGACATCCATAACACTCATCTCTGGATAAATAACAAACTCATAGGGGGTGATTTACTAAAGACCTGCGCCTGTGGTGCAGTGGAGAAATTGGAGCAATTGCACAAAAAACGGGACTCGACACATTTATCAAAAATGATGGTGCACTTATATGCACCAAACCATATTTACATAGGAAGCGCTGTTGCGCACTTGCGCAATCTTTCGCGCCTACCATTAGCAAGCGCAGCCAATGTAATCTTCAACATTAGTGTCTGAATACTGTAGATAACTTTACTAGTTTAACATCTTCTGTTACCAGGCTAAAAAGTATGTATATAATATTGTTTAAATGCACAAATTCTGTCCAGAACATGTAGATCTGTCTTACAACTAATCAAGCCTTTTTACGCCCTTCTTTCAGCTTACTGAACTGCACATGTGCATTGACAAAGCACACCGTTTTATGCTCACCTGACAGGGCGCACACGCTTTAGCTTGTTAAATATGTGTGTTGCACACGGGCGCATCTGCGTTCTCCAGAGTGCACAACTGCTTATACATTGAGCTTGTGCTCATTGTAATGCTGATCAAGTGATCATGTTAATGGCTTTTCCTTATCACATGGAGAATATTGCTTCCACTTTTATTCCTTTCATTCACTTCTTTTTGAAACCACTCAATAATCATTCTAGAGATCTTCCTCCTATCAACAACTGTGCAGATGTTTACTGGACTTGTAATTGTGCATTTTATGGTGATAGTCTATAATCATTGGTGGAGCCAAAACTTCCATGAAAACATCTTCTCAATACATGTCTGTGTATTGTGCATTCTGGACAATTCTTTCCCCATACACTGTCCAATCTGATTGGATGACATTTAAATACACCACCATTTAATTTCCCATACACTATCCAATCTGATTGGATGACATTTAAATCCACTCATTTCTCTGAGCAAGTCATTTCCGCATACACTGTCCAATCAGATTGGACAATGTATGGGGAAATTAATTGGTGGTGGATTTAAATGTCATCCAATCAGATTGGACAGTGTATGGGAAATGAATTGGTGGTGGATTTAAATGTCATCCAATCAGATTGGACAGTGTATGGGGAAATTAATTGGTGGTGGATTTAAATGTCATCCAATCAGATTGGACAGTGTATGGGGAAAGAATTGTCCAGAATGCACAATACACAGACATGTATTGAGAAGATGTTTTCATGGAAGTTTTGGCTCCACCAATGATTATAGACTATCACCATAAAATGCTCAATTACAAGTCCAGTAAACATCTGCACAGTTGTTGATAGGAGGAAGATCTCTAGAATGAATATTGAGTGGTTTCAAAAAGAAATGAATGAAAGGAATAAAAGTGGAAGCAATATTCTCCATGTGAGAAGGAAAAGCTCATTAACATGATCAGCATTACAATGAGCACAAGCCCAATGTATGTTTTATATTTAAGAATGTGTCTGCGCTAGTGATGAGCCGAACACCCCCGGGTTCGGTTCGCACCAGAACCCGCGAACGGACCGAAAGTTCGTACGAACATTAGAACCCTATTAAATACAATGGATGCGAACGTTCGAATTCTAAAGTGCTAATTATAACAACTATTATGCATGTTATTGTCCTAAAAAGGGTTTGGGAACCCGGGTTCTGCACCAGGGGACATGTATCAATGCAAAAAGAAGTTTTAAAAACGGTCGTTTTTCGGGAGCAGTCATTTTAATGATGCATAAAGTGAAAAAAAAAAAGTCAAATATTCCTTTAAATATCGTACCTGGGGAGTGTCTAAAGTATGCCTGTGAAGTGCCACGTGTTTCCCGTGTTTAGAACTGTCCCTGCACAAAATGACACTTCTAAAGGAAAAAAAAGCCATTTAAAACTGCTTGCGGCTTTAATGTAATGTCTGGTCCCGGTAATATGGATGAAAATCTTTAAGAAAAATGGCATAGCTACCCCATGACCCCCCCCCCACCCCAGCCCATTACCAGCCCCTTTGGGTCTTGTATGGATATTAAGGGGAACCCCGCACATAAAATAAAAAAGGCCCTATATACTCTGAACAGCCGTATACAGGCGGTGCATACAAGACAGGGACTGTAGGTTTGTTCTTATGTAGAATCTGTTTGTAATTTTGAACAGGTACATTGTTGAAGTGTAGCTCCAGCCCAAAAATCTATTTTTAAACTTTTTGGAAAACATAGGTAAGGGTTATCACCCCTGTAACATTTGTTTTGCTGTCTGTGCCCCTGTTCAGAACATTTCACCTCACTTTCCGTCCCAATGACAACTGTTTTTGAAATGTGGTGTTTTTCTTGAAACAAGGATTGCTGATAAAGCATCAGTACAGAGGAGACACCTTTCTCCCATATTTATTCTTACAGGAGAGAATTTTCCTTCCTAGTGGTAGATTTCCTATCACTTCCTGTTGTCTTCTTGCGTTTGCAAGTAGGAGTCATTTGTAAGTTGGATGTTTGAAAGTAGGGACCTGCCGTATATACTCTGCAGAAATAGGCCCCTTAGTTGTTGGTGTTGGCACAACACTGTAAGCACTCACAGTTACTCTTGGTTGGTGCTGGAACGCCCTGCTGTCAACTATTATATCAGGAATTTTAATTACATATAATTGTTGAACAGTGGTAGTAAAAATTGGGCCTTTGATGGTGGTGCTGGTGCCACAACACTGTAAGCCCTGACAGTTACTCTTGGTGGGTGCAGCAATGGGCCCTGCTGTGAATTATTAGATCAAGAATTGTAATTGCATGCCCCTGTTGAACAGGGGCTGAAAAATTGGGCCTTTCGTGGTGGTGGTGGTGGTGGTGGTGTTGCCACAACACTGTAAGCCCTCAGAGTTACTCTTGGTGGGTGCAGCAATGGGCCCTGCTGTGAATTATTAGATCAAGAATTGTAATTACATGCCCCTTTTGAACAGGGGCTGAAAAATTGGGCCTTTCGTGGTGGTGGTGGTGGTGGTGGCGTTGCCACAACACTGTAAGCCCTCAGAGTTACTCTTGGTGGGTGCAGCAATGGGCCCTGCTGTGAATTATTAGATCAAGAATTGTAATTACATGCCCCTTTTGAACAGGGGCTGAAAAATTGGGCCTTTCGTGGTGGTGGTGGTGGTGGTGGTGGTGGTGGCGTTGCCACAACACTGTAAGCCCTCAGAGTTACTCTTGGTGGGTGCAGCAATGGGCCCTGCTGTGAATTATTAGATCAAGAATTGTAATTGCATGCCCCTGTTGAACAGGGGCTGAAAAATTGGGCCTTAGGCACTGGTGGCACAACACTACAACCCCTCACAGATACTGTACTTGGAGCACAGCAATGAGCCCTGTTGCAAAGTATTGCTTCAAAAATTGTAATGACACGCCCCTGTTAAACAGGGGCTGAAAAATTGGGCCTTAGGCACTGGTGCCACAACACTCCAACCCCTCACAGATACTGTACTTGGAGCACAGCAATGAGCCCTATGGCAAATTATTGCTAAAAAAATTGTAATTACACGCCCCTGTAAAACAGGGGCTGAAAAATTGGGCCTTAGCCACTGGTGGCGGCACCCATAAACAAAAATGATCTTCCAAGCTATCATCATCGATCGTATCATTGAGGACTCGGAGGAGGAGGATAGCCAGTCAACATAACAGCACAGGCACTCAGCATCAGCATCAGTCTTGAAGGGATGTGACATGTTAAAATCAATTAGTCTGTTATATCAGCATCAGGTGTGTGGTAGCTGGTGGTGATCCAAGACTGGTTCATCTTGATGAAAGTCAGTCGATCAACCGAGTCGGTGGACAGGCGCACCCTGTGATCCGTGACAAATCCTCCAGCAGCACTGAATGTGCGTTCCGAAAGAACGCTGGATGCAGGACAGGCCAGTAGCTCAATTGCATACTGTGCAAGCTCTGGCCAGTGATCCATCCTCAAGACCCAGTAAGCCAGAGGATTTTCGGTGGGGAAGGTGTCCAAGTCTGACCTTGCCCCTAGATATTCCTGCACCATGTTTATCAGACGCTGGCGATGGTTGCTGGAACCGATCATACTTTGGGGCTGCGGACTAAAGAATTGTCTGAACGCATCGGTCAGACGGCCACCTTCCCCACCGCTCCTTCTTTGACTGGCCGAAGCCTCAGCAACTCGTTGTCCAGGACCAGGAGTTTGTAACCTCCCAGTCTCTGGGAACGCGTTGCACAGACCTTTCTGCAAGGCCTCCCGGAGTTGTCTCATCCTCTGCTCCCTCTGCGACGGTAACATAAGGTCCGCAACCTTACCCTTGTACCGTGGATCAAGGAGAGTGGCCAGCCAGTAATGGTCCCTCTCCTTGATCCGAAGAATACGAGGATCCTTCCGCAGACTTTGCAGGATCAGGGAGGCCATGCAGCGTAGGTTTGCTGAGGCATTCGCTCCGGAGTCCTCTGGGTCACTAAGGACGACATGATCCGCAGCCACCTCCTCCCAGCCACGTACAAGTCCACTGGTTTCTTGGGACTGTAAATCATCCCTAAAAGACTGCTGCTGATGATGCTGAGTGCCAGCCTCCACCTCCATGCTGACACAATCCTCCTCCTCCTCCTCCTCCTCCTCCTCCTCCTCCTCCTCTTCCTGTGCGATGGGTGGGACAGAAGGAACACTGTCTGGGTAAAGGGGGCCTTGAGAGGCAAGGAAGTCCTCCTCTTCCTGCCTCTGTTCTGCCTCAAGTGCCCTGTCCATTATTCCAAGCGTGTGCTCCAACAGGTGGACAAGAGGTACAGTGTCACTGATGCATGCACTGTCACTGCTCACCATCCTCGTGGCCTCCTCAAATGGTGCCAGGACAGTGCATGCATCCCTGATCATGCCCCACTGGCGTGGAGAAAAAAAACCAAGGTCCCCTGACCCTGTCCTGGTGCCGTAGTCGCACAGGTACTCATTAATGGCCCTCTGCTGCGTGTGCAGCCACTGCAGCTTGGCCAACGTTGAGTTCCACCTGGTGGGCATGTCACATATAAGGCGGTTCTTGGGCAGGTTCAACTCCTTTTGCAGCTCAGCCAGGCGAGCACTGGCATTATAAGATCTGCGGAAATGCACACAGACTTTCCTGGCCTGCCTCAGGACATCCTGTAAGCCCGGGTACCTGCCCAAGAACCGCTGCACCACCAGGTTAAGGACGTGAGCCACACAGGGCACATGGGTCAGTTGTCCCTGTCGGAGGGCGGAGAGGAGGTTGGTGCCATTGTCGCAAACCACCATTCCTGGCTTAAGCTGGCGTGGCGTCAACCACCTCTCGGCCTGGCCCTGCAGAGCAGACAGGACCTCTGCCCCAGTGTGGCTTCTGTCCCCCAAACACACCAGCGCAAGCACGGCATGGCATCTTTTTGCCTGCGTACTTGCGTAGCCCCTTGAACGCCTACGGAGCACCGCTGGTTCCGAGGACAAACCACAGGAAGAGGCCATGGAGGAAGAAGAAGAGGAGGGGGTGGAGGAGAGAGGTGTGTCACAACCAGTAGTAGCATTTTGGAGGCGTGGCGGTGGAACAACCTCCAACACTACTGCACCTTGTCCTGCATCCTTCCCAGCTGCCAAAAGAGTGACCCAATGGGCCGTGAAAGAAAGGTAACGTCCCTGTCCATGCCTGCTGGACCATGAGTCAGCGGTAATATGCACCTTACCGCTGACCGCCCTGTCCAGCGAGGCCAAGACATTGCCTTCCACATGCCGGTAGAGAGCCGGAATAGCCTTCCGTGAGAAAAAGTGGCGTTTGGGAACCTGCCACTGAGGAACCGCACATTGCACAAACTCACGGAAGGGGGCCGAGTCTACCAACTGAAAAGGCAGCAGTTGAAGCGCTAGCAATTTAGCCAAGCTAGCATTCAACCGCTGGGCATGTGGATGGCTGGGAGTGAACTTCTTTCGACGGTCCAGCAGCTGGGGCAGGGAAATTTGCCTGCTAGAATCGGACGTCGGTGTACTGCTAGCAGAGTGGCCGCAAGTACTTGGCTGTGACACACCTAATTCTACACCTTCATTCCTCTCAGTGCATGTTTCAGAGAGGACTGAAGTTATAGTGGGGTTGGAGATCCCAGCTGATGCGGTGCAAGGAGAGGTCCGCTTTGTTCTTTGGTGTGGGTCTTTGAGGTAGGCTTGCCAACGAGCTGCATGGCAGGTCAACATATGTCTGGTCAGGCATGTGGTACCCAAGAGGCTGATGTTTTGGCCACGCGATATACGCTTGAGACATATGTTGCAAACAGCAGCTGTGCGATCTGATGCACTAGCCTCAAAAAAGGCCCACACCAAAGAACTTTTTGAATGACGGGCAGAGGCAGCGCCCTGCACAGGCGGAGCTCTGCGGTGTGATTCCGTCGGTGTACTGCCCTTACGCTGGCCACCAAAGGGCATCCTGCCTCGTTGGAGATGTGCCTCCTCCTCATCCTCCTCCTCCTCTCTCCTATTAGGCACCCACGTGGAGTCAGTGACCTCATCATCCCCTCCCTCCTCATCACTGGAGCCAATCTGGCAGTATGCTGCAGCTGCTGGAACATGACTGCCAGATTGGTGTCCTTCTTGAGCATCCCCTCTGTCTGCTCTCACGCTACTGCCTTCCTGTAGCTGGGTTTCATCATCAGACCCTTCGAAACGCTGGGCATCCTCCTGGAGCATGTACCCAACACTGTGCTCAAACAGTTCGGGGGACTCCTCAGGAGGAGGACATGGTGGGTCTAGGGAAGGAGTGACTGATGATGAGTCTGACATTGATACCAGGGAAGAGGACGCTTTGGCAGCTGCTTTTCCAGTACCCTGAGCCTGGGTGAGAGAGGATGAGGAGGAGGAGGGCTTGGTCATCCACTCTACCAAGTCTTCGGCATGATGTGGCTCAACATGTCCAGCTGCCGAAAAGAAGGACAAGCGTGTCCCATGGCCATGTGCTGATGACAATGCACCGCGTCCACGACCAGCACTGTTGCCCCCAGACACAGAGCCTGCTTGCCCTCTTTTATTGCCTCCTGACTGTCTGCCTCTCCTTGTTTTCCTTCCAGACATTCTAATAGATGGCCTGCAGGGAGATGGGAAAAAAGCAATAAGGGCTACCTTCAGGTGTCCTTCTCTGTCCCTTTACTTAAGGATTTCTAAATATGGTTGAGGATGATTGCTTTTGCACAGAATAGCACAACGACAATTTCCCTGACTGTCCAAAAAAACAAGGATTTCAAAGATGGTTGATGAGGAATGCTTTAGCACACTATAGCACAAGGAGAATTTCCCTCACTGTCCTTCCCTGTCCCTAGAAACAAGGATTCGCACAGTAAAACACACTGACACTCTCCCTACCTATAGTTTTCTGTCCCTAGAAAAAATGTTTTTTTAAAGCACACTATAGCACAAGGAGAATTCCCTCACTGTCCTTCCCTGTCCCTAGAAACAAGGATTCGCACAGTAAAACACACTGACACTCTCCCTACCTATAGTTTTCTGTCCCTAGAAAAAATGTTTTTTTAAAGCACACTATAGCACAAGGAGAATTCCCTCACTTTCCTTCTTTGTCCCTAGAAACAAGGATTATCACAGTGAAAGAAACTGACACTCTCCCTACCTATAGTTTTCTGTCCCTAGAAAAAATGTTTTTTTAAAGCACACTATAGCACAAGGAGAATTCCCTCACTGTCCTTCCCTGTCCCTAGAAACAAGGATTCGCACAGTAAAACACACTGACACTCTCCCTACCTATAGTTTTCTGTCCCTAGAAAAAATGTTTTTTTAAAGCACACTATAGCACAAGGAGAATTCCCTCACTGTCCTTCCCTGTCCCTAGAAACAAGGATTCGCACAGTAAAAGACACTGACACTCTCCCTACCTATAGTTTTCTGTCCCTAGAAAAAATGTTTTTTTAAAGCACACTATAGCACAAGGAGAATTCCCTCACTGTCCTTCCCTGTCCCTAGAAACAAGGATTTGCACAGTAAAAGACACTGACACTCTCCCTACCTATAGTTTTCTGTCCCTAGAAAAAATGTTTTTTTAAAGCACACTATAGCACAAGGAGAATTTCCCTCACTTTCCTTCTTTGTCCCTAGAAACAAGGATTATCACAGTGAAAGAAACTGACACTCTTCCTACCTATAGTTTTCTGTCCCTAGAAAAAATGTTTTTTTAAAGCACACTATAGCACAAGGAGAATTCCCTCACTGTCCTTCCCTGTCCCTAGAAACAAGGATTCGCACAGTAAAACACACTGACACTCTCCCT
Organism: Rana muscosa; assembly: GCA_029206835.1. NCBI lineage: Eukaryota > Metazoa > Chordata > Amphibia > Anura > Ranidae > Rana > Rana muscosa. The sequence continues at coordinate 484,983,802 of CM055118.1, forward strand.
ACCTATAGTTTTCTGTCCCTAGAAAAAATGTTTTTTTAAAGCACACTATAGCACAAGGAGAATTTCCCTCACTTTCCTTCTTTGTCCCTAGAAACAAGGATTATCACAGTGAAAGAAACTGACACTCTTCCTACCTATAGTTTTCTGTCCCTAGAAAAAATGTTTTTTTAAAGCACACTATAGCACAAGGAGAATTCCCTCACTGTCCTTCCCTGTCCCTAGAAACAAGGATTCGCACAGTAAAACACACTGACACTCTCCCTACCTATAGTTTTCTGTCCCTAGAAAAAATGTTTTTTTAAAGCACACTATAGCACAAGGAGAATTCCATCACTGTCCTTCCCTGTCCCTAGAAACAAGGATTCGCACAGTAAAACACACTGACACTCTCCCTACCTATAGTTTTCTGTCCCTAGAAAAAATGTTTTTTTAAAGCACACTATAGCACAAGGAGAATTCCCTCACTGTCCTTCCCTGTCCCTAGAAACAAGGATTCGCACAGTAAAACACACTGACACTCTCCCTACCTATCCTTCTCTTTCCCTAAACTAAAGGAATCCAGGTTAAGCAAGAAAAAAATAAATGTCACTGTCCCTGCCTATGCTTCTCTTTCCCTGCTCCGGAACACACTACACTAGGCCGCCGTGCTGGCGGCCTTTTATAGTGTGGGGCGTGTACTAAACACCCTCAGCAATAATTGGCCACAGGCATCCTGCCTGTGGCCAATCATTGCTCTCCTCGCTGCCGGCGCTGTGATTGGCCAAGCATGCGGGGTCACAGTGCATGCTTGGCCAATCACAGCGCCTGGATGACACTGCGATGGCGTAGTGCATTGTGGGCCGTTCGCGTCACTCGAATTTGGCGCGAACGGCCCAAATCGTTCGATCTTCGTCGAACGATCGAACAGCCGATGTTCGAGTCGAACGTATGTTCGACTCGAACACGAAGCTCATCCCTAGTCTGCGCCCGTAAGCGCAACGATTCCACGAATCCGGCGCAAGTCAACAGCATGCACCACGTCGCAATAATTATTCCTGCCCGCGCAAATGCGCCAACATTTTCTTAAATCAGCCCCATAGTGTGGTATATTCACTTCTCTAGGTGAACTGTCTTTCCTCCCTTAGTAAATGAGCCAACCATTCTCAATGAACACATACCCGCTGGAAACATCAGAACCCACCAACATCAGGTTGGTAAATGCAATTTAACAGATCAACAGCTCATTCATAATTAGTCAAAAGGTGAAGGGATAATATGTTATTATGAACACTGTTTTTGCTTTATACACCCCATATTCCCCAGTAGGAAAGTTGTATCAGGATTCTGTGGAGCCCTAGGGTTCTTCTAGAATTGGCTAAGGGTTCCACTAGGGTTGGCTAAGGGTTCCACTAGAGTTGGCTAGGGGTTCCTCTAGCAATGAGCAATTTCTGACTTTTAGATAAGTAATTACTGAGACCAGTCATTTTTTAGCTGTCTATAAAAGGGGGAGGCATACCAGCCGACCACCAATGTAAGGAGAATTCTTCCTATGGACCACAATTGTAACCCCTCTCCCAATGACCACCAACATAAGTGAATCCTTCTCCTATTGATCCCCAATCTAAAGGTAGGTACATGCTATGAGAAAATCAGGTGAATGATCGTCCGGTTTTCCTCAATGATTCACAGCAAGTTGGAACCAAGGATGGAAATAATGTAGGTAAATTCTTGTGCAATTCTTTTTTTTGTTGTTTATTGTTTCTGATCATGCGCAATCTTTCATATCTGATTTTTCTCGTACGAAAACCCGTACAAAAAAAGTACACCTTAAATGAAAATTGTTCATTCTGTTCATGAACAGGAAAAAAAATGGAGTTTTTCCCTTCGGAAATTTTCATTTGGAAAGTCCGATTCAGATGTAGAAAGTTGTGTATACACTATACGAAATTTGAACAATCGTTCTTCTTAAGGAATTTTTCTTCCAATTTAGTGTGTACTCAACTTAGGGGTCACCATACTTGTTACAATATAATTATACAATATTTATACAATCAAATTTCGGTTTATCAAAACTCAGTACTATGAGGACCTATCTAATCTATCCAATCAATTTGTATACAATCAGACAGGCCCTTGAACTACATAGTTGTTGGTCGTTCTAAAGGAGATAGTACAATCAGATTGTAACATGGTATGCCTAAGAGGCCCATCTCCAATGGCCACCAGTTGGACAGCGCATCTCACTAACCACCAATGAAAGGTGGCACTACACCAACCACTACTGTAAAGGACCACTTCACTTCCCACCAATGTTAGGGGGCTCTTTTCAATTGACCATCAAGCATTTCCCCACCACCACAATGAACTGCAGTTTTCAGTGCCTGCATTTACTTTTTAAACATTATTGTTTCATTGCATTACCATTAAAATAATGTTGTTGTATAGAGCAGCTCTGTATGTTAAATATGCTAAGTATGCCACATTCCCATACCTCTCAACTTTTCAAGATGGGTATGAGGGATACCTATTAGCAAAAGTATGCAGGCATAGGACACACCCCCTGCCACGCTCCCTTAAAGGAGAATTATACAAAGAAATGATTAGTTAAACCCACAAGTGCCTTTTTTTTACCACTACTATTCTTTTATATTGGCATTTGAAATTTACAGCCATTTAGAAATTAGATGAAAGATGCCTTTGCAATTGGTAGTCAGTGTAGATATGAGATCAATTTGCTATTGCTCAAGGAACCCCAAGCAACCTCAGGAGAAACCCTAGGCTTCCATTAACCAGATGTTGAGAAAGGCTGGTCTACAATATGGCGTCATCTTCTTGTAGTCTTTTGACTGCCTAGGTGTGCATTCCATTTCATGTGCGCTGCTAGTTGGGGTGGCCCACAGCCTTACTTCCATAACATGTACCGTATATACTCGAGTATAAGCCGACCCGAGTATAAGCCGAGGTACCTAATGTTACCACAAAAAACTGGGAAAACTTACTGACTTGGGTATAAGCCGAGGGTCAACAATGCCCATTTGCACGCCTCACTGTGCCCATTGCAACTTCACTAAGCCCATTGTCACTGCCCATTGCCACCTTACTGTGCCCATCCTCACTGTTCCCATCCTTACTGTGCCCATCCTCACTGTTCCTCACTGTTCCCATCCTCACTGTTCCTCACCTCACTGTTCCTCTCCTCACTGTTCCTATCCTCACTGTTCCTATCCTCACTGTTCCCTAGCTCACTGTTTAAATTGAACATTGTAAATTGTACCTGAAAAAAAATTGAGAGGCTGCGGCGTCCATCGTTTAAAACTTGCGGTTTCTTCCTCCTCCCTTCCGTGATAGGCGTTTTCTAAGCACACAGTTCCGCCTATCACGAACGTTCTCTCATCCTCAGTTTCCCAGCAGACGTCTGTGATTAGCGGAACACTGAACACAGTGTCTGCTGGGATGGGTGAGGATGAGAGAACGTTCGTGATAGGCGATTCTCAGCAGACACTCTCCGCCTATCACGGAAGGGACCAGGAAGAGACCGCGAGATTTAAACGATGGACGCCGCAGCCTCTCAACTTTTTTTTAGGTACAATTTACAATGTTAAATTTCGCTGACTCGAGTATAAGCCGAGGGGGGGACTTTCAGCCCCAAAAAAAGGGCTGAAAATCTCGGCTTATACTCAAGTATATACGGTAATCACTATAGAGAGGGCAAGGGATGGCATCAATGACGAAGAGAAGGAGGAGAATGTAATATTGCTACATTGTATATTTACTATTTATATCCTTTTGTACATACCTCAATTCCAACTTACTCTGGGACAAACAGTGATCGTGTCCTCTACTGAGCCAGTGAGGCCAGGTGGTAAAGCACAAATGCAGTCTTCTCCCTATAGGCCATCATTTAAAATTAAGTTCTGGGTAGGCTCCTGCTTCTGCATTGGGCCACTTCTGCTTTATTAGGAGGAGTTAAAAAGAGTAATGCAAAGAGGGCTGCTAAGCGTTGATAATTTAAAAATAAAAACCTACGTTAGACTTACCGGTAACGGTATTTCTACGAACCTTCCAGGACGGCACACCTGAGAGATAAGGGCTCCTCCCTACAGGAAACTCAATCATTTGACAACTTGTTATAAGGCCCCACCCTTCCCCTTGATCCCCAGTATGCAAAAAAAATAATCCTGAACTGGTTCACAAGGGACATAGCTCCATATAGGTACTAACCACCTAGCGTTTAGCTTATTTTTCCCTCCACATAGGGTGGGAAATAGGCCTGCCGTCCTGGAAGGTTCATAGAAATACCGTTACCGGTAAGTCTAACGTAGGTTTTCTCCTATCACCTTCCAGGACGGCACACCTGAGAGGATAATCAAGTAACCACAGGCCTACCTTCAGGGTGGGACCACAGCTTGTAGGACCTTCCGGCTGAAGGCCAAGTCTTGCCGTGACAACACTTCCACACAATAGTGCTTCAGGAACGTATGTTGACTAGACCAGGTGGTCGTGCTACGGATTTGTTCCCAGGAGGCCCCTGCTTTTTCAGCCCAGGAAGCTGCTAGTGATCTGGTTGAATGAGTTTTGACTTTAGCTTCTCTGATCCATCTGGAAACTGAGGCCTTAGAGGCCTGAAGTCCCTTCCTAGGCCCAGTGTACAAAATGAGTAGGTGATTGGATCTCCTAAAAATGTTGGTATTTCTAGATAGGTAAGGAGACACCTTCTTACATCAAGACAATGAAATTTATTTTCTTTCTCATTTTTTGGTTTATCACAAAAGGACGGCAATAATATGTCTTGCGTCCTATGAAATAAGGATGCCACTTTTGGTAGATACAAAGGATCTGCTCTGAGGGTGACTCTGTCTGGCTGTACCAGTAGGAATGGTTCCTTCATGAATAGTCCCTGCAAATCCCTACCCTCCTGGCTATAGTAATAGCTAACAAAAATGCTATTTTTAAAGTTAGAAACTTAAAAGGAACCTCTTCTATAGGTTCAAACGGGTGTTTAGATAATGCCTCTAACACCGTAGTCAAGTCCCAAGGTGGAAAACTACCTCTAATGCCGCGTACACACGATCGTTTTTCACGTCGTTAAAAATGCCATTTTTTAAATTGGGCATTAAAAACGATTGTGTGTAGGCTCCAGAGCATTTTTAACGACGTGAAAAATGGCCTAAAAAAAATAAGAACCTGCTCCATTTAATCACGTCGTTTTTCACGTCGTTTTTTTTAACGACGTGAAAAACGGTAGTGTGTATGCTTTTACGAGGGGAAAAAAAAACGCGCATGCTCAGAATCAAGTATGAGACGGGAGCGCTCGTTCTGGTAAAACTAGCATTCATAATGGAGATAGCACATTGGTCACGCTGTAACGGACTGAAAAGCACGAGGCTGAAAAGCGCGAATCGTCACTCAACAAACTTTACTAACATGAAGGGTGGCGCCATTCGAACGGAACTTCCCCTTTATAGTGCCGTCGTACGTGTTGTACGTCACTGCGCTCTGCTCAAGCGTTTTTTTTTAATGAACGTGTGCATGCAAGACAGGCTTGAGAGGAAACAAGAAAAATCACGTCGAGAAAAACGTCATTTTTGAAAATGACATTAAAAACGATCGTGTGTACGCGGCATAAGGACCAGGGAAACTCTTTCCCTTGCTAACAGAAAACGCTTAATGAGGTCCTCTTTTGCCAGTCTTTTCTCAAGATAGACTGAGAGGGCCGCTATTTTAACCCGAAGGGTACTGACAGTTAGGCCTTTGTCTACTCCGTCTTGGAGGAACTCCAGGATAACCGGCACAGAAGTGGAGGTCATCTGTCTTTCTTTACCCCAGGAGCAGAAAGTCTTCCAAACTTTTAAGTAGATTTTTTTAGTTACTAGTTTTCTACTCAGAAGAAGAGTACTTATTACTTTCTCTGAGCAGCCTTTGCGTTTCAAGATCTGGTGCTCAGTAACCAGGCCGTCAACTGGAAAAATTACGGTTTCGGGTGTAGTACTGGCCCCTGTCTGAGAAGATCTGTCCTGTACGGGAGCTTCAATGGTTCCGCTACTGCCATGGATCTCAGGCTTGCAAACCAAGCTCTCCTTGGCCACCAGGGTGCTATCAGGAGGATCTGACCTGGTGATCTGCTGGACTTCTGAAGGACCTGTGGAATCAAGGCCAAGGGCGGGAAGGCGTATGCCAGCCTGTAATTCCAGGTCTGAGTCCGTGCATCTAGACCTTCCGATTCCTTCTCTTGGGAAATTGAGAAATATCTTTTTACTTTCCTGTTTTGCCGGTTGGCAAATAGGTCTATTTCCGGATTTCCAAAGCACTGTACCAGGTTTAGAAATACCTCTGGATATAGTTCCCAATCCCCTTGCCTTATCGTCTGACGGCTGAGGAAGTCTGCCTCGGTATTGCTTATCCCCTTTATGTGGATGGAGGAAATGGAGAGGACCTTTTCCTCTGCCCAATCCAGAATCTCTTTGGATAGTTCCAATAGGGGTCTGGATCTGGTGCCTCCCTGGTGACTCAGCTTACTTGAACCTCCTTGCCCGTGATGTTCTCCTGAAAGGCTTTTAGGGCTTCCCCTACTGCTTTGAGCTCCCTGTAGTTGGATGACATTCGACTTAGCGAGTTGTTCCATTGCCCCTGGGCTACTTCCTTTCCTAGGTGGGCTCCCCACCCCCAGGAACTGGCATCGGTAGTGACCTTTACCGGACTTCACTGGGCCCAAGGTCTGCCTCCTTTTAGGTTCTTGGGAATTGTCCACCACTCCAAGGAGGACAGGACCTGAGGGGTTAGCAGTATCTCCTGATCCAAGGACTCCTTCTTTCTGTCCCATGAGGACAGGAAGAAGAAATGAAGCGTCCTTGAGTGGAGTTGTGCCCAGACTATTGCTGGTATACTTGCTGACATTAGGCCTAGAGTTCTTAATACTTCCCTTCTGGAATGCAACGGGGTCTTTATCGGATCCCCTACTGACAAAGTTAGTTTTGTCACTTTGTCTTCTGGTAAGAAGAGCTTCCGCAGCCTGGTGTCCACAATGTAGCCCAGAAAGGTCTTGACCTGTTCTGGTACGAGGGAGGATTTTTCTGTATTGATTATCCAACCCAGACTTTCCAGGACTGAAATTGCTTTGTTGGTATGTGACCTGACCAGGGGGGCAGTTTGTCCGGAGATCAGTAGATCGTCCAGGTAAGGTATTAGAGATATACCCTGGAGATGTAAAAAGGCTACTACCTCGGCTAGGATTTTTGTAAAAATCCTTGGACTGGCTGTTAGCCCAAATGGGAGGGCTCTGAATTGCCAGTGAAAAATCTCTCCTTTGACTACTACCGCGAACCTCAAGTATGCCTGATGTTCCACGTGAATTGGCACGTGCAGGTAGGCATCCTTGAGATCCAAGGTCGTCATGAATGCTTCTTTCATGAGGTTTTTGCGTACCGTGTAGCTACTGTCCATAGTAAACTTTTTGTATTCCAGATACCTGTTCAGGTTTCTTAAGTTTACTATTAGTCTGTACTTCCCTGATGGTTTGCGAACAACAAATACGTGGGAATAGAATCCTTGGTATTGTTGTTCTTTTGGTACTGGTACCACCACGTGCTGTTGTACCAATTCCTGTATACCTTCCAGGAAGGCAGATCTCTTTAAGGCATCCATGGGGGGATGTGTCAGAGTGATCATAGAGGGGGGCTTTGTCAGAAATTCCAACCGATAACCTTCTCGCAGGATCTGGCAAATGTAGGTGCTGTCCGAATTTTTTTCCCAATGAGGAACAAAATGGGACAGTCGACCCCCCACTCTGATCTTGTGGTCACATCGACTCTTTTGTACCAACTTTGGGGGAGGTAAACAGAAGATTATTCCTTTACTTTCCCCTGCCAAAACCCCAGCGTTTGTGGGGTTCCTTTTTGGTTCTATACTGTTGTTGCCCCGGAGGGCCTCGAAAAAATCTTTTAATTTTTTATTTTTGGGGTTTTACTGGAAACTTTTTACCCTTTTCGGATGACCTTGACAAGCACATCGTCTAGGCCCTGTCCAAACAACAGTGAACCTTGAAAGGGAAGGCCACATAGTTTACCTTTGGATGTTATATCTCCTTCCCAAACTTTAATCCAGACAGCTCTCCTAGCTGAATTGATTAAAGCTGCTGTTTTAGCTGAAGCTCTTGCGGACTCAAGATCTTTAAAGGGATTGGGGGGTGTGTCCGGACGTGAGCAGGGAATGACGTGCTTTGGAGAAGCTCCGCTGGCCCTGACACAACCCATAGCCATCAGCAGCCAGCGTTTTCATATCCAGCCACCAAACCCTCCATCCTGAACCCTAAGCTCTCCCTGAGCAGGATTATACCTGTACTGTATATACCAGTACGCGCTGCAATCCATCCCGCAGCCGTACCCATTCATGTCTGACCTGCCGCCATCTTGAGGCCTGCGGGGACTCCGAATCCCCGGCGCTCGAGTACCGCGGCCACGAGACGAGCGGTGAACACTCCAGGATACACCCAAATCAGCTTCCCTGGACTGGCGGGACAGACCTGGGGAGATCCGAAGACCGGCAGAGGCATCCTGTGGTGGACGGCGTGCTGTGTATAGAGGTGAGCGGCGGCCATCTTGCTACACCCTGGGCACACAAGTAGCCTCTCCATCCCCCATAAACTACAACCAAGCCCTGCAGCGCCAAAATAACATCCCGACCACAAGGGGGGAGACCCGGGCTGCGGATTAGAGGAACTTGCCTAACCCTAGTGATCACCAAGTCCCTGTCCCCATAGACACCTATAACGGCCATCTTGCTACACCCAGCAGCAGTGTAACTGGGACTCCATTAATTCTTATAAATCACTACCCAGCAGATTGGTCTACCAAGATCAGTCCCCATCATTAGCTCCCCTTACTTATTACTTCAAAAGACGCTGCTTTCTGCATCACTACACTCCTAGGAGCGGCCATCTTGCTACACCCCATTAACCTGTTCTCCCGGGTTCCTAATTGTTTAACTCTTACTCTGATGGCCCCGCACCCCCCTCATCAGGAAGTACATATTATCGTAGTCCTGTAATGAGTCATTAACCTGTGATACACGAGACAGGATGTACTAAAAGACATAATAAAGGGGACGCATACGCGGCTCGTAAGATGGCGGACGCACTTGACTAGAGCCCCGGCCTCACCTCCTGCATCCGAAGCTCCCGCTCCGCTACACTAGAGACTTTTGCTCTGGGAGCCACCTCCACTGCACCTGGAACCCCTCAGCTACCTGCCGAACGTTGTATGGGTAAGATCGGTGACCAGAGGCGCATATACCAGACCCGATCCTCACAGGCCGCATCACAGCCTGCGCGCCACATGGAGAAATACCTGCTTAGGCCGCAATCCCCGGCTTCAATTTCTACGGCAGACGTCGCGGATCAGCCAGACGCACTCCCACTGGTCGATCCCTCATTGCTTATAGATAACCCCCCTGCCTTCTCACACAACAGCTCCTCGCAGCAGCCTCCAATGACGTCCCTGGTAACAGTAGATGTCCTGGACCTGAAACTGCAGACATTACTCCAGAGTATCACTCACAACGTTGCAAAGGAGGTTAATAAACTAGCTCACGAACTGAGAGGGGAGATTGACCAGCTGGGGCAAAGAACAGACACCCTTGAAACAAAACTAGATGATGTGGTGAATTATGTGCAAGCCTTAGAAGAGGAGAATGCTAGCTTAAAGAATGCAGTACTGCAACTGCAGTTGCAGCAAGAAGACCTCGAGAACAGAGAACGTAGGCAGAACCTCCGCATACGAGGAGTCCCTGAGTCTGTTGCTGACAAAGACATTAGGTCATACTTGCTAGCCCTGTTTAACTCCTTGGCTCCCGATATCCCGGACATTGATCTACGCCTTGACAGAGCACACAGATCACTGGCCCCTAAACCCCCTCAGGGTGCTAATCCCAGGGACATCATAGTCCGTTTTCATTTTTACGAAAGCAAAGAGGCCCTGACAATCGCCACAAGAAACAAATCTAGAGTGGACTTTAAGGGGGCAAAGATACAAATCTTCAGCGACCTGTCGCCCATAATGCTTAATAAAAGATGCAACCTTCGCCCTATTACTGCTCACTTACAACACCATCACATACCCTACAGATGGGGCTTTCCCTTTCGTCTGACGGTGACCAAAGATGGCTCGCAACACACCATGAGGGACCTCCAGGAATGTGAGTCTTTTATCAAGAGCCTGGGACTCCCCCCTGTTCCCGAGGAAGATCTGCAAGCCCAATTCCCACCCTCTAGACCTCTGTCAACACCCGGGAAGATGTGGACCCCGGTTCGTCACAGATCCAGGAAAACCACGTTCACCCCACAAAGGAACGCATCTTCTAAAGGCCCCACCTGAAATATCTACGGAACCTCACGTCTGGTGTGTAATCCTTTTTCTCCTTTCCCCCGATCTACTTAGGTCGAAGGGGCCCTGATGTTGGGCCTATGCAATCCATTTGAAAAGTCTCTGGGCTCAGAGACTGTTGTTCTCCCCCCTTCTAACTGTTCATCCGCGGGCGACCGCCCTCCGGGACAACTACAGTTATACGGTTCCCACTTAACTTTTTCTACTATTTTTTACATTTGCTTTTCGGATCAGGTTGAGACCGGCCAGCTCAGCCATGCGGGCTGCTGTGTTTCCCCCACAATGGTCGTGTTTTTTGACCATAATCCCTTGGAGATGAGTTCCTCCTCGGGCACTCTACCTACACGGTATGTCGTTTTTGTTTTACTTTTTCTTTCTTTTTTTTTCCCATGTTTTTTAGGGATCCTTTTTGATCCCACATTTACCTACGTTAGAATTTTCTATTTACGAATGTATGTTATGTTACATGTTTTCATATCATTAGGGCTGCACGGAGGTCTAATTTTTGACCTACTCAGAAATGGTTTCTATGTTTTTACTCCCATGTTCTTCCTATATGGGTTTAAACATACAATTGTATGGAGTCTTTTGTCCACAACATGGTATACGCTTAATGCATTTTACACGAATGTAATGTCCGATTTTTCCCTATTCTGCACCTATGGCAGTTAGTGTCTTCTCATGTAATGTTAAAGGTCTAAATTCCATCCGGAAGAGATGGCTTGCCCTTAAAGAGTTCAAAGCATCTAATGCTGAGGTGATCATGGTCCAGGAGACGCATTTTAAGGCGGGGGGCTCGTTCAAATTTGCTTCTAGGCACTACCCCACAACTTTTGTAGCATCTTCTCCCTCTGGAAAAGCTGGTGTGGCGATTCTCCTTAAATGCTCATCCACCATAAAGGTGAAATCCTCATATTTAGACCCCCAGGGTCGCTTTATTCTCCTGGACTGTGGTCACCTAAATACTTCATTTACTTTAGCGAATGTATATGTTCCCAACACAGGCCAAATTGGTTTTCTTGACACTTTCTTTGAAAAACTTCACAAATATGCCCAACCCTTTCAGATTATTGGGGGAGATTTTAACCTGTGCATGTCTCCAATTAGGGATAGGGCCGCCCTTTTCCAAGATAATCCTCCACTACGGGCACATAAATCTTCCTCCTCGTTCCGCAAAACAATTAGAACAAACAGACTGTTTGATTCTTGGAGGGTAAAACACCCGACAACCAAGCAGTTCACCTTCTTCTCTCCACCCCACAAGCTGTACACGAGAATTGACTATTTTTTCATCTCTGCACCCCTATTGCCATACCTGGTAGACACCAACATTCTCCCACTTACATGGTCAGACCATGCCCCCATCACTATAGACCTCTTATTGTCCTCACCCACGCCTAGGAAATGTCATTGGCGCCTTAACGAGTCACTCCTAAACTTACCTGAGACCCACCTACCACTACAAAACAAACTGAACGAATATTTTCAGATAAATAAAGACTCGGTGTTGGAGATCTTCGTTCTGTGGGAGGCACATAAAGCGTTCTTCAGAGGTTAATGTATCGCAACTGGATCTCGCCTTAAAAAAGACCGTGCTTTGCAGAGATCGACTTTATTGACTCAATTATTAGAAGCTGAACAAAAACTTCTCAGACGCCCCACGATGGAGGGTCTCCGAGCCGTAACAGCACTAAGAAATCGAATAAAAACACTAGATTCGGCAAGAATCACTAAATCCATGCTTTGGTCAAAGCAAAAATTTTATGAATTCGCCAATAGACCCCATAGAATGCTTGTCAAAATTCTGAAACCACGCCCCCAATCCTCTTTACCCGACTTCTTAATACAACATGACGGTAAGCCCACATATTGCCTTAGAATTATGACTAGTGTATTTGGAGACTTCTATAAGAAACTATATAACTGCCTATTCACAGTCCCGACCACTCAATTCACACAAGACAAGTTTAACAATTTTATGGACTCTTAAGCTTCTCACTCTGTCCTCAGACGATCGCTCAGGACTAAACGCACACATATCAGTTGAAGAGATCACTGAAGTTGTTAAACAGCTACCGACTAATAAATCCCCAGGGCCGGATGGTCTTCCCTACTCCTATTATAAAAAATTCCTCCCCAACATTTTGCCCTACATGGAAAAACGTTATGCCTCTTTAATGAACGGGAAAATCCCCCACGCTCAATTTCTACATGCGTTCATCACGGTGATCCCCAAACCAGGGAAAGACCCATCCCTACCTGACAACTACCGCCCCATAGCTCTCCTAAATTCTGACTACAAAATTTTTACAAAAATACTTGCCAATAGACTGTCCCTGCTCCTCCCCAAACTAATCCACAGAGACCAAGTCGGTTTTGTGCCTTCCAGACATGCTGGGGACAATACTAGATGAACCGTAGATTTAATAGACCTCCTGACCAAAACCAAGAGACCGGCTATAATTCTCAGTTTAGACGCACAAAAAGCGGTTGACCGCCTAAATTGGTCATTTATGTTCGCTACGCTTTCAAGATTTGGATTCTCGGGTCTCTTTATACAAGCATTAAAGGCACTATACTCTACTCCTACGTCTCAGGTACAGCTGGCCTCCCACACCTTAACATCATTCCCCCTTAGCAACGGTACTAGGCAAGGTTGCCCACTATCGCCCTTGCTCTTTATTTTAAGCCTTGAGCCCTTGGCAGCAGCCATACGCATTCATCCAGACATTAGGGGAGTGGCGTTGAGGCGTCTGGAATACAAGTTATCTCTCTTCGCGGACGACGTGCTGCTGACCATTACCCACCCACACATTTCTCTCCCTTCGCTCCATTCAACCTTACAAACTTTTGGCCATATCTCTGGATTCAAAATGAACTCGACTAAAACTGAAGCTTTACCCATTAATGTCCCGGCTGACCTTCTTCTAACCCTGCAAACCAACTTCAAGTATAGATGGTGCATGCAGTCCCTTAAGTATCTCGGTGTACACTTATCCCGATCGTACTCAACTCTCTACCAAAAAAATGTCCCTCCCCTTTTTTCAGACATCAACAAACTACTTAAAAAATGGACAACACTCCCTATCTCTCTCATTGGTAGAATCAAGGTTTTGAAGATGTCTATTCTCCCCAAGCTGCTGTATATGTTTGAAACACTCCCTGTAGCAATCCCATTGACCCAACTTACGTTACTTCATAGGAATTTTCTGAACTTTATATGGAATAACAAGTCCCACAGGATTGCCAGTTCGGTTCTCCTGGCCCCCCACTCACGTGGGGGTCTGGGGGCACCGGATGTAATCAAATATTATTATGCTACTCACCTTAGAGTCATTTCCTCGTGGACATCTCGTTACGCATCAAACAGATGGTCAGAAATCGAGATAAGTATTACTTCCCCTGCACACCCATGTAGTCTACTTTTGCCCTCTTCAGATAAATTTACATCTCAAATACGGAAGATTTGCCTGAACCCTATGATATTCACACTCTCAATCTGGAAACGCTGCTCAAGTACATATACTCTGTCTTCCCAATGCTCCCCACTGATAAACGTTTTATTTAACCCAAAAATCCCCGACAGCTTATCATATGACTCCATGCTGCCATGGACCCAGGCAGGTATATTTCAACTGCGACATCTGGTGCACCCAGTAACACGCACTTTACTCCCTTTCTCGGACCTGCAAACCAAACATAACATACCGAACACGCTACTCTTTTCTTACTTACAGGTAAAACATTATTTTGCTTCTAGATCACCCCAAATGACCCTGGTTGTTCCTACTGAATTTGAAAAGCTATGCTCATATGGCCCACATGAACCTCAACAAATTTCTTGCATCTACAAGATCCTCCAGAGCACTGATCCCATCTCTGAACAGACCCACTCATATATGAGGAAATGGGCCCAGGTCCTTCATAGTCCTATTTCTATGGCTCAGTGGGGGGCGATATGGGATGCTACCTCTAAAGTCTCCAGATGCGTGGCCCAGAGGGAGACAGCGTACAAAATCTTAATGTTTTGGTACAGGACCCCTGAATTTCTAGCAACTCATAAACTATCTCCATTTAGTCAGTGTTGGAGGTGTGGCTCCTCTTTGGGCTCGCACTTCCACATATTTTGGGAATGCCCTATCTTGGCCCCCTTTTGGACTAAAGTTCATGCCTTGCTGGAAAAGATATTGGAGATCCAGATTCCTTTCCAACCCATACACCTGCTATTAGGCCTACCTCTTCGGAATACCACCAAAGCTATTAACAAACTAATGGCATTCATCTTACTAGCAGCTAAACGAGTAATCCCACAACATTGGCGTTCCACTGTTCCACCTACCTTTACGCAATTCCTTTCTACGGTCACTGATATTCGTAAAATGGAGCACATCACGGCAGTCATAGAAGATGCACTACCAAAATTTGAGGTCATTTGGGAAAAATGGGATACATCGGAATATAATAATTCGGAATACTAGACCCTCAAACCGAGATAGGGAAATGGTCTTTCTGGGTCCCTCACTGACTGTTTGTTTTTTTTTCAGGAAATTTTAGCTCCAGTTTCCATCAATGATTACCTTCGTGCTAACATGATACCTTGATATGCTATTAATAACCCACTATCTTCCCCCTATATGGCCCTTACACTGTCTAATGGTTCACTCGAACAACTTGTCTTCTTTCCTTGTTATGTAACTTTATGTTTGCACTTGCAAAATGTACAATGTTCATACTTGCTGAATGTGAAATATACTTGTAATGCTTCTTGAAAAATTTTCATAAATAAACAATAAAAAAAAAAAAAAAAAAAAAAAAAGGGATTGATGAAGTGGAAACATCCTAGATTCGGATTTTCCCAGCCCCCTATAGACCCTGTCCTGTGCTGAGGTGATTTTAGGGGTTTCTGGGATCTCTTCTGTGGCATAAATTGCCTGTAAGAGTCCATCCAGATCTTCTACAGCAAAGAGGTGTCTCCTTAGTCTAATTTCTTCCTGAGACTGGCTTAAGGATTCTATATCCAACTCCCCCTCTGAGCTGTGACCGGATCTGGCTAAGCTTTCTATCTCCCTCTTTCTTCCTCTGCTTCCTCTATCTGGTCTAGAGGAGGTGGTTGTGAGGGTGGGAGGAGGGCACTGGGTCCCCCTGTAAAGAGGCTTTCTTGGGAAGATGTGCCTTCTCTCAGGGTAAGTTCCTCTGTGTCAGGACCTTGGGAAGCTGACTGTCCAGCGGCTTCACAGAAAGCTATAACTGTTGCCAGCATTTCCGTCTGCATAGATGCAAGGAACTTTTTCATAATTTGCAGAAGCCTCTTTCCCTGCTAAATTATTTATGCATTTATAGCATAAGGCCTTCTGGTGGGACTTGGGGAGTTTATCCCCACAGTTTCCACATCTTTTAGAGGAACTACTCCCTGTTGCAGCAGGAGGTTGTACTGAGGCCTCCTGGGTACCGCTGGGGGTTTCTGAAAGACAAGAGAAATAGTATACATGCATAAACATTGCTTTGTCTTTCCTTAGGACTGCAGGTTTGTACTGGGGAGGGGAAAGGGAAGCGAGTAGTAACGTCCAGTTCCTGTACTGGCTGGTCCCGGGATATCATATCCCTGAGGGCCAGGAACTTTCACTCCCTTTCATCCTCCCTTTCCAAGTGGGTCTTGTACTCACCAGTCCCCGACCTGGATCTGCCTGCAGTCGCAGTGGCCTTCCCTTCCTCTTGCTCCATGAGGAGGTTGGCTGGGTCCTGGGCTGCGAGTACCGCTAGAGAGGCTGGTACTGTTTAGCCGACCGCTTCATGCCGTGTCCGCGCCGCTCTCCACGCTGTCTCCCGGTGTCTATCACTTCCTGGTTGAGCGGTGCCGCCCACTTCCTGTGACGCGCCCGCTCAGAGCGAGGCTTGGAGAACAATGCTTCCTGCTCTGAGAATCCGGAAGT
Source organism: Rana muscosa (assembly GCA_029206835.1). Lineage (NCBI taxonomy): Eukaryota > Metazoa > Chordata > Amphibia > Anura > Ranidae > Rana > Rana muscosa. Next base: position 485,000,087 of record CM055118.1, read on the forward strand.
GAGGAGAGCGACCTGACGGCGGTAATTTTGAACTACAGCGATGGCGCGCACTCCCCACGGCCAGAGTGCTGGTCCATCTTGGGGGCGACCTGTGAGAAAGACCGAAGCCTACAGGTTAGTTCAGCCCTCCCCAGCCTCCCTAAAACCTGTCTCAACAGGGGTACCATCAGACCCTCCCCGGTCTATAGGTTTAAAACAAAACCTTGAATAGGAGAAGAATCCTGAAACCACTTCTAGCACAACTCCAGACGCAGGAGATTCAATACTCCTGGGGTTTCCCAGCGTGTTTAGTGGGTCGAAAGGGAGGACGATCAGCCACCCTGCGATTCCCTGATGAGACTCCTAATTTCTGTAAAAGACTAGACATACCGGAAATTGATATCCCAGGATGGTGGGAAAAAACAGTGGCAAAAGATCTCAGACAAACAACCATGGTCCTCGAAATTGAGGAAAAAATAAAGTGGAGAGTCATCTGAGGAGGGATGGGGAGGATTGGGGGGAGGAGGAGATGGGGGGATACTTGATGGGTCACTAATTTGAAGATTTGAACACTCAGGGGAGCGGAACGGGCAAAGGAGATTTCCCCTTCGGGGGAGGTAGCTGTTTGTGTTCCCGTCCCATCAGTCAGAGCTCAACCTCAAGGGGAGGGAATCCGTAGGCGAGGATGGAGTTGGAGGGCTACGGATTAAGGGGTCTCATTGAGGCCTCATATCCCCATTTGGGAGGGAGGGGGAGGGGGGAGGGGAGGAGGGGGGGTTGCTGAGTGGGAGGGAGTGGAGGGGGGTAGGGTGGGGGGAAATCTCGGGACCTCTAGATAAGATCTTGGATAGTATTTCTAAGGCTCTATATAGTTTATCCAATTCTGGAACATCAAATGTCTAAAATAAGAATTATCTCATATAACATAAGGGGACTCAATGCCCCGGTTAAAAGAGCAAATATAATCCAAGAATTAAGTTCATTGAAGGTGGATATTGCATTTTTACAGGAGACTCACTTTACTAGAAGTATAAATCGTCACATTTTGTCAAAAGAATTCCCTCTGTGGTACTATGGGGACTCACCAATAAGTAGAGCAAAAGGAGTGGCCATTGGGTTTGCCAGGGGGACCAGGTTCACACTAGACGAGAAGAAGGAGGACCCAGAGGGGAGATTCCTGTTTATAAAAGGACAACTGAATGGAGCCGAGATCTCATTGGCAAACGTCTATTGCCCAAATAAAAAGCCGATCCAATTCCTGAATAAGACCATAATAGATTTTATGGATTTTAGGAAAGGGGGGGCAATAATAGATGGAGATTTCAATTTCTGTTTGGAGCCATCGGTTGACAGTACGTCTCCTGCTAAGGGGGTAGGTATGGCCCAGAGAAATAAATTTAAAAAATTATTTTTTCAACACCAACTAGTGGATGCTTGGAGGATACAGCATATTAAGCAACGGGACTATACTTTTTATTCCCCCGCGCATGGGACGTACTCGAGAATCGATTACTTTTTAGTAGAACATAGGCTATTGGATACACTGGAAACCGAAATCGGAATCACAACATTCTCCGACCACGCACCTGTTATACTTCAGTGGAATATTGGGGAAGCACAGGCAAGCAATACTAATTGGAAGTTGAATGAAGAACTATTATGGGATAAAAATACAAGGCAGAGAATAAAAGTGGAATTGGATCAATTCTTTAATGAGAATAGCACCGAAGGGATGTCAGAGGCCATAATTTGGGAAACCCACAAAGTATACATCAGAGGGATATTAATTAAGGAAGGAGCGATTAAAAAGAGAAAGATGAAAGAAAAAAAAACATTACTAATGAGAGAGATTCTGGAGTTAGAACAACAACATAAGAAAACCAAGAAGAAAGACATATTAATAAACCTTAATAGGAAAAGAGAAGAGCTAAGAGAGGTCTACGAACAAGATAATCGGATAGTTTACAACCAATTTAAGAAAGAGAGATATATATGGGGTAATAAACCAGGGAAATACTTGGCGAAAAAACTAAAAAAGGAAAAAAATATTAATTATATTGAGAAAATCCAAAATAAGATGGGAGAACTCAGATATAAAACATCTGAGATTGCCAAGTCTTTCCAGGAATATTACACCCAGTTATACTCAATTAATGCTCAAGACACAAAGGAAGAGACTAAACAAAAAAAAGAGAAATGCAGAACTTATCTCAAAGAAATACTCCTAGACAAAATTTCGGAAGAGAAATTAGAACTTTTAGAAGCACCTATAAGAGAAGATGAGATTATAAAAACCATTCAAGAGTTACCAAATGGGAAAAGCCCCGGGCCAGACGGACTGACGACACTTTATTATAAAATGTTTATGAATCCTTTAGCTCCGAAAATGTGCTCCTATATGAACGGGATAGGTGAAAAGTGGGAGATGCGGAAGGAGGCATTAGATGCTATAATAACAATAATTCCTAAGGAGGGTAAAGATAACACACTATGATCCAGTTTTAGACCTATTTCACTTTTGAACATAGATGCCAAGATTTTTTCCAAGATCCTTGCAAATAGGCTCAAATCCATTATGAAAGATGTTATTCACCCGGATCAAGTGGGATTTATCTTAGGAAGGGAATGTAAAGATAATGGAATAAGATCACTTCTGGCAATTAAGGAAATAAAAGATAGTGGGGCCCCAGGATTACTCCTGTCAATTGACGCGGAGAAAGCCTTCGACCGGATGGATTGGGGCTTTATGCAATCCACGTTGGAGGCTATTGGTATAGGTCCCAGAATGAACAAATGGATTAACTCCTTGTACAATAATCCATCAGCAAGGGTGAAAGTTAATGGGACACTATCCGCACCAATTCAGATGACAAATGGCACCAGACAGGGTTGCCCCCTGTCACCATTACTTTTCGTGTTAGCGCTAGAACCCCTACTGAGGAAAATCAGGCTTGATCCGGAGATAAGTGGGATATGGGTGGGCGAGGATGAGCATAAGCTTGCAGCTTATGCAGATGATGTTTTATTTTATGTTACTCATCCTAAAATAAGTATACCCAAGATCTTAAAAACCCTTAAAGAGTTTGGGGAGAGGTCCAATTTCAAAATAAATCAGACTAAATCAGAAATATTAAGCATGAATATAGATAAGGAAGATAAGATCTTTCTCCAAAAAACCTACTCATTTAAATGGGGGAATAGAACTTTACCCTATTTGGGGGTAAAACTAGCTGCAGATATTGAGATAATCTATAAAGAGAATTATATCCCATTACTTAATGAAATTAAAATCGAACTAAAAAAATTAACACGAGGGCAACTATCATGGATCGGGAGAATAGGAATTCTGAAGATGACCATTCTCCCTAAAATAACCTATATCATGCAGATGCTCCCGATTCCACTACCAAGAGTTTTCCTAAAAAAGATACAATCATTGTTCTCGGCCTTCACTTGGAGCGGGAAAAAAACCACGCACCAAGTGGATGTTACTCACAAAAGATAAAAGCCAAGGAGGATTAGGGGCACCCAATATTAGAGATTACTACAACGCAATAGTCTTAACACGAGTTATAGAATGGGCCAATGAGAATACGGTGAAGAGTTGGGTTAAAATGGAAAATAGAACTAGCAACATGAAATTAGGGAAGGTAATATGGATACCGGCACAATATCGAGAAATGGGTACAAAGACACATGAAATCACTAGAAACGCACTTATAATTTGGGATAGGATACACAAAAAAGAAAACTGGCAGTATAATTCACCTTTTATTCCATTAAAAGACACAGGCTATTTCACACCAGGAAGGGAAAAAAAATTTGGGAATTGGATTATTAATGAAAATGCACGATTAAGGGACGTTATGGTTCAGAATAAATTAATAACTTATCAGGAACTAAAAAAATGCACGGAGTGGAGATTGATTAATGAATGGCGGTATAAACAGCTAAACCATTTTTTTGAACGTTTACCTAAACCCATCAGAGCAATAGACAACCTAAGACCACTTGAGAAATTATGTGAGGCAAAGAAGACGAAAGGAGTAATGTCAAAGATTTATAAGATCCTAAACTCTACAAGAGAAAAAAAACTAGAGGATTTGACATTCATCAAGAAGTGGGAAGAAGAACTGGGATTACAACTACGAGAAAAGGAGATCAAACAAATAATTAATAGGGTCTATTCAACTTCTGTAAACTATAATATAGTTGAAACAAACTACAAATGTCTTGTCAGATGGTATTTTACGCCTGATAGGGTACATAGGTTTTCAATGGAAAAATCAAGGCTATGTTGGCGTGGGTGCCATGGAATCGGAACCATGGCCCACATATGGTGGACGTGCCCAAAAATAAAAAAATATTGGTCAGAAATAAGGAGCACTATCAGGGTCATTACTAATATTGAAATCCCGGACGACCCATGGGGCTGTCTTTTACACGGAATGCGGATGTCAGATAAAGACTACCATAATAGCCTGATCCCACATCTCTTAAATGCAGCTAAGTGGCAAATCCCTAAATATTGGCAAGCTATGGACAGTCCAAATCAGAGGGAATGGTGTAACAAAATAGACGAAACTTACTATCTGGAACACCTAAGATTCAGTGACAGTGAGTCAATGGATTCACTGGACACATTCGATGATAAGTGGAAGGGGTGGATAGCTTTTAAACTTACACTGGGATACTCAGAGATATTAGGTGAATAATATACAACCTAGAATTGGAGATTAAAGTAGTAAATACTATAGAAGAAAGGGATTCAAGGTCAGATCAGAGGTCAGGGGAGGGGGGGAAGGGGGTGAGGGGGGGGAGAAGGGTACACTAGGATGGGAGACTCCTTATGTGTTCATATGTACGGATTAAAGAAACAAATTTTAATTGTTGGTAAACCACACATGATGCGAATCCAAGAAGAGATGACTTTAAGGAATAATACCATGAGATAGTCTCTTGGGGTGATTAAGTCTGAGTGGGAAAAAAAAAAAAAAAACATGTCGCTGTGTTCAAGAGAAACACAATCAATACTGGGGATCAAGGGGAAGAGTGGGGCCTTATAACAAGCTGTCAATTGATTGTGTTTCCTGTAGGGAGGAGCCCTCATCTCTCAGGTGTGCCGTCCTGGAGGGTGATAGGAGAAATTATCCTTTTAAAACTTACAAGCTTCTTGGTTCGGTTGCATGAAGGTCTTGACAAGTTCTGATAGCTTCCCCTACAGGGTTCTTTTCTCATATTAACACACTTATACAAAATATATCTGGTAACACAAAAAATCTAGAATTCATCACTCCACGCTCTTAGTACCTAAATCTAGAGGTGGCTTGATCTCTCAAAGTCAGTGAGTGGTGTGGCCATGTTTTGTGGTTGTTACACACCCATCAAGATTTCAACAACCTCGTCGGTTCATAATCATATTATTGTTATCCGTCCGGTCGAGAGAGGTATCCCTATTGCTCTCATTGTAGACAGACCCCTCTCCGTGTGACTGACTTTTGTTTAGAGGTAACAGCTGGTGACTCACAGGCAGTGTCACGGAGACCTCCCTCTTTCTTCTAGAGGATTCTAGAAGGAGAGGAGAGGTGGAGATTCCTGGGGTGTTCTAAGGAGTAATGATCAATCCCCAACCTGGATTGGCAGGGGGTTGACCTCCTTAAATACCTAGAGTCAGCCCAGCAGGGGAGGAGTTGTCTGGTGAAAGAACTGGGGATGGAGTACTAGGCTGTCGGGGCCTTTGAAGGAGCTCCCCAGTCTGGTGGGGCGACCTTGGGCCTGGAGCTTGGGTGCAGGACGGAGCCCTTCAGGAAAGTGTGAAGGTTCTGGACAGGAGGCATGGGAGGAGCAAGAGAGGACAGCTGGAGCTATTACTGCCAAGCAGGTCTTCAGGAGGGAGCCACCGGTCGCAGCCAGGAGGGCTGGTGAGTGACATGCACAGTCAGGAGGACTGGGGAGGCACGCCTGAGAGGACTGGGAGTGTGCAGTCTGGGATGGGTACAGAGCCAGCATTGAAGACTGTGATGTTACGGGCAGTGGAGTTGGGTACCTGCAGCCAGGAGGGCTGGCAGGGCCTGACGAGTGCGGACTGGGAGCAGTAGTCCATCTGTGGGACAGCTGGCACAAAAGATGTTCTATTTTCTGCTACACCATAGGGGCCCACAGTCCCTGCCTGTAAAGGGCGTTTGCTGAGGCCTGGCTGAGCCAGTGTGGGGCCTAAACATGTGCTAGCTGCTCCTGGGAGTAAAGAGTTGTGCAGGAGGAAGAGAGAGAGCAATAGTCTGCAAGCAAGTTGTGCAGGAGGAGTCTGGTGTAGCAATATGCACAAAGAGTGTATATAGTTCATTCCAATTGATTACTATACAATCTTCCAATTGATTGCTATACCATTCATCTATTGCCTGTTCCATAATTTACTGGGCATCCCGTATATTCCTTTCCCCATCCAAGTTCTGATCCCTAAATAAAAATACAAAACAAGCACATGGACTGTTCATTGTCTCAAAATTGACTGGGAAGTGAATGTCGGGTTGACAGGTGGGCCACAACACTTAGCAGCCCCTATGGGGGTACCGCTACATTTGTGGGACTTTATTATGTGTATCTGTCTGAATATTGACTGCATCAATACCCACTTACTAAAGTAGTTACGCTTCTTTGTTATTTACCTATTGGGAACTTCCCTATCATCTTTTGATACGTATATATATCAGCATATCTATCCTACTTTCACTGAGATGTATTGTAATGTAAATGGATATCTATCTGAGCCTTATGTTCCCTTTTTTTATATGAACTTGTTATAGCAGAATTTTTTTAATAAACAGAGATTAAACATAAAAACATACAAACTAAAAAAATATATATATATATAATTGATCCAAAACTATGATGCCGCGTGCACACGACCGTTTTTAATGACGAGAAAAATGAAATTTTTTAAAATGGTCAATAAAAATGATCGTGTGTGGGCTTCAGAGCATTTTTCACGACGTGAAAAACAGCCATGAAAAAATTGGAACATGCTCTAATTTCTTGTTCATACATCACGGGACACAGAGCGGCATAGTCAATACTATGTGGGTTATATAGAATTACCTTCAGGTGCTGGCACTGGCAACTTCCAAAACAGGAAGTACCCTCCCCTATATAAGCCCCTCCCATCCGGGAGCACCTCAGTTTTTTGCCAGTGTCTAAGGTGTTGGCCAAGGTTAACATGTATTCATCTGGGCTTGTGTACAGGTTCTCTGGGCCTTAGCAAGCTATTCCGGATCCGACCAAAAAAACTTCATAGCTAAACGGTCGGTACCCGGGCCTTGCAGAGAAGAGCAGGGTTTTGCCTGTAATGCCTCTCTTAGGAGGGCTGGACCCTGGGATCCAGAGCTCTGGTCATACCCAAAACCAAGAGGCTATCTGTGCAGGGTGCTATACAGGTCCAGGGGAGTGGAATCCTTGGGAACCCGGTCCCTGAAGGTCTAGTACAATGCCTGCCGTGAGAGGTGAAGTTTGGGCTTCTGTGGACCAAACAAAGTCCTGCGGCGGGGAAAAGGTAAGTGGGGGGCCCCTCAGGAACTTGGTTCTATTGAGGGGACCCCCAAGCCTAATATGTCTTTCTGCCTGTTACCTAAAGGTATTCCCGCTAATAGCTGTATATGCCTAAGAAATCCTAGAAATGTTTTTTCATAAAGGAAGTTTTAAAAACTGTAAACCTAGAAATGTTTTTCATAAAGGAGGTTTTAAAAAAAAAGACAAAAGTGCGGTACCTGTGTTTGTCCACTAGAGGCCGCTGTGGAACGTCTTTTTTTCTTGGGACTATTCCTTCCACGGTGAAAGTCCAGGCAGATGAGTGAGCTCTCTATCAGGGAAGCTGCATTCCTCTGTCATGCTGCCAAGTAGTTTCCTTCCATCCCCGAGTCCTGGTGAAACAGGGACCCTGGCTCCTCTCCCTACATGGCGCCAAGAGCGCACACGTGCACGCGCGCGCGCACACACGCTTTCTTTTTATAAGATTTAGCTTCAAAAAAGGGGGCGGAGCCTGGCGGATGACGCGCTCTGTGCGCCCAGCGCTTCTGCGCATGTGCGGGCGTCCCAGCAAGATAAAAGGACTCAGTCCACGCTGCTTGCTATGGACACAGAGCATGAAAAGGAGCTGGTAGCATGGTATAGGGGCTTACAGCGGGCGGTTGATACAGGCATCCCCAGAAAGACGCATTAGTAGACACCCACTGATGTACATAGCAGCAAATTGCATTAGACTATTTCAGTAAAGGGGTGTATTGCGGCTGGAATACCTCAGCTTTGAACTAAGGAATATGCCGCCTAAAAAACTCAGAGATATACCTCTCAGGAAGTGTAGGGGGTCTCCATCGGGCTCTGAGGATCTGGAGCAGTCATCTGCACCTTCCTCCCCTGAGAAATCAGAGGTTAATACCCATAAGGAACCCCCGGGAGTGCCAGGTACTGCGGCTGTCCTCAGTCCACCTGCTCCTGCATATATAACAGAGGAGGTTTTTGCCTCAACTTTGGAGGGATTGGAGCAGAGATTGGCAGCATTGATCGCTTCTTCTCTACAGGAAAGAAAGCGCGCCAGATCTCCATCCCCTCCATTAGAGTGCCTGTTGGCAGAGCAACAGTCCCAGGAAGGGACTGACCTTCCTGAAGGGGATCAGGAGGAGGTTAACTCTGTTTTTGAGGAATCGACAGTAGATGAACCATTTTCAGCATCACAGACTGAACGATTGTGGGTCCAGACCCTAACTGACATGGTTCGATCTGCATTTAAAATGCCTCTTGTTGAACCATCAACTACTGCTGTCTCCTCGTTGGGGTCGCTAAAAGCTCCCCAGATTAATTGCTCCTTTCCAATTCATCCATTATTGGAAGGACTTATATACCAGGACTGGGAACATCCTGATAAACTATTTGTTCCACCTAAGAAATTTCAGGTGATCTATCCCATGGAGGAAAAATTCTCCCAGAGATGGAATGTTCCTACGGTGGAGGCAGCCATTTCTTCTGTGAACAAATCACTGACATGTCCAGTAGATAATGTTCAAATGTTCAAAGATCCAGTAGATAAAAAATTGGAATCTTTATTAAAATCTGCTTTTTCCACAGCAGGGGCTGTTACACAGCCAGCAGTGGCAGCTATTGGGGTCTGCCAAGCTTTAAAGGATCAAATGAAAATGGTCCTGAGGGATTTGCCAGACCAGCAGGCCCAGGCTCTGGCTGATCTGCCTAGAGCATTATGCTTTGCGGTTGACGCCATCAAGGATTCTATCCATCAGGCCTCCCGCCTCACGCTGTCTTTGGTACATATGAGTAGGCTTCTGTGGCTCAAGAACTGGTCTGCTGAGGCTCCCTGTAAGAAGCTCTTAGTTAGCTTCCCATTTCATGGAGAACGCCTTTTTGGCGAAGACCTGGATAAATATATCCAGAAGATTTCCAGTGGTAAAAGTACTCTCTTACCAATTAAAAAGAGGTCTAGGGGTCCGTCTTTTAAGAGGACTACCTCTCCTATCCCTGGGACGTCTGCTACTAAGCAGTTCCGACGGCCTCCTCGGTCAAACTCAGGAGGTAAAAATCAGGGACAGTCACAGGGTAATAAAAAGCCCTGGATCCGAAGAGGTACTAAACCAGCCTCCAAGTCAAGCCTATGAAGGGCTGCCCCCACTCAAACGGGTGGGGGGAAGACTTCAGTTGTTCACAGAGACCTGGCGGGAGACGATCAAAGACAGATGGGTGCTCTCCGCAGTAACTCGGGGATACAAGTTGGAGTTAAAAGAGTCTCCTCCTTCCCATTTTATGTGGTCAGGCATGCCAAAAGACCCTCTGAAAAGAAGGTGTCTCCTAGTGGCGTTATAACAACTATTGCTCCAAGGAGTAATTATGGAGGTTCCTATGGAAGAGTGGGGGTTGAGTTTCTACTCAAACCTTTTCACAGTCCCGAAACCAAACGGGGACATAAGACCCATATTGGACCTAAAGAGTCTAAACAAATTTCTAAACGTCCGGTCCTTCCGGATGGAGTCGATTCGATCGGTCACCGCTGCCCTACAGGGGGAGGAATGGTTAGCCTCGATCGACATCAAAGATGCTTACTTGCATGTTCCCATCTTTCCAGGTCATCAAAAATTTCTACGCTTTGCAGTAGAAGGGCGCCATTTTCAGTTCAGAGCCTTACCATTCGGTCTGGCCACAGCACCACGAGTGTTCACAAAAATTCTGGCCCCACTGTTGGCCGATCTAAGAACACGAGGTGTAACGATAATGGCATACCTACACGACCTGTTGTTGATGGACCACTCAGTTGCCAAGCTAGAAGTGGTAATTGTCGATACAATCAAGTATCTAGAATCTCACGGTTGGGTCATCAACCTGGACAAGTCAGCCCTACAGCCAGTGAAAAACCTGGTATATCTAGGGCTACGGCTGGATTCAGACCAGAGGAAGATTTTCTTACCTCTAAACAAGGTATCCTCTTTGAGGGGCTTGGTCCGTCTGCTTTGTGCAAAAAGACAGCCGTCCATACGCCTGTGCATGAGGCTGCTAGGAAAGATGGTAGCATCATTCGAAGCTGTGCCATACGCCCAATTCCACTCAAGGAATTTACAGAGGGCCATATTGTCAGCCTGGAACGGAAAAATTCAGGCTCTAGACTTCCCGATGGCTTTGTCCCCTTCCGTTCGGAAGAGTCTCTGCTGGTGGTTGATCCCCCAGAATCTCCAGAAGGGAAAACCCTTCAGTCCGATATCCTGGAAGGTGGTCACTACAGATGCCAGCCTTATAGGCTGGGGGGCAGTACTGGAGCAATGGTCTCTCCAGGGCAGATGGTCAAATGTAGTAAAAACCCTGCCCATCAATCTCTTAGAGATACGAGCAGCCCGGTATGCCCTAGTAGCCTGGGCATCCAGACTCCAAGGGTCCCCTGTCAGACAATGCCACAGCAGTGGCATATATCAATCATCAGGGAGGCACCAGGAGTCGTGCAGTCCAGAGGGAAGTAAGTCACATCCTGGAATGGGCAGAAAAGCATGTCCCATGTATGTCAGCTGTCTTCATTCCAGGGGTGGAGAATTGGAAGGCGGACTTTCTAAGTCGCCAACAGTTATGCCCAGGGGAATGGTCCCTTCATCCCGAGGTCTTCCGAGCAATATGTCAGCGGTGGGGAACACCGGATGTAGATCTGCTAGCATCCAGATTCAACGCAAAGATGGACAGATTTGTCTCCCGGACAAGGGATCCCCTCACTTGCGGCTCGGATGCTCTGGTGTTCCCTTGGAATCAGTTCAGACTGATATATGCATTCCCTCCGCTACAATTGTTGCCTCGACTCCTTCGCAGAGTCAGGTTGGAAAAGAAGCCGGTGATCTTGGTGGCTCCAGCGTGGCCCCGAAGGGCCTGGTACGCGGAGATCATCAAAATGTCTGTGGGGAGTCCTTGGACCCTTCCACGTCGTCCGGACCTGCTTTCGCAAGGGCCGATATACCACACTTCCTTACTAACTCTAAGTTTAACGGCCTGGCTATTGAATCCCACATCCTAAAGAAGAGAGGTCTCTCTAACTCTGTGGTATCAACTATAATCAATGCCAGGAAGCCTGTATCCAGGCAGATCTACTATAGAGTTTGGAAGGCGTACATCACTTGGTGCGAGGCCAGAAAGTGGCATCCACGCAAGTACGCTATAGGCAGAATTCTGGACTTCCTACAGTGGGCTGTAGACAGGAAGTTTGCCTTAAGTACTATCAGGTGTCAGGTTTCGGCCTTATCAATACTATTTCAAAGGCCCCTGGCTATGCATTCACTTGTCAAATCCTTTATGCAAGGGGTGACTCGCATTATTCCACCGATTAAAGCTCCCATATGTCCATGGGATCTAAATTTGGTTCTGTCGGTTCTGCAGAAGCAGCCATTTGAACCTTTGCGGCACATTTCCTTGGTTCTACTCACCAGAAAATTTATATTTTTAGTAGCCATATGCTCGGCTAGAAGAGTGTCGGAAGTAGCCGCCATGTCCTGTAAAGAGCCATATCTGGTTATTCATGAGGACAGAGTAGTATTACGTCCTCACCCAGCCTTTCTTCCTAAGGTGGTATCGAGGTTTCACTTGAACCAGGATGTGGTTCTTCCTTCTTTTCCCCAAACCGAGCTCGGTAGAGGAAAAGTTATTGCATTCTTTGAATGTAGTAAGAGCAGTTAAAGCTTATCTAAAAGCCACTGCTCAGATTCGTAGAACGGATTCTTTGTTTGTTCTGCCGGAAGGCCCCAGAAAGGGTCAGGCAGCATCAAAATCTACTTTAGCCAAGTGGATTCGACAGGTCATTATGCAAGCCTATGGCTTGAGAAGTAGACCGCCTCCGTTCAAAGTTAGGGCGCACTCCACGAGAGCAGTTGGAACTTCATGGGCAGTGCATCACCAGGCCTCCCTGGCTCAAATTTGTAAGGCCGCAACATGGTCTTCAGTACACACGTTTACTAGGTTCTACCAGGTGGACGTTAGAAGTCAGGAGGATGTCGCCTTTGGGCGCAGTGTGTTGCAGGCCGCAAAAGATCCTCATGCCTGATGGCACCCAGCTTATGTATGGTATATCCCCCCCCTCATTTGGCATTGCTTTGGGACGTCCCACATAGTAATGACTATGCCGCTCTGTGTCCCGTGATGTATGAACAAGAAAGTAGGATTTTTAAAACAGCTTACCTGTAAAATCCTTTTCTTGGAGTACATCACGGGACACAGAGCTCCCACCCCTCTTTTGGGGACACGTATTGCTTTGCTACAAAACTGAGGTGCTCCCGGATGGGAGGGGCTTATATAGGGGAGGGTACTTCCTGTTTTGGAAGTTGCCAGTGCCAGCACCTGAAGGTAATTCTATATAACCCACATAGTAATGACTATGCCGCTCTGTGTCCCGTGATGTACTCCAAGAAAAGGATTTTACAGGTAAGCTGTTTTAAAAATCCTACTTTTTCACGTCGTTTTTTACATCGTCGTTTTTCTCGTCATGAAAAACGGGCGTGTTTGTGGGCTTTAACGACGTGAAAAAAAATACGCATGCTCAGAATCAAGTATGAGACGGGAGCGCTCGTTCTGGTAAAACTAGCGTTCGTAATGGAGATAGCACATTCGTCACGCTGTAACGGACTGAAAAGCACAAGGCTGAAAAGCCAGAATCGTCGCTCAACAAACTCTACTAACATGAAGGGTGGCGCCATCCGAATGGAACTTCCCCTTTATAGTGCCGTCGTACGTGTTGTACGTCACCACGCTTTACTCGAACATTTTTTTCCACAATAGTGTGTAGGCAAGGCAGGCTTGAGAGGAAACACGAAAAATCACGTCGAGAAAAATTCAGTTTTTTTCAATGACATTAAAAACGGTCGTGTGTACGCGGCATCACAGCTTTCCTTCAGGGAGGAGATCCAACAAGATCCATCTTAGTAGATGTCTCCGTATATTCATTTGTAATATTTACAGATCTGAACAACCCTGCCATTGAATTAAAAAAAATGCATTACAGTAATTTTTAAGAATATTTGTTGTCGTCAAAGGTTTTTAGGGAATGCTTTGTTATTTGGTTGAGATTTTGTCTATGATGAGGTTGAAGCCAGGGAAAGTTTGCAACATTTATCAGGGAGGTGGAGTAGGCCTCCAAACGTACTCAGAGGTGGACAAGGCATGAAGGAGGGAGAGTTGCGCTATCTGGGCGACTAATAGTAGCTACTTAGGTGTGGGCAGTGGCATTGCTAGGCAGGAGCGGGGGGTGCAGGACGCACCCGGGTGACACCCGCGGGTAGCGGCACCACTAACACCACCCGCTGCCCTGTGCCTTGCACTGTGGCAGTGTCCCTCAGCGGAGCGGAGCCGCCTCCTCCTCCTTTCTGTTTAGATCCACAGAGGAGGAGGAGCTCACACTCGAGGGACGCACACCGCTGTGTGTATCTGCTGTTCTGAGGTCTGTAAGGGGGGCATCTATACTGATGGGGGGTCTGCACTGAGGGGAGGGGGTGTCTACTGCTGGGGGTCTGCACTGAGGGGGGTCTGCACTGAGGGGCGTGTATGTACTGCTGGGGGGTCTACACTGAGGGGAGTGTGTGTACTGATGGGGGGTATGCACTGGGGGGGTGTCTGCACTGAGGTGGGGGTGTCTGCACTGATGGAGGGGTCTGCACGGAGGGGGAGGGTTCTGTACTGCTGGGGGGGAGCGTCTGCACTGGGAGGGTCTGCACTGAGGTGGAGGTGTCTGTACTGATGGGGGGGTCTGCACTGAGGTGGGGGTGTCTGTACTGATGGGGGGTCTGCATTGAGGTGAGGGTGTCTGTACTGATGGAGGGGGGTCTGCACTGAGGTGGGGGTGTCTGTACTGGTGGGGGGGTCTGCACTGAGGGGGTGTCTGTACTGCGGTGGGAGGTTTATACTGAGGGAGGGGGTCGATATTGAGTACTGAGGAGGGACAATAGTTGGTGGTTGAATTATTTCCTGAATGTTTTCAATTTTGTCGATAAAAAAATCTGATAGCTCATTATAGAATTCTTGAGTTTCGTTTGCTGGAGTTTCTAGGCAGGTAGGGTTCATATTCTGAGCGACTAGTTTGAAAAGTTCACAAGGTCGGTTTAGGGCTTTTGAGATGGTGTTTGAGAAATGTTATTTTTTTTTGGTTTGAAGATTGCTTTGTGGTATTTATTAGTGAGTGCTTTGTAGTTTGTGAGGTTTTCCTTGGTTTCCCAGCCCGAATTGTTTATGCAGATGACTGCTCTACATTTCGGAGCGACTGTGTCTGCTGTTTGTAGTAATGCTTTGTTTAAGGAGTTGAGTGTTTGTTCCGTTGATTGGTTTTGATTTAGCATTCCTATGTTTTTTTATAGTCTGGTTTTAAAGAGTTCAGTGTGTAGTTTCTTCTGAGATCTTGTCCAGTGTGTTATTGAGTGTTTCGGTTTTTGGGAGATGGTGTTGGTGGTGATTTTAAATTTGATAGCATGGTGGTCCATCCATGGTAAAGGCATGTTGTCCAGTGTGTTGATGTCCATATTTTGTTTGAAGATGAGGTCAAGAATGTGACCCGAACCAATGCGTAAGGGCATTTATCAGTTGCTGCAGACCTAGTTCTTCCAGTTGGTTGATGCAGGAGGTGGCGATGGGGTCTTGGGTGGAGTTAGCCCAGAGGTTGAAGTCCCTGAGTAACAAAAAGTTTTTGGTTTTCAAGGTGTATGTCGAGATGAGTTCGGTGAAGGGTGTGAGGATATTTGTCTTTGGACCTGGTGGTCTGTAGCATAGCAGTATGTGGATGGTGTCCTGGGGTGTTGTTTGAAGATGCAGAGTGAGTGTCTCCATGAAAGGCAGTGAGTTCTGTAGAGTTGGTTTGATGAGAGAGAGGTGGAATTTGAAGATCACTGCTAGGCCTCCTCCTCGTTGTCCTATTCTATGCTCGGTTAGGATGCAGTAGTTCTCAGGCACCAATTCTGTTAGGATGGTGTTACAGTCAGGTGTTAGCCAGCTTGCCGTGATAAAGAGGCAATCTGTGTTGTTTTGGGTGATGAAGTCGTGGATTTCCTGTTTGTGCTTGACTGCAGATCTGGTGTTGATCAGGACGCATGATAAGTGTTGTAGTTGAAGTGGTACCTTCCTGTTTTTGGTGGTCGATTGATGATTGATCCTTAGTTACATAGTTAGTCAGGTTGAAAAAAGACACAAGTCCATCCAGTTCAACCATAAAAAAAAAAAAGAAATATCGTACAATCCAATATACCCAATTCTATACCCACAGTCGATCCAGAGGAAGGCAAAAAACCCCAGCAGAGCATGATCCAATTTGCTACAGCAGGGGAAAAAATTCCTTCCTGATCCCCCGAGAGGCAATCGGATATTCCCCGGATCAACTTTACCTATAAATGTCAGTACCCAGTTATATTATGTACATTTAAGAAATAATCCAGGCCCTTCTTAAAGCAATCTACTGAGCTGGCCAGAACCACCTCTGCAGGTAGTCTATTCCACATTTTCACAGCTCTTACTGTGAAGAAACCTTTCCGTATTTGGAGGTGAAATCTCTTTTCCTCTAGATGCAAAGAGTGCCCCCTTGTCCTTTGTGTTGACCGTAAAGTGAATAACTTAACAACAAGTTCACTATATGGACCCCTTATATATTTGTACATGTTGATCATATCCCCCCTTAATCTCCTCTTCTCAAGAGTGAATAAATTCAGTTCCTCTAATCTTTCCTCATAGCTGAGCTCCTCCATGACTCTTATCAGTTTGGTTGCCCTTCTCTGCACTTTCTCCAGTTCCCCAATATCCTTTTTGAGAACTGGGGCCCAAAACTGAACTGCATATTCCAGATGAGGTCTTACTAATGATTTGAACAGGGGCAAAATTATATCTCTCTCTCTGGAGACCATACCTCTCTTAATACAAGAAAGGACTTTGCTCGCTTTGGAAACCGCAGCTTGGCATTGCATGCCATTATTGAGCTTATGATCTACCAAAACCCCCAGATCCTTCTCCACTACGGATCCCCCCAGTTGTACTCTCTATAGTATGTATGATGCATTCATATTCTTAGCCCCCAAGTGCATAACTTTACATTTATCAACATTAAACCTCATCTGCCACATAGCCGCCCATATAGACAGAGCATTAAGGTCGGCTTGTAAATTGGCGACATCCTGTAAGGACGTTATTCCACTGCATAGCATGGTGTCATCTGCAAAGACAGAAATGTTACTTTTGATCTCAGACCCAATATCATTTATAAACATATTAAAAAGTAAGGGTCCCAGCACTGAACCTTGGGGTACACCACTGATAACCTTGGACCATTCAGAGTAAGAATCATTAACCACGACTCTCTGAATTCTGTCTTTTAGCCAGTTTTCTATCCATTTACAAACTGATATTTCCAATCCTGTAGACTTTACCTTGCACATGAGCCGTGAGTGGGGAACTGTATCGAACGCTTTTGCTAAATCCAAGTATACCACGTCCACCGCCACTCCTTTGTCCAAGGTCTTACTTACCTCTTCATAAAAAGAAATCAGGTTTGTTTGACAACTTCTGTCTTTCATGAATCCGTGCTGTCTGTTGCTTAAATAGTTTTTTTCCAGCAAGAACTCATCTATGTGGCCTTTTTTAATCTCTCCAGTATCTTCCCAACTATAGAAGTTAAACTAACAGGTCTATAGTTACTTGGTAAAGACTTAATTCCCTTTTTAAACATAGGCACCACATTGGCCCTGCGCCAATCCAGTGGTACTATTCCTGTCATTAATGAGTCCCTAAAAAATAAATACAATGGCTTTGAAATTACAGAGCTCAATTCTTTTAGGATCCGTGGGTGTATGCCATCTGGTCCAGGTGCTTTATCCACCTTTATTCCATCTAAATATTTCTGGACCATATCACTTTTGAGCCATTGTGGATTTGGGGCTGTGTCACTACCACCCTCATTTTGGACATGAGCTCCCCCATGCTCCTTTGTATACACAGAACTGAAGAAAGTATTTAATAAATTAGCCTTCTCTTTGTCCCCCTCTTAGAAGTTGTTCTTTTCGTAGTATTTTTTGGGTGGGGGTTGGTAGTGTTGAGGCGGTATTCCTTAGACTGTGGAGGGTGTCCCCTGAGTATTTAAAGTTGCACATGGTGGGAAAAAGTTGATGGCGAGATGATGATGATCCTGAAGATGCAGCTGATGATAGGGTGGTGGTGGTGATAATGATGATGATGATGATGATGATGATGCGAATAGTGATAATGAAGGTGATGGGACCCAAACTGACCTAACCACCCCCCTGTTGATCCAGAGGAAGGCGAAAAACCCCAACTGAGCCTAGGCCAATTGCTACTGCAGGGGAAAAAATTCCTTCCTGATCCCCCGAGAGGCGATCGGGTGAACCTTGGATCAACTTCCTATGATTGGTGCCCCAATGTACTTACCTGGCCGATAATGGTGCAGGGATGAGGAGGGTGAAGGTGAGGATGATGAGGGGGGGTGAATAAAATGGATGTCAGGGTACTGATAGTGAGAGCGCTTGGATGTACCAAGGTGGCCGCTACTTACCAGGCCGGATCCCTGGATTGTCCTTCAGTTTGCCGATTGTAAGTGGTCCGGCGAGGGTTTACTCGTTGTTAGCCCGTACCAGGTGAGTTCTATGCTTTTTTTTTTCCTGGATGGCTAGTTGGGGTGGTCGGGAGAAAGTACTGCAGCCGCGGCTGGGTGGACCAAGATGGCCTCCGCGGCCAGGGCTAGGCCCGAGCCGCAGTCTGTCCTGGAGAGCCTGGTGGCTACCGGTGCAGCTTTGGGGAGGTCCGCTGATGGCTGGGGGGCTCCGGAGTCGGAGGGAGCACGTGAGCCCACTGGAGAGAGAATTGGGGAGAAAGATAGTGGGATGGCCGGAGCTAGGCCGCAGCCACGGTCTGTCCTGCGGGTCTAGCGGCCTAGAAGAGGGGCGCCTGGATGGCGGCAGGCGGCAACTGCGGGCGGCGAGATGGTGAGGCTGGGGAAGCTGAGCCGGGGTAGAGTGGGGTCCAAGGGAAGCCACAGACCGTCCGGTTCACATTTGCTGGGGGATAGAACTCAGGTAATCCGTGGATGAGTCCTGGATGGCCAGATGGCCAGAGCTCCTGTCACACATGTTCGTTACGCTTGACTGTGTGTGTGGATTGCTCTGTGATCCAGCGCCTTGGTCACATTGCTATACCACAGGCTGCTCTGGCGGGGTGCTATACAGGTCTAAGGCAGTGGACCCTAATAAATTAAAGGGGACCCCGTCCTTGAAGGTCTGGCATGACTCCAAGCCCGCCGTGATTGGGCCACTGTGACAATTCCAGTAGTACCCTGTGGCGGGAATTGTAAGTTAAGAAGATCCTTTGTGGACTTTTTTTTATGAATAGTTTATGTCTCGCCTGTATTTTTCTCCTACCACTAGAGGGCGTGAAGTTACATACCTGGTGTCAGTCTCCAATTCCTGCCTGGTTAAAAAAGGTCTGTCAGCAGCGCTGGTGGTGGAGTTTTGCCTCTCCCTCTCAGTTCGTCAGCCACCTAAGGAGGGGGGGGGGGTTTGTGGTTCCTCCAGCAGTAAGACTCCCCCCCCCAGGGATCCCTGAGTGGATCGCCGCTTGTGCACACGCGTGAAGAGAACCCTTCTTTATGAGAAGGGGCGGGGAACGCTAGCGTGCACGTAGATCGGCGTGCAAGGTGTCCTACGGCGCAGGCGCGAACCGGGAATTGTTATAAACTCAAGCTGTGTAAGTACAGGTGCGCGGACGGAGAGACACACACACACCATTTCACAGGGCATGTATGCGCTGGGGTGCTGGGGACAGGCATTTTTCAAGACTCATTTGTTCAGCATCTGAGCTGTGGCATTTGATAGCAATATGTTAAGATTGCTAAGACTGAGCTCAGCAATAGATGCATAATAATTAGTACCTCTGCTTTGTGCCTAGGACTATGTATTCCCGAAGGAGAGGGGCAAAAACAAGGAGAAGGGGTGCAAAAGCGCAGCGGTCAGGTCCTGGGAACCCAAGTCGCACCTCCACGGCACCTGCTTCCCCTGTAAGTCCTGAAACGGTTGACTAAGCTGAACCCTTGTCAGGCATTGTAGCTACCTCCAACACCCCAGCCTCTGCATATGTCACTAAAGATGACTTGGCTACGGCTCTGGCTGGTTTGGAGGGTAAGTTGGCTAGTTTGATTGCGTCCACCTCCCAGTCCGAAACGTGACACGTCCCCTTCCCCTGCTCCTGGGCCGTTGGCTGTGGATCAGGAGTGGGTAGAGGATTTGCCTTTAGAGGACCCATTGGAAGGGCATGAAGATGGTTCCTCATTAGAGGGCTCATCTCCGGAGGAAGCCTTTGCAACCTCACAGTCTGAAAGGTTGTTAACTCAATCGCTCACTGAGACAGTGCGGATTGGTTATAAGTTGCCCCTAACAGAGTCGGCTGAGGCCCCCTTTTCCTCTCTCAGTTCTCCAAGGCCTCCTCAAGGGGCACATGCTTTTCCTATGCACTTGTTGCTGGAACAGCTTATTTATGCTGACTGGGAATACCCAGACAGGCATTTTTATTCCTCCTAAGAGATTCTCTCAGATTTATCCTATGGAGGAGAAATTCACCAAGAAATGGAGTGTGCCAGCGGTAGATACTGCTGTTTCTTCCCTGAATAAAAGTCTTACTTGTCCAGTCGACAATGTTCAGGTGTTTAAAGGTCCAGCGGATAAAAGACTGGAGTCATTGCTTAAAGCCTCATTTGCTAAGGCCGGTGCAGTTGCACAGCCTGCGATAGCAGCTACAGAAGTATAGAAAACATCTATTGTGGGATTTTTAAGGCAATGAAAACAAAAAAATAGTGAAATTTTTTTTTCATTTATTGTACAAAAAAGTTTATAAATTCATTCATTGAAACTCCATTAGTTAAATATTAAAAATATGAGGATTTGATGATAGCAGCCATTGGCGTCTATCAATTCCTTAAGGATAAGGTGAAACAGGCCATCAGAGGGGAAGAGATCCTGGATCTTCCGGAGCTTCCTAAGGCCTTTGTTTTGCAGTTGACGCCATAAAGGATTCCATCCATCAGACGTCACGTCTCGCTCTTCTGCTGGTACACATGCGAAGAGTGCTATGACTTAAGCTTTGGTCAGCAGAATTACCTTGTAAAAAACTGTTGACTTGGTTTCCTTTTCATGGAGAGCGTTTATTTGAGGATGACTTATACGGGATAAGTACATCCAGAAGATCTCGGGTGGAAAGAGTACCCTTCTTCCTGTCAAGAGAAGAAATAAGCGTCCTTCATTTAAAAGTTCTGCCTCTCCGTCGCCAAGAGAAGGGCCCCAAAGCCAGGCTCAGGGCCAGAAGAAGTCCTGGGGACAAAAATCTGCAAAACAGAGTCCCAAGGCCTACTTATGAAGGGGCGCCCCCGCTCGCACGAGTAGGGGGGAAGGCTCCTGCAGTTTACTATCTCCATAGTTTCTCTAGGTAATAAGCTAGAGTTTCAGGAATTTCCCCTGCCTCGTTTTCTACAATCGAGCATTTCCAAGGATCCGGTAAAAAGGGCTTTATTGTTTCAAGCACTAGACCAGTTGCTGTCGCAAGGGGTGATCATAGAGACCCCCTCAAGAGAACAAGGAATGGGATTTTACTCAAATCTCTTTACAGTACCCAAACCAAACGGGGATGTCAGGCCCATTTTGGATCTCAAGGGTCTGAACCAATTTCTAAACATCCGCTCCTTTCGCATGGAATCAATTCGGTCAGTGGTGTCCTCCCTTCGGGAAGGGGAGTTCTTAGCGTCAATAGACATCAAGGACGCATATCTCCATGTTCCAATTCTTCCTGCTCACCAGAAGTTCCTGCGATTCGCAGTAGAGTAGCAACACTTTCAGTTTGTGGCCTTGGCCTTCGGGTTGGCCACCGCACCACGAGTGTTTACAAAAGTCCTGGCTTTGTTGTTAGCAAGACTAAGAGCCCAGGGTATAGTGGTAAAGGCATACCTAGACGATCTATTACTGATCGAACAGTCCATAGAGGGTCTGGATCGGAGTGTAACCAACACGGTCCGGTATCTCGAGCATCTGGGTTGGATTATCAACCTAGAAAAATCATCCTTACGGCCAGTAAAAAGACTGGAGTACTTGGGTCTGGTGGTAGACACAGCCTACAAGAAGGTGTTATTACCCCAGGCAAAAGTCTGCGTGATAAGAGATCTGGTGCACATGATCAGGACAAGGGAAGAGCCTCCCATCCATCTCTGTATGAGACTGTTAGGGAATATGGTAGCTTCATTCGAAGCAGTCCCTTATGCTCAGTTCCATTTAAGACTGTTGCAAAACAATATCCTGTCTGCCTGGAGCAGAAAAAGCCAGGATTTGGATTGTCCAATGCGTTTGACTGCAAGCGTACGCCAAAGTCTCAAGTGGTGGCTACTAACCGAGAATTTGCAGAAGGGGAAAACCTTCATGCCGATCACTTGGAAAGTAGTGATGACCAATGCCAGCCTTGTAGGCTGGGGAGCAGTACTAGAAAAGAATGCTGTTCAGGGGGAATGGTCAGTCCGAGAAGACCTTGCCCATCAACATTTTAGAAATCTGGGCAGTATGTCTGGCCCTAAGGGCCTGGTCGGGCACACTGCGGGGATACCCTGTCAGGATTCAGTCCGACAATGCCATGGCAGTGGTCTATATCAATCACCAGGGTGGCACCAAGAGTCGGGCGGCTCAGAAAGAGGTAGACCATATTCTGGTTTGGGCAGAGGAACATGTTCCTTGCCTATCTGCGGTGTTCATCCCAGGGGTAGAAAATTGGCAGGCAGACTTCTTAAGCCACCAGTCATTGCTCCCAAGGGAGTGGTCCCTACATCCAGATGTCTTTCTGGCCATTTGCCGGAGATGGGGATCTTTTTGCGTCCAGGTTTAACACGAAACTAGACAAGTTTGTGTCCCGAACAAGGGACCCGCTCGCTTGCGGGACAGATGCATTGGTAACCCCTTGGGATCAGTTTTTTCTGATTTATGCGTTCCCTCCAGTTCAGTTGCTCCCGCGTCTGCTGCGCAGGATCAAAGGGGAACGGAAATGGGTGATCCTAGTGGCCCCGGCGTGGCCCAGGAGGTCCTGGTTTGCGGAGATCGTAAAGATCGCAGTGATAGATCCTTGGGTTTTATCAGCCCGCCAGGATCTGCTGTCACAAGGGCCGGTATTCCACCCTGCCTTACAAAATGCTGAATTTGACAGTTTGGCTGTTGAGGCCCTCGTTCTAAAAGATCAGGGGCTTTTAGGCTCGGTGGTAACCACCCTGATTAATGCTAGGAAGCCGGCTTCTAGAGCTATCTACTATAGGGTCTGGAAGGCCCATGTTTCTTGGTGTGAAAACAAGGGATGGCATCCTCGCAAGTATAGCATAAGCAGAGTTCTAGACTTTCTACAGTTGGGAGTAGAAATGAAGCTAGCCTTGAGTACTATTAAAGGTCAAGTCTCGGCCTTGTCAGTTTTTTTCCAAAAACCTCTTGCTTCTCATGCTCTAGTACAGGCCTTTATGCAAGGTGTAACACACATAAATCCTCCGGTTAAAAATTCAGTAATATGTCACATGTTGAATGCAGCGAAAAGCTGCATATCTTTGTGTTGGAAAGAAACACGAACACCTCCTATCTCTATGTGGCTGAATAAAATCAGAAGAATTTGGATAATGGAAAATTTATGGCCCAGCGATATGGAAAGACAGGAACAAAATAAGGAAATATGGGCACCATGGGAAGAATTCGTAAAATCGGAAGAAGGGAAAACACTATTTTGAGAAGATAGAGAAGAATAAAAGTGAGATCTAGGTTTGGAAGCTTATTGGCATAGACACCTTGCCATCTATTGAAACCAGCAGGCGGAGGTGGGGAGATGGGGGTCTCCCCTTTTCCTTTTTTTTTTTGATTTGTTAATATATTTTTAATTTTTTTATTTATTTATTTTATTTATTTTTCTCTCTGGGGTTAATGGGGATGGGTGCAGGGGAGGGAAGGAAAAAAAATGCAGGCAATTAATCATATATGCTTTATTAATATCATTAAGATAATGTTATCTTTTATGTTTTTGATGATGCCTGTAAGAAAAACATGGAAATAAAGAATTAAAAAAAAAATCCTCCGGTTTAGTCGCCGATCTGTCCAATCTGGTCTTGTCAGTACTTCAGGGGCCTCCCTTTGAGCCGATGTGTGATGCCCCGTTACCCATAGTCACAAGGAAGCTAGTATTTTTGGTTGCGGTAACTTACGCAAGAAGTCTCGGAGTTGGCAGCGTTATCTTGCAGAGAACCATTTCTGGTGGTTCATAAAGACAAGGTGGTGTTACGTCTCCGGCCGTCTTTTCTGCCTAAAGTAGTATCCAGTTTTCATTTGAACCAGGATATTTTGCTGTCTTCATTTTTTCCAGAGCCAAATTCGGCAGTGGAAGTGTCATTACATTCTCTCGATGTAGTTAGAACAGTTAGCTTCTATCTGGAAGCAACTGCTCAGATTCGGAAAACGGATGTGTTGTTCGTGTTGCCAGGAGGCCCCAGGAGGGGACAGGCAGCATCCAAGTCGACCATCTCTAGATGGGTTCTTCAGATTATTACTCAAGCTTATGATTTACAAGGGAAAGTTTCCGTCTCAGAGTGCACTCCACCAGGGCAGTTAGCACTTCTTGGGCAGTGCCTCACCAGGCCTCTATAGCTCAAGTGTGCTAGGCCGCAACTTGGTCATCTGTTCATACATTCACAAAATTTTACCAGGTGGATGTGGGTCACCAGGTCTCTATATCAGGTCACAGGAGGATGCCGCCTTTGGGCTCAGTGTTTTGCAGGCGGCAGTATAGGTCCTCATGTCTGACGGAGGTCTGCTTGATTTGTTGGTGTCTCCCTCCCCTCAGATGGCATTGCTTTGGGACATGTAGTAATTACTGGTGCTCGGTGTCCCGTGATGTACTGTAAAGAAAATAGAATTTTTATAACAGCTTACCTGTAAAATCCTTTTCTTTAACCACTTAAGCCCCGGACCATTTCGGGCCATTAGGACCAGGCCTGTTTTTGGGATTCGGCACTGCGCTGCTTTAACTGTAAATTGTGCGGACATGCAATGTTGTACCCAAATGAAATTTGCGTCCTTTTCTTCCCACAAATAGAGCTTTCTTTTAATGGTATTTGATTGCCTCTGCGATTTTTATTTTTTGCGATATAAACAGAAAAAGACCGAAAATTTTGAAAAAAAATGATATTTTCTACTTTTTGTTATAAGAAAAATCGAATAAACTCAATTTTAGTCATACATTTAGGCCAAAATGTATTCAGCCACATGTCTTTAGTAAAAAAAATGTCAATAAGCGTATATTTATTGGTTTGCGCAAAAGTTATAGCGTTTACAAACTAGGGTACATTTTCTGAAATTTACACAGCTTTAAATTTATGACTGCCTATCTCATTTCTTGAGGTGCTAAAATGGCAGGGCAGTACAAAACCCCCCCAAATGACCCCATTTTGGAAAGTAGACACCCCAAGGAAATTTCTAAGAGGCATGTTGAGCCCATTGAATATTTTTTTTTTTTGTCCCAAGTGATTGAATAATGACAAAAAAATAAATAAAAAATTACAAAAAGTTGTCACTAAATTATATATTGCTCACACATGCCATGGTTATATGTGGAATTGCACCCCAAAATACATTCTGCTGCTTCTCCTGAGTACGGGGATACCACATGTGTGGGACTTTTTGGGAGCCTAGCCGCGTACAGGGCCCCAAAAACCAAGCACCGCCTTCAGGATTTCTAAGGGCGTAAATTTTTGATTTCACTCCTCACTACCTATCACAGTTTCGAAGGCCATAAAATGCCAAAATAGCACAAAACCCCCCCAAATTACCCCATTTTGGAAAGTAGACACCCCAAGCTATTTGCTGAGAGGCATGTTGAGTCCATGGAATATTTTATATTTTGCCACAGGTTGCGGGAATATGACAAACTTTTTTTTTTTTTTTTGCACAAAGTTGTCACTAAATGATATATTGCTCACACATGCCATGGGCATATGTGAAATTACACCCCAAAATACATTCTGCTGCTTCTCCTGAGTACGGGGATACCACATGTGTGGGACTTTTTGGGAGCCTAGCCGCGTACGGGACCCCAAAAACCAAGCACCGCCTTCAAGGTTTCTAAGGGCATAAATTTTTGATTTCGCTCCTCACTACCTATCACAGTTTTGAAGGCCATAAAATGCCAAGATGGCACAAAACCCCCCCAAATGACCCCATTTTGGAAAGTAGACACCCCAAGCTATTTGCTGAGAGGCATGTTGAGCCCATTGAATATTTTTTTTTGTCCCAAATGATTGAATAATGACAAAAAGAAAAAAAAAATGTACAAAAAGTTGTCACTAAATGATATATTGCTCACACATGCCATGGTTATATGTGAAATTACACCCCAAAATACATTCTGCTGCTTCTCCTGAGTACGGGGATACCACATGTGTGGGACTTTTTGGGAGCCTAGCCGCGTACGGGACCCCAAAAACCAAGCACCCGCCTTCAAGGTTTCTAAGGGCATAAATTTTTGATTTCACTCCTCACTACCTATCACAGTTTTGAAGGCCATAAAATGTCAAAATAGCCCAAAACCCCCACAAATGACCCCATTTTGGAAAGTAGACACCCCAAGCTATTTGCTGAGAGGCATGGTGAGTATTTTACAGCTCTCATTTGTTTTTGAAAATTAAGAAAGACATTTTTTTTTCTTTTTTTTTTTTCTTTTTTTACATTTTCAAAACTTTGTGACAAAAAGCGAGATCTGCAAAATACTCAACATACCTCTCAGCAAATAGTTTGGGGTGTCTACTTTCCAAAATGGGGTCATTTGGGGGGGTTTTGTGCCATCTGGGCATTCCATGGCCTCCGAAACTGTGATAGGCAGTGAGGAGTGAAATCAAAAATTTACACCCATAGAAATCCTGAAGGCGGTGCTTGGTTTTTGGGGTCCCGTACGCGACTAGGCTCCCAAAAAGTCCCACACATGTGGTATCCCCGTACTCAGGAGAAGCAACAGAATGTATTTTGGGGTGTAATTCCACATATGCCCATGGCATGTTTGAGCAATATATAATTTAGTGACAACTTTTTGTAAATTTTTTTTTTTTTTGGTCATTATTCAATCACTTGGGACAAAAAAAAAAAAATATTCAATGGGCTCAACATGCCTCTCAGCAAATAGCTTGAGGTGTCTACTTTACAAAATGGGGTCATTTGGGGGGGTTTTGAACTGTCCTGGCATTTTATGCACAACATTAGGAAGCTTATGTCACACATCATCCACTCTTCTAACCACTTGAAGACAAAGCCCTTTCTGACACTGTTTGTTTACATGAAAAAAATTTTTTTTTGCAAGAAAATTATGTTGAACCCCCAAACATTATATTTTTTTTTAAAGCAAAGGCCCTACAGATTAAAATAGTGGGTGTTGCATTTTTTTTTCCACACAGTATTTGCGCAGCGATTTTTCAAACGCATTTTTTGGGGGAAAAACACACTTTTTTTATTTTTAATGCACTAAAAAACACTATATTGCCCAAATGTTTGATGAAATAAAAAAGATGATCATAGGCCGAGTACATGGATACCAAACACGACATGCTTTAAAATTGCGCACAAACGCGCAGCGGCGACAAACTACATTCATTTTTAAAAGCATTTAAAAGCCTTTACAGGTTACCACGTTAGATTTACAGAGGAGGTCTACTGCTAAAATGACTGCCCTCGATCTGACCTTTGCGGTGATACCTCACATGCATGATGCAATTGCTGTTTACATATGACGCTAGACCGACGCTTGCGTTCGCCTTTGCACAAGAGCAGGGGGGGACAGCGGTGCTTTTTTTTTTTTTTATTATTTATTTGGCTTTTTTATTTTATTTTTAAACTGTGCCTTCCATATTTTATTTTTTTACCATTTTTATCGTTATCTCAGGGAATGTAAATATCCCCTATGATAGCAATAAGTAGTGACAGGTACTCTTTTTTTGAAAAAAATTGGGGGGTTAGACCCTAGATCTTTCCTCTGCCCTCAAAGCATCTGACCACACCAAGATCGGTGTGATAAAATGCTTTCCCAATTTCCCAATGGCGCTTTTTATATCCGGGGGGGGACATTCCCTCCCACTGCTTGTAAAAGCAGTCTAGAGGCTAATTATATGCTAGAATTGCTTTTACATGAAAGCCGGCTGCTGGCTGAAAAGAATGATACCAAGATGATACCTAAACCCGCAGGCATCATTCTGGTATAAACATTCAAAGTCCAGCAACATACCAGTACGTTGCTGGTCCTTGTTGGACATGTATTGTAATCTTTTTTTTCATACAGCCTATTGGCTGAACGAAAAAAAGAGATTGATTGGTGGGTATGCCCACCATTAGAATACCTCCCTTCATCCACCCACTTCTAATGATGGGCATATATGCCGAAGCATGGGGGCATCCTCCCGCAAAAAAGTTATGCCGCGTACACACGGTCAAGCCTTCGTCGGAATTTCGACCGTATGTACGCGGCATAAAAGGTTATGCCGTGTACACACGGTCGGACTTTTCCACGGGCAAGCCTCCGTTGGAATTTCGACCGTATATACGCGGCATTAGGAGCAAAATCGCTCCTCCGCCCCTGCTGCCCCCATGCTTCGGCATATATGCTCTTTTTTTTAACTGTGGTGGTGAAATCACCTCCTACAGCGTTGGAGTCACGGCTTTATGTATCGTGGGAGCAAACGCTGTTGCTGTCAAGATAAATAGATCCGCGCTGCAACTGAATGGTGTACCTGCTAAGCAAATGGTGGTTAACATTAAAACAAAGTAACATTACAGTACAACAGTAAGACCTTACCATGCCATACCTGCAAAGCAAATACCAAAACAAAACCTAGTAAAAAATAAAAAAATGTTTTAACGCAACCTGTGCCTAAAATATATATATGCCGAAGCATGGGGGCATCCTCCCGCAAAAAAGTTATGCCGCGTACACACGGTCGGAATTTTCCACGGGCAGGCCTCCGTCGGAATTTCGACCGTATGTACGCGGCATTAGGAGCAAAATCGCTCCTCCGCCCCTGCTGCCCCCATGCTTCGGCATATATGCTCTTTTTTTTAACTGTGGTGGTGAAATCACCTCCTACAGCACTGGAGTCACGGCTTTATGTATCGTGGGAGCAAACGCTGTTGCTGTCAAGATAAATAATTCCGCGCTGCAGTTGAATGGCGCACCTGAAAACAAAAAATTACATA
Organism: Rana muscosa; assembly: GCA_029206835.1. Classification (NCBI taxonomy): domain Eukaryota; kingdom Metazoa; phylum Chordata; class Amphibia; order Anura; family Ranidae; genus Rana; species Rana muscosa. The sequence continues at coordinate 485,028,838 of CM055118.1, forward strand.
CCTGAAAAGCAAGCATGATAAAACATTGCAGAATAGAATACAGTAAAAAAGAGCAGAACAATAGAGAGAAAATAGAGAGAGAGAGAACAATAAAACGACAACTATTTTTGGTTTTTTTATTTTATATTTTTTTTTGTTTTGTTTTTTACGTTTTTTTTTTCTTTTTTACACTTTTTTTTGTAACTTTACAACTGTAATGGTTCGGGTCTCTCAAAATGTAATGGCATCTTGGGAGACCCTGTGTAAGTGTGTCCTTGTCTGTGAAATGCTGTACCCTACGCTAAAACTTCACTTTTGAGTGGTAGCGTTCAAAACATTCACCTTGGCAAAGACCAGGCTTGTCAGGACAGAGTGGACAAAAACTACGGGTGTCACGCCTAAATCCGCGCTTGCTACAGACACAACATCTTTTTTGGGGGTGGCTTTGGGTAGGGGTACTCGGGAGGACATACGAATAATGCCTCTCATGCAGCCGGCTTACTGCATTTGGTAGGGGATGGTGAGGTGCAGAACCGCCTGGATACAGGAGTTCTGTGACTATCTCATTCTGGAATTTTAGAAGAGATAACGTCCCGCCTGAAGCTCTGTATAGCACATGAGCGTTCAGCAAAGCCAATTGGAATAATGATAGAGACACTTTTTTGTACCAGCGTCTCGCCTTACGGTCAATTAGATACGGCGCCATCAACTGGTCGTTGAGGTCCACCCCTCCCATATTTTGGTTATATTCGTGGACACAGAGGGGTTTCTCCACAACACCAGTCGCCGTACGAATTTGGACTGTCGTGTCTGCATGAAGGGAGGTAAGAAGGAAAACATTCTTATTGTCCCTCCACTTCATAGCGAGCAAGTTATTACACTTCAAGCAGGCTCTCTCCCCCAGCCTAAGACGGGCATCTACAAGCCGCTGGGGAAAGCCCCGGCGATTAGGTCGCATGGTGCCACATGCTCCAATCTGATGATCAAACAAGTGACTAAACAGTGGCACGCTCGTGTAATAATTGTCCACATACAAGTGGTACCCATTTCCGAATAAGGGTGACACCAAGTTCCACACTATCTTGCCAGCGCTCCCTATGTAATCCGGGCAGTTGACCGACTCAATCTGACTATCTTTTCCCTCATAAACCGTAAAGTTCACTACATAGCCTGTTGCCCTGTCACAGAACTTGTAGAGCTTGACCCCGTATCTGGCACGCTTGCTGGGAAGGTACTGCTTGAAAGACAAGCGGCCAGAAAATTTAATCAGGGACTCATCAACGCAGAAAACTTGATCGGGAGTAAACAAGGCTGCAAAACGTTCGTTGAAGTGGTTTATGAGGGGCCGAATTTTATAGAGCCGGTCGTATTCAGGGTCCCCACGTGGACGACAAAGTTCATTGTCGTTGAAGTGCATGAACCGCAAAATCTGCTCGTATCGTGCCCTGGACATGGAGGCAGAGAACACGGGCATGTGGTCAATTGGGTGCGTGGACCAATAAGCACGCAATGACGGAAATTTATGTGTGCCCATGTTGAGGGAAAGGCCCAGAAAGGTCTTAAATTCGGAAACCGTAATTGGTTTCCAATTTCTGGCAATTTTAGGCAACTGGGGGTTAGCGGCGATAAATTGACCAGCATATAAATTACTCTGGTCCACAATAGATCTATAGAGATCTTCCGTGAAAAACAGCGAATAAAAATCAATTGGAATAAAATCAGCTGTTTCCACCTGAATACCGGGTTGGGCAGTGAATGGGGGAAGTACGGGTTCTGCAGAAGTGGTGGGGACCCAATCAGGATAGGCGAATTCCGCAGGAAGGGCAGTATGGGCACGACGGGCCTGCCTTTGTCTTCTTGGTGGCAGCGGGACACTACTTGTGCTTGCCACCTCGCCAGCTTGAACTGCACTTATGGGACTCGCCACTAGTGATGAGCCGAACACCCCCGGGTTCGGTTCGCACCAGAACCCGCGAACGGACCGAAAGTTCGTACGAACAATAGAACCCTATTAAATACAATGGATGCGAACGTTCGAATTCTAAAGTGCTAATTATAACAACTATTATGCATGTTATTGTCCTAAAAAGGGTTTGGGAACCCGGGTTCTGCACCAGGGGACATGTATCAATGCAAAAAGAAGTTTTAAAAACGGTCGTTTTTCGGGAGCAGTCATTTTAATGATGCATAAAGTGAAAAAAAAAGAGTCAAATATTCCTTTAAATATCGTACCTGGGGGGTGTCTAAAGTATGCCTGTGAAGTGCCACGTGTTTCCCGTGTTTAGAACTGTCCCTGCACAAAATGACACTTCTAAAGGAAAAAAAAGCCATTTAAAACTGCTTGCGGCTTTAATGTAATGTCTGGTCCCGGTAATATGGATGAAATTCTTTAAGAAAAATGGCATAGCTACCCCATGACCCCACCCCCCTACCCCAGCCCATTACCAGCCCCTTTGGGTCTTGTATGGATATTAAGGGGAACCCCGCACATAAAATAAAAAAGGCCCTATATACTCTGAACAGCCGTATACAGGCGGTGCATACAAGACAGGGACTGTAGGTTTGTTCTTATGTAGAATCTGTTTGTAATTTTGAACAGGTACATTGTTGAAGTGTAGCTCCAGGCCAAAAATCTATTTTTAAACTTTTTGGAAAACATAGGTAAGGGTTATCACCCCTGTAACATTTGTTTTGCTGTCTGTGCCCCTGTTCAGAACATTTCACCTCACTTTCCGTCCCAATGACAACTGTTTTTGAAATGTGGTGTTTTTCTTGAAACAAGGATTGCTGATAAAGCATCAGTACAGAGGAGACACCTTTCTCCCATATTTATTCTTACAGGAGAGAATTTTGCTTCCTAGTGGTAGATTTCCTCTCACTTCCTGTTGTCTTCTTGCGTTTGCAAGTAGGAGTCGTTTGTAAGTTGGATGTTTGAAAGTAGGGACCTGCCGTATATACTCTGCAGAAATAGGCCCCTTAGTTGTTGGTGTTGGCACAACACTGTAAGCACTCACAGTTACTCTTGGTTGGTGCTGGAACGCCCTGCTGTCAACTATTATATCAGGAATTTTAATTACATATAATTGTTGAACAGTGGTAGTAAAAATTGGGCCTTTGATGGTGGTGCTGGTGCCACAACACTGTAAGCCCTGACAGTTACTCTTGGTGGGTGCAGCAATGGGCCCTGCTGTGAATTATTAGATCAAGAATTGTAATTGCATGCCCCTGTTGAACAGGGGCTGAAAAATTGGGCCTTTCGTGGTGGTGGTGGTGGTGGTGGTGGTGTTGCCACAACACTGTAAGCCCTCAGAGTTACTCTTGGTGGGTGCAGCAATGGGCCCTGCTGTGAATTATTAGATCAAGAATTGTAATTACATGCCCCTTTTGAACAGGGGCTGAAAAATTGGGCCTTTCGTGGTGGTGGTGGTGGTGGCGTTGCCACAACACTGTAAGCCCTCAGAGTTACTCTTGGTGGGTGCAGCAATGGGCCCTGCTGTGAATTATTAGATCAAGAATTGTAATTGCATGCCCCTGTTGAACAGGGGCTGAAAAATTGGGCCTTAGGCACTGGTGCCACAACACTCCAACCCCTCACAGATACTGTACTTGGAGCACAGCAATGAGCCCTATGGCAAATTATTGCTAAAAAAATTGTAATTACACGCCCCTGTAAAACAGGGGCTGAAAAATTGGGCCTTAGCCACTGGTGGCGGCACCCATAAACAAAAATGATCTTCCAAGCTATCATCATCAATCGTATCATTGAGGACTCGGAGGAGGAGGATAGCCAGTCAACATAACAGCACAGGCACTCAGCATCAGCATCAGTCTTGAAGGGATGTGACATGTTAAAATCAATTAGTCTGTTATATCAGCATCAGGTGTGTGGTAGCTGGTGGTGATCCAAGACTGGTTCATCTTGATGAAAGTCAGTCGATCAACAGAGTCGGTGGACAGGCGCACCCTGTGATCCGTGACAAATCCTCCAGCAGCACTGAATGTGCGTTCCGAAAGAACGCTGGATGCAGGACAGGCCAGTAGCTCAATTGCATACTGTGCAAGCTCTGGCCAGTGAACCATCCTCAAGACCCAGTAAGCCAGAGGATTTTCGGTGGGGAAGGTGTCCAAGTCTGACCTTGCCCCTAGATATTCCTGCACCATGTTTATCAGACGCTGGCGATGGTTGCTGGAACCGATCATACTTTGGGGCTGCGGACTAAAGAATTGTCTGAACGCATCGGTCAGACGGCCACCTTCCCCACCGCTCCTTCTTTGACTGGCCGAAGCCTCAGCAACTCGTTGTCCAGGACCAGGAGTTTGTAACCTCCCAGTCTCTGGGAACGCGTTGCACATACCTTTCTGCAAGGCCTCCCGGAGTTGTCTCATCCTCTGCTCCCTCTGCGACGGTAACATAAGGTCCGCAACCTTACCCTTGTACCGTGGATCAAGGAGAGTGGCCAGCCAGTAATGGTCCCTCTCCTTGATCCGAAGAATACGAGGATCCTTCCACAGACTTTGCAGGATCAGGGAGGCCATGCAGCGTAGGTTTGCTGAGGCATTCGCTCCGGAGTCCTCTGGGTCACTAAGGACGACATGATCCGCAGCCACCTCCTCCCAGCCACGTACAAGTCCACTGGTTTCTTGGGACTGTAAATCATCCCTAAAAGACTGCTGCTGATGATGCTGAGTGCCAGCCTCCACCTCCATGCTGACACAATCCTCCTCCTCCTCCTCCTCCTCTTCCTGTGCGATGGGTGGGACAGAAGGAACACTGTCTGGGTAAAGGGGGCCTTGAGAGGCAAGGAAGTCCTCCTCTTCCTGCCTCTGTTCTGCCTCAAGTGCCTGTCCATTATTCCACGCAGCGTGTGCTCCAACAGGTGGACAAGAGGTACAGTGTCACTGATGCATGCACTGTCACTGCTCACCATCCTCGTGGCCTCCTCAAATGGTGCCAGGACAGTGCATGCATCCCTGATCATGCCCCACTGGCGTGGAGAAAAAAAAACAAGGTCCCCTGACCCTGTCCTGGTGCCGTAGTCGCACAGGTACTCATTAATGGCCCTCTGCTGCGTGTGCAGCCGCTGCAGCTTGGCCAACGTTGAGTTCCACCTGGTGGGCATGTCACATATAAGGCGGTTCTTGGGCAGGTTCAACTCCTTTTGCAGCTCAGCCAGGCGAGCACTGGCATTATAAGATCTGCGGAAATGCACACAGACTTTCCTGGCCTGCCTCAGGACATCCTGTAAGCCCGGGTACCTGCCCAAGAACCGCTGCACCACCAGGTTAAGGACGTGAGCCACACAGGGCACATGGGTCAGTTGTCCCTGTCGGAGGGCGGAGAGGAGGTTGGTGCCATTGTCGCAAACCACCATTCCTGGCTTAAGCTGGCGTGGCGTCAACCACCTCTCGGCCTGGCCCTGCAGAGCAGACAGGACCTCTGCCCCAGTGTGGCTTCTGTCCCCCAAACACACCAGCGCAAGCACGGCATGGCATCTTTTTGCCTGCGTACTTGCGTAGCCCCGTGAACGGCTACGGAGCACCGCTGGTTCATAGGACAAACCACAGGAAGAGGCCATGGAGGAAGAAGAAAAGGAGGGGGTGGAGGAGAGAGGTGTGTCACAACCAGTAGTAGCATTTTGGAGGCGTGGCGGTGGAACAACCTCCAACACTACTGCACCTTGTCCTGCATCCTTCCCAGCTGCCAAAAGAGTGACCCAATGGGCCGTGAAAGAAAGGTAACGTCCCTGTCCATGCCTGCTGGACCATGAGTCAGCGGTAATATGCACCTTACCGCTGACCGCCCTGTCCAGCGAGGCCAAGACATTGCCTTCCACATGCCGGTAGAGAGCCGGAATAGCCTTCCGTGAGAAAAAGTGGCGTTTGGGAACCTGCCACTGAGGAACCGCACATTGCACAAACTCACGGAAGGGGGCCGAGTCTACCAACTGAAAAGGCAGCAGTTGAAGCGCTAGCAATTTAGCCAAGCTAGCATTCAACCGCTGGGCATGTGGATGGCTGGGAGTGAACTTCTTTCGACGGTCCAGCAGCTGGGGCAGGGAAATTTGCCTGCTAGAATCGGACGTCGGTGTACTGCTAGCAGAGTGGCCGCAAGTACTTGGCTGTGACACACCTAATTCTACACCTTCATTCCTCTCAGTGCATGTTTCAGAGAGGACTGAAGTTATAGTGGGGTTGGAGATCCCAGCTGATGCGGTGCAAGGAGAGGTCCACTTTGTTCTTTGGTGTGGGTCTTTGAGGTAGGCTTGCCAACGAGCTGCATGGCAGGTCAACATATGTCTGGTCAGGCATGTGGTACCCAAGCGGCTGATGTTTTGGCCACGCGATATACGCTTGAGACATATGTTGCAAACAGCAGCTGTGCGATCTGATGCACTAGCCTCAAAAAAGGCCCACACCAAGGAACTTTTTGAATGACGGGCAGAGGCAGCGCCCTGCACAGGCGGAGCTCTGCGGTGTGATTCCGTCGGTGTACTGCCCTTACGCTGGCCACCAAAGGGCATCCTGCCTCGTTGGAGATGTGCCTCCTCCTCATCCTCCTCCTCCTCCTCTCTACTATTAGGCACCCACGTGGAGTCAGTGACCTCATCATCCCCTCCCTCCTCATCACTGGAGCCAATCTGGCAGTATGCTGCAGCTGCTGGAACATGACTGCCAGATTGGTGTCCTTCTTGAGCATCCCCTCTGTCTGCTCTCACGCTACTGCCTTCCTGTAGCTGGGTTTCATCATCAGACCCTTCGAAACGCTGGGCATCCTCCTGGAGCATGTACCAAACACTGTGCTCAAACAGTTCGGGGGACTCCTCAGGAGGAGGACATGGTGGGTCTAGGGAAGGAGTGACTGATGATGAGTCTGACATTGATACCAGGGAAGAGGACGCTTTGGCAGCTGCTTTGCCAGTACCCTGAGCCTGGGTGAGAGAGGATGAGGAGGAGGAGGAGGGCTTGGTCATCCACTCTACCAAGTCTTCGGCATGATGTGGCTCAACATGTCCAGCTGCCGAAAAGAAGGACAAGCGTGTCCCATGGCCATGTGCTGATGACAATGCACCGCGTCCACGACCAGCACTGTTGCCCCCAGACACAGAGCCTGCTTGCCCTCTTTTATTGCCTCCTGACTGTCTGCCTCTCCTTGTTTGCCTTCCAGACATTCTAATAGATGGCCTGCAGGGAGATGGGAAAAAAGCAATAAGGGCTACCTTCAGGTGTCCTTCTCTGTCCCTTTACTTAAGGATTTGGTTGAGGATGATTGCTTTTGCACAGAATAGCACAACGACAATTTCCCTGACTGTCAAAAAAACAAGGATTTCAAAGATGGTTGATGAGGAATGCTTTAGCACACTATAGCACAAGGAGAATTTCCCTCACTGTCCTTCCCTGTCCCTAGAAACAAGGATTCGCACAGTGAAAGAAACTGACACTCTCCCTACCTAGAGTTTTCTGTCCCTAGAAAAAATGTTTTTTTAAAGCACACTATAGCACAAGGAGAATTCCCCTCACTTTCCTTCTTTGTCCCTAGAAACAAGGATTCGCACACTGAAAGAAACTGACACTCTCCCTACCTATAGTTTTCTGTCCCTAGAAAAAATGTTTTTTTAAAGCACACTATAGCACAAGGAGAATTCCCCTCACTTTCCTTCTTTGTCCCTAGAAACAAGGATTCGCACAGTAAAACACACTGACACTCTCCCTACCTATCCTTCTCTTTCCCTAAACTAAAGGAATCCAGGTTAAGCAAGAAAGAAATAAATGTCACTGTCCCTGCCTATGCTTCTCTTTCCCTGCTCCGGAACACACTACACTAGGCCGCCGTGCTGGCGGCCTTTTATAGTGTGGGGCGTGTACTAAACACCCTCAGCAATAATTGGCCACAGGCATCCTGCCTGTGGCCAATCATTGCTCTCCTCGCTGCCGGCGCTGTGATTGGCCAAGCATGCGGGGTCACAGTGCATGCTTGGCCAATCACAGCGCCTGGATGACACTGCGATGGCGTAGTGCATTGTGGGCCATTCGCGTCACTCGAATTTGGCGCGAACGGCCCAAATCGTTCGATCTTCGTCGAACGATCGAACAGCCGATGTTCGAGTCGAACGTATGTTCGACTCGAACACGAAGCTCATCCCTACTCGCCACGTCACCAAGTGTTACTGCAGTGCTGGATGTACGTGCAGGCTGTACTAGGCCGCTGGTGCTTGCCAGTTCACCAGAAGGAATAGCGGCGCTAGTACTACTCTGCTCCATGATACGAGAGACCTGCGGTTCTTGCTCCTCAACAACCTCAGAAGATCGGGATCGGGTACACCTGACCTTAGCAGGGACCTCAACTTCGTCGTCAGAGCTATCTGACGTGGGGCCGCTGACGTCACTGTCTTCTACGGGAAGATATTCTGAGCCTGAATCTGACAGATACGTGACCTCCTCTTCACTATCTGTCATGCTCAGAATCTCGTAGGCCTCTTTACTAGTGTACCTTCGACTTGCCATTTTGGGCTCTAAATTTAGGGGTACACTAGTAAGATTCACAGGAAAAAAAGCACCTGACTGTCGTCAGCAAATATATCAAACGCTACAAAAAAACTGTTAGCGATCGCAGGGATCAGGCCTGTCTCTGCGAACGCTGCAGTCATGTGTGTTGTGTTTGGTAAGTGACAGTGATCGATCGATACTGCACTTGGGTGGGCTGGGCTGGGCTGGGCGGAGGGGCTAAACGCAGGTACTAGCAGGTATCTGGGCTGATCCCGCTAACACTGCGTTTTTGGGAACCCTAAACCGCTGGGGATGCTAGTATAGATCTGATCAGATACTATACCACTAAGGGGGTGTATGCTTTGCGCGTGGGTGTTAGCGTTACTGGCACTAACCTAACACTGCCTGGGGCGACGCAGACCCTCTCTGGCGCTAAAACCTAATTGATCTCACCCGCCGGGCGATCAGGGGGGTTAAACCTTTATTGGGTTATATACGGCGGGTGCCCTGATGCTATAAAAAGCAAACTAATCAACCAGCGTCACCCGTAACCTTTATATGGTGATCACTGGTGAAAGGGTTAACTAGGGGCAATCAGGGGGTTAAAACCTTTATTAGGTTAAATATGGGGGTACCTGACACTATATAAAAACCTGACGGGTAACCTAAATAACTAAATAACTTACTGGCTAACCAGTGACACCAGTGACGCTTATACGGCGATCACTGGTGAAAGGGTTAACTCTAGGGGCAATCAGGGGGTTAAAATAATATATGGGGGTACCTGACACTAATAAAAACCTGCGGCGAACCTAAAAAAAAATAACTGCCTATCTAAAACACCAGCGACACGAATACAGCGATCGGAAAAACAATCGCTTAGTGACGCTGAAGTTAGGGGGTGAAAGGGTTACCTGGGGGGTGATCAAGGGGTTAAACCTTTATTAGGGGGGGTTAGGGGGCTACCCTGGACCTAAAGGGGCCTAATCCTAACTGCCCTGCAACTTTTTACAATCACAGATGACACTAAATGCAGTGATCAGTAAAATAAATGATCACTGCAATCAGTGACACTGTGATTGGGGGCTTTGGGGTGACCTGGGGGTGACTGGGGGGTGATTTGTGTGCCTATGTGTACCTACGTGTCAGTGGACTGTTGGTGCACTAACCTGCTTCTTCTCTCCTCGGCGCCGGGAACGAAAAGACCGCGGCGAGGGAGATGACATCACTTCCTCCAGCCTGTGTTTACATTTCAGGCAGGAGGAAACAATTTCATTCGCCGGGAGCGATCGCGAGGGGGGGGGGGGCGGAATCGAGCGGCCGCCCCCTCATGCCTGATCGCTCCCGAACACTTAACGGCCGCTCACTGCAGTGAAGGGGGGTCCGGATGGACCCCCCAACTGCACAAAGGCGATCACGTAGATCTACGTGATTCTGCCTGTCGGTGCCATTCTGCCGACGTAAATCGGCGGTGGGCGGTCGTTAAGTGGTTAAGGTACATCACGGGACACAGAGGTCCCTCCCCTCTTTTGGGATAATTATATATTGCTGTGCTACAAAACTGAGGTACTCTTCTTGTGGGAGGGTTTATATAGAGGGCGACTTCCGGTCTTGATTATGCCAGTGTCCATCACCTGAAGGTGGCCCATAACCCATGTAGAAATTACTGGTGCTCTGTGTCCCGTGATGTACCTTCAAGAAAAGGATTTTACAGGTAAGCTGTTAAAAAAAATGCAATTTTTCTGATATCTAAAGAAAACAACATCAAAGCGGTTTGTGTTGTGTTAGTAATATGTTTTAGGTGCATAAGCATTTCAATACTGTCACTGGCCTATCAGCCCATTCCAAATCCCACCTGTTCTGCAACAATATGTGCAGGTAGGCCTTGATCAAGTCTGTTGGCTAAGACTTTCATAAAGTTGTTTTTTACCCTTTTACAGCTGCTATTTAGAGAGCTTTCGCATGGGAAATGGAGCATATGATCTGTTAGATGGGATAGTAGAAGGAACAGCAAGGGTCACTTTAAAGCAGAACCACCTTTTAAAACGTGCTAAGAAGTATTCACTGCTTGTTTACACTATTAGGGTATAAAACAAATTCCTTAAAAATACAAACAATATTCGCGCTGCTAACACATGTAAGCAGCTACAATACCTGTGGAAAAAGTAACAACAAAGAATATACAAAAATGTAGCGCTATGCGTAATAACAATATAAGACACCCAAGTGCTCAAGGTGACTAGATCACAATGGAATAAAATTGAAACTGTCCGGTTCAAAAATGGTGAATGTTCAAAGTATTGGGTGACTTGTGACGTGACCACCACCACATGAAAGGGAGGCTTACCGGATGGAGTAGACCCTGTACACATACGTGTAGAGGGTCAAACAGGCTTAGTATGTATATATCCGTACATATGAAATCCCAGCTAGCACTGCACACATATGTATCCGAGATCCAAACTCAAGGATGACACCAGATATCCAAGCCCAATAGATGGATGAAAATGGCTCACATGGAAATCATGTAGAAGGAAGAAGGAGAGGGCACATAGCGTAATAACGTAAAGGATATTTAATAAACGTAGGTAAGTACACTTACATTCAATCCATGAACATAGCGCTTTGCAAAACACTCAGTGGCAGCAGTGGAGTCTCCCTTAAAACAAATTCCTTGGTATTTGGTTTTGCTAGCTAGCACAGATATCAGTATAAAATCTGCTTCTATAATATTCATAAAAACATATGTAGCGGCCTCACCCCTTCTCCTTTGTCTAGGGGTATGTCATACGACAGGGTGAGATGCGCTACGGCCCATGTCCTCCCCATAGCTGTGGGTGAGGTGAAGGCCAGTACCAGATATTTCCTCGGGCCTGTGTGCTTTTGTCTAGAATCAAGTCCTGCTATGCCAACACTTCCCTCTGCTCCCATTAACCAAAGTTCCACACACCGATCACAGTCCAACTCTTGTTTTATTGCATATCTCACAATAAACAGTGCTTCAGTAGCCAACTGGTTGCGACTTGATAACATTTTGATACGGGGAATGAGCAGGTCGAGGCACTATCCTGGTTGTCAGCTAAACCACTGCGATCTCGCCAGCGGTTACTATAGCCTTAGCTAGAAAGGACTTAGGACTTGAGAGTCTCTACCAGCGACTTAAGAGAACGTAGATAGGAGTACCTTTGCTGCGCTGTGGCCCCTGTCAGGGGAAGATGTCCCTCCAAGGGAGTTACCAGAGGCCCATCCGTCACTGGGTTGATGCTGCTCCAGACTCTCCGAATGGGTAACCTCCCCGGCCTCCTCACCTCAGACATGGGCCCCATCCACTTCAGGGACCCTCGGACTTCTCCACCCTCGCGGGACCCAGTCGAAGTCACTGGGCCCCAGGCCTCCTAGTTTAGTACCTCACCCTAGGCTGAAGGTGCCTGGGATGGACTCCAACTCCATTCCGGTCAGGCCTAGGGCGCCTGGGCCGGAATCCGGAACCGCTCGCACCCAGGCCTAAGGTGCCTGGGCGCGTGAAGAAAATCCTCCTGAAGACCTCGTGGTTAGGGCGTCTCCCCCTTTTATATCCTCCCATCGACACCACGGCAGGTTCCCCGCCCTCGCCGTACCATCTCCGGAAAGGGACAAAAAAGGGTAGCACTGTGACGGCCAATCTACCTTGAGCCTACGGGTACCCCGCCACCCAGAGGCCAAAGAGATTATTACACCGTCCAATCCTCCACGAACACAAATGGTCCATTATTCCCATACTTACACACCTGAGTGTCCTACCTAAATTTAGAGACCCCGCTACACATACTAGGAAGCCAGATGCGCTTTCAATGTGCTTTGGCAATGGTGGTCCTCTGCATGTCTGAGGGGATACCAGTATTTATAGGAATGACTATTCTGAGAGAACTTGGAGGTTACACCAGTCCTCTTTACAGGTACAATGCCTCATAAGAGGACCTGTCTCCATTATGATTATAAAATCACCAAAAAAGCTGACTCAAAGCCAAAGAATTAATATACATTGATCCAGAAGGCGGCTCTTTAATTAGGCGGTCGACTAAGGCCTTGCACTCACAGGGGCCTCGCGGCCGCCTATTTTTGCCTGTCATCAATCACTGATGTCACAGCCTCATCATGGAGCATCCCGGTTCAGTGGTAGCAGGTGTGGGGCGGTATGTCCATGTGGGACTCGCAGCTGGGCTGATCCTTCAGCCTGCGCCGCTCACCCGACCTCTCCGCACCTGCCTCCTATTCGGTTCAGCAGTCGGGGCCGCTGAAACTATCCAGCTGAGCTGCCCCATGACTGTGAAGAGGAAGGAGCTCCTCCTCCAATGTCCTTATGCTGCCTGGCTGATCGGAGAGAACGTGAGTGCCCGTGCAGCCTCCCTGTGTGCCTGAATAGAAGGAGCGGTGGGGAGACTGCACATCCTATCTAACTTCTGCATCCCTGTGCTCTCAGGACCCTCCTTGTGCTCCCTGGCTCCGCCCCTCCTGCTCTCCAGCCCCGCCTTGTGCTCCCTGACTCCGCCCCTCCTGCTCTCCAGTCCCTCCTTGTGCTCCCTGGCTCCACCCCTCCTGCTCTCCAGCTCCTCCCTGTGCTCCCTGGCCCCGCCCCATTTCTCCAGCACCCTGTGCTGTCTGGCCTCTCCTTGTGCTCCCTGGCTCCTCCCAAGTGCTTTCCAGCACCCCCCGCTCTCCACTATAATTCTTTCTGCCCCCCCTTGCTCTCAAGCCCCCCCGAGCGCTCTCCAGCACCCACCCCTCCTGTGCTCTCCACCTTTCCCAGTGCTCTCTGCCCCCAGCACTCTTGGGCCCCCCCTAGCACTCTCCAGCTCCACGCTCCTTTCCCCCCCCCCATGCTCTCACAGACTGGGACATGGGGCACAGGAGGGGCTGCAGACAGGGACAAGGCTAGGGATCTCTCACCCCCTTTCCTTCTCCCCTCTCTCTCTCCCCCTCTCCCTCTCTCTCTCTCCCCCTCTTTCTCTCTCCCTCTCCTCTCTCCCCTCCCCCCTCCTCTCTCCCTCCCCCTGTTTCTCACTCAATCCCCCCTCTCTCCCTCCTCTCTCTTTCTTCCTCTCCCTCCCCCTCTCTCTCCCTCCGCCTCTCTCCCTCCCCCTCTTTCTTCCTCTCCCTCCCCCTCCTCCTCCCCCTCTCTCTCTCCCTCCCCCTCCCTCCCCTCTCTCTCTCTCCCTCCCCCTCTCTCTCTCCCTCCCTCCCCCTCTCTCTCTCCCTCCCCCTCTCTCTCCCTCCCCCTCTCTCTCCCTCCCTCCCCCTCTCTCTCCCTCCCCCTCTCTCTCCCTCCCCCTCTCTCTCTCTCCCTCCCCCTCTCTCTCTCTCCCTCCCCCTCTCTCTCTCTCCCTCCCCCTCTCTCCCTCCCCCTCTCTCCCTCCCCCTCTCTCTCCCTCCCTTTCTCCCTCCCTTTCTCCCTCTCCCTCCCTTTTACCCTCCCTCCCTTTTACCCTCCCCCCTCTCTCTCCCTCCCTTTTACCCTCCCCCCTCTCTCTCCCTCCCCCTCTCTCTCTCCCTCCCCCTCTCTCTCTCTCCCTCCCCCTCCCTTTCTCCCTCCCTTTCTCCCTCCCCCTCTCTCCCTCCATTTATCCATCCCCCCTCTCTCCCTCCCCTCTCCCTTTCCCTCCCCCTCTCTCCCTCCCTTTCTCTCTCTCTCCCACTGTGCTGTGCTAGAATCCCCCCACTCTACTTCCTCTTTGGATGTGGAATTACTCAATGACACCCCCCAATTCTCCCAAGACACAGGAAATTCTTAGAGGGGTTGCCACCTTGCTGGGTCCCAGATGTTTTATTGGCTGTATATGTCTGATGGTTGAGGAGGGTGCCCTGCAAGTGGTGCTGATGAACTGTGTGCTAGATCTGTGCATCTTTTTGCATCCATTTTCATTGCTTGAATTTTTCTTCCCATTATGGGCGTGATTGGGGCCTCATGTGTAAGTTTTGCCTAAGGCCTCACAAAGCCTAGAGCCGCCTCTGCATTGATCGGAATCCATGTGGAATATAGCTCAAGCAACTCATCTAAGGAAAAAAAACACCCAGTATGTCTGTATACTCATCTGTAGAACAAATTGGACAACAGTTCATATGAGTACCTTTTGAAGGTTGAACTTCTGGTCCTCAGCCCACTGCTTTTAATATTAAAAAAAAATGTTTCATGTGGTTTGCAATTGGTATTGCTCGAACCCGCAACTGGTGTAAAGCCTTTTGATGCTGACTTGGATGATGTATTTTGGTCACTGATGATTTCACTTATGATGCAGTTCTGTGTTGAGGGTATTTTAATCAATACCATGTTTTTTAAATTATTAAAAATAATAATCACCAACTTTGTTAAATGCGATTCCTGTGCTTTTTTTTTTTTTTTTTTTTTTAATATACAGGGTTGTCAGGCTCCATTATGATTACCAAAGGACCTGTCATAGTGAGCATGCAAACCATTTCAAATTTATTTGAAGAGGTTCCTAAAAAAGAAAAAAACACACTGAAATGCTTGTGAACTGCTTACTATGTATGTGTGATTATGCTAGATATTAAGAACGGTTGGGGTAAAAATGTAAACCATTTTAGTATAAATTAATATAAATATATTACCATTACATCTAACAACATAAAGTGGTATTATAAGTGAACACCAGAGGGCTCTACAGGATTATAATGGAGAGCAGCATAGATGGCCACAAGTTCCAAGCATGGAGTCATACAAATAATTTATGTACAATTATTTATTTTAAAATGCATTTTTAGCAGTGGTAATTTTCATATTGTTATGAAAGTGACATTCAAGCAAATCATACAAATATTAAGTGTTCTTGCTTTACTGTGCTTGCAGTACAGCTAGCAACCAATTTTTCAAATCATAAATCTCTTAGCTAGTCTTCCAAGAGACACATATATGGGAGATGACCATTGCTTGGCTTGGCTTGTTTTGGTGATAGTCTTCATGTGTATGGCATCATCAGACCTCCAAAGACATACAGTACTTACCAATCAATTTGGGAGAAAAAATTGTCAGCCATGTTGAATAATTTCCTTTGGTTTCTAATGCTTTCCCCAAGGTCACGCAAATGCTTCCCTGCTCTTTCACCTTCATACCATAAATATGTATATCCAGCTGATCTGAGGATGTATATTTGGATTTTTAAAGCTCAACGATTTTTCCTCAAAATTTTTCTTTGTTTTGATACAGTGAAGGTTTAACAGCTTTGTCTGATTTTGAATGCTGTTTTTGTACCCATTTGGAAGAGTTTTCTCCACTTCTTGCCTATTGATGGTTGTCAGACAAATCAGGAAGTGAGGGAAAAGCTCCCCACTGGGGACACAGACATCAATACATGCCCATTAAAGTAAGGAAGGTTTAGAATCTCTGTTATGAATTTCTTAGGCCCCTTTCACACCGATGAACCGATCGGATCCGCCTGTCAGTATTTCAGGTGGACCCGATCGGACCATCTATTTCTCTCTATGGAGTGGCGGATGTCAATGGACATATGTCTGTTGACACCTTGGCATCTGATCCGGTCCGGTTTGCTAAAAACCAGACGAATGGGGATCCCCATCCGTCTAGCGGATCAGATGACAGTCAGAAGGAAACGGACAGGCACCATCCGACAGCCCATAGCGGAAAGCGGGCTGTGTCCATGTCTGCTCTGCATCAGCGAAGAGATCCCGTGCTGAGCGGGCAGATCCACCCATGTGAAAGGGGCCTAACAGTCATTGATTCCATTGGAAATGTTTCCTCTTACTTCCTGTCCAGGTGATGAATGTGAGGCAGAATAGGCAAAGCTAGAAATTCCAGGTGATAGAAGCATACAATGACCCATCCGGAACGGGTCATTAGTCCTTGCACTCTGTACAACTTGCACTTTTAATTCCCCTCCCCCATGGTAAAAGCCAACATAAGTATTAAAAAGAAACACCTGCAGGGGGAAAAAAGATCTTTAGTCTTCTTTTTCTTCAGCTTTTTTGTTGTCGCCATCTTCCTGAGGATTAATGAGCACTCCATATCTCATGAGAATCTTCTAAACGACATTTGCAGTACTTTATATTCTGCAGATCTCTCAGAAGGAGGATGACGGCACCGCAGGTGGAAGCTGGGAAACGTAAATACACTATCCAACTTTTTTCCACATTACAGTACATGTTTTTTTTATACATTTTTACCCAGCATTTAAAAAAGGGGCGTTTAAAATTTGACCTTGCATTTTAGATTAAGGTGACCAGATCTTTAAAATGAAATCCGGGGACATTTTTTTTTTTTTTTTAATAGTAATGGCGGCAATCAGCGACTCTCTGCCCGCCGCCACCACCCGCCTCACAGCCTGTCAAGTCTTACTCTCTCCGTGCCTTGGCTACTACTGGGTGGGGAGCAGAGGAAGATCACTCTGCCAGGGACAGCAAGGAGATAAGCAGGCAGGCGGCTGGCCAAGACTTAAGCCAAGGCAGAAGAACATGCGAGTGGAGCTGAATGGGCATGCACCCGAAACTGAAAAAACATTCCCTCCACTCTGACCAGCACATGATCATCAGAGAGGGGCAAAGACAACGGAAAAATTCTGATTATTTTTTTTTGATTCTGCACTGACTGTCTTTGAAATTGTCCCAGCCCCTGTTCAAATCCAATCCGGGGACAAAACTGGGGATAGACTTGGTCCGGGGACAGTGTCCTCAATCCGGGGGGCTGTCCCTGGAAATCGGGGATGTCTGGTCACTCCATTTTAGATGCAAGTTCCAGTTTAAAAGGGAGAGAAACTCTCTGGAAAAATCTGCACAATTAGGTAGTTATTATTATTTCAAACACTTTGGGGAATGTTTATGAAAATGAGATGGTGCTGAGTATCGTAGGAAATAAATGTGTTTATCAGCTCCATCTAGTAGAGGGGAAGAAAAGACGGTTTTAGGAAGGGCATGCCAGTACATAAGATGGTTCCTCTGGGAAGACTTCTGTGCATCTTCACAGGCTAATCAATGCTCATTCTTGCAGACGTAGGAATTGGCACAGGCTTATGCAAATACACAATGATGCTCATATCCGTGCGCATTGGCGTGCCATTGCGTGACAGATGTTGGTGCCAAATAGACTATTTAAACTGTGCCAGTGGTCAGGATCAGTGCTGCTTGGTCTTCAGCCTCCTGTGTATCCTGAGACCTTGTGTTCCTGTATGCTGACTCCAGTTGCTGACCTGGCTTGTCCTGACTACTCTCTGAACTCCGCCTGCACCGACCTCGGCCTGTCCTTGACCACCGCTTCTTCCTGCTCCATTTGCTTCTGTTCCACTGATCTGCTTCTGACCTGGCTTGTACTCTGACCACACTCTTGCCTGTACCTCTGTACCTGATCCGTCCTACCAGTGTATGACCCAGCCTACCTGACTCTGTATTTCTTCCTATGGCCACCAGTACCTGCCTTTCATCCCGGTGTGCCTGCTGATCTACAGTCTGCTACCAGTATAAGACATGTGCAATTCGTTTCGTAACTAATCGAAATTTGGCCAAATTTTGCATCTTTCAGACATTTGGATGCATCCAAATGTCCGCATTAAAAAAAAAAGAAACAAATTTCAACTAATACGAAAATAACGAATGAATTTGACATAATTCGTTAGATCATGAAAGATCTAATGAAACGAAAGGTCAACTCGGAGTAAAGCTTACAGTCCAATCAGCCGATTCATTTTGTGCTGGAGGTTGGATTACTGGCAAAGTGCATTCCTGAGAACTGAGTGAGAAGGGGGTTGTATTGTATTTGAGCAGCACAGAAGAGATATTGTCATTGTGTGTGTTAATGGATTCAATAAACAAACGACTTTCCGAACTACAAATAGTTATCACAAATATATTGAAAACTAAAATAAGGATCCCTCAAGGTGCAAATACCTGCTAATGCCAGCTATGAATCCATCTATAAATATACCCCCTATACACTTGAAACTGCAGAAAGGGGAGAGAGAGGGAAAATGATTGGAGTGGGAGCGCTCTGTGTCATATCATCAAAAATTCATAATAAAAACCCTGCTTGGGCTCAACCGACTCCAATGACATGAAAGGAGATAAGGAAAAGAGCAAAGGAAATACCCAGCCCATTGTGCAAGTACAAAAAGTCAAAGTTTATTATATCAAAAACACATGAATGGAAAAGCCAATTATAAAAACGGAATCATTCACAACGTGTCAGTCATACTGTGATAAAAACTCGATGTCCACTATTCTTACCCCTATCCAGTGACAGTAATATATATGTAGCGAGGAATGTGAAAATACAATATCTTCGAACCTAAGCAGCAACAATACATTTTAAAACATGGAAATTGCATGCATATGTAGCGGCCTCCTCTCTCCCCTCTCTTCTATCAGCTCATCTGTCTCTTGTCTAGGGGTACCTTAGAGGAGAGAGCGGGGTCACCACGCCAAGCCTTCACCGCAGATGTTTGTGTGGTGTAAGCAAAGTTCTTATTTTACCTTCGGGTCGGTGTCCTGCACCTGGAACCTCCAAAGAGAGTCACCTTGAACAATGTCTGCCAGAAAATGAGCCCCACACCTTTAAAGTCCAACACTCCTTTATTCTTCCTGAATGAACACAATCAGTTAGACTCCCTTGTAAAACAGAACAGACAAGGGGGGTGTGGATGCGAGTAGGCCCAGACACAATGAACTCTCCACTTTCCTTCCTGAAAGTGGGTTGAGGTCTCCGAACGAGTAGGAATTTCCTTCCAGGCGGTCTCCGATGGGAGGCTCACCTGTCAATGGCAATATGCTGCACCGGGTCTTCAAGTAAGTATCTCCCACCGGTCCATTACGCCTTCCGGATTCGGGTACCAACTCCCGGGGTTCCCTAGGACCTCCTTCCCTCACGGAACTCAGTGGTGGGCACTAAGATCCAGACCTCCTCCCGAGTACCTCACCCCAGGCTAAAGGTGCCTGGGATGGAACACGACCTCCGAATGTCCTCTAGGCCTAGACCCGCCTAGAGAACCGACATGAACCACCGCCCTCAGGCTGAAGGTGCCCGGGCTCGACTTCCGCCACCAAAAATGGCCGCCCCCTTTATACCCCCTCCCAGCAAGCACGGCGGGTTTCCCGCCCCACCATACAACCGCTGAGAGACCAAAAGAGGTACGCCACCGCAACGATTGCTCAACCCCAGGCCCAAAGCGACAGTGCCACCTGGTGGGCCCCAGGGAACCATACATCACAGTTTCCCCACCAGATTCAAAAATAGAAAGCATATACCCGCTACACATATAAATAGGATGTGGCGCTATGTTGGCTCCCAGTGGGAAATTGATCCTAGAAAGATCAGACCTGGATCCTGGGGGAAAAGGCACGCAGGCATATTGTGGTAGGTGTTGTCAATTTCTTGATGTATCCAAAAGGGGGGGGGGGTTGCTGAGATATAAAAGGGGAAGGGACGACACCCTGGGTCAACAGTGGTCTAGAGGAGGTATATAGAATTGAAAGGTACAGTCACAGCATGTATGTGGCATGAAGCGCCAGAGATTTGAATGCAAAACATCATCCTGTAACCTCCCTCTCACTGTTGCAAACCATAATTTGATATCCAGAGTATGCATGCAAGTTGACAATCCTCTTCCATGGGATTCAAGTCGATTTAAATCACTAGTAAAAATGTTTGATTTAAATCATAATTTTTAAAGAGCATCTGTCATCTCTGTTCTGACCCGCTGTTGACTCCCTGACAGTCCCATTCATTTTAATGGGACGGCTGGTGATGCGGCAGTGACACAACAAGGTGAGGGATGTGGCGGCAGCAGGTGAGTGGATGCCCGCTAAAAGGCGCTGCCATGATGGATCCGAGAGGACAGGTTCTTTTTAAATGTAAGGACTTATTCTTACTGGTAGTTAGAATCTTTAATATTTTCAAACAAAATTAAGGTTTCCTATTTAGAATAATATGCTGTCAGGTTAGTAAAACAGCGATATCGGAACTGATTCAATCATACAGTTTTTAGTGTACATAGCAGGGGCGGAACTACCGTCATAGCGACCCACGCGGGCGCTATGGGGCCCGCAGCCGAGCGGA
This sequence comes from Rana muscosa, assembly GCA_029206835.1. Classification (NCBI taxonomy): domain Eukaryota; kingdom Metazoa; phylum Chordata; class Amphibia; order Anura; family Ranidae; genus Rana; species Rana muscosa. The sequence continues at coordinate 485,049,350 of CM055118.1, forward strand.
GCCCGGTGAGGATGAGGAAAGTAAGTTTACTGTTAAGCCTCCCCGCGCCCCGCGAGTCTGGCCGTGTTCAGACACACGCAGCCGCAAACAGCAGGAGGCAGGAGCAGGGAGCAGAGTGGGCGGGGTACAACGCTCGAGCGCGCCTGTGAAGTGACATCGTTTTCGGCACATGAGGAGGCTCTGGAGTCTGGACAGGAGGTAGGAAGGGAGTGGGAGGCTGTCATCTGTTTTGCTATTTTTGTGAAGAAAATGTTTGCTATTGTAGCGCCCTCACCTCTCCCCCTGCCTGCCTTTTCGTTTCGGCTCCTCGCAGGGAGGGGAGAGGCACACCGCACCACAAGCCCGTACCCTCCTGAGTAAGGAGGTTGAGCGGTGTTAGTTTTCGGGCCTGCCTGCGGCTCGAGTTGAATCCTCCCGAGGAGGATTCTCACCTCTACCTTAGGCAGATGCAAGTCCTTATGTTTCCCCCAGTAATGCAACTGTCCACACCAACTGAAAGTCCAACTTCTATATTTATTTCACACAGATAATAAATATGCCTCTTTAACAGCAGACAGGTTGGAGCAAGACACAGGACAGCTTAGGTGGGAGGAGGTCCAGGCACAAACTTGAATCAGACTCTTTGACTGTTTAGGTTTCACCAACAGCTTTGGCACACGATCTCTGCCACAGACCGTGAGGTTGGTCTCTGCCACAGACCGGGTGAATAAAGTCACTGCCACTGACTAGGTGAATAGGGTACGGCCCTATGAGGCCACTGCCACTGACCTTGAACTTCCTTCTTAAGTAGTATTTGGCCCATGTAAAGGAGAAGACATCCCTCCGGAGAGTTACCAGAGGTCCCCACCGTCACCACGACTCTGCGATGGGTCTTCGGTACAGGTAACCCCCCTGGCCTCCCCGTCCCAGATCCGGGTCCTCTCGCAAGGCGGCACCCTGGGAGTCCTCGATCCCTGGCGGAACCCAACCGAAAGTGCTGGGCTCCGGGCCTCAAATAGTACCTCACCCCAGAATAAAGGTGTCTGGGATGGAACAGGAACCAGGCATCCGGGCCTAGGGCACCTGGAGACGACCCACACGCACACCCAGGCTGAAGGTGCCTGGGCGCGGACGAACGACCCCGATGGAAGATGGCTGCCCTTTTTTTATACCCTCTTCTGACAGGCACAGCAGGTTCCCCACCCCACCGTACTGCTGCCGAGAGGGGACAAGAAAAGGCACAACCTTGTATTGTGGTTCAACCCGGACCTATGGGGACAGCGCCACCTGTAGGCCCCAGGGAACTATGCACCAATACTATCTATTAACCCTAACAATAGTGTGTCTGAGCCTAACTACCACTCAGACACTCCCCTAAATTGAACACCCCGCTACACTATATTTTTCCATTAGGATAATTTCGTCAAAGAGGGGGAGCAATGCCAGGTTTAAGGGTGCAGATGTTCCTAAGACCTTAAGAATAAACTTGATCAAATTACCATTAGGGCCACTGTTCATAATTGCTGTCTTATTTTTCCCCCTATTTGTCTTGTATTTACACATAAGTTTAATCAGAACAGAAATTGGTTAGAAGGCATGGAGGTCAGCAATGTGTGTCCTTCAGGGGCTGCATACAGTATACTGCATACTTTGTTGTTTGAAATTAATATAAGCTGTTGCCTGGGTACTGTGCCACATGGGTGTGGTAATCTGTTGTTCAATGGCATTAGTTAATTTCTTTTGTGTGGGGGGGGGGGCTGATTTCTAGTTACGCCCCTGGTACATAGATTTGCAAAACAATGGGATAAAGAAATATTTCTGAACTTTGTTTTTATCTCATGGTTACTGTGAAATTGTGTGAATGTATCAATGCAGTGCATGTTATCTCAGCTTGCAGAGCTTGGATTCATTGAATGAGTTTACCAAAAATGTAAATATTGCAGAATAAACAGCCTCATGCTACATAACTAAGCTCCATTTCGTGCTGAATAAACTACATTATTAATGTACCTTGAATAGAAAATTCTCTTTAGCACGTTATTAAAATAAATTGGATAAAAATCGGATTTTTTTTTTATATTTTTGTTTTAAATCATTGATTTTTATCCACCCTGGTATGGAGGTATGTCACAAAGCTGGAGGGAAAGTTTTTAGAAGCCTGACATTTCACCTGCAATCCACTGATCATGGATACAACGCTCTGCAGGCTCCCGAGAGCCAGGCTTTTCCTTTAAAAACGTGTAGTTATTTATTTATTTTACATGAACTTAGTCATTAAGCTTTAGGCGTTTATTAATATAGTACTATTCTTAATTTTCTTTATAGATTTCACAATACTATCTCCTGGACATAAGTGTTATATTGCCTCCCTCATCTTACACAATCTGGTTCCTTTGATTTTACAGCCCTCTTCTCTGCCAAGCACTTTAACTTCTTTCAGGACCTGTTGACATGGGAAGGATAAAAGTGGAATGTCACTACTTGAACATCTTCTTTTTTCTGCTCTAACCACCTCATTAGATTCCTATTCATCTCCTAATACATCACATAAAAACACCAAGGCTGTCAAGTGAGTATTATCATATGTAGCAATACCTTCAACTAAGAAGGCCGCAAGTTTAGTTTGGGCCCTGAAAACAGCTCTGTCAACCCCCAGCAATGTGCTCGACCCCCTACTGGCAGAGTTAGTATTGGCAGCAATAAATATTAACTTATACTGTATGAGTAAACCCAGACACCAAGACAGTAATGAAAAGGGTATCAAATTTACTTTGAGTTGTTGGTAATAAAAGTTAACAGTGGTAACGGTTCACAGATAAATTGCAGAGCCCTGCAGCAATAACACTCTATGCATTTAAGATGAACAGTAAAGGTGTGCCGCGTGGGCGACCGTTAACTAGGCGCCCTGTGACGCAGTAACTAAATGAATTAACTAGCTGGCCAGGCCTGGCTCAGATATCTAAAACTCAGTCTAAAGGGGATGATGGTTTCTTCACCGGCAATTCTTTAAAGGTGGTGCACATTAACAGAACAACATTTGTAATCCAATGGGAAAGTTGTGATGAACTAAACACATTACTTCACGAACTCTAAGTTCCGCTCTGATATGGATCTCCGGTGAGAGTATCAGAAATAAACTTGTGGGCCACGGCAGTCTATAGGCACATTAGCAACAACAGTATATGGTCTGAGCATACGCCCTCTCACCCGTCCGGACGCGATCCCAGTCCAGGAACTTCCACCGACTGTGTCCTCACACACACAGTGTCTCCAGCGATCGGACCCCCGATCCAACCAAGGTTGTAGACAAGCGAAGTCAGATGCCACCCAGGCTCGCAGTGGGGTGGAAGGCTCTTTGGTGCTGCGCAAGGCCTCAGGCTTCAGGCCTTGCACTCCGGCACATCCGCACAGGAGGATCAGTCACTGAAGTCTCGTGTCCCAAAGAGACCGAGCCCAGCCTCGCCTCCTCCTTTTATAACCCCTCCCATGAGTCTCTGGGGTGGAAATATGCCGAAAAGGATTCTGGGCAACATGGTCTCTCTCCTCTGCTTTCACTTCCAGTAAAGTCTTTTCTCTACTTCCTCCCGACTCACCTCTCACCCGGAAAGTCCTGTCTCTCTCTCTGAAGAAGGGGAATACCCCGCTACACATACATTGCTCTAAACTCCAAAAGAACCATTTATTTAAATTCCTATTATTCTATATAATCTCTAATGTCATCAGCCCCATAAAGCCCCATGTAGACTCATTTTAGGAATAATCTTTTGTAACAGAGCTTCTGTTGCCAGGATGTTGCACAAAAATTAATACATAGAAAAACAGAAAACCTTCATATACAGAAGGTTGACAGTTGATTCAGAGGAAGGCAAAAAATCCTATATAAAGCATGGTCTGATTTGCTCCAGCAGGGGAAAACAAAATTCTTTCCTGATCCCTCAAAGGCAGCCACCTGGTTTTACAACACCCCCCCCCCCCCCCGGCCGCCTTTGTCAAAGGGCCCTTATTGAACCGCTGGATGACGTGTTTCAACCATACATGTTTTTAGCAGTCTTGGATTGATCAGACCCAAGAAGTTGAAACAAGACATCTGGAGGAGCATGTATATGTACCCGCCTTACATTACTTTTAACCACTTCAATACCGGGCCCTTCCCCCCTTCCCCCCTTCCTGCCCAGGACAATTTTCAGCGCTGTCGCACTTTGAATGAAAATTGGGCGGTTATGCAACACTGTACACAAACTACATTTTTATCATTTTCTTCCCACAAATAGAGCTTTCTTTTGGTGGTATTTGATCACAACTGGGGTTTTTATTTTTTGCTAAACAAATCTAAAAATACCGAAATTTGGGAAAAAAATTGATTTTTTATACTCACCGTAAAATCCTTTTCTCTGCGTTCATGGACGGACACAGCCTTAATCTTGACAAAGTGGGTATTAGCCTTCCTTCAGGAGTGACTAGGCAGAATGTTATAACAACTTCAAAGCTGAACAGCCCCGCCCAGGGGGCAGTCCTACTGGCTATATCCCCTCACCCTGCACTAAGCAGCTCAGTTCGTCAAAAGCAGTACAAACTTAAAAAAAAAAGAGGGGTGGGTGCTGTGTCCGTCCATGAACTCAGAGGAAAGGATTTATGGTGAGTATAAAAATCCTATTTTCTCTTTCGTTCATGGATAGACACAGCCTTATTCTTGACAAAGTGGGACGTCCCAAAGCAGTGTCAAAACGAGGGGTGGGAACAGCATTAAAACAACTTCACCCCAAAACAAAACAGAGCTTCCCAACTGAGGAGTTGTAACTCTAAACAGCCGCCTGCAAAACTTTGCGGCCGAAGAAGCTTCCAAAGATGCACTCACATCAACTTGTAAAGTTTAGTGACAGTGTGAACGGACGACCAGGTTGCTGCCTTACACACCTGGGAAACAGACACTTGATGTCAGAAAGCCCAAGAGGCACCTCTTGCCCTAGTCGAATGCGCTGGGAAAGGGAGGCGCCCGACCCTTTATGGCGTAAGCCTGATTACGATCTGTCGGATCCACCTCGAGATGGTGGCCGACGAGACCGCTGGGCTCTTCTAGGGACCAGCCACCGAAACAATGAGTCTGAACTCCGGAACAGAGCAATAACAGACAAGTATATTCTCAGAGCTCGGACAATGTCCAAGAATGCAACGTCATCTCCTTAGGATTCGACAGAAGAGGACACAAGGATGGCAGTACAATGTCTTCCCTGAGATGGAAGGTCGAAACGACCATAGGAAGGAAAGAAGGCTGCGGAGGCAGCACCACCTATCCTTGTGGAAGATCAGATAAGGAGCCTTGCATGACAAGACTGCCAGCTCAGAAACCCGTCTTAACTGACACAACAGCCACCAAAATGTTCTCAGACGGTGGTTTCTGAGGCACCTAGAGGCCATGCCGTTAAGCCATTAACTGTAAGCAGGATGGCATATGAGACTTTGCGACAGCAGGTCCTCTCGTAGTGGTAGACGCCAAGGGACGTCTGCTATACAAGCCCCCCGGAGGTAGTGGAGGGCGGACCGGAGGGGCCACATGCCGAACCCCCTGAACAAACGAGAGAGTGAGCCACCAGGGGTCGTTGAATAAAAAGACAGTCAGGGCAGATATCTGCCCCTTAATTGCCCCACGCTGTAAGAACAGTAGGACTCTGGAACCAAATAAGTACGCGGATGCCACCTCATTTCCTCACTAATGGATATGTAGGTCTTCCAAGTGCGATGGTAAATCTTCCTAGAGGACGATTTCTGAGCACTCCTTATGGTAGAGATCACAGAGTCTGACAGGCCCCGGTCTCTTAGCACCTGGCTCTCAATAGCCATGCCGTTAAAGCCAGTGACTGTAAAAACAGGATGGCGTATGGGACCTTGCGACAGCAGGTCCTTTCTTAACGGTAGACGCCAAGAGGCGCCTGCTATCAGACGCACTAGATCGGCGTACCAAGGACGCCGAGGCCAATCCGGAGCAATAAGGATCATTGGAATCCTCTCTGCCTCCAGTCTGCGAAGCAGATGAGGAAGGAGCTTCAGAGGAGGGAAGGCATAGATTAGCCGGTACTGACTCCACAGTGCCACCAACGCATCTGTCGCGTCTGCCCATGGGTCTCTTGACCTAGCCACAAACCTCAATACCTTCCGATTGAGTCGAGAAGCCAGGAGATCTACGTCTGGCGTGCCCTCTTGGCAAAGGAGCTTTAACACCTTCGGGTGTAGAGACCATTCTCATTGGTCCAGCATCTGGCGACTCCGCCTGTCAGTTTTCCACGCCCGGAATGTATACGGTCCACAGGGTCGTACGCTCCTTTCTGCCCACCTTAGGATGTGAGCGACTTTCGACGCTGCAGCTGAGCTACCATGTTGAGAGGTACAGCCTGATCGCCCAGAGTTCCGGGACCTTGATCGGCAAGTAAAAAGGAAGGAACGACTTCCTGGACAGAAGTGCCGGTGATGCCAGCCACCAACTAGGGAAGTCCTAACTAGGTGGCTCACCCGGATTTGACAATCCAGGGATGAAGGGCACTTGTTCCTTCTGGACAGAATTACTTTCTGTAGCACTCGTGTGAAATTGCGCATACGGTACCGCCTCGAAGGAGGCTACCATGAGGCCCAGGACTCGCCTGCAAAAGCGGCGTGACGACTATCTTGGGGAAGTCAACTGCCGCACCGCAGCCCGAAGGGTCTGCTACCTTCGCATAGGGAGAAAAACTTTTGCCTCTAAAGGAGTCCAAAATCAACCCCGGTCGGGGATCCGAGATGTCCACCAGGTCGGGAATTCGCTAAGACGTCCGCCTGCCCGAGAGATGGGTGGGGACAGACCTTATGCGGACGTAGATTTGTTCGCAGGCTTGTTGGGCTTGCAAAACCAGAGACGCTTCTGTCCCTCAGCAGGCACTTTATCGGCCTGGGATCGTTTAATTGCTGCACTAGGCGGATGAAAAAAAACGCTTGTGCGTGGTGAAGGAGGGCCCTTGCCACGGCGTGGCTCCTCACCCTTGTTGGATTGTGGGAGCAGCATGCTCTTACCTCCTGTGGCATATTTAATAATGTCATCGAGGGATGCTCCAAAAAGTCTGTCGCCCTTAAAGGGCCATCCATCAGGGCCTTCTTGGAAGATTGGTCCGCCGACCAACATTTTAGCCAGAGCAGACAACGTAACATCACCGCATAGCTTGAGGCTCTGGACATCAGAGAAATAGTGTCCAAGGCTGATTCGCAGACAATTTTGAGGCCCTGTATCAACTGGTCGGCCATAGCCACCTCGTCCGAGGGAGCCTATGTGCCTTAACCCATGGAGCAGCATTTTTGCCCCTTCAGTGAGTGTCTGAGACACCAGGGCCCCAACCACCGTTGGGCGCACAGCCAAGCCATATAGGTAGCGGATGACCGCTTCAGCCTTCCTGTCCGCAGGGTCCTTGAAAGCAGGAGCCCCTTCCACCGGAATTGTGGCTACCCTGTTAGATCTGGACACCTGAGGGTCCACTATCGGAGGAGAGGTCCATCCTTTCAGGAAACGCTCCTCAAAAGGGTAACGCATTGCCAAACCTTTTTGGGACCGAAAACCTTTTGTGGTTTGTCCCGCTACTTGTATAAAAGCTTGTCTAGGTAAGATGCACAAGGAACACCTTAGCAGTGCGGGTCGGCTTTACGGAACCCGAAAGGGACCGACGCCTCTGGCGTTTCTGCAGGCTCCTCTATCTTTAGAGTATCCTGCACTGCAGTGATAAGGTCACCTATCAGAGCCTTATCGTGTGGTGACCCAGAGTCATCCTCACTGTCCGACCGGCCACGGTCCTCATCCTCTGATATGTCAGAACCAGGGCCATGAGCCGTAGCTGGGCCCGGCTCTGCATCAGAGTTGTCCCCAGAAGATGGCGGGGGGAGGGGGCACTTTTTTTCCCCCCCGTGCCATTGCGCCACTTCCACCTTGGCAACAAACCAGGGCGCCGACATAGCGTCTACTGACACAGCGGGTGCAGGAGCACCAGATGTGAATCCAGGTGTATTGGGGGGAGAAGCGTCTGCTTCTGATGCCATGCTGACCCACGCACCTGACACAAGGACTCCAGTCAAGGTACCAACAGCCCACCCTCCTAGCTGCGACAGAAACAAGGGGTTCCCCTCCAGAGGACTCACCACCCTTGAACAGTAGTACGGCTGCCGTCCGCTTCCTAGTAGAGCTGCTTCCTTGTCAGCTATCAGTCTGACCACTCTGCAGCGTGTGTCTGTAGGCTTGCGCCGTTAAAATGCTATTTGATCGACATGGACCATGAAAAAATGGCCGCCGAGCGGCCGATAGAGGCCAATCACAGCGCGGACCACAAGAACATGGCCGCCAGGGCAGAAGAGGCCAAACACAGCATGGATCACCAGCAAAATGGTCGCCGACAGCATGGAGCAGAACACACAGGTAAGCAAACCCTTTTTTCATGGCAGCTCATAACCTTTATCTAGCGGACATACATGCAGAGTTCCCACACAGGTGGAGTCCCCCCCAGGTGAACCCCCACCCCAGAAGCCAGCCTAGCTTAGAGAGCCTAGGGAGGAGGGAAGGAAGGGAGGGAGAAAGGGAGGGAGAAAGGGAGAAAGGGAAGGATAGAACTCCTTACTCACCTCTCCAGGAATGTCCAGCTCTGTCTTCCTGCCGAAGCAGGGGATTACTACTTACCCTTCCTGCGTGGATTGTGCACATCCCACAGGACCCCCACATGCCGATCTAAAGACACCTTAATGTGAGTGTTTTAATGTTACTGTAATATTAAAATTATACAGTTTTACTTCAGCGGCGCCTGCCCTTGTCTTATCTCTTTACTCTTTGGAAGGTATCCCGACCTCAAAGGAGACTCTGGATTCACCGGATGTCCACGTGGTCCTCAGGCGATGAAGAAACGACTTCCAATCGAGGAATCCTTTTCAGGATTAGGAGATGGCAAAACGAAAAGGGCTTCAAACAGCAACTCAATCAACCACAACCTGGAAGAAAAAAAGATGGATGTGCTCCGATAGTGCAGGTCAAATGTGGGTTTATTGAAAAACCAACAAATATAAAAGTGATCACAGTACAAAATATAAAAGGTTTAAAAGGGCAATAAGTGGAGTGGTGTACAAAGGCTGACGCGTTTCGTACACAAGTACTTCAACAGGGGCATCTATTAATGCTGTGTTACCACTATTCAAATTAACGTATATTAACAGGAATTGCCCCCAAAAATTCGACAAAATCTGGCAACCTTGGACGGCGTAGGGGGGAGCGGCCTTCTAACTGCAAGACCCTGGGGGGTGGGGGTATAATACCGGTTTGGGCTTCGATTTTGATACGACTGGAGGGTGTTCTGCTGTGTGGATGTTACTATTGTAAGATTGATGTACATGTTACCTCTTATAAGCTTTATATGATTTCCACATCTACTGTATTCTTCCTTTTTTCTTTTTATGATTTGGTCAATTTCCGACAAATGTTGTATTATGCTTGACTCTTTTTGCCTCAATAAAGGAACATTTTTGTTGTAAAAGAGGGAAGGACTTTTTTCTGTCCGCCGTGCGGTCTAGGACTGTTTCTAAACTTGGGCCAAAAAGTTGGTCTCCCGTCAATGGTATTCCACACAACTTGACTTTAGAGGCGCTATCGCCAGGCCAAGTCTTCAGCCAAAGGGCTCTTCTGGCAGAGTTGGCCAGGGCCGCTGATCTGGCCGACATGCGGACCAACTCTGCCGAGGCATCTGCTATGTATGCGATACCTCGCAGAATCGTAGCGAAGGAAGATGAAATGGTTTCCTTGGCAGTTCCTGCTTCAATGTGCTCTTGAATCTGGGAGAGCCAATGTTCTAAGTTGTGGGCCACAAATGACAGCCATTTCTGGCTTTAGGTTGCCTATTGGTGAGTCCCAAGTCTTTTTTAGGAGGGAGTCTATTCTTTTGTCCATGACGTCTGCCAAGGCTCCCATGTCCTCAAACACTAGGTCTGTATGCCTGGAGACCTGGGAGAAGGCAGGTCTAGTTTGGGGCTTTTGTTCCAAATGGACGTGGGATCCTCTGAAAAAGGGAACCTTCTCTTTAGAGACCTAGAGGAAAAGGGTTTCCTTTCAGGATCCTGCCACTCCTTCTTAACAGTTTCAACCAGTACCTCATGTACTGGGAAGACCTTAGACTTTTGTTACCCCAAGCCCCTGTACATTTGATCATGAAGTGTTAGGAGTTTTTTGTCTGTCTGAATACCGAGGGTTGTGTAAATTGCCCCCAAAAGGTCCTCTACCTCATCCAGGGACAACTTATATCTGGAGGGTTTCCTGGACTCCCCGTCCTGGTCCTCTCCTTCTGATCCCTCCTGGGAGTCAGAGGTGGCACTGTCTCTATGCTCCACCTCGGAAGGGGCTGAAACTTCCTCTGCCATAATTGCAGCAGCAGGTTTGGCAGGTGCAGAGCCCTGAGCCTGTGGCGGTGTTGTATCCTGTGGAGAGGGATTAGTGGGAAGTTGAAATTTTTCAAAAAGAGATTTAACCACTTCAATACCATGCACTTACACCCCTTCCTGCCCAAGCCAATTTTCAGCTTTCTGTGCTGTCGCTGTTTAAATGACAATTGCGCGGTCATGCTACACTATACCCTAACAGAATTTTTATCATTTTGTTCACACAAATAGAGCTTTCTTTTGGTGGTATTTGATCACCTCTGCGGTTTTTATTTTTTGCTATACAATTAAAAAAACACTGAAAATTAAAAAAAAAAAAAAAAGTTTATTCTTTTTCGGTTATAAAATTCTGTAAATAAGTACGTTTTCTCCTTCACTGACGGGCATGGATAGGGCAGCACCGATGAGGTGGCGCCAATGAGGTGGCACTTATGGGCACCGACGATGGGCACTGGTAGATGGCACTGATATGCAGCACTGATGGGCATTGATAAGCACTGATGGGCACTCATGGGTGGCACTGGTGGGCACTGATAGGCACTGATAGGCGACACTGATGGGCACTGAAAGGCTGCAATAATGGGTACTTATGGGTGGCACTGATAGGCATTGATACATGGCACTGATGGCACTGACATGCAGCACTGATGCATATCCCTGGTGGCACTGGCAGTGGTAGGCACTGTGGGTGGGCACAGATTGGCAGCTGCCTGGGCATTGATTGGCATTGCCTGGTGGTCTAGGAGGGCATACCTGCTGGTCCAGTGGGTGGCCATCCTGGTGGTCCTGGGCGGCTTCCCTGGTGGTCCTGGGCGGGATCCGAGGGGGGGCCGCGCTGATAAACTATCAGCACAGACCCCCCTGTCAGGAGAGCAGCCGATCGGCTCTCCTCTACTCGCGTCTGTCAGACACGAGTGAGGAAAAGCCGATTAACGGCTCTTCCTGTTTACATTGTGATCAGCCGTGATTGGACACGGCTGATCACGTGGTAAAGAGCCTCCGTCGGAGGCTCTTTACCGAGATCGGTGTTGCAGGGCGTCAGACTGACACACCACACCACCGATCGTCGCGATGCGTGCCCATCAATAGATGTCTAGTCAGGATAACTGAACCACTTCCCGGACATCAATTTGCTATTGACCGGGCGGGAAGTGGTTAAATGATGAAAAGGTGGATGAGAGCTCCTTTACTGAGGCTGCCAATCTCGATTCCTGTTCTAATTCCCTTTCTCTAACCAGGGTATCTATGCAGTCTCTACACAGAACCTTAGTCCATGACTCCCCCAGAGTGTCCCTACAGGAGGCACCCTTCCTTTTAGAGCTATGTGTTGACTGACTTTTCTGTGGCTTTCTGAAATACAGGTACCCAAAAAATGCAGAAAGAAATGTCACATTAACAGTCAGTTTACAACCCTGGGAGTGCACTAGACCCACTTAATATGCAGGGATTAGAGCCTCCCCCCCGACCACCCAGGGGGTCTGCCCCCCATAGAAAGGAACCATACATGGAGGGGCAATCCTAGATAGAGAGGACCCTTCCCCAGGGTGCTCTTACCTTAGGAAGGCTGGAGGTAGTGTCTGTTGTCTGGGCATCTGCTTCCGACATGACTGCAGGTGGTTTCTTGCTACAGAGTCACACGCTGCCTGTGCGCCTTCCCGACTCCTCTCCAGCCTGTGCCCGGCCCTCTATCAGCTCTGCGACCCGGAACCGGAAGTCGCGGGTCAAAGGGAAGCATCTGCCCTCCACCGGAAATGACGTCACCTGCTGTCCGGCCCGCCTGGTTCCAAAAATGCGGCCTGTACTGTGTATAGGGGGAGCGGAGCTGCCTCCCTGCTGTGGCCCTGTGGACACGATAGGGGTCTCTCGCAACCTTCTGCCGCACTAAACGAGGATGGGGTGGCTTCAGATGGCGGGTATGTACCACACCTTTGTTCCCTGGAAGCCCCCACTTCCTTTACAGGATCCTTTAGTGGCCACAATCTCCCCGACTGACCGGCCTGGTTCCATGCACAGTGTCTCCCTGCTGGAGGAAACACTAATAACTGAGGTCTGGCAGGGGGAAGTGAGAATTTATGTGCTGGCGCAGTGTTTCCCAAGAAAGAGGAGGAGCCTATGTCTCTCATTGTTGCTGTCCTGAAAGACGGAAAGGGAAAATTGGAAGGGGATCCGTTCCCCCTCCGTCTAGGTCAGTGGTTCTCAACCTTTCTAGTGCTGTGACCACTTGATAAAATTTCCAAAGTTGTAGGGACCTCTAACAGTAAAATTATTTTCATAGCGTGGGTTGTCAGCACCCAAGGCAAAACAAGTAATTTGCGCCCCTAACCCGCAGACATTTAACTCTCTGAGTCCCTTCCACTCATATAGTATTAAAACCCCGTATGGTACATTTTAGGATGTACCACTCTCTTTGTTCTCCTTTCTTTCACTTTTATCTCTCTATGCTAATTTCTTTTTTTTTTTTTCCCCATCCCTCTCTCTAGCCGTCTTTCTTGTTTCTCTTCCTTTTTCTTTGTTCCTCCCCCTCTTTTCCTCTCTCTTCCATGTATTCTCTATTTTTATTCCTTATCTTACTCCTTGGTGGGGGGGGGGGGGGATTAGTTTAGTGGCAGTGCAGGGGGTAGTTCTGATCAGCCAACTTAGTTGCTCTTGATCAAGGTCATCTGCTGATCTGAGAACTGTAGTGGGGACTTTGAATGGCAACTCTAATCACAGGTAGTGTTACTCACTGTGTCTCCAGCTTCACTTTGTCTCTGACTTTGTGGTGTCTCCCAGCAGTGACACCTATGCCAAAATCGGGAGATGGAGTCTCCTCCAGCCCCTCCCACTTCACATTCCTCACCAGTCAGCTGACCTCTAGTCTCTGTCCCCCAGCCATGCTGTGAACTGAATGGCCAGCTGCAAAGAGGCTGAGTGGGGGGCCGCGGGCTCCAGGAACAAGCCCAGCTGGGCAGCCACAGGCTCCAGGGAAAGTCCTGCTGGGTGGCCGTGAAAAAGCTGGGAGAGCAGCGCGGGCACCAGGAACAGCCCAGGATTCAGTGACCCCTGGCAAATCATCACCCGACCCCCAGGTTGAGAACAGCTGGTCTAGGTGGATCAGTTTGGAGGGCAGACTGTTTATACCCCACTGCCCATAGAGCACAGCAGGCAGTGTTCATGTTCTAACTGCATACACTGAGCAGACACGGACCTGTCATCTGGCCACTCTGCTCAGCAGGGGATCAGTGGACAGATGCTCAGCAAAGCAGATTCCGCTCCATGTGAAAGGGGGCTTAAAAGATGGCATCCATGGCAGATACCATTTTCAAGAGGGGTCAGCAGTATCAATCTTCACATTTCTCAGTAGAGGTTTCATGTAATACCTGGAAAACTATCACATTTCTTACATAGTCATATCGAAAAAAGACACAAGTCCATCTAGTTAAAAAAAAAAAAAAAAAAAACAACAACCATACAATCCCATATACACAATACTTTACCCACAGTTGATTCAGAGGAAAGCAAAGAACCCCAGCAAAGCATTATCCAATTTTCTCCAGCAGGGGAAACCATTCCTTCCTGGTCCCCCAAGAGGCAATCGGATGATCTCTGGATCAACTTTAGCTATAAATGTTAGTACCCAGATATATTATGTACATTTAGGAAGGAATCCAGTCCTTTTTTTTTTTAAGCAAAAAACAAGAGATTGGACGGGAGGCACCAAAGGACACTTGGAATTGAATAATTATATTAAAAATAATTTTAATGGTACAAACATTTTAAAATCCATTAAAAATAAAACATGGTGCGTACAGCAAAGGTAAGCAATACATGTCTGGATCAGAAAATTATACATGATATCATTCCTCAAAACAATACTGCATCACAACAATACCCCTATGCATTTCAACTAGGGTTGTCCCGATACCACTTTTTTAAGACCAAGTACAAGTACTGATACTTTTTTCCAAGTACTCGCCGATACCGATTACCAATACTTTTTTTTTTATATCTCATGTGACAGTACGTAGTTTTTTTTTTTTTTTACAATTTTTTTTTTTTTTTTTTTTACAATGCTGAACAGTGTCAGTTTGTTTTTTATTTTCTTTTTTACAATAAATTTTTTTATTATTTTTTTATAATTTTTTTTTATCAGCCCTGTTGGGGGGCTTTGGTGAAATATCAGGGGTCTTAACAGACCTCTGACATCTCCCCTTTGAGACAGGGAAAGGGACTAGGGACACAGACTCCCCAGTCCCTTTCTCAGCAGCCTCAGCTGCGCTGAAAATGAATGGAGAGAAGACAGCGGCTCCTCTCCATTCATAAACTGAAACATTGTAAACACAGTTTACGATGTTTCAATTATATGAATGGACAGAGTCAGTGATCACTGACTCTGTACATTCCGAACAGTAAGGAGCTGGATTTACCGGCTCCTACCTCCGCTCTCCATCCTGACAGATCGAGGGGGTGGAGGAGAACGTAGAGGGGTGGGAGAACGGAGAGGGACGGCAGCACGGAGAGAGAGAGCAGCATGAAGGGGGACACGGAGAGAGAGAGCAGCATGGAGGGGGACACGGAGAGAGAGAGCAGCACAGAGGGGGACACGGAGAGAGAGAGAGCAGCACAGAGGGGGACACGGAGGGAGGGAGCAGCACAGAGGGGGACACGGAGGAAGGGAGACAGCAGCAGAATGGAGGGGGGCTGGAGGAGTATACAGGGACAATCAGCGGTGATCGTGTGTAGGGTAGTTACAAGCACAGATCACCACCGATTTCACTAAAGCAGCTGAAAGCTGTGGGGGGGGGGGAGGGGGGAGAGAAGCGGAGAAACAGCTGTCAGACTTTTAAATCTATACAGCGGTGATCGGTGCTTGTAACTCCCCCACCGCACTGATCACCGCTGACTGTACAAGTATCGGGTGAAGCATCGGGAGCATTTGCCCCAGTACAAGTACTGGGGCAAATGCTCGGTATCGGTACCGATACCAATACTAGGATCGGTATTGGGACAACCCTAAGTTCAACTATAACAGTCTTCTTCAGGGAGTTCTTTGCTGAGCAGTACATTGAATGAACAACAATATAAGCAGAAGAATCATATATGGACACTAGTTCCAGCTCCAGAAAAAATCTGAGGATCAATAGGCCATTCAAGAGAGGGCTACTTATTGATCCACAAGAGACTAATAAGACCCAAAGCGTGAGGCCCAGAATTTTACGTAGAGTAAAGGAAACACCATGGCTCCAATTGTCAAGACTTGCTACCCGGGTGTGTTCAAACAGAGGTATAGGGATTTTATTGACCAGCAAAAGGATCTTGAATTGGCAAGTAAGACCCAGTAAAAAATTCTCCTGGTAAATGGTGACAATCCTCCACAAGCAATGGGGTAAAGCAACCGGACGCTGAAACTGGTATCTATATAGGATTCTTCTTAAATTGTTGCTCATTCAATGTACTCCTCAACAAAGAAGAATCATATATGGAGCAATAAGTAGCCCTCTCTTGAATGGCCTCTTGATCCTCAGATTTTTTCTGGAGCTGGAACTGGTGTCCATATATGATTCTTCTACTTATATTGTTGCCTATTCAATGTACTCCTCAACAAAGAACTCCCTGAAGAAGACTGTTATAGTTGAAACACGTAGGGGTATTGTTGTGATGCAGTATTGTTTTGAGGAATGATATCATGTATAATTTTCTGATCCAGACATGTATTGCTTACCTTTGCTGTATGCACCATGCTTTATTTTTATCTTTATATGGATTTTAATGTTTGTACCAATAAAATGTTTTTTTAATATAATTATTAAATTCCAAGTGTCCTTTGGTGCCGCCTCCAAAGTCCCATCCAATCTCTTCTTTTTTGTTCTAGTATTCATTGGGATGTGACACCTTAACACATGGATAGCTTAGGCCTTCCTGATGGAAAGTTTCTCTTTTTTAAAGCAATCTACTGAGCTGGCCAGAACCACCTCTGGGGGGAGTCTTTTCCACATTTGCACAGCTCTTACTGCGAAAAAAACCTTACCGTATTTGGAGATGAAATCTCTTTTCCTCTAGTTGCAAAGAGTGCCCCCTTGTCCTCTGTGATGACCTTAAAGTGAATAACTCAACACCAAGTTCACTATATGGACCCCTTATGTATTTATACATGTTGATCATATCCCCCCTTAATCTGTTCTCAAGAGAGATAGTTGCATAGTAATTCTTATTGAAGTCATATTCTGCAATATTTGTCTTCCGCAGGGTAAATAAAACACAGACACGTTTCTCAAGTTGCATAGTTTTTGAATATTTAATAACTTTAAATCTTTCTATTCAACATTATATCCACATCCATTAAATAAAAAAATTGTCAGAAGCAATTCGTATTGTTTAAATTACAAGAAAAATTTACTGTGCACAAAAATGATACAAAAATAGTTTTTTTTCCCCCATTGTATTATCTCTCCATTTACCCTAAATTGTCCATTTGCCTGTACAGGTAGTCCTGATTTCTGTGTACAGGGGTCCACGTTCCTGTACAAGACATAGGCTTTCACTTTGCAGGAGAGGATTATATAAATATAGTCTTATCTTACAGTATGAACTGCAGAATTTCAGCGTAACTGACTCCATTTCAGAACAAGCGTGTTGCCCTGCAAACTGTCATATTACTTTAGAAAAATACTTTTTGAAGGATGTCTCCAGATCTTTGACAATAAGCTCCAAGACAAACAAAAATGACATTCTTAGGGCAGCATTACACACAGCCAACCCTCAGCACCCTACTGTCACAGCAGAAAAACACCATTTTATTGCTCATTTGGTGGCCATTTTGTGGTGATGCTGTCCTCACACAGACAGGTTTGTGCTGAAATATACAGACAAAGCAATGAGAATTTTAATGAATCTCAGCAGATATTGGGAAAAGGCACGCAAGTCATTAAAGTACAGTTTTTCTTTCTTTTTTTTCCTGACAGGATGAAAATGTGAGAAACAAAATGAAAACTAATGAGATGTTTAATAGGACAACCAAGTAACCGGTAAATAGTGTATGGCTGGCTTGGTTTGAAAAAGTTAACCCCTAGTGTGGCACTACAGAATAATTTCTGCCTTTGAGGCAGAGTTAGAAAAGAACTCCTTGAGGGCATGGGCAGAATTACGGAGCAGACAAAAACCTTCTGCGGGAGATGTAGGCCAGAGACAAGCTCCACTTTGTAAGAGAATCTTCCCTAGAGATTAGTGAACGTGGTGAAATTTCGCTTTCGTTGCAAATACCCAATCACACAAGGGACATTTTTATTTTTTCTTACATATGGTTGGATGATCGACGTCAGCAAAAACCTCAACAAACTAAGCTCTGGGAAATGTTTCCTTGCAAAGTAAACAACCTATTTGCAGTTAGTAAAATCAACCCCAACGGATTCGAATTGGTTTAGTTCTCTAGTATGAAGGCAAGTCCATATTCTGGAATGGCCAGGCTGGCTACTTCTGGCCAAGCTGCTCTTCAACATGAAGGGCTCTTATTAGTGCCTTGGGTGAACAATTGAAGGTTTAGGGGCATTAAGAGCAACACAACAAACAGTTAGGAGTCCAAGTACATTTATTTCCTCACAGAAAACCACAGATAAAAAAAAAAGATGACAAGTCAATGTGTTCTGGGGGCTACAATTTTCACCTTTTATCAGGGCCCTAAATTCTTGCTTTTTTTGGATGGTTATAAGTAATTAGAGGGTGAAAACTTTGAAAACTAAAAGCATGCTTCTGAAGCCAATTGTGAGATCTCTCACAACTAGCTGTAATTGGTTCCTTGAAATAAAGGAGTCAAATAAATCCAGAGTTTATTTCCCATCTTCTAACCTAGAAGATCAACAAAACCAGCAGTTTAAGCCCGGATGAAGGAGGGAACCTTGTATCGCTTGAGATGCGATGGCTCATTATCTTTGGACTTCTGTATTTAAATATACCTGGATTCCTAATCCTTTGACATAGTGTACTTGCTGCACCTTAAAAAAAAAAGTTCTACTACAATTTCATTAATGCTTTATAGTGCGCTAAATAGAGACATTCTACAATTCTGTGATCAATTCGGACCTCGAGAACAAAGTGTACATTTTGCTTAGTGTAACTGTGGTCCATATACATGATAATAAAATTTGAGGTGAAATTCCTGGTGTATTTTTAAAAGACCTGTAGTCTGTTTTTTGTTTTTTTTATAAAGTGAATGTGACCTTAATGTGAAAAATCTTAACAATGAATGCTGAACTTTGCCAGTGTCTCTGTTGTACAGATTCACCCCCCACCCCCTCTCTAAAACAAAAAAAATGTTGGGTGTTCCACTTTCACACATTAAACATTTGTTTATTTTGTACTTCCCTTCCTGTATAGTGTTATACTATAAGGCTATATAAACAAAGGAAAACTGCGCTAAAAATTATAAATAAACCTGAACAAAGGCAGCAATAATAGTGGCATAAACACAAGCAAATAAAACATAAAAAATTGCGCCAATGTTAAGCACCAATAGTATCCAGGGGCTGATTTGTGTAAAGCAACGCGCAATACACCAATCCCAGCCTCTGGAAAACAATTATTAAAGTCCAAAATTAATTGTTGTTTGAATCAATCCAAATCGAACTTCAAATGCAGTCCTATAGTAGGCTAGAGGACATCCATTAGAGGGATTTAGACACACAAGCGGTAGATGACTCCAACACCCGGTGATCTTAATGGACAGACAGTGCCCTCCACCACATAGATTGGCAGCTTACCGAAGGTAAGCCCACGATAAGCAGTCGACTGTACTAGCCCAGTCGCGGCCTTGCCTGAATGGACCCACGAAATCTGGAGATAACACACAGCATACAGCACCGCAAATCGCTCTTCCCCCGATCCTCCCAATCACGGGTAAATCAAATAACAGGACCAGTGAAAAGGACATAGACCATAGGGTGATAACGTACAGTCCAATTTATTAATAAATAGCGTGGTGACGTCAGCACGTCGCTCCCGTACGCATTTCGTCACGATTGGACGTCGTCAATAACAACGTCCAATCGTGACGAAACGCGTATGGGAGCGACGTGCTTACGTCACCACGCTGATACAAGGGAAGGGTGTTTGTTTGTAAGCCGGCCGGCTTAACTCAATGCTTTTAATCACTTTCTTCATGTAAGTGTTTTATCTTTTATTAATAAATTGGACTGTACGTTATCACCCTATGGTCTATGTCCTTTTCACCGGTCCTGTTATTTGATTTACCCGTGATTGGGAGGATCGGGGGAAGAGCGATTTGCGGTGCTGTATGCTGTGTGTTATCTCCAGATTTCGTGGGTCCATCCAGGCAAGGCCGCGACTGGGCTAGTACAGTCGACTGCTTATCGTGGGCTTACCTTCGGTAAGCTGCCAATCTATGTGGTGGAGGGCACTGTCTGTCCATTAAGATCACCGGGTGTTGGAGTCATCTACCGCTTGTGTGTCTAAATCCCTCTAATGGATGTCCTCTAGCCTACTATAGGACTGCATTTGAAGTTCGATTTGGATTGATTCAAACAACAATTAATTTTGGACTTCAATAATTGTTTTCCAGAGGCTGGGATTGGTGTATTGCGCGGTGCTTTACACAAATCAGCCCCTGGATACTATTGGTGCTTAACATTGGCGCAATTTTTTATGTTTTATTACACTATAAGGCTAACTGACCTTTTATCAGCTTGCTGTAGGACAAATTTACTAAAATTGAAGAGTGCAAAATCCAGTGCAGCTCTGCACAGAAACCAATCGGCTTCCAGGTTTTTTGGTCAAAGCTTAAATTGAACAAGTTAAAGTTAGAAGCCAATTGGTTACCATGCACAGCTGCACCAGATTTGGAGTGCTCCAGTTTTAGTAAATCAACCCCTGTGTTGTTAACGGATCTCGTCTCAGCAGTATTGCCAACTGTGCTGCTTGATATGGAAACGGACACTAAAGCGGGAAGTTACAAGTCTTTAGAAGACATACAATCAAAAATTTGCAACAGTGGCCAAAAAAGTATTAAAATTCAGCCAGTTCAGCAGGGGCAGAATTTTTTTTGATCCATCTATGTATCTATGGACCCTTTGATCTACTGAACGGGCTGGTTGGAAAAAAATGTGTTCAATCAGTGCTGCAGTTCTGATGAGTATTTTCTGACAGCAGAGAAGTCTCAGCTGTCAGAAAACAGTAAAGCTGTGTACACACGATCGGTTTTCCTATGGATTCTAATCCGATGGATTTTTCCTTAGGAAATCCGATGAAGCCGACTTCCATCAGTCTTGCCTACAAACCATCAGTCAAAAATCCGACCGTCCCAAACGCCGTGACGTAAAACACTCCGACAAGCCGAGAAAAATTAAGTTCAATGCTTCTGAGCATGCGTCGATTTGATTCTGAGCATGCGTGGGTTTTTTGTCCGATGGAGTTCCACGCAGATAATCGGAATTTGCTATCGTTTTTTTTCCCATCGGATAAACTTAAAACATGTTCTATTTTTTCTCACCCATGGAAAAAAGACCGATGGGGCCCATACACGATCAGTTTGTCCATCGGACTGTTTTCATCGGTAAAACCGATCGTGTGTACATGGCATAACACAGCGGAAAAGATTCCTCCACCGACCTCGCTTGTGTGGATGGGGGAATCCATTAATTTTTTTTCGAGCAGCCCGCTAGCTGATCGAAAAAAGTGTGTGTGGTCAGCTTAATTCTGCTAATGTATGAAAGTTGCATCCAATACTTCCTTTAGGTAAACTCCAGGTAAAATGCACAACAGTGGGTTCCCCTAAAGCTGTTATTTATTAAGCTGCACATTTACCTGAAAGTTGGAAAATGTGACCTGCTGAAAAGACCAGCTGGAATGGCACAGACCTGATTTTCTTCTTGGTACCAACGCAAAATATTGCCTCATATTTACTTATAGTAGGAAGTACATACAGTTACATATTTCCTAAATGGGTTTAAATACAGGTAAATAATGTTTTGGTTGTAGAGTTTTCCCCCAAAAAAATAATCTGACATTTGGGGCATAATGACCCAGTGCCCCATACAGTTTGTGAAGGAGACACCATGCTGATACACTTGTCAGCATATAGTGCACCGCAACTATTCATAACAGACAGCAACCACTATTCTTATTACATAGCATTCATCATTGATACTGCATGATATAAAAAACTAATTCACTCCATGGACAGTACAGAAAATGAGCCAGTGTGAAAGGACACATGAAATTCCTAAATCCACTGCATGAAGATCTCAACAGGGGATTAGCTTTTTACAGAAGTTTTCCGCTACAGGAAAAAAAAAGAGGATCCCATGTTCACATTCTTCAATATTTCTTTTTTGGAGAGACAGCTGCCCTTACCTGCAGTAACATCTGGCAAAGCATCATGTTCATACTGTTCTAATACAGCTTCTATGAGACAGAAGGCATCAACATGAACCAATCTGGTTCTTTGGCCAGCGTAAATGGTTATTGTAAAATGGTAGGTGATCAGTCTTTGTAGTAGTCCCTTATATCAATGGTCCTATAAAAAAACTGCCTTCGAGTCGCACAGAGCTTTCTGAATGGTCTCGTCGTCTTCTGGGACACACACAGGTCCCAGAAGGCAGCAAGGGGGGGGGAGGAGGGCTGGATGGAACCGCGGAAGCAACGTACCTCGCCGTGGCGACATAGGACGGAAGTCCAGAAGAAAACATGCAAAAGAAGGTACCAAAAAAGAAAGAAAACATATCCAAAAACGAAGGGGAGTGGGGTGGTCAATGGTTTGAGTTCTCTTTTTGCCTGGAATTCTGCTTTAAACTGGCCATTCACTAGTCACTTTTCATAAGAACAGTTATACAAAATTTCCCAGCACATTCAATGACTTGATAAACATTGTTCGAAAGTACTTTTTACATTCAATTTTGGAATGAATGGGATTTTCCAAATGAAAAACATGCACTGCTAGAAATGTGTTTGCTCAAGAAAAAAATTCCATCCTGGATTGAATTTTCTTGTCACTGTGGTCTTAAAGCAGTCGTTAACCGCCATGTTTTTTTTTTTCTTTTAAACCTGCAAGGTAAAGTTATAATGTGCTAGTATGCATCACATGCTAGCACATTATGTGAAACTTGCCTTAAAGCAAAGCCCTCCAGCGACGCTGTCACCGCTTACAGGGCTTACATCTTCAACCAGTCTTCCTTTCGGGTTTACGTCCTCCAGCTGTCCGATTGGCCACGCTATGATGACGTTACTTCGGAGCTGCTATTCACGGCACAGGACTCTGAAGGAACGACACAGACATGTCGTTCCTTCACAGCGCATGCGCCGGTGACGTCACCGGCCCACTCACAAGTAAAGATCTCCTAAAAGGCGCACGTTTAGGAGATATTTACTGTACCTATAGGTAAGCCTTATTATAGGCTTACCTATAGTTAAATATTAACCATGGGAGTTTACTCCCACTTTAAATAAACATTGATTTGACCATATTAAAGATTAGAAAATCGAAATAAACATTTTTAAAATAGAAACATTTTGAATAAGTGTATGACCAGCATAAGGGAATTCTACTATTGTATGACCACCTAACAGAAAGCTCTGACTGGCACAGACACACTTGAACTGTGTCTCTATTATTATACTGTACAACTAAACATGCCAAATTCAATTTAGATTGATTGATATTAATGTGTAAGATAATGTGATGCAATAAAGTACACAGACTATTTTGCCATTGGTGACACCGGGCTGGAGGTAGTATGAATGGAAATGGCAGGTTGGTGAACTTTATGACCACACATGTAAAGAGAACCTCACACAATAATGATGAATGCCAATGGTTCTCGCTACAATCCACAAGCAATTTATGGCCATGTAAGCATCATAAGGGATTTGGCAAGTTGGAAAGTTTGATTAAGGTTTTTCTGACCTAATGATAATGAATAGATGAACAGAGGAAGCCAAACCTTATACATTGCTGCCTCATAGATAGTAATGTGAAGATCAAAAGGATGCATAATAAATAGTCCATATGCATGTTGGGTGAAGGTTTGTTTAGGAATCAAATTGTTCAGTTCCCAGTGTATATGAGTAGATTTAGCAGCAGCAGAGATTTTCAGCTGTATTTCCACAATGTTACACTGATGGCTTATATGCCATATAACAGCAATTATAATCTATTCAATACCCCAAGGAGTACGAGTCATGCACATTTCAGAGCAGTCTGTGCTATGTCCTGGAAACTAGAGAAGTTGCCTCAAACCCTGGTGTATAATGAGCTGGGAAATATCAGTGATACAAGAACAGGATATTTAAGTTCCTATTCTCCATCATAAATCAGGCCAGGTGTTTCCTGCCCAGCTAGATGGAACTTGCAGGGATGGAGATTTTGAACGCACATAAAACCGTACGGCGTAAACCACAATTAGTCTGGGCAGCGTCTCTTCAAAGAGGAGAGCTGAAACTGGAATTTCTGCTTTTGACAAAAAAAAAAAAAAAAAAGCATAATATGTATTTGACTGACATACTGTAATCCCATGATGAACAAGAGCTATATTATATAAAATAATTAGTGTGATAAAACTGCAATAGTTGAAGCACAGAATGTTCTCTCCCATAAAACAATGATTAACCAGAACAAACAAGGTTTGCTCCCATTCGTGGAAGTATATACAAAAAAAGACAAAAATTAATGACAAAGTTCAGAGCCCTTGATATTTGAAAATGTTGTCACTTTGTTCCTTAGAGTAGACTGGGCACCATAACAAAAAAGCGTCTTTTTTTTTTTTAACATAATTAAGAATCAGCTTACTATTTAGTTTATTGCAAATAGGAGTTTAAAATGTTCTTATGGACACCTGTAGACAGAAGACCCATGGCCACTTCCTTGGTTTCATATAATAGGCCATTCCATAAATTCCACTGAAAATCAAAATCTTACATCCACCTGGTGACGCCATGTTATATGTGAACAGTGCTTCCAGGTACAAGTCACAGCTATATATATTAGTGGCTATTATTTTAAATATATTTAAGTAGAAAAATGTACTTTTGAAAAGTGAGAGGAAAAACTCTTCCAAAAACATCCCTGGTTACAGCAACAGATTTCTGAAAAATGGTGTTGGTGCAGTTGAACCTGTATTACAATATAAGCATTTAAATAGTAGTAGAGAACATATTTAAAATGCTAAAAAGAACTTGTGTCTGTCATATCACTGCTCTAAACTCAAAAGTACAGACGCCTTGTTTTAAACTAAAATCTATGTTAAATAATGTATAACACAAATGTATATAATATAACCCTTATGCCTTTCCCTGCACACAATGCAGAACGCTCCTACTGCCAAAGGATTCAAACATTTGTACACAAGAAGACCGAATTAGTACCATGTCATCCATGAGTTCCAAAAACTAAGACAATTAAAGAAAATGCTAATCCTTGAGAGTTGTCCTTGTATCTGGTCTCCCCCCCCCCCACAAGCATTGTTTATATGGACCTGGCCTTCAAACATGACAAACCTGGACCAGGTGGGCTTATGGTTTGTTCAGGGATGCATGAGTGTGTACAAGTCAGTCAACCACCATTGCAAACAATATCAAGCAGCTAGCCTTTGTGACAAAATTATCTTTACAACAAATTAATAAAAGCTAAAACTTAACTGAAGACCTAAGACATTATGCAATTTTGAAAAAATGCTTAAAACCCCCATTAACACAGTGTTCAAGGGGGAATCCCTCCCGCAGCTCTATTGTGTTCTGCCAGCAGGTTGCGTGTGGGCCATCCTTACTGGCAGAATACAATTACGGCTGGCAGCTATAGCCGCCAGCAGTGATCGGGAGAAGATAAAAAAAAAAAAAACACACAGGCTGGTTGTACTAAAATCGATCAATGGATCGACTTTGGCACAACCAGCCTTCCCATAAACTGATTGAAATTCCCGTTGAACCAGCCAAATTTCGATCTGTGGCGGGCTTCACTTAGCAATGTGCAAGTCCCAAATGCATATGAAGTATAAAAACACATTACCACTTTCAACACAAAGCTGGCGACACGCTATATTTGGTATATACCATCTCCTTTAGATCCAACTATTATGTTGTGCAAGACCAACCTAAAGTAGTAGGTCCATTGCAGTTAGTTTTTAAAAAAAAAAAGATGGTAATGTGTGATCAGCTTTAAGTTGTACAGAGCTTCCATACTGGGCCTCATTTATTAATATCAAGTAGAAAATATGGTGAAATGTGAATTTTGTGGCTGTGGCCAATACCAGCCTTTGAGGAAACTTGTATTCAGTCATATTAAAAAAGTGCAAGCTTACATATGACTGATTTATATTTGCCTCCATATTTAGCTTCATTCACTTTGTATGTCTGACTCAGAGGTCTCCTCTGGAAAGAGCAAACCTCAAGTGACCATAAATCTGGCCATGTACGGTGTGAATTTTGGCTGGTCCACGATGAACTGGTCAAAGTTCACTTTGTGGGAAGACTTATTGGCTCCTTCCTGCCTGACATCCTTCAATTGAAAAATCTTAGGAGATGGGTGAAAAAACAGTTAGCCGAACAGAATCAAATGCAGCCTCTGTTTGAGTATTTTGAAAGCCATTGAGGCTGGCTGTCAAAATACAATGATGGCAATGGAAAATTCACCCATCTGCAATGTTTAACGTGGATGAAGGATTTTTTTATTTATTTTTTACATTCAACACAGGACAGCCTGGGATCACAGGGTGAGCTGAATGATGCGGAGTGTCATTTAACCCAAAAGAGGAACAGAGATTGAGGATGCCATGGAGGGCAATGCTGGAGCATGAAGACAGTGAGTAGTGCACTGGTGTATATTATTTTTTTTACAGGACGCAGAAAAAACATTATAAAAAGTAAAAATTTAGTTGGGTTTTAAACCCAATCACGACTGGTTCTCTTTAGTACACTTCATGAGTGAGGTCCAGTATGTTTTCCTAACAAAACAAAGTAGGGACTAACAATGTTAATGAACAGCTATGTCAGACTACATCAATTCACAAGAAGTGAAAGAAGATAAAGCATGACCAACGGAAAATATAGGAATAAAATACATAAAAACATTTAGGAAAGAAATTGATCAATATGTGTCAAAAATAAGCTCCAACGTATACCAACACCCTATTCCATTAAAATATACATGTTCAGATTGACAGATTCACTCACATAGAAGGAAAAGGTAAAATTTCTTAACTATGTCAGGTTGTGATGCCCTTTTGTATTAGGATCCCCAGATACCACGAGACACGACTGCTATAATTGCTGGATGACCTCCATCTTTAGGGTAGATGGCTGAATCCTAATAGACCAAGACTAAAAGGTCCAGCTATTTCTGGACTGCAAAGAGATCTACCATCATGGCCATTTCATACCCACTGCTGCTCAGACACTGGATTTGCAAAAGTTATTTGCACCATCCACAGGGAAATCATTGGCAGATCTGGTCTGAAAGATCCAAATCTGCAAAATAATTGTCCTGTATATGGGCACTTTACCATGACAAAAGTAAGTAATAAGCCATGATTACTTGATATGCAGGAAAAAAAATTAATCACAGCCCAGAAGAGTTAACTAAAAGATGACACCCACAATACTCTGTGCCAAGGTATTCACCTTGCCCTGTCAGTGTACTGTATGCAGGAATTCTTGAAATGCTTAAAAATAAAAAACCTGTATTTTCCCTCCAAGTGTAATGTGTACGTGACTCGGACAATCTGCTCCAATGCATTCTGCTCTGCACAGCACATTATCATTCTATTACATGTCAGCTGGGATCTCCCTCCGCTAGGTCTAGGCAGACAACCTTATTAGTGCGTGAGATATGACCTTGGTTCTATACATAGTTTACCAGCCTGGCTCCCAGATGCTGATGTACTATATAGCAGTTGATCTTTGTAAACTGGCTTAGCAATCTACAAGGAGCTTTCTGGTCTGCACAATATTTCATTTTGTACAGTTCCTGCCCTTTGAAAAAAAAACTAGGCAGACTGCAAAACTAGGTGTACCTGCACCCCGTCTATGGATGTTCCATCACTGAAAGGGTCAACTGATAGCCACTGCAGGCAGGCAAAATATGGAGATCAATAGGCACTATAAGTTAAGAACAAAAATCTGGGAAGATGTATGATGATCAATAAAAAGGAAAAAAACACAAAAAGACTAAAAAAAAAAAAAAAAAAAAGTTTTTGCCGTTTCCTGGGCATTAGCCAGAGTACTGGATGGAATCATGACGCTGATGTAGAAGTCGGTATCCACATAAAATGGCCCAGTGTTGAAAGGAAACCTGAATGTAGTCTGTATGATGGCATGATTTTTTTGGGGAGGTGATGTCAGAATTGTCATCAAAGGGCACTCTGTTGCTTTATAAAAGCAGTTCTTTCATTGTGAACATCCGCCTCCTCTACCTCAGACTCTGAGAATCCTTCTTCTTGCCACATTTCTGATGGGATCCCTTTATAAGAGATGATCCCACTGTCCAACATGTACAACTTCTTCTTGCCCAGGATAACCCCGGAACGCACCTGGAGGAATAAGAAGACACCCACAAAGACAAGGACTATCATGATGCAGCTGAGGGTGGCCGCAATGACTGGCATGTTTGAGTAACCCTTTGCCATTTCTGGAACGACCTCTTTTAGTTGTGGTGATTCTCTGACTCTCTGATGGGAACAGGAAAAGTCCAACACATTGTAGTGTGAGTGAGCTGGGCAGCTGAGGCAGTCATTTGCAGTGGTACCTTTGCAGGTAGAACAGGAAGGATGGCAGGGCATGCAAACATTAGCCAGGAGAGGCTCGATGCTGTTCTCCAGTGTGTATTGGATACTCTGAACACTGGCTGTGAATCCTGAGGGACAGGTCTTCACACACGTCTTCTGATGGAGGAAAAAGCCTTCTTCACAAACTGCAGAAAGGACACAAAAGGGACAACCATTACTAAAGATTATTCTGCACCATGGATGGTTTACATTGTCATAAATAACTTTAGAGATGTTCATCATCTTTCTTTAAAAGGTCTACTCACATTTTCAAAATACTGCTTTCAGCTAAGCAGTCCATGACAATAACCTAAGTCACTATTTGGCAACAGCTTTCATTGACAGTCCGAAATCAACATTCAGGTTTGTGATTGGCTAAGTAAAGCTTTGTTTGCAGGTAGCCACCCCCATTTTGCAAAACTGAAAGGGGTAAGTTGAGAAGGGAAACCAAGAAGATGGTCATCATCTTCCAACGTCTGTCCCCACACAAAACTAAAATAAATCTTCCATTGAATCAGCAGAGCACTTCCTTACATATGTCAGTGCCTATGCACACTGACTTATACCCTCACTAGAAGCTATCAGGAGTTTGATAGAAATACTCACCCACTCCTGCTTTGATTACCATTACATTGATTGTATGATCAGGGGGCATATATATATATATATCTATGTATGTAAAAGACAAAGGAAAGAGAAACACCTCCACTAAGTCTAGTAGTTTAGTAGTTCTTATAAAAAACAAAGATAATATGCGCTCACAGTGTGTGATTCAAAAAGCAGCATGCAATGCAATTGCACTTGATGGCAGCCTTTCCCAAACCTAGGCACTTCCCCTGCAGATAGCCTCTTGACAGGCACCAGAAGGGCCACTGTGGACCACATGGAGATCACCAGGGAGGTAGCAGGGCACCAGAATGGGGTGATGACGTCAGATATGAAGTGAAAACATGTTTTGGGGTGTTCCTGTCCCTTTCTTAAGGGGCTTGAGAAATGGGCAGGATCGCCCCAAAACATGTCGCTATGCCATCACTCCATTCCAGTGTCGTGCTTCTTGTCCCTTTGTCAAGTCCCTTGACAAAAGGAACCGGAACATCGCGAAACATGTTGCCACTCCATATCTGACGTCATCACGCCATTCTGGTGAATGAGGAACTTCCTGGGCTGGAGAAAGGGTGCCATCAAGTGGAATTGAATTACATGCTGCTTTTTGGATCACACACTAAGTGCATATTATCTTTGTTTTTATGAGAGCTAATAAACCACTACACTTAGTCAGTGGTGGTGTTTCTCTTTCCTTTGACTTTTATATATATGTGAGTCTGCAAGAGGGAGTCATCCAAATCCTGCCATCTGGAAAAAATCTGATGATGCGGACGGTGTTCATCCTTCACTTTAAAGGAGTATGGACTTTTGGATTATAGACTTGTATAGAATCAAGTCACACTTAGAAAAGCCCTTATTTTTGGTCACATTTGCACACACTTTGGTAGAGGTTGAGTTTGAGTTTTGAGGGTTTTGGCATTTTGTTCATATTTGCGCTGGGGAGTTGTGCGTTTGCATGTACATACAGTACACATTTACATCATCAAGAGGCATAGCCTAGGTCAGGAGTCTTCAAACATTCTAAAAAAAGGGCCAGTATACTGTCCTTCACACTTCAAGGGGGCCAAACTGTGGCAAGAGAGTAGTAAATGCCTCAGGCTTGGTGGTCAGTAAAAAAAAAAAAAAAAAAAGACATAGCGTCTGTGGTTAGTAGGAGAAGGAATAGTGCCCCATCGTTGGGATCAGTGGGAAGAACAGTGCTCCATAACTGGTGTCAATGGGAAGAATTAAGCCACAGTGTTGGTATCAGTGGGAGGTATAGTAGCCCAAAGACCAGATTAAGGCAAGCAAAGGGCCGCTGTTTGGGGACAAGTTGGGTCTGTTTCACAGAGACACTGTGTAATGGATATAAATGTCCTATGTAAAAAAGCAGCTTCAGAATCATTGTTATAAAAACGACATCATCCACACTAACTTGTCCCTGACTGTGTGAAGGATAAGTTTAGCCAAGTCTGGGTATGCGTGAATTGTTAATCTACTGTGACATCTTAAATTACTGGTACTTTTATATGCCATTTCACCAAAAATGAATTCTTATTTTAAAAGTTATGTACAGTCAATTCACAGCAGCCAATCAGCTTTTCTTAGTACGACATTACTAACCGATTTCCCATAGTAGATGGTTTTGCATCACCACTCTCTGCACAATGCTGATTGAAGTTACATTAACCACAGAACACTCCCTATGTTGTGCCACTTATCTACTGTGCAGATCTGTACATAAAACCCTAAAACTGCTCATTCTGTGTTCTAACAAAGAAAAGGAAGAAAACCAGTAAAGAGTAGCAACTCGACATCTGGTCACTGCGATCCTGGGATAGAACATTCACAATACAATGGAATCATCCATCAAAAAAAAAAAGCAGAAAGATACTGTTAAAGTAGTGATCACACAAAAGATATCAACTTAAAACCAAAAAAATCTGGTAGCAGGGGACAATGGTGCACCTGTCACCCACACACAATGAAGGTGACTATTTTATTGCAAATAAGGTGGCTAGAAATGGGCACCACATACTTTACCAGATAAGTCCAGATAAGACACGACTCTTGCAGAAAGCACTGGTTTGCATCAAGACAGAGTTATTAAAATGCTTATCAGCATTTTACAAATTTGCTGCTGGTGAATGAAAGCATGAATTGACCCCACACACATCTTACGGCTAGCCAATAAAGAGATCTGTTCAATCCTAAATGATGTCAGCGTGGGGTCAGAGCAGATTGCCGAAGACCGATAAATCGAAACGCTAAGTGGACACAGCGTGATATTTGGGATAGTAAGCCCAGAATAAATTTATTTCTGTAAATTACAACGCAATAAAAGATTAATGCTTTCCATAACGATGTGAAGTCTATGCACAGCTGTGTGGGAAAGAAAAGACGCTGCAGCTGTAAATTACATCCTGCTATGACTACAGCAGAATCACCATATACACTTTGACAGATGCCAATCAAATATTAAGCAGCACACACTTCATCCATCATTGCTCAGGTTATAGAGATGCAAGTGTGGCCATTAGAAGAGATGGGAAGGTGAATGGGGAGCAGTGGACAAATTATCATAGTAAAAGCAGGTCAGAGCAGACAAGGGCAACTGAAAGGATCCTACGTCGGAGCACTGAAATTTAGATTCAGTACCATTACCTGATGTAATGTATTTGATTTAAAGGCAAAGACCACCTTTAAATCAATGTTATACACATATTGAGGTTGCATCATGTAACCTGAGGCCAAGCAAACCCCCCCAACCCCCAAAAAGGCCCCCTCTGATAGCATAGTGAGGTTCTTCTCCCCCACAGTAGCTGTCAGATTTCAAACTGGCACACCTGTACAGGAGGAGATCTGTGAATGTTTGAACTACAAACCCATCTACCATGGCCACAGAGGGGACTTGTAGTTCTCAATGGAATACAAGTTGGTGAGGACATAGAGCTGGAGTAAGAGTATGCAAGAGCCTGGCAATGCTTTGCAGGTTCATTTGCAAAAAATATAAATTATATATATTATATATACATATACACACACACATTTATAAAAAAAAAATTTTTTTTTTAAATATGCGTTGAATGAAAAAAAAAAATATGCGCACTTATTTTTGCAAAAAAAGGTGGTCTTAAACAGGCCAATACATTATACATATTTTTCTTTTCCATTATTATACATCTTTTTCACTCAACCAGTGGGTTAACAAAAAATAAAATAAAAATTGTTGATTCTCCTCTTAACACACTCTGTTCCAATAGGGGGATCCTTACCGCAGCGTTATTGTGTACAGGGGGCTTTACACTGATCAATGCTGCCGGCTATAGCCAGTGGCACTACTTTTTGGGGAAAAACAGACAAGCTGGTTGTACACGAGTCAACATGTGTACAACCAGCTTGCCCATACATGGATTGAAATTTGGTTGGTACCTGCTGAACCAGTTACATTTCAGCCCATGTATGGCAGGCCTAAATCTTTATGTGATGCATCTATACACGCACTGAACAAAACAAGTGGAGGTGTTGCACCAGTCAGAGTGCATTTGTAAATATTTGAAAAGTACAAAAGAGAAGCTTCCTGTTTCATGTGCACCCACACAGTTTACTGAGCATTTCCCTCCATGTTGAAAAGTGTGCAGAACTATTGAATGTGAACAGGAAGTTGAATGGGTCAATTCTAAATGCAATTTACCACACTGAAAGCATTGCACTTCAATTACGGGAGGAACCCTTATCTGGTAAATACAATTTCCCAGACAGTCAGCTAATACAATTCCATATCTGTATAACATCTTGCAGCAAAGGCCGTGAGTGGAGCATAGCAATCAACGGTTGTATTTATTTGGTAGACCCCAGCTTCAGAAGCAATAAGATACTTTGAAAAAGGGAGAAGGAAATAAAATATTAAAGTAAAAATTGAAATTTAAGCATTGAATTGCATGCAGTAAACATAATCTACTTGGTTAGGGCTTCAGTTTTCCATCCCAACATCAAACTTCTTGCAATCACATAAGGCAGCATGGTGGCTTAGTGGTTAGCACTTCTGTCCTCTGCTATAATTCCAACCAATACACTACCTACGTGGAGTTTGCATGTTTTCTCTGTGCTTGTGTGGGTTTCCTCCAGGTACTCTGGCTGCCCCACACTTCAAAGACAGGCTGGTAGCTTACTGGTTCTGGCCTAAATTGGCCATAGTATGTATATTTATGCATGTGAGATAGGGACCTTAGACTGTAAGCTCTTTGAGGGCAGAGACTTATGCAAAATGCACAGTATTTAAAGTGCTGTGTAAATTGTCAGCTAGCTATAAGGCTGGTAAGTGCTTGAGGGTAGCAAACAGCTTGTCGGAGTTTTCCAATCTTCATAGAGAAAGAGTTGGAACAGTAGGTGCACTGGAAAAAGCTTTTTGGACTCAGGACTGTTAAAGGAAACAGCACTTGTAGAAGCAACATGCTGAGCCTCTAGTTTCAAAGTCTTGCACATGGCACCCATAGGAGCTGAACCAGTCCCTTAACTTGGGAGTAATAGCTGTGGATGGTAACTCCTCAGGAGCAAGCTCATCAGGCAAAGACTGGTGTGACTCAGAATTACACCATGGTGACTTACAGGCAAAGTCTGACTGAGGGCTAAGAATCCACCAAGGCTGTGGGTACATCAGATACAGACTCTTCTGGAGCACGCTTGTGGCCTCTGCCCTCAGAATTAGAAAAAACTTGGGTGATTTGAAACAAAGTCCTGCATCACTGTAGCAAAAACCTTGACCGGCTTACTCAAAAAGTGAGTTTTCAGAGACAGGACAAGCACTGAGACAATGTCCACTGCTCTGGACCTGGAAAGTGCTCTGCAGTTAACAGTTTACCAAAACAGAATCTGGAAAGCAATCTATATGGATCCCAATGCCTTTAGGTCACCTTTAAACTGGCCATACATTAATTGAAATTTGGCTGGTTCAGCAGTGAGCAGCCACATTTCGATCCATATACCAGTCTATTGATTGACTTTTATACAACCAGCCTGTTGGAAAATTTCCTCTTGATCAGCACCGCCAGCTATAGCTGATCAGTGTATTCTGACAGCAGGGAAGTCTCCCTGCTGTCAGAATACAATACCTCTGCAGGAGAGATTATCCCATCCACACCAAGAGTGTAGATGTGGGACTAGAGTCATGTATGGCCAGCCTTAGGTTACCCCTTCAATGTCAAGTCCAGTGGGTACAGAAACAGCCCTTCAAAAGCCAGGCTGAGGACAGCCATACTGGATAGCTGCAAAGGAAGAGGAAAGCTCTAGCAGAAGCCTTAGGTTACCCCTTCAATGACCAGTCCAGTGGGTACAGAAACAGCTCTTCAAAAGCCAGGCTGAGGACAGCCATACTGGATAGCTGCAATGGAAGAGGAAAGCTCTAGCAGAAGCCTTAGGTTACCCCTTCAATGACCAGTCCAGTGGGTACAGAAACAGCTCTTCAAAAGCCAGGCTGAGGACAGCCATACTGGATAGCTGCAATGGAAGAGGAAAGCTCTTACAGAAGCCTTAGGTTACCCCTTCAATGACCAGTCCAGTGGGTACAGAAACAGCTCTTCAAAAGCCAGGCTGAGGACAGCCATACTGGATAGCTGCAATGGAAGAGGAAAGCTCTAGCAGAAGCCTTAGGTTACCCCTTCAATGACCAGTCCAGTGGGTACAGAAACAGCTCTTCAAAAGCCAGGCTGAGGATAGCCATAC
Source organism: Rana muscosa (assembly GCA_029206835.1). Lineage (NCBI taxonomy): Eukaryota > Metazoa > Chordata > Amphibia > Anura > Ranidae > Rana > Rana muscosa. The sequence goes on from CM055118.1 coordinate 485,083,792, forward strand.
TGGATAGCTGCAATGGAAGAGGAAAGCTCTAGCAGAAGCCTTAGGTTACCCCTTCAATGACCAGTCCAGTGGGTACAGAAACAGCTCTTCAAAAGCCAGGCTGAGGACAGCCATACTGGATAGCTGCAATGGAAGAGGAAAGCGCTAGCAGAAGCCTTAGGTTACCCCTTCAATGTCCAGTCCAGTGGGTACAGAAACAGCTCTTCAAAAGCCAGGCTGGGGACGGCCATACTGGATAGCTGCAATGGAAGAGGCAGTCTCTAGCAGCATTATGAAGAGTCTTGGTTGAAAAAGAAAAATCTGGATGAGTAAGAAAAAAAAAAAAAAAGGTGCTAGCAAAAATAGGTTAGTCTTCCACACAGCAGTGTTGAAGAGGAGACATCCATCCACATAAGACACTGCTTGCTGGCAGTAGGTGAGGTCATCCTGGGCTGACCTACATTTATTTATTTTTTGCTTGCCAATTTCCAATCCTTCTTTAGATGACAGTATAACCCAAATGAGAAAGTCCTCCTGTACCTTAATGGACAAGAAAATAATACCTTTCCTGCACTTACTGTTGTGGAGAGATATCATCTTGTGTAAATAGGACCCGAGAATGGTTGTGTATTAGAAAAGCAGGAGGACGGAGGAACACACATGTAAGCGCAGAGTGAAAGTGCAATGAAGTGATGTTTAGAAGATTTGCTCATTAAAGATGTGAATCGATTTTGTATGCAGGCCATCTGCTATGAATGCTTAAAAGGTTCTGTATATATCCACAGCTGCGGTTAGTAAAGGATTTAGTACAGTCCGCTAGAGAGTGCGAGTCTAATTCTAACCAGCAGACCTTGCATGAAACGCTATGAAAAAACTTCTGCGGGATTCTTTGGATGCAGCAGAAAGTGAGAGCTCACAGGGACCCTTATACTGACAAAAACACAAAAATACCTGCCAAATCACAGCAATGAAGTGCACTCCAACATGCGCTGTACAGCCACCCTACCTGACCCAATCCACAGCACATAGTTTAATTAGGGGGATATATAAGCCCTCATTTATTTCTTAATTAGATTGGAGCTTCTCATTAGCACTAGGAGGAAGGGTCCTCACTGGTGATATGAAAGCTCTTCACGTGGAAGTAATCTATTATGAATTGTCTCTGGAGAAAGAACTGTAATATGCTTTCATGCGGACGAGTGATAGAAATTACTCTTTTAACCTATTCCCCAGTAAAGTCTATGAAATGTTCCAGAACACACACAGGAGGTTTGATTCAGGACAAACTGGTGACATTTCACAGTAGATTACACACTCTTGGTTAGGTATACAGAGCCCTGCAAGAGGCCTTAATCACCAAATGTCAGACACGCAAATCCCCACCTCACCGACATTGTGCCCGTTAACTCTTTGACACTCCGGCACTGGATAAGAGACGGCTTAACTTCCTCACAAAACTTTCTAACAGGTTTTATTTTTAGCGAAGGTTTATGTATAGCTTGCCTGCAAAACGCTCCTGTTGTGATGAGAAATTGACTATTATATGGTGAACAACAGGGGCTAAGATTAAAAGCCTGAAGCGTCCTTGTCCCCAACACAAAGTGAGGAAAGAATTTAAGGCTTTTTCTATTTTAATAAAGCGTCAACACGGTTTTTATTTCAAGCACTTTTACCATAGACTCTCCGTAAACTGTAATTTATTAACTATGATCCAATTACATTATGAAGACTGCCAAAATGCTAAATCTGTTTTCCTAAGCTTCTTGGCCTTTGTTATGTAGAGATTTACATTTCACTTGAGATCATTTCAAATATTCATTTCATTAAGGGCAGCTGGGGATGAATAACACCTTTTTAGAATATTAGATTTTATACCTGCAGATTGGAGAACAAGCACTTGCAAGTTCCTCTAGCACTATCCTCCACATGGTACAATCAAAGAAATCCTTCCCTTTGAGATATATCTGCAGATATACATTCACTGACCACTTTAGAAGGCACACCTGTTCAATTGGTTGGTAACACAAATTACTAAACAGCCAATCACATGTCAGCAACTCAATGCATTTAGGCATATAGGCGTGGTGGAGACTACTTGCTGAAGTTAAAACCGAGCATCAAAATGGGGAAGAAAATAAATTTAAGTGATTTTGATTGTGGCATGGTGGTTGGTGCCAGACGGGCTGATCTGAGTATTTAAAAAATGGCTGCTCTACTGGGATTTTCACACACAACCATCTCTAGGGTTTACACATAATGGTCTGAAAAAGAGAAAATATCCAGTAAGCGGCAGATGTGTGGACGAAAATGCCTTGTTGATGTCAGAGGAGAAACGGCAGACTGGTTCGAGATGATAGAAAGGCAACAGTAGCGCAAATAACCACTCATTACAATCAAGGTATGCAGAACCTTGAAGCAGATGGGCTACCGAAGCAGAAAACCACACTGGGTGCCACTCCTGTCAGCTAAGAACAGGAAACTCAGATGGCAATAAACACAGGCTCACCAAAATTGGACAATAGAAGATTGGAAAAACGTTGTCTGGTCCAATGAGTCTTGATTTCAGCTGTGACATTCAGATGGTAGGGTCAGAATTTGGCATAAACATGAAAGCATGGATCCATCCTGCCTTGGCACATTTTGGGCCCCTTTGTACCAATTGAGCATCGTTTAAACACCACGGCCTACCTGAGTATTGTTGCGGACCATTTCCATCTTTTTATGACTACAGTGTACCCATCTTCTGATGGCTCCCTTCCAGCAGAATAATGCACCATGTCACAAAGCTCCAATCATCTCACCACTGGTTTCTAGAACATGACAATGAGGTTACCAGATCACCAGATCTCAATCCAACAGAGCACCTTTGGGATGTGGTAGAAAGGGAGATTTGCATCATGGATGTGCAGCCAACTAGTCGGCATGATGCCATTATGTCAATATGGACCAAAATCTCAGAGGAATGTTTCCAACACCTTATTGAATCTATGCCATGATTAAGGCAGTTCTGAAGGCAAAAGGGAGTCCAACACGGTACTAGCAAGGTGTACCTAATAAAGTGGCCAGTGAGTGCATCTTGCACTGGGGTGTTTATTTTTTATTTTTTAGAAAGCAGCAAAAATATTTCTATTGCCATCTGCTGTAAATACAAGCTATAACAATTTACAAAGTCACTACAGTAAATGCACCACCACGACCAACCAATGCTATATTGTGGTATGTATAGAAGGATAGGTCTGTTTTCCTTCAGTCAAAGAGAAGAAGGCAATGGTTATTGGTCGCACCAAGTTTTATTCTCCTAAAATTCATAAAATAAAATTCTTACCCTGGTTGTTAATCCCTTCATAAACGATCACATGTAAGGCTTGAGTCGGTTACATGACTTGCTATTATCAGGTAGCCAATGTACATGGTACAACTGCCAAGTGAAGGGGTATGGAACATGGCAGACAGATGCAAAAATGTGCGCACATATATAGAAATGATTTAACAGCCTTCGTAGCAGTCCTTCACAAATTTATATCACAGGCTTTTCTACATATACTACTTAAACTACAGAAATGTATCACATTAAAATTGAGAATAGGCTGGTATACTATTGAGTACCACATACTAAGATAAGGGAATGAAGAACAAACGGGAAGATAGAATTTTAAGGTACCCAAAAGACAAATAATGTATTAAAATCCACTTTTAATTTACGTCCACTGATAAGACATACAAATACAACAAAAAATGAACCATGTTCCCATCTAGGATTTGGTATTTAACAACCTCATTCAGAGAATTTGATCACACTCCCAGTCTCTGCATTAGCGTTTTCTATATTGTATCTTTGTTACTGTATACAAGTTGTAGTAACCAACGTGATTAAGGCATCAACTGGGAGTGGGAAATGGCTCTCAACTCTACACATTTCCTGGAAAGTAATTCTGCTTACTCAGGAGTATGAGGTTCTAAGGGAAAAAAAACGTACATAGCTTATAAAAACTGATATATACCGTACACATACATGGTCAAAGTTCAGTGATATCAAAGTGATAAGTATCTAAATACATGTCATAGCTGTAACCTTAAGCTGCAACATTGCTGCCAAATATTTCAGCAGGAGCGGCCACAATGGTTGGGAGCGACAGGAAAATGCAAAAGAGAAGAAAACAAGGAAAAAAGGATAACACTGGTATTGACCTTAAAGAAGAGCCTCACCAGGTTCCAAGAAATGTAAAGTCAGCTGCTACAAATAGACACTTACCTGTCCAGGGATCCATGGTCATCCTCACCTGGGTCAGTTCTTTGTTGGTCTTCGGGTCCCTAGCACCGGCATGTTCACTGTGGGAAGCCAGCTGTGACTCCTTGCGGCTTCACAGCTGGCTTCCCAGTGCGCATTCATGAGCTGCACTGCACCCTGTAAATGGTCCCGCAGCCTCCTGGGACCTGTGTTCCAAAAGGTTGCGGCAGGGAGGGGGGACTGAACTTCCGCTCTAATTAACAGGTACCTGCCAAAACTAGGTACCCGCTCCCAAGAAAAATAGGATTTTTATAACAGCTTACCTGTAAAATCCTTTTCTTGGAGTACATCACGGGACACAGAGCGGCATAGTCATTACTATGTGGGTTATATAGTTTACCTTCAGGTGCTGGCACTGGCAACTTCCAAACTGGAAGTACCCTCCCCTATATAAGCCCCTCCCATCCGGGAGCACCTTAGTTTTGTAGCAAAGCAATAAGTGTCCCCAAAAGAGGGGTGGGAGCTCTGTGTCCCGTGATGTACTCCAAGAAAAGGATTTTACAGGTAAGCTGTTATAAAAATCCTATTTTCTTTCTCGTACATCACGGGACACAGAGCGGCATAGTCATTACTATGTGGGATGTCCTAAAGCAATGCCCAATGAGGGGAGGGGGATACACCATACATAAGCTGAGCGCTATCAGACATGAGGATCTTTTGCGGCCTGCAACACACTGCGCCCAAAGGCGACATCCTCCTGACTTCTAACGTCCACCTGGTAGAACCTAGTAAACGTGTGTACTGAAGACCATGTTGCGGCCTTACAGATTTGAGCCAGGGAGGCCTGGTGATGCACTGCCCATGAAGTTCCAACTGCTCTCGTGGAGTGCACCCTAACTTTGAACGGAGGCGGCCTCCTTCTCAAGCCATAGGCTTGCATAATGACCTGTCGAATCCACTTGGCTAAAGTAGATTTTGACGCTGCCTGACCCTTTCTGGGGCCTTCCGGCAGAATAAACAAAGTATCCGTTCTGCGAATCTGAGCAGTGGCTTTTAGATAAGCTTTAACTGCTCTTACTACATCGAAAGAATGTAATAAATTTTTCCTCTACTGAACTAGGTTTGGGGAAAAAAGAAGGAAGAACCACATCTTGGTTCAAATGAAAACTCGATACCACCTTAGGAAAAAAGGCTGGATGAGGACGTAACACTACTCTGTCCTTATGGATAACCAGATATGGCTCCCTACAGGACATAACGGCTAATTCCGACACTCTTTTAGCCGAACAAATGGCTACTAGAAAAATCTATTTCCTGGTGAGAAGAACCAGGGAAATATGCTGTAATGGTTCAAATGGTTGTTTCTGTAGAACCGACAGAACCAGGTTTAAATCCCATGGACATATGGGAATATTAACCGGAGGGCTAATACGCATCACTCCTTGTATAAAGGCTTTGACTAGTGAATGCGAAGCCAAGGGCCTCTGAAAAAATATTGACAAGGCCGAAATCTGACCCTTGATAGTACTCAAGGCAAGCTTCCTATCTACAGCCCACTGTAGGAAGTCCAGAATCCTACCTATTACGTACTTACGTGGATGCCATTTCTTGGCCTCACACCAGGCGATGTACGCCTTCCAGATTCTATAGTAGATCTGCCTGGATACCGGCTTCCTGGCATTGATCATGGTAGGTCATAAATTAGGAAAAATACTGCGCCAACCTTCAAATTTCTAGCAGCCTACACAACAACTGACAATAGTGTAAAGGAAAAATAATAAATAAAGTGTGGCGCTATGTGCAAACAGAAAAATATATATATATATAAAATGTCTGGTTGTTAATTGGTCTATATAAAGACCCGTATATCGTGTTGAACCTGATAGTGGTTCTGTACACTTATGTAAAAAAGTGCATGTACCCTGCAAAAATTCAATATGTGCAATGGCGTGAAATATATAAATAAATTTAAATAGGTAAATTAACCTAACACTGAAAAAATATAAAATGACATGAATATCATATGTGAAAGTGATCCACAATATATATTAGTGTCCGATTTTCTGTGAGAAGAAAAAAAAAAAAGGAAGAAAGTCTCTCGGTGAATGTGTGATCTGATACCAACATCAACACTGCATCAACACCACGTCAGGTGTGTAATGAATGGTAGGTACAGTCCAGACCAGTTCCTTGGATTTATGCGTTTTCTATGTTGCAACACTTAAAGGTGATATATGCCAATGGAAAGTGAGTAAAGGGTGTATACTCTTACCGGATGTTGTAGATCCAACTCGCCGTACGGCGGTGGATCAATCGAGCTTGTGTCCACGCCCGGGACTGATAGATGTATATCCTGGGGACAGTCTTTCCTCAGCGTCCTTACGACGTTCCAGAGAGTATATCCCAAGGCTTTCCAACGTAACTCTCACTTCCAATGCGATAAGTCAAAGTATGACACCAGAATTTCACCATATGCGTAGTGTCACCATGCAACAAATGAGAAAAGAATTATTTCCAGTGTCCCAGGTCTTTGAACTCAATGGTGCTGCAGATCTCTAGCACAGCCTGCCTTTAGTTTAGAAGAGAGCTCTATTCTAAACTAAAGGCAGGCTGTGCTAGAGATCTGCAGCACCATTGAGTTCAAAGACCTGGGACACTGGAAAGAATTCTTTTCTCATTTGTTGCATGGTGACACTACGCATATGGTGAAATTCTGGTGTCATACTTTGACTTATCGCATTGGAAGTGAGAGTTACGTTGGAAAGCCTTGGGATATACTCTCTGGAACGTCGTAAGGACGCTGAGGAAAGACTGTCCCCAGGATATACATCTATCAGTCCCGGGCGTGGACACAAGCTCGATTGATCCACCGCCGTACGGCGAGTTGGATCTACAACATCCGGTAAGAGTATACACCCTTTACTCACTTTCCATTGGCATATATCACCTTTAAGTGTTGCAACATAGAAAACGCATAAATCCAAGGAACTGGTCTGGACTGTACCTACCATTCATTACACACCTGACGTGGTGTTGATGCAGTGTTGATGTTGGTATCAGATCACACATTCACCGAGAGACTTTCTTCCTTTTTTTTTTTTCTTCTCACAGAAAATCGGACACTAATATATATTGTGGATCACTTTCACATATGATATTCATGTCATTTTATATTTTTTCAGTGTTAGGTTAATTTACCTATTTAAATTTATTTATATATTTCACGCCATTGCACATATTGAATTTTTGCAGGGTACATGCACTTTTTTACATAAGTGTACAGAACCACTATCAGGTTCAACACGATATACGGGTCTTTATATAGACCAATTAACAACCAGACATTTTATATATATATATATTTTTCTGTTTGCACATAGCGCCACACTTTATTTATTATTGATCATGGTAGATACCACAGGATTAGAGAGACCTCTCTTTTTTAGAATGTGGGCTTCAATAGCCAGGCCGTCAAACCTAGGGCTGGTAAGGAAGGGTGGTATATCGGTCCTTGCGAAAGCAGGTCCGGACGATGTGGGAGGGTCCAAGGACTCCCCACAGACATTTTTACAATCTCCGCGTACCATGCTCTTCGGGGCCACGCTGGAGCCACCAGAATCACTGGTTTCTTTTCTACCCTGATTCTGCGGAGTAATCGAGGTAACAATTGTGGCAGTGGGAATGCATATATCAGCTTGAACTGATCCCAAGGGAACACTAGGGCATCCGAGCCGCAAGCTAGGGGATCCCTTGTCCAAGAGACAAACCTGTCCACCTTTGCGTTGAATCTGGATGCTAGCAGATCTACATCCGGTGTTCCCCACCGCTGACATATTGTCCGGAAAACCTCGGGGTGAAGGGACCATTCCCCTGGGCATAATTGTTGGCGACTTAGAAAGTCCGCCTTCCAATTCTCCACTCCTGGAATGAATACCGCGGATATGGCTGGGACATATCTTTCTGCCCATTTCAGGATGCAATTTACTTCCCTCTGGGCTGCACGACTCCTGATGCCACCCTGATGATTGATATATGCCACTGCCGTGGCATTGTCCGATTGAATTCTGACAGGGGACCCTTGGAGTTTGGATGTCCATGCTACTAGGGCATACCGGGCTGCTCGTATCTCTAAGAGATTGATGGGCAGGGCCTTTTCTGCATCCGACCATCTGCCCTGGAGAGACCATTGCTCCAGTACTGCTCCCCAGCCTATAAGGCTGGCATCTGTAGTGACCACCTTCCAAGAAATCGGACTGAAGGATTTCCCTTTTTCCAGATTCTGGGGAACCAACCACCAACGGAGGCTCTTGAGAACGGAAGGGGACAAGGACATTGGTAAGTCTAGGGCCTGAACTTTTTTGTTCCAGGCTGACAGTATAGCCCTTTGCAAATTCCTTGAATGGAATTGACTGTAGGGTACTGCTTCGAATGATGCCACCATTTTTCCCAGCAGCCTCATGCACAGGCGTATGGATGGCTGTCTTTTTGTACCCACTAGGTGGATCAAATCTCTCAAAGACGACACCTTTTCTTGAGGCAAGAAAATTTTTCTCTGGTCTGAATCCAGCCTTAGCCCCAAGTATTCCAGACTTTTGACTGGTTTTAGGGCTGACTTGTCTCGGTTGATAATCCAACCGTGAGATTCCAGATACTCGATTGTCTCGTGAACAACCACTTCTAGTTTTTCCACTGAGTGGTCTATCAGCAACAAGTCGTCTAGATATGCCATTATCGTTACACCTCGTGTTCTTAAATTGGCCAATAATGGGGCCAGAATTTTTGTGAACACGCGTGGTGCTGTGGCCAGACCGAAGGGTAAGGCTCTGAACTGAAAATGGCGCCCTTCTACTGCAAAGCGTAGAAATTTTTGGTGGACTGGAAAGATGGGAATGTGCAAATAAGCATCTTTGATGTCGATCGAGGCTAACCATTCCTCCCCTTGTAGGGCAGCGGCCACCGATCGGATCGACTCCATCCGGAAAGTCCTGATATGTAGGAATTTGTTTAGCCCTTTTAGATTTAATATGGGCCTCACGTTCCCGTTTGGCTTCGGGACTGTAAAGAGGTTTGAGTAAAGCCCAAACCCCCATTCTTCTAGGGGGACCTCCATAATTACTGCTTGGAGCAATAGTTGTTCTAGTGCCAACAGGAGGGATCCTCTCTTCCGGGGATCCCTTGGCACGTTCGACCTTATAAAATGGGAAGGAGGGGAGTCTTTTAACTCCAATTTGTATCCCAGACTTACTGCGGAGAGCACCCATCTGTCTCTGATCATGTCCCGCCAGGTCTCTGCGAACAACTGAAGTCTTCCCCCCACCCGATTGAGTGGGGGCAACCCTTCATGCATTTGACTTTGGGGGAGGTTTTGTACCTCTCCTGACCCAGGGCTTCTTGTTACCCTGCGATTGTCCCTGATTTTTACCCCCGGGATTTGACCGAGGAGGCCGTCGGAACTGTTTCACAGCCGATGTCCTAGGGACTGGAGAACCAGGCCTCTTAAAAGAGGGACCTCTAACTCTGTTTTTAACCGGCAAGAGTGTACTTTTACCGCTGGAAATTTTCTGGATATATTTGTCCAGGTCTTCCCCGAATAAGCGTTCACCATGAAATGGGAAGCTGACCAGCAATTTTTTACAGGGGGCTTCAGCAGACCAGTTTTTGAGCCATAGAAGCCTGCGCATATGTACTACAGACAGCGTAAGGCGGGAGGCCTGATGGATTGAATCCTTTATAGCGTCAACCGCAAAGCATAAGGCCCTAGGTAGATCAGCTAGGGCAAGGGCCTGCTGATCTGGCAAGTCCCTTAAGACCTGTTTCAACTGATCCTTCACTGCTTGGCAGACCCCAATAGCTGCCACTGCTGGTTGTGTCACCAAGCCTGCTGTAGCAAAAGCAGATTTTAATAAGGACTCCAATTTTTTATCTATTGGGTCCTTGAACATTTGGACATTATCCACTGGACATGTCAGTGATTTATTCACACAAGAGATGGCTGCGTCCACTGTAGGGACCCTCCATTTTTTGATGAACTTATCCTCCATGGGATAGACCACCTGAAATCTCTTGGGAGTAGTAAATATTTTATCAGGATGTTCCCAATCCTGGTAAATGAGCCCTTCCAGTAAAGGATGGATTGGAAAGGAACAAACAGTCTGGGGAGCTTTTAGCGACCCCAACGAGGAGACAGAAGTGGATGATGGCTCCGCAAGGGGCATTTTAAATGCTGATCGGACCATGTTAGTCAGGGACTGAACCCATAATCTTTCAGCATGTGATGCTGAGAATGGCTCTTCCACTGTTGATTCCTCTACAACAGAATCAACCTCATCCTGATCCCCTTCAGGTAGGTCGATCCCTGTATGGGACTGTTGCTCTGCTAACAGGTACTCTGAGGGAGGAGACGGAGATCGGGCGCGCTTTCCCTCTGACAGGGAAGCAGCGATCAATGTTGACAATCTCTCTTCCAGCCCTCCCAGAGCTGAGGAAAAAACCTCCTCTGTTACATACACAGGAGCAGGTGAACTGAGGACAGCCACAGTACCAGGTACTCCTGAGGGTGCTCTACGGTCACTAACCTCTGATTCTTCAGGGGAGATTGGTGCAGCCGAAGCATGCCCAAGATCCTCAGAGCCCGATGGAGACCCCCTATGCTTCCTGGGATTTTTAGTCCCGGAGTTTTTAGACGGCATATTCCTAAGCCCAAAGCTGGAGGTATTCCAGCCGAAATACACCACTTACTGACAATAGTCTAGCACAATTGCTGCTATATAAACAGTTGGTGTCTACTAATGTGCCTTTCTATGGGGATGCCTGCATCAACCGCTTGCTGTATGCCTTTTTTTAAATGTTGCCAGCTCTGTCTCTGCACTCCATAGCCAGCTCACAACACATAATTGTGCCTTTTAACATTCTGGGACGCCCGCAAATGCGCAGAAGCGCTGCGGCGCGCACAGAGCGTCATCCCCCAAGCTCCGCCCCCTTTTCCAGCTCACCTCTATAGAGGCGCGTGCACGCGCGCGGGCGGGCACGTGCGCCTTCGGCGCTCTTTTTTGAAAAAGGAAACTAGGGACAGGAGACAGGGCCCTTTTGCCGCAGGCCGGGGGATGGACGAGCATTGCAACATGGCAGAGGAAGCAGTTTCCCACAAGAGAACTCACCATCTGCCTGGACTTGACTATGATGAAAAGAAAAAGTCCACATGACAAGAAACGTTCCACAGCGGCCTCTAGTGGATTAACACAGGTACCGCGGTCTGTCTATTTTTTTTTTTTTTTTTTTCTTGACCACTATTAAAATTATTACATTTTTTAGTAGTTACAGGCATGCACAGATATTTAGCGGGAATACCGTTAGGTAACAGGCAGAAAGACATATTAGGCTTGGGGGTCCCCTATAAGAACCAAGTTCCTGGGGGGGCCCCCACTTACCTTTTCCCCGCCGCAGGACTCTGTTTGGTCCACAGAAGCCCAAACTTCACCTCTCACGGCAGGCATTGTAATTAAACCTTCAGGGACCGGGTTCCCAAGGATTCCACTCCCCTGGACCTGTATAGCACCCTGCACAGAAAACATCTTGGTCGTGGGTATGACCAGAGCTCTGGATCCCAGGGTCCAGCTCTCCTAAGAGAAGCATTACAGGCAAAACCTTGCTCTTCTGCTGCAAGGCCCGGGTACCGACCGTTTAGCTATGAAGCTTTTTTGGTCGGATCCGGAATAGCTTACTGAGGCCCAAAAGAACCTGTACGCAAGCTCAGTGAAAAACACATGTTACTTCTTGGCCAACACCTTAGACATTGGCAAAAAACTGAGGTGCTCCCGGATGGGAGGGGCTTATATAGGGGAGGGTACTTCCAGTTTGGAAGTTGCCAGTGCCAGCACCTGAAGGTAAACTATATAACCCACATAGTAATGACTATGCCGCTCTGTGTCCCGTGATGTACGAGAAAGAAAAATAAATAAAAAATATGGTAGAGGGGTGAAGTTCTGCTTTAATCATATGGTGTATCCATGGATTTCTAAAAAATCCTAAAATGTAAATTAACTTTTTGTATAGTTGTAATCGAACGATATCGTTTTTCTTGCTTGGCGTTTGTACATGTCAGTCATACAAATTCTTTTATTTTCTTACAATAAAAAGATTATCACTAGAAATTGATTTCTTGCTATGGTCAAATCAGACCTTTGCGTTTCAGGCACTTTTAGTAAATGAGGCCTAAAAATCCTTTCAATACTCACCAACACAGGACTGGCTTGAAGCTACAGTTCTGCATCCAACACCATCAACTTGGTTGGGCGTGTTTGGAGGATCAGACGCAGTGCCATGCAACACCAAGACAAACTGGGTTAGTGTTCCTATTAATAAAAAGGGGAAAAAATTCAAAATCAGCAGTGAAACACCTTAATGTGTAGATAAACCCTAACAACAAACTTTTATTTTTTGCTCCGATTTGGTTATTAAATATACCTTTGAACCTTTTGTGATCTCTGTTCAATAGGTGCAAAAAAGTGGCTGATCCTGCCAGAAATACAGTGTTGTTCCAAGCACTCTTCAGTGTTATAAGCCTTGGCTGGGTTACCTCCAGACTACAGAAAACCATCCTTTTTCCATAACAGAGGTGGGGGGGGGGGGAGGGGGGGTGTTCTATAGGCCTAAGACATTTCCTGTCTTTGAGGGACACAATGCTGTGAGTGAGTGTTGTCACCCTAAAATGGGAAATTAATTACTCGCACATTGTGAGAACCCAATTTGAGAAAGAAGATCTAACTATATATTGCTATCATCAATGCCTAAATACAAATTATACAAAACTGAAGCAAAGTATTTGGATTTACATCACCTTCTAGCAGAACAATGGACAAAATCACTTTCAATAAATGCACCACCAAGACCAACCAATGCTAGAATGTGGAATGTGTATGGTGAGAGGTCTGTTCTCCTTTTGTCAAAGAATAAAACTATAGTAATTGTCTGGAAAATTAGGTTTTTCATTCCTTTTTACCTTGGCTGTTATTCCCATCATAAATTGACTTTTAAAACAATGCTTGAGTTGGTTACATGACTTATTATCATTTGGGGGCCACCATACATAGTATTTCTGACAAATGAAGGGGCACGAAACAGAATGATGCACAAATGTGAGCACAGCATTATGGTGTAACACCAACACCCTTATTGCATAAGTTAGGATGGTTGTTTTTACTCTCTCTCTAAAAGCATACTAGAATTCTAAATGACAATGGTATAGAAGAAGAGTCTCCAAACTATGACCTACAGCAATGGTTGGTCAAATAAACAAACATCTGGATGCCTGTGGATACACCAGTCTGTGTATTGTGATACAAGACTGGCACATCCACTTGGTTGGCTGTTGGGGTAACGCGTCATTGATTGCTAGGATGCCGATGATCCTGTCCTAAGCATTTACAGGGAGACCTGACTTCTTCCATCCAGACCGGCTCCACCACCTCTTTGCTTCCAACTCTGCTGCTCTGCCAGGCAAGGGGGGCATCTCCTGGGCAAATATAGATTTAAGGGGGACTGTGATGGGCACTGCTGGGTGTAGGGTATAACACAAATTGTTTTGTTTGCATAAATTTAAATATACACAATGTGACCCTCATACTAAAATTATTGGAGACCTCTTGTTTAGACTGAATTTATGGAGACGTGATAAGGAGAGGTATAGACCAAGAGTCTCCAAACTATGGCCTACAGCAACGGTTTGTCAAAGATTCCGGATTCCGGTGGATACACCAGTCTGTGTAAAAGAGAATCCAAACATAGTATGAGGGCCTTTGTCAAAAAGAAAAAAATGTTGACTAGACCATTTTTTCCTCATTTTTTTTATTACTACTGTCGTTAATCCCTACATAAGCAGACTATTACATCTAAGCTTGGGTCGGTTGGTTGGTGTTCCTCTCTCCCTATAAGCATACTAGAATACTCTATGATGAAGGGTATAGACTGAATTATTTGGTAGGTGATCGGGAGGAGTTCAGTTCTCGTTTTTTCACTAGCCATCCTATTGCCCATAGTTAAAATTGACAGAGCATTTGGTAAATGCACAAAGAATTTGTATAGCTGGCAAAGCCAACATTTCTTCCCTTAGAACTTTCAGAAATGAGTCTCTCGGCATGCCATGAACTTTCTGAACTATGCAGGAGCTCTTATCCCTTTGTATTCAGAAAGAAGATGGCAGCTAATGCTTAATCTTTAAATTATGATAATCGAGTCCTCTTGATTGACAGCTACAGACTCCAGTTAAGCTTCGCAGAGAGCAGGCAGCAGCCTAGGTTGCTTTTTTTAGTTTGTCAGTGTGACGGTGCATAGCACATAGGCATGTCTGTGCTAGATACAAGGCTGGAGGAAGGCTGTTTGCTGTGTACAGAAGCAGAACCACAGATCCTGTCACTAACAATCCTCTTATTCAGGTGTAGGGAGGTGTCTTGTGAGCAGACAGGATTCTGCATGTGAATACTAAGCAGCTAATTGGAGCCCTGTGCTGTGTGACCCATCTGTGTGTGAGCGATAACTCGCCACTCGCGCTCCTCATGCTCATCGCTCCTCTCCACACTCTGTTCCACGTGCTGGGCTGCTTAATATAACAAGCCAAATCAAGTGGTTTCAATCCTTCACACGGCTGACAAAATGTAGTAAATAAACAACCCCCTTTTTCTTATCTTGCCTACGCACCATGAATGTGCAAACAGAAAACAAAAGAGCAAGATAGCAGGCATAGCAAGAACTGAGCAGCAAGTGCTGCAATGATACATTGACAATTGCCACTCACCCAGAAATTCTGTCTATACCCTCGCCACATAGAAACCTTTTATGCACACCTTTATTACCCTTTATTATATAAGGGACGCTCTACCAGTAGATCACAAACCTTCACAAAAATTAACCCATCGCTTCGTGAATTTACAGAAAAGTGACAGGTTCTCTTTCTTGCCCCATACACACAGTCGGTTTTCCCGTCTGAAAAATTTCTGATGGTTTTTCCGACGGAATTCCTCTCAAGCCTGCCTTGCATACACACAGTCTCACAAAAGTTTGGCGAACTTTTGACTGCCAAGAACGCAGGGACGTAAAAAAAGACTACGTCGAGCCGAGAAAATTAAGTTCTATGCTTCCGAGCATGTGTCGATTTGTTTCCGAGCATGCGTCGGAATTTAGCGCGTCGGGATTTGTACACACGATCGGAAATTCCGATCAGTTTTTTTCCTGACGGGAAAAAAAAAGGAACCAGCTCTCTATCTTTTGACGGCCGGTTTTGGCAGTTTTCCTGTTGAAAAAAGTCAGATGGAGCATACCGGTCGGGATTCCCGACCAAAAGCTCTCATCAGACTTTTTCCCAACAGGAAAACCGATCGTGTGTACAATGACTATGACTCAACTTGTTCCCCTGCTGGAACCCTGAGCTTAAAGCGTTTGTTACCCTAAAAAAAAACACCCCCCACCCTCCCGCCGCTACTCCGGGCTCTCCCGTGCGATCGGGGACCCGGAGAGAATCGTCCGGTGCCGTTGGTGGGTCACGTGATGAGCATAGAGATGACTGGTGACCAGATGGTCACCAGTCATCTCTATAATTGTCGGAGGCCTGGGCGCGATGTGATGACATCACGCCCGGGTCCTCAGATGTAAACAAAGCCGCCATTGCGGCTAGTAAGTATGAGATCAGTGAAAAAAAATTCACAATCTCATGCAATCCAGCCTAGAGGAGAGATGTGGGGTCTTATTGACCCCACATCTCTCAATAAAGAGGACCTGTCACACACATTCCTATTACAAGGGATGTTTACATTCCTTGTAATAGGAATAAAAATGATCAAAAAAAAAAAGTTAAATAAGTGTAAAAAAAATAAAAGAAGTAAAATAAAAAAAAAAAAAAATAAAAAAAAAAAAATGAAAATGCCCCGGTCCCCGGTAGCTCGCGATCAAAAGCGAACGCACACGCAAATCCCGCCCACATATGTAAACGCCGTTCAAACCACACATGTGAGGTATCGCCGCGTGCGTTAGAGCGCGTGCAAGAATTCTAGCACTAGACCTCCTCTGTAACTCTAACCTGGTAACCTGTAAAAAAAATTAAAGCATCGCCTATGGAGATTTTTAGGTACCGAAGTTTGGCGCCATTCCATGAGTGTGCGCAATTTTAAAGTGTGACAAGTTAGGTATCTATTTACTCGGCGCAAGATCATCTTTCATATTTTCCCAAAAAATTGGGCTTACTATTTTGTTATTTTTTAATTCATGAAACCATTTTTTTTCCAAAAAAAAGGCTTTGGAAAATGATTGCGCAAATACCGTGTAAGAAAAAAAGTTGCAATGACCGTCATTTTATTCCCTAGGATGTCTGCTACAAAAACATATATAATGTTTGGGGGTTCTGAGTAATTTTCTAGCAAAAGAATGATGATTTGTACATGTAGGAGAGAAGTGCAAGAATAGGCCCGGTATTGATGTGGTAAAAAAAGCCTGGTGTTGAAGTGGTTAAAGCATGCGCTCCATATAAAAATCCTGGCTGATCCTACCAGTTTCTGCTCTCCCCCCTGTAAACTGACCACAATTAATCATGGCTGCTGGGAGTCATGCTTGTAACTGTCAGCCTTGCAAGGCCTAAGAGCCGGTTCACACCAGGGCGACTCGTCAGGCGACTCAGTCGCCTGACATGTCGCGTCCTACGCTTTTCAATGGAACCGTTCTAAGTAAGAGCGACTCAGGTCGCTCTGACTTAGAAAAAGGTTCCTGTACTACTTTTGGGGGCGACCCAAGGCGACCTGCATTGACTTCTATACAGAAGTCTTATGCAAATCGCCTCGGCGGGCGTCTCACGTCGTCTTGAGATCGCGCCGCCGAGGTCGCCCCCACAAGTCGTGCCGCGTCGCGCCGCCCTGGTGTGAACCGGCTCTAATGGGACTTGTAGTTCTGCAACAGCTGGTGGGCCACAGGTTGAGCACCCATGTCTAAGGCCTCGTACACACGGCCGAGATTCTCGTCGAAAAAAACATGTTGTTTTTTTCGACGAGATTCTTGGACAAGAAACTTGTCCCGGCCGAGTGTACAGACGTTCGATTCAAAGAACCCGCGGTTCTTTGAATGGAGCGTACACGGTGACGTCATCGACTACGACGAGCATGCGCTCGTCACATTCGATGCCGTCGCCGCCATCTTGGTATACCCTACCTATGCCTAGGAAGCTACCGCGCATGCGTCGAATTCATTTCGAACATGCGCGGGCTTCCGGGAGGACAGGCAAGTGTACACACACTCACTTTTCTCGTCGAGAAACATGCCGACGAGAATCTCGACGAGAAAATAGAGAGCAGGTTCTCTATTTTCTCGTCGAGATACTTGTCGCTTTTCTTGACGAGAAACCATACACACAAACGAATTTCTCGGCAAAAAATCTCTGCCAGCAAGTTTCTTGCTGGTTTTTGCCGAGAAACTCGTTCGTGTGTACGAGGCTTTAGACAGTTGTCACTCGAACAGGTGTCTCCAATTAAAGAATTACCCTCACTTCCTCAGAGTAGGAGCAATACAATCAAAAGGAGGTTTTAATTCTTTCCTACTGTATCCGAAACCTAGGAAATATTACATTACATTATTACATTACATTTAAATGTAAACACATTTAAAACAATTACGAACACCCGATATCACGTACAAAGATAAGCTCTTTAATAAATATATACACTACAAGTTGCATTGTATCCAACTGCAAAACCTGCGCAGGCTTATCTGTTGGCTAAGGATTTGTTACGCATGTGCCATTTCCCTAGAATCAACAAAGCATTGAAATACTAATATTCGGGATTTTGCAGAACATTGCAGGAAATGTGTTCCATGTGTGTTGGAAAAGCTACATCACACTGAAACAGAACAATGGGAATGAATAGCTTTACACGCAACAAAAACATCCCATTACAAGCCATAGGCTTACCCTGCAATGAGTTCTGATGGATTCAAGACATTGTAACTTTTAGAATGTAAAAAAATAAATAATACCCCGGGGCATTCCCGCTTATTCCTGTATCAAATTTCACATATTTTACACTGCAGTAAAATTTGCCTTATAGCTTGGTGCAAAAAAAATAAAATAAGTCATTTTGGATTTTTAAAGACAGGCTGCAGATGGGCTGACCACTGTATTCAATAGGATAGTCAGAAGGAGACTTAAAGGCAGACTAAAAGTGGTTGTAAACCCACGAAAAAAACAACAACCTGCAAGACAAGGCATAGCATACTAGCTCATTATGAAATACTTACCTTAGATCGAAGCCCCTGTCACCGATGTGGCCGGCAACATGTCTCCCGGAGTCATTTCCAGGTATCGCGGGTTCCGGCGCTGTGATTTGCCGGAGCCGCAGTGACGTCACTCCCGCGCACGCTCGTGGGAGCTGCTGGTAACGACACAGCAGCTGAAGAAACGGCACGTGCGGGCCGTTTTTTTCAGTGTGCATGTGCCGATGACGTCTGCACATGCTGATACAGTGACGATCTCCTAAACGGTGCAAGTTTAGGAGATATTCACGGTACCTACAGGTAAGCCTTAGAATAGACTTACCTGTAGGTAAAAGTGGTGTGTAAGGCTTTACAGCCACTTTAAATTCTTACTAAACCCACAACAGTAAAATCAGTCTGTATATGCCGTAAAGCATGCTTGTTATACTTACTGTGGAACCTAAGGGGTTAATCTTCCACATTGTGTATAAAGGCTGTTTGATCCTGTCTTCTCTGATTCTCCCCTTCTTCCACTGTCCCCTAATCATCTCCTGATAAGACAGAGCCTTTGGAGTCACTCTGCACATGCTCAATTTGCTGTGTTTTGCTAGAGAGGTTTTTTTTTTGGGAGGGTGCATGTGATCAGCACTGTTCAGAGGGTCAGGGGTCCTGCAGCCTCATAGGACAGTCAAAGTAGAATGAAAACTCTTCCTACAAGCTTTAACCAGTACTTGGCCAGACAATGATAGAAGTCACAAGACTGCTCTAACTGCTGATGAGAAAAGGTATTTAGCAGTTTATATTTACTAAAATAATAGAATTTCCATGTTCTGTGTACAGCGAGACACCAGATATATTGAATGCAGGGTCCTAGATTTAGTAACACTTTAAAGCAGAACATCACTCTCTCAATCAACATGGACTATTTCTAATCGTTATGCTGCTAGCATTAGTAAATAGATAGGAAAGTATATCATATTTACTTGTTTTAAACTTTTTTTTTTTTTTGCATTTCTTCAGTTACTTCCTGGTTTCTCTGGCTAGGAAAATTATGTCATACATACCAGGAGTCTTCAGGAGGGGAGGGTTCTCAGCTCAGCCCATGCCTGAGATAAGGGCAGATGGATTCCTGTTAGTAAATGCTACATGAATCATCTGCCCTTACACAAGATGACCACAGCCAGAAATGCCAGGGAGTGTTTTTCAAAATGATTTTTAAGTAAAATAAAGCATGAAGACATGGGTGGATGGAGGAGTTTGCTTTGAATATTAAAAATGAATTCTATAGCATTTTTGGTTTGTGATGCTCAGACGCTACTTTAAGGTAGTTTTGTAACTCACTGTGCGAAGGCAGGTATTTGATTAGTGTAACTAAAAAGCTCAGCACATAAACAGGAAAAAAAAAAAAAAAGGATTTAGCATTTTAACTTTTAAAAGTTGACAGGTTCACTGTAAGGTGTTCTTAAATATCCAAAAAAATAGGTGTGTCGCATAGAAGGAAAATATAATAAATTCATGTATTTTTTTCAGAAAAAAAGATAATGTGCACTTCAGGAGCCTGCAAAGCTGTATGGGCTTTCAGTTAGAAAGCTGGAAGAAGAGTGAATAAACTACGAGTGCGCTGATCTGCCCATGTGCTGTCCATTGTGAACTACAAGTCCATCAGCCGTGGTGGAAGATAGGTTCATTCACAGAACTTTGTGAATAAATAACGTGTCTGTGTGGACGGAACCCCACCGATTTTAAATGTGAAAGTGCCTGTGGGGTAAGGTGACCAGATTTTTAAACTGAAATCCGGGGACATATTTTTTTTTTTTTACTAGTAATGGCGGCAATCAGGGACTCTCTGCCCATCGCCGCCCCCGCCCGCCTTACAGCCTGTCAAGTCTTAAGGCCCGTACACACGATCGGATTTTCCAATAGGAATTGTGTGATGACAGGCTGTTGTCGGAAAATCCGACCGTTTGTATGCTCCAATCAGACAATTGTTGGATTTTCCGCCAACAAACATGGCATAGCATGCTTTAAAATTTACCGACAACAAATGTGTGTTGTCGGCTTATCCGATCGTGTTTACAGAAGTCCTTCGGACAAAACTCCCAAGTACAAACACGCATGCTCAGAAGCAATGCTCAACATAACACAACATTAGCAGAAGTTGCTCAAAGGGTGGCGAAAAAGAGCTGAAAAAACACGTAGTTTTGTGTTTGTTGGCCGACAACTCTTTGCCGTTGCAATACAAGTTCACGCCCGTCGGACAAAAGTCCTACGCTTTGTCCGCGGAAAATCCTATCGTGTGTACCAGGCGTAACTCTCCGGGCCCCGGCTACTACTGGGTGGGGAGTGGAGGAAGATCACTCTGCCAGGGAAGGCAAGGAGATAAGCAGGCAAGCGGCTGGTTGGGACTTGAGCCAAGGCAGAAGAACATGCGAGCGGAGCTGAATGGGCATGCAGCCGAAAAGGAAGAAATATTTCCTCCGCTCCGACCAGCACATGATCATCAGAAAGGTGCACAGATAATGGAAAAAAATACACCCCCTAAGCTAGTAGGAGCGGGAGTGTGTAATTCAGTGGCGGCTGGTGCTCAAATTTTTTGGGGGGGCGCAAACAAACTGAAAAAAAAAAAAAAAACATCAATTGCCGCCACTGTGCCCATTAAACACAGCCACTGTGCCCGAACGCCACTAGTTTGTCCCCAAATGCAGCCAGTTTCCCCCCCATATACAGCCAGTTTGTCCCCCATAATACAGCCAGTTTGTCCCCCATAATACAGCCAGTTTGTCCCCCATAATACAGCCAGTTTGTCCCCCATAATACAGCCAGTTTGTCCCCCATAATACAGCCAGTTTGTCCCCCATAATACAGCCAGTTTATCCCCCATAATACAGCCATTTTTTCTCCCATAATACAGCCAGTTTGTCCCCCCCAGCCCTGCACTTACCTTCCTCGAGTCAGCGCCGTCCTTCTTCCGTCCTCGATGTCTTCTCCCGCCCTCGATGTCACTTCAGCCAATCAGGTTACCGGTAACCAGACCCGGTGAACCTGATTGGCCAGGGAACGCACCCCCTGCGTCCTCTAATTAGGTATTTAGAAGCCGATTACAGCCCTCAGGCTGTAGTCGGGAAGCCTATCAGAGCCTACTGGCTCTGATAGGCACTTCTAAAGACCAACCAGACGCTGTAATTCAGATGGCCGGCGCTCAAGGGGCCGGCCATCTGAATAGTGGGCGGCAGCAATACATAGGTTCATGCAATGCATGAACCTATGTATTGTTGTGGTGAGTGATGGCCGGGCGCAGAAGCGAGCGGTAGCAGCGCTTCTGCGCCCACTATGGTCGCGCCGCCATGTGTAAAAAAAAAGACATTTAAAAAAAAAAAAAACTCTTAAAGGGCCCGTTTTTTTTTGGTGACCACAGGAGGGGGGGGGGGGGGCGGTGCCCGGGCGCCCCCTATGGACGGACCGCCACTGGTGTAATTCAGATTTTTTTTTAATTAATTCTGCACTGACTGTCTTTGAAATTGCCCCAGCCCTTGTTCGAATCCAATCCGGGGACAAAACTGGGGACAGACTTGGTCCAGGGACAGTGTCCTCAATCCGGGGACTGTCCCCGGAAACCGGGGATGTCTGGTCACCCTACTGTGGGGGGAAAAGAACCCCTTTCTGCTGTCATGGGCAAGGGGGGGTGCTTTGGTGGAACATGTTCCACCTTATAGATGGGTGTAAAATCTAACATGTTCCAAAGGTGAACCTAGCCTTTATTATCACTTTAATGGTAAAAAGTTGAAAGCCTTTAACCAAGTCTTTATTATTTAACCACTTTAATACCGGCATTTTCACCCCCTTCCTGCTCAGGCCAATTTTTAGTTTTCAGCGCTGTCACACTTTGAATGATAATTGCGCGGTCATGCAACACTGTACCCAAATAAAATCAATGTTTTTTTCCCCCACAAATAGAGCTTTCTTTTGGTGGAATTTGATCACCTCTGCTGTTTAAATTTTTTGCGCTATAAACAAAAGAGTGACAAGTTGGAAAACAACACAATATTTTTTACTTTTTGCTATAATAAATATCCCAATTTTTATTTATTTTTTAAATATTTTTTTTTCTCAGTTTAGGCCGATATGTATTCTTCTACATATTTTTGTTAAAAAAAAAAAAAATCGCAATAAACGTATATTGATTGGTTTGCACAAAAGTTATAGCGTCTACAAAATAGGGGATAGATTTATGGCATTTTTTTTTACTAGTAATGGCGGTGATCTGCGATTTTTATTGTGACTGACATTGTGGCGGACACATCGGACATCTTTGACATCATTCACATTTATACAGCGATCAGTGCTATAAAAATGCACTCATTACTGTCTAAATGTCAATGGCAGGGAAGGGGTTAACACTAGGGGGCGATCAAGGGGTTAATTGTGTTACCCAGAGAGCGATTCTAACTGTAGGGGGAGGGGACTCACGGGGAGGAGACCGATCGGTGTTCCTCTGTACTGGGAACACACCATCTGTCTCCTCTCACCTGACAGGACGTGGATCTGTGCGTTTACACACAGATCCACGCTCCTGCTCTGTTATCCGGAAATTGCGGGTGCCCGGCGGACATCGCGGCCGCTGGGCGGGCAGCGCGCGCGCCTCCTAGGCGGCCAGGAAGCCCAGGACGTCATATGACGGGTAGGGAAGTGGTTAAAGTGTATATCCAACTTACTATTTCATAGATCTGATGACTGAAACCTTTTTTTACGGAAAGCAAAGCACAAAGACAGCACAACAGGGGACACACTTCATAGATTAAGGGTGGAGTCCTTCACTGGGTGCTCTGGCTCAAATGGCCTCCAGCCATTGAAAACGCAGCTCCAAGAAAGATATAGCCGGTGTTCTAACATTCTGGGTCCCCTATCAGATAGTGCCCGGGTTGGACTGTGCATGCGCAATCGGAGATCACGGAGATCTCCGAGACTGAACAGCTATTCCATCAGCTGTAGTTGGAGCATGCACAGTTAACACGGCGCTCGCTCCAGCCGCTCGTTATATCAGATGGGGGACCCATCTCGATAGAACAGCACTGGCCGCGCTCACTGAAATACAGCAAGGGGATGCTTTTATGAAAGGGATGGGTATGATTATAAGAGGCCGCGCTCACTTAATAGAAGACATTTATGCTGCCCATTGCTCAATAATAGACCCGCCCCTTTTCTAAAACCATCTGCCCCTTGCTGTATTGAGTGAGCCCTAGAGTTATGTAAACACGCCCCGCAGACATGTAGTTTATTGTGAAAACCATCCTCTCAAAAATGACTGCTCAATAATACACCCGCCCCTTTTATTTGAGTGAGCGCGACCAGCGTTGTTCTATTGAGATGGGTCCCCCATCTGATAGAACGAGCGGCGGGAGAGAGTGCCGTGTTAACTGTGCATGCTCCAACAGCTGATTGAACAGATGTTTCGTTTGAGATTTCAGTGATATCGGACTGCTCATGCGCAGTCCAACCCGGGCACTATCTGATAGGGGACCCAGAATGATAGGACACCGGCAACTCCTGAATCCCATGAAATCTTTATTTGCTACATAAAAGGTCAAGATTAAAAACCACTGATGCGTTTCCGCATACAGCCTTGTTCACAGCATATTCATAAAATATGATTAAATAATAAATACATCTCTCCAGGGGGTGTGGGAAAAAGTTTGACAAAGTTTGGCAGGCATTGTTCAATTCTGACACTACTGTTGGCTAGTCAAGATAGTTGTTTTGCCTGCTTTGAGTAGGCAGACCCCTGGGCTTGATATTGAGGGTTCGCTGATACTGCCACACTGAAGGGTGGTATTTAAGCATGCTGGTCAGTCCTATGGTAATGGTGTCATTCTGCTGATGATGGGAGTGTATTGTCATGTATCTGCTGTTTTATTTTATAACTCCTGAATGAAAACCCACGGTTGGTGGAACTGTGTATCCCCCTAATATTAGGTACTTGTCTCCTGAGAAATGTGGTAAACTGAGTTTTGGGTGGTTGGGGGGTGGGGGGGGGTGAAAGTGTGGGTTTAGTTGGTAGTGGGGGTGTTTTTCTCAGTTAATGCACGTAGTCAGCTGCCTATGTTAGGTAGAATCTACTATATGTGGTTTGTCGACCATGTTGGTCATAGTGGGGCATGGTGGCTTGCCAAGGCCACCCTTTTCATTGTTTGTATGTCTCATAAAAAATGCTTTAATAAACATAATTTTTCACAAAAAAAAAATACATTTATTTTGTTATATGCTGAACAAGACTGTTTGCCGAAACGCGTCAACTGTTTTTAATCTTGACCTTTATGTAGCAAATAAAGATTTTCATGGGATTCTGGAGTTGCCGGCTACATCTTTCTTTGAGTAATAGTTTTTTTCCCCCCTTTAATTTTACCCTGGTAATCCTACCATTAACACACTTACTGTACTCAAGTGACAACCATACTGAGCAGTGTTTTCACCCTAGGATAGGGAGGTAATTGGACTACATAACACCTCCCTCTATTCTAGATAACAGGCGGGTGGTGTTTTGAAGTCCACAGAGATAGCAGGGAATGAGGCCGACTGATAACATCCTGTGCTCTCTGCCCCTTGACTGTTATCGGCTCACAAGATGTCTGGCTGGATGAACAGCTAGTTTTTGTACTTATCATAGGCAATTTTTGTAGAGTTTACATATATTTTGCACATTCACAGCATTCCCTGCCCTCAAGGAGCTTAGAATCTAAAAAGGTCCCTATCTCACATTCATACATACTAGGGCCAATTTATACAGGATCCAATTAACCTACCAGCATGTCTTTTGTTGAACAGATATAATGAAATGCTTTCAATAGTATATTTAACCGACCAAAAGAGAGCAAATAAAATAAATTTACAGTTAGAGCTTGCATACACTTGAACCATTTTAGCCCACTCAGATTTCCCAGGCTTGATTGGACAAGGATATTAAAGCTAGGACATGACTTTACACAAAGATAGTAAAAGACAAAGGTCTAATACTGCGAAGTTCTAAGACAAAGTACTAAAACTGCGAAGTTCTAAGACAAAGTACTAAAACTGCGAAGTTCTAAGACAAAGTACTAAAACTGCTCCTATCTTCATCACTTTTTAGGACCAGCAGGCTCGGGATAAAACTTACCATAGTTATTGTTACCACTGGTGTTTTCAATCTCCAGTACCCACTCTCCTGCGGGATCCTCATCCCATGAATGTGTGGTCATAAAAGCCCAATCATTGAAGCCATCTGCAGAGTAATCATGGTTCCTAGATGCACAAAACCAAGAATATATTAAAGGGAATGCCAATTTCATAGATAGTTGCTACTAAACGGGATACAATTACAACGTACTCAACAAAGCCACAGGGTGGTGGTCTCCTTTAAAATGGGTACGTTTCTAAACTTTAATGCAGAGCACCACAACTCATGACATGCGCATTGTGGTGGGCTGCAGCGTGGGTACAGGCTACTGTGGTTGCAGATTGGGATGCTATTCTAAATGAACGGCACCACAATTCAATGCACATAGCAACCAAAAAACATAGGTGTGAAGCCATCATAGAGCTGGGGAGGAAACCTTGGTATGCTGATTTACCCAGTTTGATTCACAAGGACTCCAGAGTAACAGGATTTGTTTCACCAGGAATCGTTGTCCCTACTACTGTCTCTATAGAATTCTGTAAAGGAAGTGTTCAACTAGGAAATTGAGACTTTATTCTGCCATGCAAGTCGTTCTAATGAAATAACTAACTGGTGAAGAAATAAAGTGGTTGTAAACCCTTACATATATCCAGTGAAGCTACAGGCATCAGGTGATACACAGGGATGAAACAAATCCTCCTACATAAGTTTGTACCTGTTTATCTGCAGCTACTCTTCTCTGCATCCATTCAAAGTCCAGGATGTACACAGTATTTCTGAGCTTCAGAAGGCAGGGGGTGGGATCTGGCGTCACACACTGCATAGCACAGAACAGGGAGCTGAGTGTAACCTGAGAACCTGAGTAGAGGGAATAGACATATACCCCTCTACACAGTTTCATAAGGAAACATGCACAGCTGAGGCGGCTGTCAATCACCTGCTGTGTGCTGGAGGGGGGATTAGGGCCGTTCTCCAGGATTGCTTGGTGTTGGTATAGATCAGGAGTCTCCAAATTTCCTAAACAAAAGGGCCAGTTTACTGTCCTGAAGACTTTAGGGGTGCTGGACCATGGCCGGTGGGAGAAGTCCCGATGTCAGTGGGGAAAAAAATAATAATGCCCCATTGTTTGTTTCAGCTAAAGTAAATTACGCCCCCATCATTGGTGTCAGTGGGAGGAATTGTGCCCCATCGTTAATGTCTTTAGGCCCCATCGTTGGTGTCATTGGGAGGAATTGCACCCCATCTTTGATGTCATTGGGCCCCATCGCTGGTGTCATTGGGAGGAATTGCACCCCATCTTTGATGCCTTTGGGTTCCATTGGTGTGTCAGAGGGAGGAATTGTGCCCCATCACTGGTGTCATTGGGAGGAATTGGGCCCACTTTATTGGTGTCAGTGGGTGGAATTATGCCCCATTGTTGGTATAAGTGGATGAAATAGTGCCCCAAGGGTCGGATAAATGCAAGCAAAGGGCCCATCTGGCCCCAGGCCACAGTTTGGAGACCAATGGTATAGACTGTCAGAGGTGACTCATGCAAATGGAGAAATGCAGGACAGAAATCACACACACAGTGCTTTGGACTGAGGCTAGTACACATTATAAATGGATATACTTTGTGGTTTACAACCATTTTAAACCTGTCAGGATCTACCTGAAATTAAAGTTTTGGTTTTAGACAAACGGTCCTTTGCAAAAAATCTTTTAGACTATGTCAGCTTGAGCCAGTGAGGTTACCTAGGTGCCAGCAGACAAGAGCGAGTGCCCATAGGACTTGTCAAGTAAATAGCAAGATCTCCCCTGCGGTTGTAGGATAAGGTTAGCCGGGCTTGGACGTGCTCCAGACTGCTGATGTAATTGGGCATTCCAAGGCATGGCTCCACTTTTCTTCTGACTTCCAAGCGCTTTCCTATGTCCCTAGGAAAAAAAAAAAAACATCAACAAGCATGCACTTAATGCCAAATAGTGATCTTATTTGTTGTTATGAATAAAGAATGGGAATTATTTAGGTCACTAGCCTTGGTGAGAGCACATGAACTGGAAACAGACTCGGCTCAAAACAATGAGTAGTTAATGTAGCTATGGCCAAAGGATCTTGAAACAATTGCAATACATCCGATTATACACTTGATTGAACAAGCAGGTGCACACACTAAGTAAACACAGAATGGGAGAAGGCATAACAATATCAGAGGCCAATCCTACATAACTGGACTGAAAGGACCGATCACTCAGTGGACAATGCAGCCAAAGCACAGGAAAGAATAGACCAATGGCACTGGTGACCCTCCAAATCAGACTCGGCTTTTTAGCAACACCAAAGTACCCTGTGCCAGGAGGCAGTTAGGGCAAAGACAGCAACGTGGATTTTGTACAAAGGAGCCAGGTGTTCCTTTCACTTCCTGCAGTCCATTGTTCTGCCGAAAAATATGGTGTGCATAAGTCAACCTCACAAAACACTGCAGTATAAGTAGTCACACCAGGTTATTACTTATCAAATATAGCTTATTTACATTGGTCTCTCAAAGACAGCAGTAGGTCCACATCCTCAAAGAAGATGTACAGAGAATACACCTAATGCCCCGTACACACGAGCGGAAATTCCGTCAGAAAAACCTTGGATGGTTTTTCAGACGTAATTCCGCTCAAGCTTGGCTTGCATACACACGGTCACACAAAAGTTCTCTGAACTTTTGACCGTCAAGAACGTGGTGATGTACAACACTATGACGAGTCGAGAAAATTAAGTTCAATGCTTCCGAGCATGCGTCAAATTGTTTCCGAGCATACGTCGGAATTTTGCACGTCGGAATTGCTACATACGATCAGAATTTCCGATCGGAATTTTTTCTGTCGGAAAAATTGAGAACCTGCTCTCAATCTTTTGCTGGCGGAAATTCCGAAAGTCCAAAGGAGCATACACACGGTCGAAATTTCCGACCAAAAGCTCACATCGGACTTTTGCTGGCGGAATTTTTGACCGTGTGTACGTGGCATTAAAAGTACACTTTGTATTGTCAAAACGTTTTTATTGTTAGTTTTGTATAGGGAAGAGAATAGTTGAAACCCATCAGCTTATTTTTGTTTTCCATGTACCATTAAGTGATTTCCCTCAACTTCTTGTCTAGACTATGAGCTATTTGAGCAACAGTGCCAGTGCCTGTAGCTTAAGTGTGCAGGTAGAGCATTGATCCCGAGCTATTGATCAGCTATTGTTCCTCACATCAGAGAATGGGTAACAGTTATCAAGCAGAACACAAATCCAATGATCTAACGGTTTCCCAAAACTTATATTCAAGGCATGCCATGAACGATAAGTCTCACAGCTGCTTCTCCTCTTTACCGATCTGTCACGCCATCAGATGGCAGGTTTCGTAACTGATCTCATGTGCAGCACCACAGCAACTTCAGATTAAAGAGAGGCTCAAGCCTCGTACACACGACCGGTTTTCCCGGCAGGAAAACTGCCATGAGAGCTTTTGGCCGGGAAAACCGGCAGTGTGTATGCTTCATCGCAGTTTTCCCGACAGGAAAACTGCTGCGAATTGCGCGGGAAAAAAAAGAGCTGGTTCTCTTTTTTTCCCGGCGGTTTTTAACCCGGCAGTTTTCCTATGGAAAACACTGCGGTGGAGCATACACACGGCTGGGATTCCCGGCCAAAGCTCTCATCGCAGTTTTCCCGAGGGGAAAACCTCTGGTGTGTACAGGGGGAAGTTACCGAGCAGGTTCTCTGTTTTGCCCCCGGGATTCCCGGCGGACTTTTTACCGCCGGGAATCCCGGTCGTGTGTACAGGGCTTAAGATGGCAGATTCCTTGGCTTAAGAGGGTTTAGTTCCACTTTGGGCAAGTTAAGAATAAAAAATTAAAAATAAAATGCTCCTTTACAGGACCCCTATCAGAGTTTTGTAACAACATGGAGTGTATGGATTGAAATTTCTAATTGCTCTTATCTTCAATCTTACATTGATTTATTCCACTGGAGCCGGTGGGCTTATGCACTGTGGGCTTCACCCAGTAAGATCCACCTCACCTCCTTTCTTCCCAACTTTAACACATCCACACTTGTTCCCTGAAGCCCGGTGAGGGAGAGCTTTCTATCCATCTGCCAGTTGGATCAAAAGCATTTAATCCATGCCCACCTAAGGCCTCATGTACACTGCTGCTGGTAAACGGACATTAAGGCCTCATGCCCACGGACGTTTTTACAGCCGCGTTTTTGAGCGTTTTTTACAGCTTAAAAACGCCTGTCCATGTTAGTCTATAGCTTCATGCCCACCTAGGCGTTTTTGAGCTGCAAATAGCATAGACGTTTTTAAGCTGTAAAAAAAACCCAGGACCAGTGCGTTCCTCAGCGTCAGAATTAGGCAGAAAAAAACGCGCAAAAACGCGCACTAACGCCGCGGTCGCGTTTTTCAGCTCCGACTTTTTTTAAATTTATTTTAAAAAAAAAATATACAAATTATACAATAACATGCACAGGCGTTTTTGAGCTGTAAAAAACGCAGCTGTAAAAACGTCCATGGGCATGAGGCCTTAAGAGCAGTTGGGCATTTTTTTCAGATGCCCCGAACTCTCCTCGGTTATCTTATCAGTATACAAACAGAAAGATGCTTGCTTTTTTGTTTTCCTATATGTGCCAATAAATATTTTTTTATGGATTGGAGTTGCCGGCTATTTTTCTATTTTATCTACTTATCTTATCAGTACATGTACACAGGGTCGTTTCTAGGCAGTTGAGTTTAGAAGCATTTTTTGGAACACAAAAAAGTGGGATTTGAAATGCCAAATGCCTGTAACAGCCTGTAAACGCTGCTAAATGCGGTAACTCAAGTTTAGCAGCATTTCGTATACATACGTTTTAAAATTATTTTTTTTACAAAACACTTCTAGACGCAAACATGGCTAAACTGACGTTTTTAGATGCCCGTTTCTAGCCGTCAGGTTAAATTGTTCAGGAGAGGTTAAAAAACGTCCCGTGTACATGAAGCCTTCTCATCACAGGTCTACTCAATATTTGTATTGTCCGTTTTCAATTTTTTTTTTTTAAACTCCACTGGGGAGCTCACTTCCCGTCCATGGTTTTTCTTGTGTAGTGTATACTGTGTCAACAATCAAAGTTCACTCTTTAAAACATTTTTTTTTATGGAGGCTGTCAATGCTGTTTTTCTGAATGTCCTGCTTACCTTCTGGCCTACCTATACAGTCACTAACCTAGAACAAGTAGTGAGCTTGGTTGTTGCTAGAATCCCTTCACATACATCTACAAGAAACCCTCATAATGGGACTTTTTTTTAACAAACAAATTGTTCCTTTATTGTGGCAAAAAAGAAAGTCAAGCATGATGCAACGTTCGTCCAAAATGGACCAAATCATAAGAAAGGAAAAAGGAAAAGTACAATACAGGTGGGGAGTCATAGGGAAAAAGCGTATAAGAAGTAACTTGCACATCAGTCATGCAATAGTAACATCTACACATTACAACACCCTCCATTCCAACCAAAACAGGAGCTCAAACAAATATTACGCCCCTACACCCCAGGGTCCGGCGGTCCGGAGGCTATTCCTCCCTACGCCGTCCATGGCTGCCAAATTTTTTCACATTTTTGGGGGCAATGTCTGTTAATATACGTTAATTGGTACAGTGGTAGCACAGCATTGATTTCTCCCAAGATTCCACCGCTGGGGAGAGGGGGCGTTCCAACGCAGAATAATTTCCCTCTTTGCATAGAAGAAGAGGTATGGGAGGAGTAATTTCGTGTAGCGAGGCCTCTGGCCATCATCCTGAATACCCAGGAGCACCAGCTCTGGAGATACAGGAAGCGCAAGCTGGAGGCGGCCATCAACAGTGTCCACTACCTTAGCCCAGTATCTAGCAATTTTGGGGCAAGTCCAGAACATATGGAAGTATGTACCTACACTAATCTGGCAACGGGGACAGTCTTGTATGCGTAGTGGGTACACCTTGTGGAGCCTCTGGGGAGTATAGTAAACCCTATGGAGGAATTTGACCTGTATCAACCGTTCTTAAGAGCAGTGTTTCTCAACTCCAGTCCTCAAGGCGCCCCAACAGGTCATGTTTTCAGGCTCTCCATTGTTTTGCACAGGTTATTTGATCAGTTTAACTGCTTTAGTAATTCCCACAGTTGTTTCATCTGAGGGAAATCCTGAAAACATGACCTGTTGGGGCGCCTTGAGGACTGGAGTTGAGAAACACTGCTTTAGAGGATATCAGTAGGGCAGTGCTGTCAGCTAAACAGTCATTCCAGTCCTCTTTATCAAGCTCCGGTATATCCGCTTTCCACTGGTCCCATAGTCTGTCTATTTTAGCAGAATCAGTCCTCAGCAGATCCAAATACAGGGCAGATAGGGGCTTTTGCAGTCACTCTTGAGCCAACAGCTCCTCAATGGGGTCCATAGTCAGCCTGGGCGGTGACGTGAATTGGGCCCGAACAGTGTGGCGTAGCTGGAGATACCTGAAAAACATCCACCCAGGCAATTGGTATTTGACCTGGAGGGACGCAAATGGCAGTAGGGCACCCGCTAAAAAAATATCCTGAAGCGTTTTGATACCGTATCTAGCCCAGACTAGGGGATCGGGGACCATTCTAAGATGTGGAAGGTTAGGGTTCCCCCAGAGAGGACAGAAGGGGGACCAGTTCCGAGGGCTAAGAAGCCCCCGTCTGGCCACAGTCCAGGCCCTCAGGGTCATACGGGTCGGTTGCGGAAGAGTATCATATGCCTTATGTCCTCTGTAATCATCATAGGACTTTAGCAGCAACAAAAAGGGGAAGATGTAAAAAAAAATTAAAACAATGTGTGAAAATATTCAAACTTTATTGATACAAAAATATATAAAGACATCTGAAAAAGTGTGCTGGCTATCTTAGCATATGCGTGTTCCATATAAGACACAATACAATATTCCCACATCAAATAATCACCAATTAGATATCAATATAATGGTGAGCAGCCATAATAATTGATGCTCACCATCATGTTGATATCCAATTGATGATTATTTGATGTGAGAATATTGTATTTTATATGGAACGCACATATGCCAGCACACTTCAGATGTTTTTATAGATTTATGTATCAATAAAGTCCCATTATGAGAGTTCCTTGTAGACAATCACTAACCTAGAACAAGTATGCATATTAGAAAAGTTGGGTGTACTTATCTGTACCTGTCCCAAATTGATCACGCTAAGTTACCTCATCAGGTAACAGGCAAGCAAGTAAGCATCTACAGAATTGGATGACTGCAATTGCAGCCTTCAAATTCCTTCAGGTAGGGTTTACTTTACAGCGGACCTACTCTCTCTCAATCCACATTAACTATTTGTAATCCTTATGCTGCTAGTTTTAGTAAATACCGTATTTATCGGCGTATAGCACGCACTTTTTTCCCCTTAAAATCAGGGGAAAATCGTGGGTGCGTGTTATACACCGAACGGCTGCCTCGGAGGGGAAGGAGGGAATGAGCGCCGCCGAGATAGACAGAGCCGGATGTCCTGTGTACTCAGCTCCTCTCGCAGTCACGCCCAGTCCCGCCTCCCACCATTGGACTGGTGTTATGTCCACCATAGGAGCCGGGCCAAGGGGAGGTACTGGGTGGGACTGCGAGACGAGCCGAGAGGAACCGAGTACACAGGACATCCGGCTCTGTCTATCTCGGCGGTGCTCGTTCCCTCCTCAGCAGGCAGATGTGTGGGCAAGGCTGCAGATGGACACTGTTGGGGGCAAGGCTGCATATGGACACTGTTGGGTTGATTTCTCAACAAAAGCATGGAGACATGGATGGATAGGGGAGTTTGCTGTGATTATTAAAAATAAATTAAATGCTGTTTTCAATTTGTGGTGCTCAGATATAGTTAAGTCACACTTTAAGTTAGATGTTTAAACAATATATTGTCATATTCACTTTCTTTGAGTATATTAGGCAGGAAAGATGACCTACATTTTTAAAGGCTAAAAAAACACTTGCATACACCTCATACACCCCATGAGGTTACAAAATGAGACAGTCAGCTCCAGAAAGCAGAGCTATCCATTGCATGCAACTTCAACAGCAGATGAGATACATAAAATAAAGATTTGTAAAGGTTATTTTAACCAGTTTGCTTAACCCTAAGCCACAAGCAGAGCATGAGATAGAGCTGCAGCTATTTTCCCCTGCAGGGTTCCATTCATGCTCAGTTGGACAGAAGCCTCATTGAGCCTTTGGCTTTGACCCAGTGAGGTGTGAATAGTTTGTCTGTCTAAATCCCCCAAAGAGCCAAATCCAGGTAATGCACAGTCTGTTCCCAACACTAACTGAGCATTTATGTGTTAGTGAGGAGCAGCACCAGGAGCTGTATCCGTTTACATGTGCTCGGCAAAGAGAAGACAAAATGATATACTTTTCTGGGAAATGCTAAAGAATAGAAGTCTTGTTCACTAGGTAAGCGCCATGTACTGCCATGGTTTGATGGCACCATTAAGTGCCAGTTTAAAAAGGGTAGACACAAATTAACAGTGCCATGTACTGCGGTTAGGCCTATTTTACATGGGCTTCAGGAGAAGGCATTGGATGAGCAGTTTCCAAGCTTTACTAATGCTTAGCAAATGGGCCCTATTCTGTTCCTGTCTTTGTATAGATAGTAAATGTAAAACACAACAAAGAAAGAAACAAAAGTTGAAAACAAGAATTATATTGAAAGAGAAGTATGGGGTATCAAAAGAACCAGGAACGTATCATAAAATCATCGGGCCCCTGTGCAAGATCAAAGGTGGGCCCTAGGCGTGAAAAAAAAAAAAATGCGGCGAGCTGCGAAAAGTGGGCATGGTTTAAATTGCGCTAAATATTGGGTGCGGCTTAAAGGAGGTGTGGTCAGAGATGACTTAAAGATGCAGAATGTGGTAATGTTAAATAGGGAATGTACAGTGCGAACTGTCCAGCGGTGATGGTATGTGCAGAAGAGGAGTGTGGAGTGTATGGTGGTGGGTATGATGTGTAGGAGAGGAGTGCAGAGTGTACGGCGGTGGATAGTATGTGCAGCAGAGGAGTGTGGAGTTTATAGGGCAGTGGGTAGTATGTGCAGGAGTGTATGGAGGAGGGTAGTATGTGCAGTAGACATTGGCATTTCGTTACAAATTCGTTTTTGGACGAAATTCAGCATATTCGTTCATTTAGAAGCATCCTACGAAAGCTAATTTTCAAAAAGATCGAAAAACCTAAAAGATCGAAAAACCTAAAAGATCGAAAAACCTAAAAGATCGAAAAACCTAAAAGATCGAAAAACCTAAAAGAACGAAAATCCAAAAGAACGAAAATCCAAAAGAACGAAAAACTATCCAACCTACGAGTTTAACAAATCGATTACATTTAGATAGTTTTGTTTTTCATATTATCTATTATAATTAAAATATTAAACTATTATTATAGTTTTTATTATAATTTATTATTATAAACTATTCAATTATAGGTATTGGAAGTTCCTTTCAAATTTGGCTAAAAGTAACGGTTAGTGAATGTAACGAATACGAATGCATCCAAAATTCCAAATTACCTGAAGTAACGAATGCCGCATCTAAATGAATGGAATGTAACGAATATGAATGCATCCGAAATTAAGAATAATCCTAAGTAACAAATGCCGATCATAACGAATGATCCGATAAACGAAAAAAAGAAAGAAAAAAATGAATGAAACAAAAACGAAAATAAAACACATTTTTTGGTAGTGCACATGTCCAATGTGCAGGTGAGGAGTGCAGAGTGTACAACAGTGGGTAGTATGTGCAGGATCTTGTCAGTAGGGCAGTGAACAGTGCCAGCAGTTCTTTCTTTCTTTATTTTTTGTTATACTTAAATTTGTTATAATTTTTTCAAAATGCTTTTTGGGAGCCAGTGGATGGTGTCAGTAGGGCAGTGGACAGTGTCAGTAGAGCAATGAAGACTGCCAGAATAGTTTTTTTTGCCAGAATGATTTTATTTTAGCAAATGGCAATTGCACCAAAAAAAAAAATATATATATTATTGGTCCTTCTATGAAGTTGAATCATAGAATACCCCTGCTGTATATAGCATCTTAAATGTCCCATGTTCTTGATCAGTGTCTGGATGTTTTGAATTACAGAACTTTATTGCATATATACAGATTCTTAAATACTATGTTTCTGATCCTATTTTCACTTTGGCTGCATTGTCTTATGGCAATGAAGCTTTTTACAATTGCTTTGTGTTTGTTATTACTCTGCAATTTACAACCTTGTGGAAAGATTCAATAAAAGCTTGAAAAAAAGGCAATTGCATAGAATACACAAACTACATATTATTCAGTTAAAGCCTAACTCTAGGCAACTAAAAAAATTACTCCTTGAGCTAGCCTCCATGAAAAGGTATTCAGAATTTCTGGCAGTGACTTCCTTATATCATCCAAATTTCAGCACATTATCACACAGTGCCTAGGCGATGGTGTTGACAACTCAGGCATTTCCGAGTCAGGACCCTCTTTTCTTTTTCCTTTATTCTCTACGCTCTTTACATTTCTTTACTATTTCCTCCCTCCTCCCTTCCACTCAGTAGATGTGAATTCTCGTAGGCTCATCTTGGGCCCCAGTGTGTCTCCTTGCTGGACGACCATCTTGAAACCAACCTGCTTTGGTGTTTAGCATGCTTTGGTTACCTATAACCTCCTCATTTAAGATGTCCTTATCCCCCTGAGGAAGATTTGAACTAACACAATCAAAACGCATTGGGTCTTTATGAGCAATTATTCTAAAGTCAGAAAATTTCATGTACACAATGTTGTTTGGTAATGCCATAAGGACATCCTTTGTAGTATAGAGGGTATATACACCAGAGTGCATGTTTTTATATCTGTACTTCTTGAAATTTCATGTAATTTTCTATTAATACATTTTTTTTTTTATATACTCAATTGACTAATTTTGTATTCCTTGCTGCCTAAAAGCCCTTGGGAGCTTTTTGTTTTTGGTGATCTCTGTCTTAATTTACTTAGGCACGATTAGTTGGGTTGTTGGATCCACTGTGAGCACCTTTAGGTTCTAATGTACTGGAATTGCTATGCCAAAGAAATGTTTCTCTGCACTGATCTACTGCTGATCTCTCCCTGAGTTGGCATATCCTATCTGTATTTGCTGGAAAATCTATTCTTTAAAAAGAAAAAAAAATACCCCTTGCAGTGGGGCTGCATCCACACTACAAAGGTCAATTGCTCATTTAGGTCTAGGGGAACCATAAAAGAAGATTTACTTATCCGATCCACCCGCAGAATGTGCTCCCCCACGCTCCATGGTCTAGGATCCTGATCTCATCAAGAGCAGGGTTTACTGCCCTGCACTGGGTGTGAAGATGAGGGACAGGCCACTGTTGGATCGTAGGGGAGCATCCCCTGCTGGGGGGAGCAGAGGATCACTTAAGCAACTGTTTTTCCTCTCCACTAGACAAAATAAGCTATAAACCCTGGCAGTATGGGCACAGTCCCACTGCAAAGGATAACATTTTAGTTACCCGGAGTTGGGCTTTAAGGATTACATCTACTGTAACTAAGTTCTTACAGAAATGGAAAATTTTGTAGATAAAGAATATGAACAAAATTTCAGAACCCGGTAGAAGTAGTTTTCATTAAATAGGACTGGACACTCTAGCCAAGTGCTTGATAGCAATAGTAGAGCTTGCAGACAATTTATTATAATTGATATCTTGCCGTTTACCCCTAATTGGCGGGATAACTTGCGTGCAATCAGAGAACAAAGCTCAATACTTACAATCACACTGCCAGCAGTGACACACCTCCACCCAGCTCCCAGTACATTGGTTCTATCAGAGGCTGCAGTAATTAAGGTATAGTGTGCAGCGCAGCATGAGGAAAATGACTCACAAACCCATCACACAGAGATTGTGCTGACCCCATAAAATAGAGGCCAGTGTTCATGAACAAGACTACTGTGCAATTTGGATCAAAGTTGTGTAGGCCCACACCAAATGTGCTGGCTCTCCGAGATGCACGAGACGACACATTTATCTCATAAATGCTTGCGGTTACAGGCACGGTTCCACGACACAATAAATTCCACTTCAATTCATCGGACAATTCATCTTTCAATGTGCGTTGTAAATTATAAGTGCCATTCCTAAAAAACACAGTCTGGTGCAGAATGTGTAACTGCCACTGAGCCCAGTGTTCGAGATTCCATGCATACTGATAAGCGCTTGCTAAAAGAAGGGTTTCTGGTAAAGAGGTATTATTCCTTTCATAAGTCGAGACAGTATTTTTGTGATGATTGAAGTAGAACATACAGACTACAGATATAAATACAGTCCTATCTCGATATAACTGGTCTTATCTATCAAAGAGAATGAAATGAGAACTTTCTTTCTCGTACATCACGGGACACAGAGCGACATAGTCATTACTAATGGGTTATATAGATACCGTCAGGTGCTGGCACTGGCAACTTCCAAAACCGGAAGTACCCTCCCCTATATAAGCCCCTCCCATCCGGGAGCACCTCAGTTTTTTGCCAGTGTCTAAGGTGTTGGCCAAGAAGAAACATGTGTTTTTCACTGAGCTTGCGTACAGGTTCTTTTGGGCCTCAGTAAGCTATTCCGGATCCGACCAAAAAAGCTTCATAGCTAAACGGTCGGTACCCGGGCCTTGCAGAGAAGAGCAAGGTTTTGCCTGTAATGCTTCTCTTAGGAGAGCTGGACCCTGGGATCCAGAGCTCTGGTCATACCCACGACCAAGATGTTTTCTGTGCAGGGTGCTATACAGGTCCAGGGGAGTGGAATCCTTGGGAACCCGGTCCCTGAAGGTTTGATTACAATGCCTGCCGTGATAGGTGAAGTTTGGGCTTTTGTGGACCAAACAAAGTCCTGCGGCGGGGAACAGGTAAGTGGGGGCCCCCAGGAACTTGGTTCTATTGGGGGACCCCCAAGCCTAATTTGTCTTTCTGTCTGTTACCTAATGGTATTCCCGCAAAATTCTGTGCATGCCTGTAACTACTAAAAAAATGTAATAATTTTTAATGGTGGTCAAGAAAAAAAAAAAAAAAAAAAAATTTTTTTATATATATTTAATATATTAGACTGCGGTACCTGTGTTTGTCCACTAGAGGCCGCTGTGGAATGTTTTCTTGTCATGTGGACTAGCTTCTTCTCAGCAGAGCAAAGTCCAGGCAGATGGTGAGTTCTCTTATAGGAAACTGCTTCCTCTGCCATGTTGCAGTGCTCGTCCATCCCCCGGCCTGCGGCAAAGAGGGGCCCTGGCTCCTGTCCCTTGTTACCATATTTGAAATTAGCGCCGAAGGCGCACGTGCCCGCGCGCGTGCACGCGCCTCTATATATAGAGGTGAGCCGGGAAAGGGGGCGGAGCCTGGGGGATGACGCTCTGTGCGCGCCGCAGCGCTTCTGCGCATGTGCGGGCGTCCCAGCAGTTTAAAAAAACCACAATATTGTAGTGAGCTGGCTATGAAGTACAGAGACAGAGCTGGCAACATTTAAAGGCATACAGCAAGCGGTTGATACAGGCATCCCCTAGAAAGGCACATTAGTAGACACCAACTGTGATATAGCAGCAATTGTGCTAGACTATTCTCAGTAAAAGTGGTGTATTACGGCTGGAATACCTCAGCTTTAGGCTTAGGAATATGCCGTCCAGAAGCTCCGGAACTGAATCTTCCAGGAAGCGAAGGGGGTCTCATCGGGCTCGGAGGATCTTGGGCATACTCCTGCTGCACCAGTCTCCCCTGAAGTTCAGAGGTAAGTGACCGTAGAGACCCCGCAGGGTACTTGGTACTGTGGCTGTCCTCAGTTCACCTGCTCCTGTGTATGTAACAGAGGAGGATTTTCCTCAGCTCTGGGAGGATTAGAGAGAGATTGTCAACATTTATCGCTGCCTCCCTGTCAGGGAAAGCACGCCCGATCTCCGTCTCCTCCTTCAGAGTGCCTGTTAGCAGAGCAACAGTCCCATACAGGGATCGACCTGCCTGAAGGGGATCAGGATGAGGTTGATTCTGTTATAGAGGAATCAACAGTGGGGGAACCTTTTCTCAGCATCTTAAGCTGAAAGATTATGGGTTCAGTCTCTGACTAACATGGTCCGATCAGCATTTAAAAATGCACCTTGCGGAACCATCAACCACTACTGTATCCTCGTTGGGGTCGCTAGAAGCCCCCAGACTGTTTGTTCTTTTCCACTTCACCCTTTACTGAAAGGGCTCATTTACCAGGATTGGGAACGTCCTGAGAAAATATTTATTCCCCCAAGAGATTTCCGGTGGTCTATCCCATGGAGGATAAGTTCATAAAAAAAAAAAAAAAATGGAAGGTCCCTACAGTGGACGCAGCCATCTCTTGTATGTATAAATCACTGACATGTCCAGTGGATAATGTCCAAATGTTCAAGAACCCAATAGATAAAAGATTGGAGTCCTTATGAAAATCTGCTTGGTGATACAACCAGCAGTAGCAGCTATTGGGGTCTGCTAAGCAGTGAAGGATCAGTTGAAACAGGTCTTGAGGGACTTGACAGATCAGCAGGCTTTGCCCTAGCTGATCTACCTAGAGCCTTAGGCTTTGCGGTTGACGCCATAGAGGATTCAGTCCATCAGGCCTCCCGCCTTACGCTGTCTATAGTACATATGCGTAGGCTCCTATGGCTCAAAAACTGGTCTGCTGAAGCTCCCTGTAAAGAATGGCTGGTTAGCGTCCCATTTCATGGTGAACGCTTATTCAGGGAAAACCTGGACAAATATATCCAGAAAATTTCCAGCGGTAAATATACGCTCTTACCGGTTAAAAGCAGAGTTAGAGGTCCCTCTTTAAGAGGCCTGCTTCTCCAGTCCCTGGGGCATCGGCTGTGTAACAGTTCCGACGGCCTCCTCGGTCAAATCCCGGGGGTAAAAAACAGGGACAGTAGCAGGGTAATGAGAAACCCTGGGTCAGGGGAGGTACAAAACCTCCCCCAAAGTTAAATTCATTGAAGCCCCCACTCAGTCGATTGGGGGGAGGACTCCAGTTGTTCGCAAGAGACCTGGCGGGACACGATCAAGA
The DNA here is from genome assembly GCA_029206835.1 of Rana muscosa. NCBI lineage: Eukaryota > Metazoa > Chordata > Amphibia > Anura > Ranidae > Rana > Rana muscosa. Next base: position 485,124,427 of record CM055118.1, read on the forward strand.
CAGATAGGTGCTCTCCGCAGTAGGTTTGGGATACAGTTTGGAGTTAAAAGACTCTCCTCCTTCCCATTTTTGAGGTCAAACGTGCCAAGGGATCCCCGGAAGAGAGAGTCCCTCCTGTTGGCACTAGAACAACTATTGCTCCAAGGAGTAATTATGGAGGTTCCCCTGGAAGAATGAGGGTTCGAGTTTTACTCAAACCTCTTTACAGTCCCGAAGCAAACGCGGTCGGGAGGCCCATATTAATTCTAAAAGGGCTATACAAATTCCTGTATATCAGGACTTTCCGATGGAGTCGATCCGATCGGTGGCCACTGCCCTACAAGGGGAGGATTGGTTAGCCACGATCGACATCAAAGATGCTTATTTGCACATTCCCATCTTTCCAGTCCACCAAAAATTTCTACGCTTTGCAGTAGAAGGGCGCCATTTTCAGTTCAGAGCCTTACCCTTCGGTTTGGCCACAGCACCACGAGTGTTTACAAAAATTCTGGCCCTTTATTGGCCAATCTAAGAACACAAGGTGTAATGATAATGGCATATCTGGATGACTTGTTGCTGATAGACCACTCAGTGAAAAAACTAGACGTGGTCGTTCACAAGACGATCAAGTATCTGGAATCTCACGGTTGGATTATCAACCGAGACAAGTCAGCCCTAAAAACCAGTCAAAAGTCTGGAATACTTGGGGCTAAGGTTGGATTCAGGCCAGAGAAAAATATTCTTGCCTCGAGGAAAGGTGTTGTCTTTGAAAGATTTGATCCACTTAGTGGGTACAAAAAAGACAGCCGTCCATACGCCTGTATATGAGGCTGCTGGGAAAAATGGTGGCATCATTCGAAGCAGTACCCTACGGTCAATTCCATTCAAGGAATTTGCAAGGGGCCATACTGTCAGCCTGGAACAAAAAAGTTCAGGCCCTAGACTTACAATGTCCTTGTCCCCTTCCGTTCGGAAGAGCCTCCGTTGGTGGTGGGTTCCCCAGAATCTGGAAAAAAGGAAATCCTTCAGTCCGATTTCTTGGAAGGTGGTCACTACAGATGCCAGCCTTATAGGCTGGGGAGCAGTACTGGAGCAATAGTCTCTCCAGGGCAGATGGTCGGATTCAGAAAAGGCCCTGCCCATCAATCTCTTAGAGATACGAGCAGCCCGGTATGCCCTAGTAGCATGGACATCCAAACTCCAAGGGTCCCCTGTCAGAATTCAATCAGACAATGCCACAGCAGTGGCATATATCAATCATCAGGGGGGCACCAGGAGTCGTGCAGCCCAGAGGGAAGTAAATTACATCCTGAAATGGGCAGGAAAAATATGTCCCAGCCATATCTGCGGTATTCATTCCAGGAGTGGAGAATTGGAAGGCGGACTTTCTAAGTCGCCAGCAATTAGGCCCAGAGGAAGGGTCCCTTCACCCCGAGGTTTTCTGGACAATATGTCAGCGGTGGGGAACATCGGATGTAGATCTTCTAGCATCCAGATTCAACGCAAAGGGGGATAGGTTTGTCTCTCGGACAAGGGATCCCCTAGCTTGCGGCTCGGATGCCCTAGTGTTCCCTGGGGATCAGTTCAAGCTGATATATGCATTCACACCGCCACAATGGTTACCTCGATTACTCCGCAGAATCAGGGTAGAAAAGAAACCAGTGATTCCGGTGGCTCCAGCGTGGCCCCGAAGAGCGTGGTACGCGGAGATTGTAAAATTTCAGTGGGGAGTCCTTGGACTCTCCCACGTCGTCCGGCTTTCGCAAGGACCGATATACCACCCTTCCTTACCAGCCCTAGGTTTGACGGCCTGGCTATTGAAGCCCACATTCTAAAAAAGAGAGGGCTCTCTAATGCTGTGGTATCTACCATGATCAATGCCAGGAAGCCGGTATCCAGGCAGATCTACTATAGAATCTGGAAGGCGTACATCGCGTGGTGTGAGGCCAAGAAATGGCATCCACATAAGTACGTAATAGGTAGGATTCTGGACTTCCTACAGTGGGCTGTAGATAGGAAGCTTGCCTTGAGTACTATCAAGGGTCAGATTTCGGCCTTGTCAATATTTTTTCAAAGGCCCTTGGCTTCGCATTCACTAGTCAAAGCCTTTATACAAGGAGTGATGCGTATTAGGCCTCCGGTTAATATTCCCATATGTCCATGGGATCTAAACTTGGTTCTGTCGGTTCTACAGAAACAACCATTTGAACCATTACAGCATATTTCCTTGGTGCTTCTCACCAGGAAATTGATTTTTCTAGTAGCCATTTGTTCGGCTAAAAGAGTATCGGAATTAGCAGCTATGTCCTGTAAGGAGCCATATCTGGTTATCCATAAGGACAGAGTAGTGTTACGTCCTCATCCAGCCTTTCTTCCTAAGGTGGTATCGAGGTTTCATTTGAACCAAGATGTGGTTCTTCCTTCTTTTTTCCCCAAACCTACTTCGGTAGAGGAAAAGTTATTGCATTCTTTGGATGTAGTAAGAGCAGTTAAAGCTTATCTAAAAGCCACTGCTCAGATTCGCAGAACGGATACTTTGTTTATTCTGCCGGAAGGCCCCAGAAAGGGTCAGGCAGCGTCAAAGTCTACTTTAGCCAAGTGGATTCGACAGGTCATTATGCAAGCTTATGGCTTGAGAAGGAGACCGCCTCCGTTCAAAGTTAGAGCGCACTCCACGAGAGCAGTTGGAACTTCATGGGCAGTGCATCACCAGGCCTCCCTGGCTCAAATCTGTAAGGCCGCAACATGGTCTTCGGTACACACGTTTACTAGGTCCTACCAGGTGGACGTTAGAAGTCAGGAGGATGTCGCCTTTGGGCGCAGTGTGTTGCAGGCCGCAAAAGATCCTCATGTCTGATAGCGCTCAGCTTATATATGGTGTATCCCCCCCCCTCATTTGGCATTGCTTTAGGACATCCCATTAGTAATGACTATGTCGCTCTGTGTCCCGTGATGTACGAGAAAGAAAATAGGATTTTTATAACAGCTTACCTGTAAAATCCTTTTCTTGGAGTACATCACGGGACACAGAGCTCCCGCCCCTCTTTAGGGACACTTATTGCTTTGCTACAAAACTGAGGTGCTCCCGGATGGGAGGGGCTTATATAGGGGAGGGTACTTCCGGTTTTGGAAGTTGCCAGTGCCAGCACCTGACGGTATCTATATAACCCATTAGTAATGACTATGTCGCTCTGTGTCCCGTGATGTACTCCAAGAAAAGGATTTTACAGGTAAGCTGTTATAAAAATCCTATTGTCTGTGCTTTCCCAGTCATTAAATGAGTTCTCCCTTCTATTCCACAATGCATTATCTATACAAGGTTTGAAAGGAATCGGCTGCTTTGGGGCAAAACATTTGTTATACCAGACTTTGATACATAGTGTAGAACAGCCTTTCTCAACCTTTGAAAAATTGAGGAAGCCTTGAAAAAAAAAAAAATATTTACAAAATCTACGACTCATGGTACATTAGTGTGATGGTCATGGGAAGAACGTTAATTATATTTCGGATTATTAGAAAGAATTCCCCATTGCAGATGGCCAAGATCATTGTAGACAGTTGGAACATATCTGAGAGGAAGAAGCTGCTCATTCCTCAAGGAACTACTAGCAACCTCTAGAGCAGCGATTCTCAACCAGGGTTCCGTGGAACCCTAGGGTTCCTCGAGAGGTTGCACAGATAAGTTCGCACTGACACCATTGATCTTTTTAGCTATCTGTAAGGAGGTAATTCTTCCCAATGACCACAAGTGTAAGGACCATTCTTCCCACTGACCATCACACTAATGTATCAAGAGTTGTAGATTTCTAATTTTTAGCAGGGGTTCCCTGAGACCGGAGAACTATTTCAAGGGTTCCTCTGTGTTGAAAAGGTTTAGAAAGGAACCCTGGTTGAGAAAGGATGGCATAGAGTTTCTTTAAAAGAAATTAATTATGACATTTCTATTCGTATCCTCCAGTTATCAAGTTCTGGAATTTAATAATCATCAAATAATTCATGAATCGAAAAACCACTTTAAAAAAGAATGAATTACAATAAAAATTATTTATATGGTGCACTTTAGGTTGACTAGCACTTGACACCCTCATACTTATGAAGCTTGGGTTAAGCTGGTCAGCAGTTTGACATTGAGGTTTCCAGAACAGTATAGGTCTCCCTTGTTGAATTCTCCCATTACTTTTCTCAGCACACATTCCCATAAACTTCTGTTTTCACTTTGTACCCTAGTGTTACTTTTCACAATATTAACAGCTGACTTCAAGAGAAGAGACTGAGTTTAATTTACTCACTTTGGCTCCGTGAGAATGTCAATGACACATTTTCTCTGAGGTCCCACAGTGGTCCAGTTTTTAGCCAGAGCAACCATTGTCCCAGCATCCAGTAGTCCATATCCATATGAATGGCTGACTACAATATACAGAACATGCATCATTAGTGAGATAACTTTATTCAAGTCTACTTATAAAACACTTATTGAGTGTGCAATATTTTTGTGGTGGTTTGGCAGTGTCTGTGTGCATGTGTACTTGCTTTTAGCATTACTTGAAATAGTATAAAAAAAAAAAAAAAAACACATGCCAAAAATGTAATATATAAAAATAGTTGACTTTAGTCAGTAAGAAGTACGTTTAGAAGTGCCTATTCTTAAAGAACCCCGATAGGTTTACTTCCTCTTTATTTCCCTGCAAAGGTAAAGCATAATGGGCTACTATGCATCGCATAGAAGCCCATTATGTGTCACTTACCTGCAGGAGAAGCCCGCGATGTCCCAGTCTTCCTCGCTAGTAGCGAGCGGCCATTCTTCACCCCTCTTCTTCCGGGGGCCGCAAACTCCGGCTCTGTGAGTCGCGTGACATCACTCTCGCGCATGCGCGCGGGAGCCGACACTTACGGCATGCAGCCATTCAGAAAACGGCACGCTGCAGTTCAATTTGCACCCGTTCATTTTGTATGGATGCAAATTGCACCGCAAAGTACCGATACTCGTAAAAGTAATTGATCGCAAGTATCAGTACTCGTATTTGCCGATAAAAAAAAAAACGGTATCGGTGCATCCCAACGACCCCTTTCACACTGGAGGCGTTTTTCAGGCACTAAAGCGCTAAAAATAGCACCTGTAAAGCGCCTGAAAAACATCTCTAATGCCCCCCCAATGTGAAAGCTCGAGTGCTTTCACACTGACGCGTTGCGCTGACAGGACGTTATAAAAAAGTCCTAAAAGCAGCATCTTTGGGGCGGTGGAGGAGCGGTGAATACACCGCTCCTCCAATGCCCTTGCCCATTGAAATTAATGGGCACTGCTGCCGAAGCGCCTACAAAGGCCTTCGGCGCATTTAACCCTTTATTCGGCTGCTAGCAGGGGTTAAAAGCGCCCCACTAGCGCCCGAATAGTGCAGCTAAAACGACGGTAAAGCTCCGCGGCCCGCGGCGCAATGTGAAAGGGCTCTATCTGAAATACTTCTTTAAGTGGTAGACCAATTCAAATCAATTTTGCTGAAAAGAGACCAGTACAACATAAATTCCGATTTTTTTTTTTGTATGGGTAGTTGCACTTAAAGTGGAAATCAAGGCTAATTAAATTTAAAGTAAAGTAAAAAACGAATGCGTAAACCAAAATATCCCAAACCTCAAGGAGTGGCAGCCATTAAAGAAGTATTCCCACAAAACAAATTAATATAATAAATGTGGCGCTAACTCAAATAAAGTGCTAATAGGTTAACACTAATCACATATTCAATAAATCAAATAATTTATTTCAAAGCAGCAAACTTCCATTTAAAATTGGAACATTCAGCATCAATAGACTCAAAAACTTCAGGTCAAGACGGCGAATGGAAGTGACGTCACCTGGCTCTTCCCAGCGCGTTGTGTCACTGATCACGTGACTATCAATGGTTTTTACTTGTTTTTTGCACATCCAATTTTTTGCACTTATATGAATTTGGATTGTTATTTCACTGATTGGACTTTAATTATGTGATTATTTTTGGTCTATTAGCACTTTATTTGAGTTAGCACCACGTTTATTTATTATAATAATATAATTTAAAAATATTGCTTCTCCCCTCCTCATACCCATTGCTGCATAATGTTATGAGTTCAGTGTAAAAATCTATTTTTTTAATCATCTTCGGTGTGGTTAAAAAAACTGGGGCTGAATTTCCAGAGCCATGACATCACCGGATGGCTTTTACTGCCCCCTTGTTGTCGGCACTCCTTCCCATCTACTGAAGCAGCCTCTCACTGACACAGGGGCGCCAGAGCTTAGGGATCATGTGATCACACCAAAGCTGATAAAATAAAAGATCTTTACATTAAACTCTTAAAGAAACCGTATGCAGCATGGGTAGTGGGGAATCAAAAAATGTTAACCGGACTTATATTAGCCTTTACTTCCACTTTGAGAATCAAGATATCTTTGTTGAATAAGGCTTAATATAATACAGTCAAGAAATTCTGATCTAGATGTATTCTGTTTACCTTTACGCCCAACTCCATTTGTGGCCCAATCATTTGTGTTAAGATGAGATGGGTTTGATGTTCGCACAACTAGATGCTGCATATCCCTCCAGGTGAGATTATTACTGAAATAAAAAAGAAGAAAAAAATGTGTTACTCTCACAATGGAATCCCGTTTTTTTTTCTGAAATTGTAGTATTCGGTTCAGACATGCACATCTATAACCATTCTGTATAATAGGAAAAAAAAAATATCCTCAACACAACCAGTCATATTCATTGGTCAAATTCTTCCTTTCATAAATGTGTCTCAGGGAGGGAAGTGCAATGGAAAGTCAGTCTTGCCTTCCAAGTACTATCACAGAAAGGGCTATTTCTAATTTTTACCACCCATTAATGGAGGCATGGCCATATAATTTGAACAGCTTTGACCCAGTTGTGCAAGAATCTCATGACTCATACTACAATACTGACTTCAATAAGACCCAAGAAAATATCACATTATATATATATAGTCCTGAAAGGGTATTCATACCCCTTGAAATTTTCCAAATTTTGTCATGTTGCAAACAAAAACATAAATGTACTTATATTGGGATTTTATGTGCTAGACCAACACAAAGTGGCACATAATTGTGAAGTGGAAGGCAAATGATAAACGTTTTACAAATATCTGAAAAGCGTGGCGTGCATTTTTATTCAGCCCCCTTTACTCTGATACCCCCAACTAAAATCTAGTGGAACCAATTGCCTCTAGAAGTCACCTAATTAGTAAGTACATTCCACCTGTGTAACTTAATCTCAGTATAAATATAGCTGTTCTGTGAAGCCCTCGGAGGTTTGTTAGAGAACCTTCGTGAATAAACAGCATCATGAAGGCCAAGGGACACACCAGACAGGTCTGGGATAAGAGAAGTTTAAAGCAGGGTCTGGTTATAAAAATCATATCCCAAGCTTTGAACATCTCACATAGTACTCTGTTCAATCCATCATCTGAAAATGGAAAGAGTATGGCACAACTGCAAACCTAACAAGACATGGTCGTCCACCAAAACTGACAGGCTGGGCAAGGAGAGCATTAATCAGAGAAACAGCCAAGAGGCCCATGGGAACTCTGGAGGAGCTGCAGAGATCCACAGCTCAGGTGGGAGAATCTGTCAACAGGACAACTAATAGTCGTACACTCCACAAATCTGGCCTTTATGGAAGAGTGGCAAGAAGAAAGCCATTGTTGAAATAAAGCTGGAAGAAGTCCCGTTTGCAGCTGGTGAGAAGCCATGTGGGGGACACAGCAAAACATGAAGAAGGTGCTCTGGTCAGATGAGACCAAACTTAAACTTTTTCGCCTAAGTGCAAAAAGCTAAGTGTGGCGAAAAACTAACATTGCATATCACCCTGAATACACCATGGTGGTGGCAGCATCATGTGGTGGGGATGCTTTTTTTCAGCAGGGACAGGGAAGCTGGTCAGAGTTGATGGGAAGATGGATGGAGCCAAATACAGGGCAATCTTAGAAGAACACCTGTAATGCCTTGTACACACGGAAAGTTTGACTGAGTTTTTTCATCGAAAATTCCGAACGGGTGTGGGCCCCATTGGAAAAATTCAGATGAATTCCATCGGAATTTAAATATAGAACCTGTTCTATTTTTTTCCGATGGGATTCCGTCAGAATTCCAATGGGAGTTTGGCCGGACAAAAGTCTGATCTTGTGTACACGGCATTAGAGTCTGCAAAAGACTTGAGACTGGGGCGGAGGTTCACCTCAGAGCAGGACAACGGCCATTAATATACATCCAGAGCTACAATGGAATGGTTTAGATCAAAGCATATTCATGTGTTAGAATGGCCCAGTCAAAGTCCAGACCTAAATCCAAATGAGAATCTGTGGCAAGACTTGATAATTGCTGTTCACAGACGCTCTCCATCCAATCTGACAGAGCTTGAGCTATTTTGCAAAGAAGAATGGGCAAACATTTCACCCTCTAGATGTGCAAAGCTGGTAGAGACATCCCCAAAAGACTTGCAGCTGTAATTGCAGTGAAAGGTGGTTCTACAAAATATTGACTCAGGGGGGCTGAATACAAATGCGCCCCACACTTTTCACACATATGTAAAAAAAATTGAAAACCATTTATCATTTTCCTCCCACTTCACAATTATGTGCCACTTTGTGTTGGTCTATCACATAAAATCCCAATAAAATACATTTACCTTTTTGGTTGTAACGTGACAAAATGTGGAAAATTTTATGGGGTTTGAATACTTTTTCAAGGCACTGTATTAGGTATAAAAATATTGTCACTCGGCCATTGTTCTGATACAGGAGAGAAAGCAGCCAAAGCACTTCACTGCTCAAGTAAAGCTTCCTGAAATGTGTGCAGTTTCCTCAAAAAGTGCCTTGTATTTTGAGTATATGAAGGCAAAATATGCGCTTTATCACCTGGGGATATAAAAGATTTGCTTATACAGTATATGGTAAATAGTTTTTTTATAATTGCTTATAATATTCAAGAGCAGCCTCTCTCAACCTTTTTAACATTGGGGAACACTTAAAACAGATTTCCAGTTTTGGGGAATCCCTACTAAATGATTGCAACTTCAACTCACTTCAACATTGGCATGATGGTGACTAGGAAGAATGCTCCTTACATTGGTGGTCATAGGGTATAATCCCCCCTTACAGATAGCTAAAAAAGATCATTGGTGCCAGTGGTAACTTATCTGAGAGGCAGGAAGTGCTCAATGCTTGAGGAACCCATGGCAACCTCTGGAGGAACTCTAGGGTTCCACGGAGCCCTGGTTGAGAAAGGCTGTTCTAGACACTCTAGCGAATGCCTAAAATGGGACTTATATTTCTGTGTAGACTTCTGTGAAAAGCAGCAAACCAAACACACAACGGGAAAATACGGTTTCTGCAGGGATTGTGGACACCAATGGTTTACAGAACATCTAGTTGCCATACTGCATTGAATGGAGGTTTCGAAAATTACAGTGGCTGGAGATTGAAAACAAAAAGGTACATTTTATTGACTATAAAGTACAAAATTGCAAGTGTACCAATGATATATTAGCTTTTTTTAAGATAAGGAGCTTTCCTTGAAGGGAAACCTACACTGACAGAAATGGTGAGACTGTAATTGCTGACTTCTTTCTTAAAGTGCTAGCTGCCTGGCTAGCTCCAGCTCCAATGCTGTGAAAAATCACACACAGCAAGAGCAAATGGCAGTGTGAAATCAGAACTCTGGACCTGTATACTAGTTTCAGGACATTGACCAAAGTACTGAAGCTGTTGGCTCAGCTTGACAGCTAGGTAACTAGCAATTTTGAAAAGGAAAGACTGAAAGATCAGTGCAGATTTTTTTCTCAGTACAAGTTTCCTTATATCTAATATAGGCATCCGATGCGCTGAAGCCCTTGTAAATGGCTTCTGGAAAAGTCCCACATGCCCAGTGATCTCCTGTGACATTTCAATCTGCTGCATTGATTGCTATCTGGCCGTGCAGGCCACTCTAAAATGGCAATTAACAAAAACAAATCTGCTTGAAAGGCTAGTGAACATTGATATGTGTTGATGTAGGGAGTATAGAACCGAATCCACACAATGTGAATGTTTCTCCTAGTCTCATAGCCTGCTTGCTTCAGATTGGTGACATGGGAGATCATGGATGGATTGAGTCTGTCGTGAAAATTTTGCCCCCCCTCCTCCTTCCTGTATGAATGCAGAAAAGCCAACCCAACATTCATGATAGATCCCTTCAGTGAAGGAATTAGGGGTATAAGACCCCTTATGCATTTGCACTGTAGATGCACTTCAAATGGCAAGTTCTTTTTATTATGCCTAACCAGAAGAAAAGGATACATGATCTTTGTTGATAAGCACACTCCATTTTAAGGCAGAACCCAACCTGATATACAGCCTAATCTATTTTCACTTTTTTCTCTTCTGTCTAATCTAATAAGCTTAAAGCTGGCCATAGTCTAGTTCATTTGCTGGCTACCTCCAGGTCCATGAGAATTTTGATAAAACTGTTATTGTATGCTCGCAAGGCTATAATCCTTAAATGGAAATCTCCGCAGGCCCCTACTTTAGACTTCTGGAAGTTCGTTTGGTAATAAAATAGTGCCATTATATAAATTCACATATGAATCTAGAGAAGTGGTTCTCAACCTGGAGGTCGGGACCCCCTCGGGGGTCGAATGATGATTTGCCAGGGGTCACCAAATCCTGGGCTGTTCCTGAAGCCGGCACTGCTCTACCAGCCTTTTCTCGGCTGCCCAGCTGGGCTGTTCCTGGAGCCCGCGGCCGCCCACTCAGCCTCTTTGCAGCCGCCCATTCAGTTCACGGCATGGCTGGGGGGGCAGAGACTAGAGGTCAGCTGACTGGTAAGGTATGTGAAGTGGGAGGGGCTGAAGGAGACCCTACCTCCTGATTTCGGCATAGGTGTCACTGCTGCGAGACACCACAAAGTCGGAGACAACGTGAAGCTGGAGACACAGTGAGTAACATTACCTGTGATTATAGTTGCCATTAAAAGTCCCCACTACAGTTCTCAGGTCAGCAGATGACCTTGATCAAGAGCACCTAAGTTGGCTGATCAGAACTCCCCCCAGCACTACCACTCATCCCATTCCCCCCACCAGCACTGCCACTCATCCCAACTCACCGTCATCACTGCCACGCATCCCATTCCCCCCACCAAGGAGTAATAGAAAGAATAAAAATAGAGAATACATTGAAGGGAAAGGAAAGGAAAAGAGGAACAAAGAAAAAGTGATAGAAAGTATAAGAGAAAGAACAAGAAAGACAGTGAGAGGGAAGGGGAAAAAAAAAAACCAAGAAATTAGGATAGAGAGAGATAAAATGGAAAGAAAGGAGAACAAAGAGAAAGAGTGGCACATCCTAAAATGTACCATAAGGGGTTTTAATACTATACGAGTGGAAGGGACTCGGGAAGCGCTAAATGTCCGTGGGTTAGGGGCGCAAATTACTTGTCTTGCCCTGGGTGCCAACAACCCACGCTACGAAAATAATTTTACTGTTAGGGGTCCCCACAACTTGGGAAATTTTATCAAGGGGTCACGGCACTAGAAAGGTTGAGAACCACTGATCTAGAGGATGCCTCCACAAATTCTTTAAGGTATGGGACATCTGGACGGAGTCCAGGGATACGGCCGTCTCAACGCCAATGCCCCCATGATTAGCAATGATCTGCTTCCTAGTATTTGACCAATCGTATTCAGATTTCATGCAGACATTTCGCCCATCATATTCAGATTTCATCCAGACTATTTACATCTGTATGTGTTCACTATCCGTCTAGGTGACCATGTTTACCATAAATGTGTAAAACATAAAATACATACTTTGCTTCCAAAGCCAGCGCAATAATTCCAGCAGCCAATGGAGCAGATGCTGATGTTCCTGTGTGAGTGTCTGTACACTTCTGTCTTAGATCTGTTGTTACCTGATGGAAGAGGAAAACAGCCTGATCAGAACACACAACCCTAATACTCCCAACAGGAAGCTGGCAGGTTACCAACAGCAGGCTAGACACAGACTGTGACAAAAAATAATGACAGCATTTTTACATGGACTCTTCAAGTCCGACTTTTCAGTTTATATATTTGCTGAAGAATTATTGAAAACAGATTGAATTCTTTTGCTGCTCTTCAGCTATGGAGATGCTTCAAGCTAAAATGCCATGGTGACCTACAGCAGTAGGCATATTATGTATGGCAGTTATGGTGACACTTAAAAGACAAACTCTACAAAAAACTTCTATTTAAATCCATGCAGTCACACACACATTCAGCGTGCAAAAAGAAGAATAAGCAGACCAGGATTTCCTATTCTGCACAGGAGGTAAAAATCACAAAATACACATGCCTGGGGTATTGTCCAGAATATACATTGTAAATTGGATTTCTATTTGAAACATTTTCATTAAGCCAAAATGAGACCGGATTATAGCATCACACTCCTTTAAAAGATTTTCCACGATTAAATATGAATTGGGGAATTAAGCTGAAAAGGAGTAACACCGTTTATACTGCCTCATGAAAAGAAGTGGAAATTACGAAGGAAAATTTTACCAATGGAATTGTTGAGAGAGAAAGACAAAACTGGGCAGGAGAGTGGCTAAGTGGTTAGCATTTCTGCCTGGCAGCACCAGGGTCATTGGTTTGAATCCCAAGCATGGCAATACCTGCCTGGAGTTTGCATGTTCTCTCTGTGCTTGCGTGGGTTTCCTCCATGGGCGTGGGTTTCCTCCCACCCTCTAAGGACATGCTGGTAGGATAATTGTCTCCTGTCTAAATTGGCCCTAGTATATGTATGTATGAATGTAAGTTAGGGACCTCAGATTGTAAGTTCCTTGAGGGTAGGGACCGATGTGAATGTACAATATATATGTAAAGTGCTGAGTAAATTGTCAGCGCTATTTTGAGTTTATGTGCTGGTGAGGCTCAATGTTCTAGATTCCTGATAAGTGGTGCCATCTGCCTTTATCACAACACTCAAGCCTCGTACACACGACCGGTTTTCTCGGCAAGAAAACTGCTGGAAGAGCTTTTTGCCGAGAAAACCGTTCGTGTGTATGGTTTCTCGACAGGAAAACTGCCGGGAATCTCAACGAGAAAAATAGAGACCCTGCTCTCTATTTTTCTCGTCGGGATTCTCAGCAGAGTTTTCCTGCCGAGAAAACTGGTCGTCTGTATGCTTACCTGCCCAAGGTAAACCCGCGCATGCTCGAAAAGACTTTGACGCATGCGTGGTAGCATACAAGGTTAGTGTGGGGTGTAGCAAGATGGCAGGGACGGCATCGAATGTGACAAGCGCCGGCTCGTCGTAGTCGATGACGTCACCGCGTTCTTGCCATTCAAAAGAACGGCGGTTCTTTTGAATGGTTGTGTGTACACTCCCGTCCAGAAAACCAACGTATTTTTTTTCCGACGGGATTCCCGCCCGTGTGTACAGGGCTTAAGGCTTTGCAGTTGGAAATCATTTGGGGTACGCTGTTCCTTTCTTCACATGGTTGTTGGAGTGCACATTACAAAACACTTAAAGTAGGGTTCTCAAAATGGGCTAGCTCACTGACCATTAGACTGTTCGGGGCCAGGCTGTGGACAGTAGGAATACATGACTTGGTGTTGACCTTGTTGGATCATAGCTACAGCTCTCCAATCAGCAAACCTCATTCATCCTGCTGACTGGAAACCAAAGCTGGGACATAGGCTGGCTATACACGGAGCAAATTTATTTTCTGAAACCACTGGGGGGGGGGGGCCCATTTAAAGCCATCCCCGCCGGGGGAAGACAGTGATTCTCGCTAGTGGTTATAGCAGCTGTTAGCAATAAACGCAAGAGAATCTGGCAGGCTGGTTGTACCCAAGTTGATTGATCAACTTGGTATATTCAGTCTGCCTATTGTTCGTTTGAATCTTGGACAGTGTCTGTTGAACCGGCCAAGATTTGAATCGTGTATGGCTGGGCCTTAGGGTAGTGTGCTAGACCTCTGCAAAGAGACATCCACTTTAACAAAGAAAGCAAGGGTCCTTCTCTGTTGCATGCTGGCAAGGACGGGCTTTTCTAGTCAGGCTTTGGTTACCTGATAAAGAAATCAAACTGTAAATCTTGTTTTGATGCACCTGGAATGTATTTAGCCACTTTAATCTGAAAGTATATTTGGGCTTTAATTGTGTTCACATAAGATATAAAATGTACAGCTCAGAAGATTAGCAGCAGGGGACCACATAGTAGATTTATCACCAATGCGCTCTGCTAGTTCAAATGCATATTGTAAGCTGAAAACATATTTATGTGAACTATTAATTTGGACCAGGTGTCAGCACTGTGGTATAAAACTGACGCAACAATATCCAATGCATATTATATGCCGCATCTTCTGAAATACAGCGTGTAAAACATCTGCCTATCGGTTTCATTAGAGTAATGGGAATACTCTAAAGAGCAGAAAAAAATATTTATGATAAAATTCCCATCTGCCCATAGACATTGGACCCAAGTGTTCTAAAAATAAAACCTAGTGAAGTTAAGCAGAAAATTTGTATTGAGAGAAATATGGAGGCTGTCGTTATAGACTTCTCCTTCTGAAATGCTAGTTGCCTGGCCCTCAATGGAACAAGAAAACCCGCCACTTCAGGTGAGATGGGCCTGGCCTTCAAACTGCCTAAATTCTGAATCCCCAACCCAGAACCACAGAGTCTTGTGAAAAATTAAGTACACCGATGGAAATTATTGTCTTTCAACATACCGGTATTTGTTCTTTATCCAACCAGTGCCCAGAAATACAGGTAATATACATTAGGAACACAAGAAAAATCTGCATTTTCAAGTATTTTTTTTCATCAAAAATATTATTGGATTTTCTTGTCTACTGTGGATAAAGTTCACCCTTGGCATCAAATGCTGATGTAGACCTGCCCACCAACAGGAGGAGAACTTCCGCTTGGATTGCCTAGGCAATAGGAAGTGGATCAGGTACCTGTCATACTAGGTACCTGCTCCTCCCCTCTTCCAAAAACATCATCATCCAAATGTGATAGAGGGGAGTGGGAGGAGGAAAAAGAGTGGATCTTCCCCTTTAGTGTGAAGTTCTGCTTTAAAGTGGTTGTAAACTCTTAGAATTTTATTTTTAAAACTACCTGTAAGAGAAAGGCATAATGAGCTATTATGACTAGCATAATAGCTCATTATGCATCATTTACCTTAGATCGGGGCCCCCGAAGCCATCCTCGTCTCCCTCTTCAGCCGCATCCATCGCTGCGGCGATAGCCGGAAGGTTACTTCCGGGTATCGCCGCACCAGCCAATCACAGCGCCGCTCCGGCGCTGTGATTGGCCGGAGCAGCGGAGACGTCACTCTGCGCATGCGCGCGAGAGCCGTCACAATCGGCTACGCCCAGCGATTGCTGGGAAGTAGCAGATTTTGTGAATGGGATTAACCCCATGAATGCGCCGTTGTCTACGGCGCCTGTCATTTTTAGTAAATATCTCCTAAACCGTGTTGGTTTAGGAGATATTTCTTGCACCTACAGGTAAGCCTTAATCTAGGCTTACCTGTAGGTGCAAGTTGAAAAAGTGGGTTTACAACCACTTTAAGTGGCTCTGCTTATTCTATCATTACTCTGCTATCTGTTTGAGTCACTTCTGACAGTCTATGTCGACACCACAGAACCTCAGAAGATGGCCCTGCCCCCTCCAGCACACAGCGGGTGACTGCCTCAGCTGTGCATGTTTCCCTTTGAGACTGTGTAGAAGGGGGTGTGTCCTTTCCCTCCACTCAAGTCTCAGATTACATTCAGCTTCCTTCCTTTTGCTGTGCACTGTGTGACATCAGACCCCTGTCTTCTGGAGCTTAGAAATAGCTTTTTATTTGTGAATTTTGAAACAGCTGTGGAGGAGAAAAACATGTACAACATACACTATACTATTATTATACAGCATTTATATAGCGCCAACAGTTTGCGCAGGGCTTTACAACATCAGGGAAGACAGTACAGTCACAATACAATACAAAGGGATCTGAGGGCCCTGCTCGTTAGAGCTTACAGTCTAGAAGGGAGGGTCAAGTGAAACAAAGGGTAGTAGCTGTGGGGGATGTCAAAAGTATTGGGAAACCTGCCTTTACACGCATATGAATTTTAATGGCATCCCAGTCTTAGTCCATAGGGTTCAATATTGGGTTGGCTCACCCTTTGCAGCTATAACAGCTTCAACTCTTCTGGGAAGTCTGTCCACGAGGTTTAAGTGTCTATGGGAATGTTTGACCATTCTTCCAAAAGCACATTTGTGAAGTCAGGCACTAATGTTAGACAAGAAGGCCTGGCTCGCAGTCTCCCCTCTAATTCATCCCAAAGGTGTTCTATCGGGTTGAGGTCAGGTCTCTGTGCAGGCCAATCAAGTTCCTCCACCCCAAACTTGCTCATCCATGTCTTTATGGACCTTGCTTTGTGCACTGATCCAAACCATTTGGTGGGGGGATAATGGTTTTGGGGTTATTTTTCAGGGGTTGGGCTTGGCCTCTTAGTTCCAGTGAAGGGAACTCTTAAGGTGTCAGCATACCAAGACATTTTGGACAATTTCATGCCCCCAACTTTGTGGGAACAGTTTGGGGAAGGCCCATTCCTTTTCCAACATGACTGCACACCAGTGCATAAACAAAGTCCATAAAGACATGGATAAGCGAGTTTAGTGTGGAGGTATGTGACTGGCCTGCACAGAGTCCTGACCTCAACCTGATAGAACACCTTTGGGATGAATTAGAGCGGATGATGAAGAAGGCGAGGCCATGCCTTCGAAATGCATTCTGACTGGCCAGACAGTGTGTGGGCGGCTCCCCAGTTTGCAGCCCTGGACCACTCCCACCCAGAGACACACAGCCAAAGTCTCCACGAGGCTTATCGAGGCTCCAGCTGCAGCTAGCACACTGTGCTCGTAGATCCCTCAATAGAGACTTTCCGGCCCTCCTGTGACACTGCATGTGGAAGTTCCCACCCGCTCTAGCACTCTGCAAGTGCTCCAACATTTTTCACGCAAGTTTTTTGTGTTTTATACTTATATACTGAATAAATTCCTAAGCTGTTTAAAAGGATTGGCTTGGTGCTTCTCTCTCTGCCTTATGAATTAGAGTGGAGACTGCGAGCCAGGCCTTCTTGTCCAACATCAGTGCCTGACCTCACAAATCCACTTCTGGAAGAATGGTCAAATGTTCCCATAGACACACTCCTAAACCTTTTGGCCAGTCTTCACAGAAGAGTTAAAGTGGTTATAGCTGCAAAAGGTGGGCCAACTCAATATTGAACCCTACGGACTAAGACTGGGATGCCATTAAAGGTCATGTGCGTGTAAGGGCAGGTTTCCCAATACTTTAGACAATATAGTGTATGTAGGAGGATTTGCTTCACCTCTGTGGATCTCCTGAGACTGGTCAATTGCCTGGGTATATGTAAGGATATACAATCAATCACTTTAAAAAATCTATCTACCAAAAATCAAAAAATTGCCATTTTAAAAGTTAATAAAAAAATACACGCATGAAAACTATTCATCGTACTAATTTCACTTACTGCTCTGGAAATCTGTTATCAAGTTAGAGCAAATTATATAAAAAAACATGAACAGGCTACACTGACCATCTATATCTTTATCCAAAAACGACTGGATTGGGGCCATAGTAAACAAATACACTTTGTTCAGGCTGTATGTTGAAACATTATGAATGCATTGTGAACCGCAAAGCAAACAGAAAAGAACACTCTTGGAACACGGGCATCCAACTGGCAGATAGAGGATGGAAGCAGTCCAGTCTAATGCTGCTGATTCAAACTAACGTGACAAATGAGGTAGGGGAGAGTTTAAAGAGAAAGGAATAGTGGAACCACACGGCAGGTTAAGCCTTGTTAAGCACGGTAATATTTATTAGTCGTTTGAAAATACGTATACTACAGCAACCAAGCTTTATTGCATTTAGCCAACGGAGAGCATATTTTTCTTTGTTGGTTCACTAGGTTACTAAACAAAGAGCCCAATGTATAAAGGGTTACATCAGGATCACATCAGCTACAATAGAATTAGTAACAAAAACGAACCCCTCCTTCAAACTAAAACATAATGAACCAATATTACTTTGCATGCAACTAATTGCCCATAGAACAAAATCTTCGCATCATATTAGTTTGCAGTCAACAGATGTTGCTCGGAATAAAAAGCAGATGAATTATAAACAAATGTGCGGCAATCTAGAGCTACAGGTTGTGAAATATATTCAAATAACGGAGTCCGTGCAACATAATTACAGCCCAGGTGGTCACATTCTAAGCACTGCTTTTGTTTGCCAAGGAAGATTACCAAACGCCTTTGTAGTTTATCAAAATTATATTTACCCATATCTTAAAAAAGAATTCCAGGTATGGATATTTTTACATATTCATATACCATACCTGTGGGATCCCTCTAGAAGCTGGAAATCACTGTTGTAGACATCACTACTCCAGTGACCCCCATGAGCTTCCAGGTCCCGTGCTGAGCGACTGCCCTGCTGAATTCTCTGTACAGAATGCTTGGGAAAATGCAAAGCATCCTCTGAATGGTGCCCAGGCCAAGCAGCTGACCTCCTGTGTTCACAATGCAGCAGGGTAGCCACTCAGCACAAAGCTAGTGGAGATCACTGGAGTAGTGATGTCTACTACAGTGATGTCTACTACAGTGATTTCCAGCTTCTAGAGCAGGGGTCTCAAACTAGTGGCCCTCCAGCTGTTGCAAAACTACAAGTCCATCATGCCTATGCCTGTGGGAGTCATGCTTGTAACTGTCAGCCTTGCAATGCCTCATGGGACTTGTAGTTTTGCAACAGCTGGAGGGCCGCCAGTTTGAGACCCCTGTTCTAGAGGGATCCCACAGGTATGGTAAATGCATATATAAAAATATCCATACCTGGAATTCTTCTTTAAGATATGGGTAGATACCCACAGGTATAGTATATGCATAGTGACCTTGGAAAGCTTACAGTGTCAATCAAAGCTAGAAATATGAGTAGCTCCCCACTGGTGCGCAGAGCATGAGAGCAAGCATCCAACATTACCAATGCAGGAGTGCCTGCATAACGAAGGCAGGGCGCCGCTCAACCGACCTAGTGCTCGTTAAGGTGTATGGCCTCAGCCAACACTGCTCCAGCAGCCACACATCCCTGATGCATTCCACCCCGCCCCATTGGGGCTTAGTCATAAAGCTCCTCCATGACCAAGCCCTAGAGGGCCGGGTGAAACCCTTCAGATTGTGTGTGGCTGCTGGAGCAGTGCTGGCTGCTGAAGCTATACACCTCAACGAGCACTAGGTCGGTTGATTGGGCTTGTTATGGTAATTGGAATTCTTCTTTAAACGTATGTACCAAATATTCTACATGCCAGGAAGTCAGGTGAAATATGCCAGAAGAGGGATCTTACTTTTCCTTGCTCTATAAAAAAGATTATAGCTTGCATCCCAATATTAAATCACAAATGCCATGTTATTCTCTAAAGTGGCAATACAAGGGAACAAAGTGATCCTTCTTATGAGTTTAGCGGTGAGAGTAAAGAGTGTAGAGAGACGATACTTACAATCTGTCTTTCATTCTGATTCCCGCTGCTGTAAGTGGTAGCCAGTGTGGAGGAACAGGCCTCGCTGTACCATGGTACATTGCCATACTGGGTGGTGCTGCTGATGGACAGTGTGTAGATGCTGTTTGTATATCCGTCGCAGTTGCAGCTGTCACGTTCTCTTCCGCCATTCCCAGAGGCCCAAACATATATAGAGCCAAGACCATAACGACCCTGTCCGAGCAACAAAACACAAACTGATGACATAAGCAACGTACTTATGAGTTTACTCTCTGACAGCTGTGTAAGGGTATGGGCATTGTTGACAAACACAGGCTTTTGCATTCCAATGAATGCTGTGTTTTTCTTGCATGCAATACAAATCACATCTCAGTAGGAACTGATGCATTTAAAGAAATCCGAAACGAAACAGGTCAAACAGCCTAAAATGGTCATCCACACTGCACCAGAAGAGAATCTGCAGGAAAAACAAAGCCTGACTGCACAAGCCTAAGCAAGAGGGATAGATCTTCCATCCAAAACAATGAAGGTCTCTGTGTGCGCCTTTATTCTTGACATTTTTATTACGCATACCCCTCACTCCATTTTCATATCCAATCTATTCTTTTTACTGCCAACCTTTTAAGATGACAACCATTTTTTTCTTAAAGGCCATCCTAACAAACTTGACTATCATCAGTCTGTTCTTGCAGCTCTGAAACTGCAATATTTCCATTTAGCAGTTTCTGGTTCCTCTTGTTTTTAGTGGAGATGCCACTGTCCCAATAAAACACTTATTTGTGCATCCTACGATCTGGGAATACACCAGGAGAATCAGAACACAAGATTTGTAGTAGCTACATGGAACTGGGAATTCTGATTAATGTTGACACCTTACCAGTTAAAGATAACCCCATTTTTGTTAAGAAAAAATAAATAAATCCCTCTGGGTGATCAATGTAAATGGCAGGGATTTTAACAAATTTTGTTGAAGATTGCCACCTTTTGTTTCGCCAAAGTTTGCTCTGTTTATTTCATTATGTTGTTTGGATAAGATTTTGAATGAAAGGCCCGGTTCATTAGAATTACCTGGTGCATGCTCAGTGTTCTAATGAGAAAAGATGCAGTGTATGCATCCCCTCAGAAATATTTAACCCTTAGGGAGTATGCGCACCAAAACTGACATTCCTTATGCCGGGGTTGCCCAACACTTGACTTGTAACTTATGCCGCGTACACACGGTCGTTTTTAATGTAGATGTGGCGTCTCACTTTTTTGGAAGGATCAGTGGGAGATCCTACGGTAAAACAAAATTGTGCTTCACCTTTAAAATGCCTTGGAAGAGAAAACCTGTCAAGCAACTCTGTAGCATTACAGGTAAAAAAAAAGAATCCGTAACTATAGAAGAACAATATATTCCCTGTTTGGCCTGATATTTTCAGAGCGGAAAAGTAATTGCCATTTTATGATGTGAAAAGAGTAATTAAAATGTTTTATTGACAAGCTATGATAGAGGAAGATTACATCCTGGCACCGTTGTGCTGAATGTCTCCAGCTACAGAAACAATGCCTGGAAAATGAAGCACCTGCAAGTTCTATTCACACAGTATTGCAAGGGAAGAGATCACATGAATCTGATCACCTTGCTGTTTTAGAACTTTAAACTATTGCAAAAGAATGGGAAAACCCTAGATGTGTCATCAATGCAAAGCTTACAAAATTTACAAAAAAGTTCAAGTCTACCTGAGTGACCCCTCTGACAAAAGCCTCTTCTGCTAGATGAGCTGGACCATCCACGGTCTTGCCATCATCCTCTGGTCCCCAGCTGGCACTGTAGATATGGATGTGGTTAGGATTAAGACCCAGGGATCTTGCTTCAACAGCATCAGTCACTTCACCATCTAGCATTCGAACACCTGCCCAAAAGAAGAATTAAATTCTGCTTAATGGAATGCGTGACTAAAGTTTTTCTTCAGTGGTAACATACAGATTGAAAGATGAAGTTTCACATGCAAAATTAACTAAGATAGAAACCCCATGTGAAAAAAGGTTACCGGAAAAACACAAAATAACCGATATCTGAACTGGACACTAAAGTTCAAAGAGCAGCTGAAGACAATCCTGCCAAACAGATCTTGGAGAAAAGACATTCAGCCAGGTTAGAACACAAATCTGATCACTACTATCTCCCCCTAGGAAATCTGGCATCATGACCATTTGCAGCATGTGTGCTTGATTCACTCCTCCCAGTGCCTAAACATGAACATTTGGGTAGCCCGAGTGTTCCATTTAGGACTGAAGCTTTGCCAGAACCATTTTCATGATTCACAGACTACAACTGCAGGCCAGATTGAAATGTAAAACCCAACCCAACCCAACCCCCCCCCCCCCATTATTTTATGAAGGTCCTTCAGCTGACATCTGCACATCATAGACTTAAAATACACTCTTATCAGTCATAACTTTATGACCACCCACCTAATACTCAGAAGGTCCCCCTTTTTCCCACACAAACAGCCATGGCCCATTAAGCAATGGATGCCACTATACCTCTAATGGTATGCTGTGGTATCTGGCAGCAAGCCATCAGTAGCCAATCTTTCAAGTCCTGTAAGTTGCAAGGTGGGGCCTCCATAGATCCGACCACAGATGTTGAAAGAGGCCACTGCCATCAGAGAATATTTCCATGAAGTGGTGTACTTGGTCAGCAACAATGTTTAGGCAGGTGGTACGTGTCAAGTAACAAATGGCAGGACCCAAGGTTTTCCAGCAGAACATTGCCCGAAGCATCACACTGCCAAATTGCTTTTTTGCTATAGTGCATCCTGGTGACATCTCTTCCCCAGGTAAGCGACACACACACACACACACACACACACGACCATCCATTTGATGTAAAAGAAAATATGATATGTAGCGGGGTGTTCCCCTTTAATGCAGAGAGACAAGAAGTTCCAGGTGAGAGGTGAGTCGGGAGGAAGTAAAGAGACATTATGGAAGTGAAAGCAGAGGAGAGAGAGACTACATCTCCCAGTACATCTTGCAGCACCCAGGGTGCATTGCTCCAGAACAGAGACTGCTGGGGCAGACTTTATGAAGGGGAGGTGGAGTTTTGGTCGGGCTCTTTGGACACCCCTCTCCTAGCAAGAGGATCTCTGTGCTGAACTGCTGTGAGCACAAGGCCTGAAGCCTGGGCTGTGTGCTCCTTTCCAAAGAGCCCTCTGCCAGCCTAGCAGAGCCTTAGAGACATCTAATCCTCCTTGCTGCAGTACACCAGAAGGATTGAAGACTTGGATGTCGGTGGATTCCTGTTCCCAGACGAATCGATGGAGGAAACGGATTTGGACTTGTCCGGGTGGTGAGAGCTGTTTAAAGACAGATCCTTTATCTTTACTATTCGTTGGGATTACAAAGTTGTTCTTCAAGTGCACCACCGAAAAGATTGCTAGCGAATATTGTTTCACTGAACTTCCATTTAGATCAGTCAGGCCTGACTGCATAGGTAGACATTGCTGGGTGTTAGTCTACCCATGAGGGGAAGTAGCTGTAAAAGGGCAGCGCTAGAGTTGCATAGCAATACTTTATTATTCTGATTACTCTGTTTATCTTTATTACTGTTTATTGCAGGGATCTGCAACTTGTTATACTATTGTTTATTACTTGCCCATTAGCCTCAGTAAAATATCTGGGTAAAGTACATTTGGTGTCAGTTCCGCTTACTTTAATAGGAGTTTTAAAGTATAGTCTGTGTATGTTTGTTATAGGACTGCGTCACCAACAGTTGCGGTCACGCGGTCCTATCCCTCTATCACCAGCTGTGCCACGGGAGGTTAGAGCCGATTGCCAGGGGTTGACAGCAGTGCACTACAGGGCCCAAATCAATATCAGCGGCTCTCTTAACTGGGGGTAGCGCTACACGTGGGGGCTCGAGTCCGGGATCCTTGTACGTTGCACGCTGCAATCAAGCCGGTCAGAAGTACCAGCATGGACCCGCTGGCAATGTCACAGTGGTGCGCAGCGATTGGCGCCGATCCAACCGCGGCGGTAGTCATTGTACTCCCGGGGGAAAGATGGAAGGAAGAGGAGATAAAACAGCTCGTATTGTTACTGTCTCCGAGCCACAAAGCATGGGTGATGGATATTAGGCCAGATCCAGTGATTTTGTTTACATACGCACTGGTAGAATGGAAAAACGAAATCCCAGAGCATTTTAAAAGTCAGAGTATACAAGCCATAGATAATCAGATCTATCACTTGATACATACGCTGCCAGTGAAGGAAGAATGGTTTCAGACACCAAAGCCATCACTCCCACAATTATCTCCACCACTATCCCCTAAAGCAGAAAAGCTTAAGGAACTATTAAGCCCGGGATCACCGCTGGCCGCTATAGGGCCTGAATTGTTGAATGCTCTAGGAGACCTTGTAATTAAGTGCCAGAAAAGCAGTACGGTGCATGTGGAGGCCGGTTACCGGAAGCTTAGCACCTTCTCAGGGAAGCTCCCCGTCCCTGCGGGGGAGGAAGATTTTGACACTTGGGTGGAACAGGCATTGCAGGCAGTAGAAGCATGGGAGGTGCCTGAGGCACAGAAGAGACAGCGAGTCTTAGAAAGTCTGAAAGGTGCCGCGGCAGAAGCGGTGAAGAGCTTCCGGTTTGGAAATGAAAACTGTACAGCTCAAGATTGCCTGGCCATGCTGCAGGAAGAGTTTGGTCAGCTGGAGAAGGTGTCAGAGATGATTTATCAAATTGAACACACTCTCCAGCAGCCGAATGAGAAACTGTCAGAATATGTTAGAAGGCTGAACAGGCAGTTATGCAAGATTGTACTGAAGAAGGGAATGCTGCCCAAAGATGCAGATGAAGCACGCATGAAGCAGATCATGAGGGGAGCGCGGCGCTCAGACCCGGTCTGGCTGCACCTGAAAACCTCAGGAGGAGGAATGTCACTAACCTACTCTGATCTAATAAAAATTATTAGGGACGAAGAGGCGCTGCAGGAAGATCAGCAGGTGGCCAAGGCGAATGTCACACCTGTACCAGTGTTGGTCCATTCGGTCAAGAGCCCAGAAAGAGATGCGGAGGTTGACACTCTGAAATTGCAAATGGCCCAAGTGTTGGAGATGCTGACCTCTTTGATGGAGAAAGATCAGAGAAGACGAGAGAAACCAAGCCCAAGAAAGGAGTTGTTCCCGAACACCTCAGCACCGGCCTCCCTACAGGACCGAGAAGAGGTGATTTGCTATAACTGCGGAGGGAGTGGCCACTTTGCTAACGTATGCTCCAGCCCAAAGAAGAAGAGAACAGATAATTGCAAGCCGGCGGGAAACTCCAAAGGGCCCCGGTGAAGGAGTCAACCGGGTGCCCATCATCTTCAGTGCGCTCCAAACTAAAAAAAAAGGCCAAGAATGGAGGAGACAAAACTCCTAGGAGGAGGTATAGTACACCCCCACCAAGATGTACCCCAGAGGGAGGGGGCAAGACCCCTCAGTGGAAGTACAGCACCCCAAAGAAGGAACATCCACCTAAAAGGAACAATAACATCCCTCAGCGGGTTTGTGCCCCCATTGAGAGGGAGAAAGTCAATGCATGCCAGGCTCAGGAAAAATTAAAGTCCAAAAGGAGCAGGACAAGGGTCGAAAGCCAAAAAAAAGAGGTGACCCCAGTCCAGCCATACCCAAAGGAACTGGTGGGCCTGTCTCCTACTGTGCCCATTCAAGTGGAAGGAGTCTATACTAAAGCTCTTTTGGACACCGGAGCACAGGTGACTTTACTATACCGGGACTTCTATGATAGGCACTTGAGTCATCTGCCTATCCAGAAGATAGAAGAGCTGGAGATATGGGGACTTGGAACCCAGAGTTTCCCTTATGATGGGTACCTGCCCATAAAGATGACTTTCGACCCATCCGTGGCTGGGAAGGCTGAAGTGTTTGACACCCTGGCAGTTGTGTCCCCGGCCGCCTGGAGCCAGCAAGATTTCCCTGATCATTGGGACAAACACGGATCTAGTCAGGAGACTCCTGACCCCTCTAGTGAAAGAGAGAAACCATTCAGCCACCAAAATCCATCCCATGCTAAAGACGGCCTACCAACGACTGGTCTTAGAGCAGAAGACCCCGGGAGAGGGGATAGGGAAGGTGTGGAGACTTGGCAGAGAAGGAGTAGTGCTACAGCCCGGAGAAGTAACCTGTCTTAGGGCCACTGTGAAGCTTTCGTGGGAACAACCTGGCCCCTTTGTCATGCTGGAATCAGACCCAAGGGAAGAGTCCTCAGGCCTGGAAGTGATACCAGAAGTGATTCCGTTCAAGGCCCTGAAGAAGGCCCATGGCAGAGTTCCGGTGAGTGTTAGGAACACTACGGGAGGACCCATGGAGATCCCTGCCAGAGTGTTGCTTGGTCAGGTGAGCCCTGCTGCCCCGGTCACTTGGTCCGAAGTCAAGGGGACGGGTGACGGAGGAGATGTTTGGGAGAAACTGTCCGTGGAAAACCCGAACCTACCCAGGGCTTGGAAAGAAAGAGCCAAGGCCCAGCTGACCAGGTGGGAGAAGATCTTTTCCGAAGATGAATTCGATGTGGGGTGTGCAAGAAGTGCCACCCATCGGATCCGCCTCCAAGAAGATAAGCCCTTCCGAGAGAGGGTCAGGCGGGTCCCCCTGGCAGATCTGGAGGATCTGAGGGAACAACTTGTAGAACTAAAGAAGACTGGTGTGATCCGGGAGTCTAGAAGTCCCTATGCCTCCCCAATCGTGGTGGTCAGAAAGAAGAATGGGTCGTTGAGGCTTTGTATCGATTACAGGACTCTCAACAGGAGAACCATCCCTGACCAATACACCATGCCAAGGATAGAAGATGCCCTACAAAGTTTGTCTGGAGCCAAATGGTTCAGTGTGATGGACCTCAAGAGTGGGTACTATCAAATCCCTATGCACCAAGAAGACAGGGAGAAGACAGCCTTCATAACCCCGGTGGGATTCTTCGAATTCAATAGGATGCCTCAGGGTCTGTCTGGAGCTCCTGCTACCTTTCAACGCCTTATGGAGAAGACTGTTGGAGACATGAATCTTATAGAAGTCCTTGTGTACTTGGACGATGTCATTGTCTTTGGAAGAACCTTGGAAGAACATGAAGCCAGGTTGGAGAAAGTATTGAGAAGACTCAGCGAAGAGGGACTTAAGCTTTCCCCCGAGGAGTGTCGGTTCTACCAGTCTTCTGTGAACTATCTGGGGCACATAGTGTCTGAAGAAGGGGTGGCCACAGATCCTGAGAAGTTGGAAGCAGTCACTTCCTGGCCACGACCCACCACAGTAACAGAGCTCAGATCCTTCCTGGGGTTCTGCTCCTATTATAGGAGGTTTGTGGAGGGGTTTGCTCGGATTGCCCGCCCGTTGAATGAATTGCTAAAGGCAGAAGGGGAAGAGGATGACTCAGGGCCCAGGAGGCCTGGTGAGTCAGTTCAAGATCAGTGGAACCCAAGGTGTGAAGAGGCCTTTCATGCTCTGAAGAGGAGCTTAACCACTGCCCCAGTCCTGGCCTACGCCGACCCTACCAGACCTTATGAATTACATGTGGATGCCAGCCATGAGGGTCTAGGTGGTGTACTCTACCAAGAACATGAAGGACAACTGCGACCAGTGGCCTATGTGAGCAGGAGCCTGACCCCCTCAGAAAAGAATTACCCCACTCATAAGCTGGAATTCCTGGCCCTCAAATGGGCGGTAGTAGACAAGCTAAAAGACTACTTGTATGGGGCAGAGTTTACTGTGAAGACAGACAACAACCCCCTGACCTACCTCTTCACCACCGCGAAACTAGATGCCACCGGACACAGGTGGTTGGCCGCATTGTCTGGATTCAACTTCAGTCTGAAGTACAGACCAGGAGCCGGAAATAGGGATGCAGATGCCCTGTCCCGGAGGTCTCATGCCACGACAAATGACTGGGAAGATTGGACCCAAGTGGCACCGGACGGGGTGCGGGCCCTTTGTCAAGGGGCTGAATTCCAAGCCAGAGGAGGCTCCAGAGCAGAAGAAATAGGGGTTACCATGGTAGGAGTCCCCAAACACTATTGTGGGGTAACTCAACTGGAGGAAGACAACCTACCGAGACTGTCCAAGAAGGAGTTGAGGTGTGACCAATTGGAAGACCCCATGGGGAGATTGGTCCTCGAAGCCCTGGAGAATCAGGATCCCAACAAATTCCTACATCACCCCTCAAAGGAGGCTCGCCTGTTGAGGAAGGAATTGGACAGGCTACAGGTACATCAGGGAGTGGTCTACCGAAGGGGCCCCTCTGATGACTCAGAAGATAAGTGGCAGTTATGTCTTCCAGAGAAGCACCGAGAGACTGTACTAATTGCCCTGCATGACCATCATGGTCACCTAGGGGCAGAAAGGACCTTCCAGCTTGTCAGAAATCGGTTCTATTGGCCCTGCATGAGGGCAGAAGTAGAGGAGTATTGCCATTCCTGTGCACGATGCATTCAGAGAAAGACCCTACCCCATCAAGCTGCCCCAATGGGCCACTTACAGAGTCAAGGCCCAATGGATCTGGTATGCATTGACTTTCTCTGCCTCGAACCCGACCTGAGTGGATTGGGGAATGTTCTGGTAATAACCGACCATTTCACCCGCTATGCTCAAGCTTTCCCAACCAAAGACCAGAAGGCATCCACCGTGGCCAAGATACTTATGGAGAAGTATTTTGTCCATTACGGACTACCACAGAGACTCCACTCAGATCAAGGAAGGGACTTTGAGAGTCGGTTGATCCGAAGACTTTTGGATTCATTAGGAATAAAGAAGACCAGAACCACGCCTTACCACCCACAAGGAGATGCTCAGCCGGAGAGATTTAACCGGACCCTGCTCAACATGTTGGGAACCTTAGAAACAGAGAAGAAGCAACACTGGAGTCAGCACATATCAGCCCTAGTACATGCCTATAACTGTACCACAAGTGACGCCACTGGCTACTCCCCTTATCGACTTATGTTTGGGAGAGAAGCAAGGCTACCTGTGGACCTGGCCTTTGGCACTTCTATAGACAATACCTCAGCTACATCCCACAAGGGATACGTGGACAGACTTAGACGTAGCTTGCAGGTGGCCTATGAACAAGCCCAGGCGGCTTCGGATCAAAGGGGGGCCCGCAACAAGAGAAATTTTGATCTGAAGGTTCGAGTGCAAGATCTGCAGCCCGGGGACCGAGTACTGCTACGCAATCTGGGGGTCCCTGGAAAACACAAGCTTGCCGACAGGTGGAGATCTGAGCCCTATGTTGTCTGTAGGAAGTTGCCCGGTTTGCCTGTCTACAAACTAAAGCCAGAAGGAAAGGTGGGTCCACTGAAGACGTGGCATCGGAACCACCTGCTCCCACTTGCTGAGGCAGTCAGAATACCTCCCGTGAGAGACTCCCCTGAACCGGCCTCTATCCTGGATATTCCTAGGCCGAACACTCGGTCCCAGACCTCTCGAGCCAAAGATGGGGAGGCCTCCCAATTGAGTACAGAAGAAGGTGGAGAACTGGACTGGCTGTGGCCTCCCTCGCCTCTGGGAACGTCCGCCATAGATCTCCCAAATGGAGGGGATACCCCAGATGCAACGCTGAATCCGGAGGCTACCGAATTCATACCCTTCAGTCCCTCAGCTGATTACTGGGAAGATGTTCCTGACACTTGCGCAGAGGAGGACTCTAGAGATTCCATACGTCAGTCGACTTCTGAATCAGAGGTTCCAGAACCAGCAATGTTACCTGAACTTACTCCTGAAGAAGAGCCTGTGGTGCCAGAGTCAGAAGCACCAAGAGAGCAGAGGGCTCGCAGAGTCATCAGGCCTCCCAAGAAACTAACTTACCCCCAAATGGGGACGAGCTCAGAGGACTCTGTTGTAACGGCTAGGAGAAGTGTTGAACAACCTGATCCTTCCACCGTCCATTTGGTGGAGGGCAACCCCAGCTCACTCTCTGGCACAGTTAGGCAGGCCACTCATGGTAGTGTGACCTGTGGGCAAGAGAGTTCCATCCCAAAGTTTTGGTGGGAATTCCCTATGCCAACATCATGCTCGACATTGTCCAAAATGGTAAACAGTATTTGTTGAAGTTTATCTTTGGGGACCAAAGAGTTCAAGTGGGGGGAGTGTGTAGCGGGGTGTTCCCCTTTAATGCAGAGAGACAAGATGTTCCAGGTGAGAGGTGAGTCGGGAGGAAGTAAAGAGACATTATGGAAGTGAAAGCAGAGGAGAGAGAGACTACATCTCCCAGTACATCTTGCAGCACCCAGGGTGCATTGCTCCAGAACAGAGACTGCTGGGGCAGACTTTATAAAGGGGAGGCGGAGTTTTGGTCGGGCTCTTTGGACACCCCTCTCCTAGCAAGAGGATCTCTGTGCTGAACTGCTGTGTGCACAAGGCCTGAAGCCTGGGCCGTGTGCTCCTTTCCAAAGAGCCCTCTGCCAGCCTAGCAGAGCCTTAGAGACATCTAATCCTCCTTGCTGCAGTACACCAGAAGGATTGAAGACTTGGATGTCGGTGGATTCCTGTTCCCAGACGAATCGATGGAGGAAACGGATTTGGACTTGTCCGGGTGGTGAGAGCTGTTTAAAGACAGATCCTTTATCTTTACTATTCGTTGGGATTACAAAGTTGTTCTTCAAGTGCACCACCGAAAAGATTGCTAGCGAATATTGTTTCACTGAACTTCCATTTAGATCAGTCAGGCCTGACTGCATAGGTAGACATTGCTGGGTGTTAGTCTACCCATGAGGGGAAGTAGCTGTAAAAGGGCAGCGCTAGAGTTGCATAGCAATACTTTATTATTCTGATTACTCTGTTTATCTTTATTACTGTTTATTGCAGGGATCTGCAACTTGTTATACTGTTGTTTATTACTTGCCCATTAGCCTCAGTAAAATATCTGGGTAAAGTACATTTGGTGTCAGTTCCGCTTACTTTAATAGGAGTTTTAAAGTATAGTCTGTGTATGTTTGTTATAGGACTGCGTCACCAACAGTTGCGGTCACGCGGTCCTATCCCTCTATCACCAGCTGTGCCACGGGAGGTTAGAGCCGATTGCCAGGGGTTGACAGCAGTGCACTACAGGGCCCAAATCAATATCAGCGGCTCTCTTAACTGGGGGTAGCGCTACAGATACATCAGACCAGGCCACCTTCTTCCATAGCTTTGTGCTCCAGTTCTGATGCTCATGTGCCCATTGTAGGCACATTTGGCTATGAACACAGGTCAGCATGGGCACCCTGACCATTCTATGCAGCCCCATACACAGCAAACTGCAATGCCCATTTGTTCTGCTTTCAAGAAATCAACTTCGACAACATAATTACTTGCGGTCTAATATATCCCACCAAATTTTAGATGCTATTGTACTGAGAAAATGTTATTCACCTCATCTGTCGGTGGTCATAAAGTTATTGCTGATTGGTGTTTTAATTAAAGCCAAACCTTTCCCCCCCCCCATTTCAAAAAAAGCGGGAATGGTTAAACTTCGGTGTCCTATTGGGAAGACCACCCTCACTGCCCCCAATTGACGATTCCCTCTTGGATTCCGGTTTTGGTGACAAATAAAAATCTGCTATTTTTTCTCACTTTCAATCTTGGTGGCATTTAGCGACGAGCGCAGTAATTTTTGAATGCTCTTTGGAATCCATCTTGTTGAGCCCACCAAGAAGTGGATACCTGTACCGGGTTGATAATCTGCAGTGGGGGACACTGCATGTCCCACAGCTGCAAGAAGGGTGGGGAATGCCTTAGCTGCAGATGATAGGGCGTTTACAGCTAATCGCTTCCTGGTGGGCTCAGGCACATAGGTTTCGAAGAGCATGAAAAAATGATTGAGCTCATCTCTAACATCAATGTTACCGGGACACTATAGAGTGAATCTCCCTACATAGTGGAGGACATAAAAAAAACAAAGATCCTGGTAGAGGTTCCAATCCTTGTAAAAAAAACGGTTACAAATAGATAACCTGTTAAAGTTATTCACCAGTCACGCCGTATGGTTTCAATAGTTTGTTTGTCTAGGTGTACTCAATGGAATTAAAATCAGTCACCAGGTCTTCCTTTTTTGCATTTAATGTTGACAGCAAATTGGTTTAAAAAGCAAGCTACAAAATCTGATGCAATGTGGCTTCATGTAACGAGCTTCATTTAAAGGAAAGCTTGTGAGAGATATTTATAGGCTGCCATTGCTGACCTGTTACCTGTCTGTCTCTTTGATCTAAAAAAGCTGGCAAAATTAGAAAAGGCTATATTTCGGAATGTCTGATCTGCATATTTATTCCAGGTCCATTTAAAAAAAATACTTAAGCCATTGAAATAGAGTGACTTGCTGGCAACTAGCATTCTCCAAGGGAGAGGTCAGCAGCAGCCACCATACTCTCACACTACAGGTTTCCTTTAATCTCAGAAAAAGCCAATTTGCTACAGATAGGAACAACCCCATTTCCCACGGATCAAAGAAAGGAGTATCAAAATAAAGATTACATTTGGAACACTATAAGGAATCAACTTTTATTGATCTAGTGTATACACCAAGCTTTAATTGGCTGTTCTGTAGGACTATAATTTGCACATCAGTTTTCTTTGAATGGTCATTCAGAATTTTCCCATGTTTAGCCCAAATTATACAATGATCAGTTTGCCAACAGGCCAAAGAGGGCTGAACTAAAGTAACAGACAATTTAAAAAAATAACATATATGCAATATCTTTAAATATAAGTTGAATATACCTTCTATCTCTTCTTTTTTCTTTTTTTTAGGGCTGTGGAAATTAACTATTAATTCCTTGATTAATCGATAAATTTTTTTGATCGATCAAAATTCTTTTGATCGGTACTCACCTGTCCGCCGGCTTCCGGGTCTTCAGGGAGTTCTATCGGAGATCCGGTGACGTCACGGACACCGTCAGGGCTTGCCGTGTCCATCTGAAGGGCTCCTTTGCTGTGCCTTCATATCTGCATGCCGGCGGGACCTTACTATCTGACACACGCAAGGGCTGTTACACTTCCCTCTATCAACCTGGGATTCTACAGCCATCCACTGGGAGATGTGATAGTTCCCTTCACGGGACCTCTACATGCCGACAAACTGATGTTAACCCCTCCTCATCTGGATTCAGCAGTGGTATCGTTGTACACATTTTTACACCAGTATCATACTTAACATGTTTTTATGACTGCATTTGCTACTGTTTGGTATTACTCGCACCATTTTTACAGTTTATGTAGCTACATTGACTTTATCTCCAGTGCAATATTTATTTTGTTACCTACTTGAAGACTATAAAAGTTTTAATGCTATTCCCATCAAGCACTGCCTTTGTGTGGTTTTTGTATCCTGCTATCCATTTTTCCAGTGGTTGGTAGGTGCACTGGGAATCGGCCTGCAAGGAGATCAGCTAAAAGTAGTTGGATCTGTATGTGCGTTATAATTAATCGAAATTAGTAGATTAATCGATTAAAAAAAATCGATTAATCGAACACGAAAATTTTAATCAGTAACAGCCCTACTTTTTTTATCTCTAAAACGCACGCTTTTTTTTCTATAAATTTTAGACTTCCTGTTCTATGGTGGCTAGGTTTGTTGTGTGGATTTGGCCAATACGGTCTATCACAACACACTATGGTCCCTCTCCACTGCCTGTTGCGTGGAGGATTGGGCCCATTGGAAGACATACCTTTTTGTAAACTTCAGAAGCCCTGTTGGATTGATTGTAATTTAAGGGGTTGTTTGGTAAAGGTGAGCAGATTTAATGTACTTGGGTGAGGAGCAGTGACGGCCCATCCATTAGGGGCGCTGCCCCCCTAATCCATGCGCACGGCCTCCAATCTACATGCAGGGCGCCAGACGCATGGATTCCAATAGGGTTTTCTTTTTTTTGAGAAGAACGTGATTAGAGCCAGAGGCTCTATATGGCTTAAAGAAAAAAAGGGTGGGCTCGGGGTGCATCAATATTTGCTATTGTCTTCCTGATTCTCCTTCTGGCCAACCAGGAAGCGTGACCTGAGACCGGATTGGCCAAGAGAAGAATTGACCGCCGGGCTGAGGGAAGCCGACATGAAACCCGAGACACAGATGAGGTAAGTGCTGGGCTGACCGACCGGAAGGTGGGAATGGCGGCGGGATGTCTCGTTTTGTCCCCCCCCCCCAAAAAAAAAATATACAGGGTGTGAAGAGCACTTTGATAAACACCTGCACGATGCAGTTTTTTTGTGAGTGGAATAATTTTATTTAGGAATATTTTTATATGACAACAGTGAGCACTAGGATTTTTCCTTCTTATGAGCTATTGTAATTTTGGGAACATAACGGCGAATGAGAATCCTTTTAAGATTGAATGTTGCAGTCAATGAGTGGTGGAACCCCCATTACCCCATATGTGTTGGAAATATTACTAAAGATAGAATTTGAAGACATTTTTTGAATAGTTGTGTGTTTTGGGACAGTTATTAATGCTGTACTGTTACTTTGTTTTTACTTTTACACTCAGGGGTTGGACTTACTAAAGACAAATAGGCTGTGCACTGTGTAAGTGCAGTTGCACTCATTATCCCCAGAGCTTAGTGAATGTGGGTATTCTTTACAAAGTGAAACTTCACCAATCAGGTGCACGAAAAAAAAAACAAAAAAACAACAGCATTTTTGCATGCACATGATTGGATGATGGAAATCAACAGAGCTTTACCACATTCACTAAATGCAAAGTGCATTTGGTTTTAATAAATCCACACCAATTGGGTGTCATTTACTAAAACTGGAGAAGACGTAATCTGAAGCAACTGTGCATGGCAACCAATCAGATTCAAACTTTACCTTGTTCGGTTAGGCTTTGCAAATGAAATATAGAAGCTGATAGGCTGTCATGCACAACTGCTACAGATTCTATTTGCTCCAGTCTTGGTTAATTCCCTTCATAGAGTTGAGCATGTGACCATAAACAAAAAACGACACTGCCTGCTCTGAAAACAACGGTAAGAGACTGTTGCTCTTTTCTATGAAGTAATTTCTACATAAATTGCCCCCTAAATTATATTCTGAGCGACATGCTTACCACCAATTTTGGCATTAAAAGCTATTCCAACACCGCAAATCCCATTATTTGCAACTGCTGCCACCTCACCCGCACACCGCGTACCATGCCTATAAAATAAAAAAAAGGCACACAGTTTAAATCACACAAATCATACTAAAATTAAGTTTTCACATACTGCAAAGCAAAACAGTTAACTGTGGATACTTCCTAACATCCCTCAAGCTCCAACTCCTAATAACAATTCACAGTTATTCTGTAGGTAAAGAAAGAAAATAATTTATGTGCCTGCCAACGTCAATGAGAAGGGTAATAATATACTGAGGTGTTTGTTTAAAAACCTCACATTTTAGCCAAAGAAGAGACTGAACTTTGTGTGTTCCTGGAAATGATTTTTATTAAAACATATTTATCTATTTGCAGATGTGTGTTAGCATTGATTCACTCCGCTTGCACTCGGGCCCAATCCAATCACAGACAGGCAAGATGTCAGTTACTGCTACTGTATCACACCAAGCTGTGACCAGGACGGAGTCTCCGCAGAGTTGAATGAAGAGCTGTATTGTGCACACAGGACATAAATCTCATGTGTCTGCTCCATTTTGTACCATGGACAGGATCCACAGCTCCGAAAGACAAACACAGAAAGACTTGGCTTTCTAAGAGCCTGTCCATTTCATTAACCCTTTTTCAGGTTCTGCTCAACTTCTCCAAGGTAGTAGTACACAGATCTAAAATTGGAATCATTGTATATTCACACACTTGTTACATCAAATTTGAAACTGTAATTTGTGGCCAATGAAGAGTGCATCAGAATATAGGCACCGCGTGATGAAAATAAATGGAGAGCACATCACTAATCACCATCAAATCGATATTCTTATATACAGAATATTGAGAATGAGGTTGCTCAAGGCAACAAGAACAGTTGTTCTTTTAGACCCTTTTGATCATCAGGTTTTGCATGTCAGAGGTCTCTGGTAAGAAAATAAGGTAGATAAAAATTTATTGGGAGAGTGTATTGCTAGCCACAGTATACTCTGAGCAAAGGATAAAAAGACAAATGGACATCTATTAAAGCAGCTGATCAGTTGCAAATAAAGGCTCGTCAATGCAGTCCAGTCTATTTCCCTTGCTCATGTGTAAGTGTAATTTAAAATTTACAATAAAAGCTGTTTTACAGTACCTCACTATTGGAAGTCTGTTCTTGCATACATGTCCATGTGGATTCTGTCCTGAGGAGATCACCTAGGGTTCTATTATATTTGGATTATTGGCTATCGTGATTGGAGCACTAGAGCGCTATCTGACCTTCCAATACTAGCGGGTCAAAGTGGATGGTGGAATGCTCTCCTTTGGGGGATCATCACCAAGTGGTTTGTCACGTTTTGATTATTTGCATGTTGGTGAAACAAGAGATATATTATTTATATTTTGGGCACTTAATTTATATAGAATTTTAATGCATGGTGTTGGAGGAAGAAAAATGCTGACTATGACCCCAAGAACACCATCCCTACAGTCAAGCACAGAGATGGAAACATTATGTTTTGGGGCTGTTTCTCTGCTAAAGGTACATGCTGACTTTGCCGCATTCGGGTGCCAATGGACGGGGCCATGTATTGTAAAATCTTGGATGAGAACCTTCTTCCCTCAGCCAGAACACTGAAGACGGGTTGTGGGTGGGTCTTCTAGCAGGACAATGACCCAAAACAAACCACCAAGGCAACAAAGGAGTGGCTCAAAAAGAAGCCCATTAAGGTCATTGAGTGGGCCAGCCACTCTCCAGACCATAATCCTATAGAAAATTTATGGAGGGAGCTAAAACTTCAAGTTGCCAAGCCACAGCCAAGAGGCCTTAAGAATTTAGAGAAGATCTGTAAAGAAGAGTGGACCAAAATCCCTCCTGAGATGTGTGCAAACCTGGTAACCAACTACAAGAAACGTCTTACCTCTGTGCTTGCCAACAAGTGTTTCTCCACCAAGTACTAAGTCATGTTATGCTTTGGGATCAAATACTTATTTTACTCACTGAACTGCAACTCAATTTATAACATTTGTATTGTGTTTTTTTCTGGATTTTTGGTTGATATTCTGTCTCTCTATCAATTAAAATCACCTATGATAAAAATTAAAGACCTTAATTTCTTTGTAATGTATATAAAATTAATTTATATAGATATAAGTCTTGTGGCATGTCCTGTTTTTTGATATTGCATATATTTTAGTTGTTTGGAGGGTTCTTATTTGTGTATTGTTTTTAGGCACGATACAATTATGGTGTTTTTTTGATGATTTTTGATGCATAACCTAAACTTGAAAGGTGCTCACAAACCCCCAATTATTACTAATTACTATTAAGACACTCCATTCAATGAAATGGGCATTCAATGAAATGGGCACAACAACAATTATTAGAATAAAATATTATATATTACCATTTTATAGGATATACAGTATACTAAGGCCTCATGCCCACGGGCGTTTTTTCAGCCGCGTTTTTGAGCGTTTTTTACAGCTTAAAAACGCCTGTCCATGTTAGTCTATAGCTTCATGCCCACCTAGGCGTTTTTGAGCTGTAAAGAGCATAGGCGTTTGTAAGCTGTAAAAAA
The DNA here is from genome assembly GCA_029206835.1 of Rana muscosa. Lineage (NCBI taxonomy): Eukaryota > Metazoa > Chordata > Amphibia > Anura > Ranidae > Rana > Rana muscosa. Next base: position 485,161,614 of record CM055118.1, read on the forward strand.
AACCCAGGGCCAGTGCATTCCTCAGCGTCAGAATTTGGCAGGAAAAAACGCGAGCGTCAAAAAACGCGCAAAAACGCGCACTAACGCGCACTAACGCACAAAAAACGCGCACTAACGCGCGGTCGCGTTTTTAGCTCCGACGTTTTTTTTTTTTTTTTTTTTTTTTTTTTAAAAAAATATTTACAATAACATGGACAGGCGTTTTTAAGCTGCAAAAAACGCAGCTGTAAAAACGCCAGTGGGCATGAGGCCTAATTATTGGGCATTCAATACAATGGGTATGATAATCATGCGATTATATATTTTTTTAAACAATCATGCGATTATATTTTAATATCACATTTGCTGTCTTTATCTGCCTTCTGCTCAAACGGTTTACAAAGTTCATCTGCATGCTTTAAACAGACCAATTCCCAGTTAGAAGAAGTTTCTACAATATGAGAACAAATTTACAGTTAATCCACTCATAGCTATAAAGTGGAGAGTAGGGTTAGGCCCAATTTACACTAGTGTAGCACAACATCAGGAATTTGGGGTTTTTCTTAAGCATGTTGTCGTGCTTTGTGAGCGGGACAGTCCATTAATTTCAACGGGCTGCCCTACATGCAAAAAACATGACAAAGTAAGTTACCTCTCACTTTTAAGCTTTGCCCGTTGGCGCTTTTAGAACTTGTGCAAGAACATGCTTCTTTCTTGGCTTTTTTTGGGGTGCTATTAACAAATGTTACAGAAGTGTGACAAGCTTTTTTGTGCGCGTCATTAATGGGTGCAAATTGCGTGATATTCTAAGAGTTGTTACACTACACTCGTGTGAACGGGGCCTTAGTTAGCAGTTTGTGACCGACCAGGACCTGCACCGATTGGCTAATGACATCAATGAAACAGATGCTGTCCATCACAAGCTCTAGACCAAGGGTCTCAAACTGGCAGCCCTCCAGCTGCTGCGAAACTACAAGTCCCATAATGCCTCTGCCGGTAGGAGTCATGCTTGTAACTGTCAGCCTTGCAATGCCTCATGGGACTTGTAGTTTCGCAACAACTGGAGGGCTGCCAGTTTGAGACCCATGCTCTAGATACTGTGTATAGCTGGAAACACACACCCCAAAAACAAGGAGATGTCTTTGATGTTTGTCCACTCAAAGACGTGTCTATTTCTACAATTTGATTCTACAGTAGGTAGACTTGAAATTGTTCCAATTTTTTTTTAAAAACAAACTCAGCTTTAAAAACAAATAAAAGAGCACATCAAACAGTAGATTTAGGTTACCGGAGTTCACAATCTACATCCGATGAGAATGATGGTAAACCTTGAAAAGAGAAGGCCAGCTTTCAGTCTCCCGACTTTAAAGATGGAAAATATGGCATACCAGCTGTGGTTAAAACCTTCACCTTGACATGATTCTCCAATCAGGAGAATTATAGCACGTTAGTTTGAGCTGGACAGGCCAGATAAAATATGACAGCTAAATAGATTTTACAATAAAGCACATAATTTTAACCCCGGTGTCAAAATCTTACAAGTCCATTTTCATGGCAGGCAGGTACTCGGTGGCATCGAATGCCATTTTCGAATCCAGCAAGCTGTAAAATATGCTGCAAACCAGTCATTTCACAGTGACAGGAGCAGTCAGCATTTTTAAACCAGAACATAAAGTCAAGTGTTGTGAAAGGTATATCCTATGGGGCCACAATCATAACAAGAATCCTGCATACCGGCATAAAACTGCACAATGCTAGGCTCTTCTCTCCTGTGTATCATTTGTAGCTGCAAACTTCCTGCATTGTAATAGTCGTGCAAGTTTTATAAGCAGAAACGGCTTCAGAATTTCCTATAAATCAATCTTAAAGCAGCTTATTTTCTGGACCGTGTCAGAATGGGGGAGGAAAAAAAAAATGACTGATAGGATCCAGCTATGTCCAACGCTGTGCTAGAGAGAAGCTTGCAGTAAAATAGACGTAAAGCAAAATCACTGTCATAGTTGAGAACATTAAAAACTATTCCAGCTACATTCTTGCTGACATATGCCATCGATCTAATTTCCTAGGACAGTCTTAAATTTAGGAGACTTACCCATGGAAATTTTTTCTTCTGGCTTTTCCAAAAATATCAAAGTGGAACTCTCAGTAAATGACTAAATACAAAGTTGAACTAATATAGGTATGCAATTTTATGTTTTGTAGTTTTGGTAAGCCAGGTTTGTGATTTACATACCTCTTGTATAATGTGGAGTCAGGTTGGTCACACACTTCTAAGTTTAAGTCCCTGCTCACACTTGAGTGAGAGCATAGTTAGGGGATTTAATGGCTTATTTTACATGTTTGTTTGCACAACTTGTAGTACCATCATGTTATGTATGCATTGTTTGCCTTAAATAATTTTGTCCCCTCCTCACCCCGTAGCTAGGAGATGCTCCGTATAGTTAGTATCTTTAGATTCTGTTCTGAGCACATGTCAATGCTGGAGCTGGACAGACTAATTGTTTTGATCTATCTGATGTTCATGTGAAGATCTGCACAAGTTTTCGATTAACGCTTTCTACGATCTGCAGGATGTCACTTGGATCGAGTTACTGCTGAGACTGTAGGTTACAGCCATCTTGCCACAACTTGCCTTAGACCTAATTGGGAGTGCCTAAAAAATGTGCATGTAATTTTTTGAGCTTCATGCAACACAATGCTCAGGTGTGAACAGGCCCATTGAGAATACTAGGACTCATCATCTTGACCGCTGCCATGCTTTGGGAGTCCTGCAACATGCTCAGTTGTGAATGGGGGCTTAGTACAGAGCCAGCTTGGGGGGTTTCTATGCTACCTCTTGGCCTCCTGTCTGGTCATTTAATATTGTGCTTTTTTGACCCCATAGTTGTGCGTTTTTACAGACGCTCCCAATAAAGTCTTTACAGCCAACAACATGTGCTTAAAACAAGCTTTGAGCTTAACAAGACAGAAGACATAACGTTTATGTGTGAATGAGCCTATTAAGAATAATAGGATTTTTATTATGAGTATTGTCATGCTTCGGGAGTGATGAAACAAAAAACTCTTATGTGTGAATGGGGGCTTAATGAACAGTCAGCTTGGTGGCTTTCAAAGTTAACTCTTGGTTGATAAATTTGCCATCGCATGCTTTTTGGCCCCATAGACATGCTCAGGTGTGAATGTGAGTTCAATCTGGGTCCCGCTTTGTGGCTATATAGCTTCTTATGCCTCGTACACATGACCAGTTTTCCCAGCAGGAAAACTGTCATGACAGCTTTCTTTTTCATACATCACGGGACACAGAGCGACTTAGTCATTACTAATGGGTTATATAGATTACCTTCAGGTGCTGGCACTGGCCACTTCCAAACCGGAAGTACCCTCCCCTATATAAGCCCCTCCCATCCGGGAGCACCTCAGTTTTTTGCCAGTGTCTAAGGTGTTGGCCAAAGAGTAACATGTGTTTTCACTGGGCTTGCGTACAGGTTCTTTTGGGCCTTAGTAAGCTGTTCCGGATCCCACCAAAAAAGCTTCATAGCTAAACGGTTGGTACCCGGGCCTTGCAGCAGAAGAGCAAGGTTTTGCCTGTAATGCCTCTCTTAGGAGGGCTGGACCCTGGGATCCAGAGCTCTGGTCATACCCACAACCAAGATGTTGTCTGTGCAGGGTGCTATACAGGTCCAGGGGAGTGGAATCCTTGGGAACCCGGTCCCTGAAGGTTTAATTACAATGCCTGCCGTGATGGGTGAAGTTTGGGCTTCTGTGGACCAAACAAAGTCCTGCGGCGGGGATCAGGTAAGTGGGGGCCCCCAGGAACTTGGTTCTATTGGGGGACCCCCAAGCCTAATTTGTCTGTCTGTTACCTAACGGTATTCCCGCTAATATCTGTGTATGCCTGTAACTACTGAAAATGTAAAAAAAAAATTTATTTTTTTTCTTGACTACTATTAAAAAGAGGACCGCGGTACCTGTGTTAAACCACTAGAGGCCGCTGTAGTCCATTTTTCTTGTCATGTGGATCTTTGGTTTTCTCAAGTCAAAAGATCCAGGCAGTTGGTAAGTTTCTCTGTGGGAATCCACTTCCTCTGCCCTGTTGCTGCGCTCATCCACCGCACAGGCCCTCCGGCAAAAAGGGCCCTGGCTCCTAGTCCCTGTTTGATTTCAAAAAGGGCGCCAATGGCGCACGGACGCGGGCACGTGCACGCGCCTCCTATGAAAAAAAAGGGGCGGGGCGGGTGGATGACGCTCGATGCGCGCCACGGCGCTTCTGCGCATGTGCAGGCGTCCCAGCTTGTATAAAGACACAGTACAAGTGTCAGCTGGATGCAAACAGAGCTAGCAACAAACAGTGGCACACAGAGGCGGTTGATGCAGGCATCCCCATAGAAAGGCACTTTAGTGGACACCAGCTGGTATATAGCAGCAACTGTGTTAGACTATTACCAGCAAAATTGGTGTATGACGACGGGAATACCTCAGCTTTGTGCTTAAAGGATATGTCGTCCAGACGCTCCGGAAATAGGTCTTCCAGGAAGCCAAAGGGGTCTCCATCGGGCTCTGAGGATATTGGGCATGCTTGTACTGCACCAATCTCCCCTGAGAATTCAGAGGTCAGTAGCCGTAGAAACCCCGCAGGAGTGCCTGGTGCTGCGGCTGTCCCCAGTCCACCTGCTCCTGTATATATAACAGAGGAGGTTTTATCCTCAACTCTGGGAGGATTGGAAGAGAGATTAACAGCATTGATCGCTGCTTCCCTGTCACAGGGAAAGCGCGTCCGATCTCCGTCTCCTCCTTCAGAGTGCCTGTTAGTGGAGGAACAGCCCCACACAGGGATCGACCTACCTGAAGGGGATCAGGATGAGGTTGATTCAGTTATGGAGGAACCTTTCTCAGCATCTCAGGCTGAAAGATTATGGGTTCAGTCTCTGACTAACATGGTCCGATCAGCATTTAAAATGCCTCTGGCGGAACCACCATCCACTACGGTTTCCTCGCTGGGGTCGCTAAAAGCTCCCCAGGCTGTCTGTTCCTTCCCAATCCACCCTTTATTAGAAGGGCTTATTTACCAGGATTGGGAGCATCCTGATAAAATATTTGCTCCCCCCAAGAGATTTCCGGTGATCTATCCCATGGAGGATAAGTTCATAAAAAAATGGAGGGTCCCTACAGTGGACGCAGCCATCTCTTCTGTGAACAAATCACTGACATGTCCAGTAGATAATGTTCCAATGTTCAAAGACCCAATAGATAAAAAATTGGAGTCTTTACTAAAATCTGCTTTCTCTACAGCAAGCATGGTGACACAACCTGCGGTAGCAGCGATTGGAGTCTGCCAAGCAGTGAAAGATCAGTTGAAACAAGTCTTAAGGGACTTACCAGATCAGCAGGCTCTTGCCCTAGCTGACCTGCCTAGAGCCTTGTGTTTTGCGGTGGACGCCATAAAGGATACAATCCAACAGGCCTCCCGCTTTACGCTGTCTATAGTACATATGCGTAGGCTTCTGTGGCTCAAAAACTGGTCTGCTGAAGCTCCCTGTAAGAAACTGCTGGTTAGCTTCCCATTTCATGGAGAACGCTTATTTGGAGAAGATCTGGACAAATATATCCAGAAAATTTCTGCCGGTAAAAGTTCACTCTTACCGGTTAAGAACAAGAGTAGAAGTCCTTCTTTTAAGAGGCCTACTTCTCCAGTCCCGGGCACATCGGCTGTGAAGCAGTTCCGACGGCCTCCGCGGTCAAATTCAGGGGGCAGAAATCAGGGACAATCACAGGGTAACAAGAAGCCCTGGATCAAGAGAGGTACAAAACCTCCCCCCAAGTCATGAAGCGTTGCCCCCACTCAATCGGGTGGGGGGAAGGCTTCAGTTGTTCACAGAGACCTGGCGGGACACCATCAGAGACAGATGGGTGCTCTCCGCAGTAAGTCTGGGATACAAGCTGGAGTTAAAAGGCACTCCTCCTGCCCAATTTATGAGGTCAAACGTGCCAAGAGATCCCCAGAAGAGAGGATCCCTCCTTCTGGCACTAGAACAACTATTGCTCCAAGGTGTAATCATGAAGGTTCCCCTGGAAGAAAGCGGATTCGGGTTTTACTTGAACCTTTTCACAGTCCCCAAACCAAATGGGGACGTGAGGCCCATATTAAATCTAAAAGGGCTACACAAGTTCCTAAATATCAGGACTTTTCGGATGGAGTCGATCCGATCGGTGGCCACCGCCCTACAAGGGCAGGAATGGTTAGCCTCGATCGACATAAGGGATGCTTATCTGCATATTCCCATCTTTCCGGCCCACCAGAAATTTCTACGCTTTGCAGTAGAAGGGCGCCATTTTCAGTTCAGAGCCTTACCTTTCGGTCTGGCCACAGCACCACGAGTGTTCACAAAAATTCTGGCCCCATTATTGGCCAATCTAAGAACACAAGGTGTAACGATAATGGCATATCTAGACGACCTGCTACTAATAGACCACTCAGTGGAAAAGCTGGAAGTAGCTATTCAAAAGACAATCAAGTATCTGGAATATCACGGTTGGATTATCAACCGGGACAAGTCAGCTCTAAGACCAGTCAAAAGTCTGGAATACTTAGGGCTAAGGCTGGATTCAAATCAGAGAAAGATTTTCTTACCTCCAGAGAAGGTGTCGTCTTTAAAAGATTTGACCCACTTAGTGGGTACAAAAAGAAAACCATCCATACGCCTGTGCATGAGGCTGCTGGGAAAAATGGTGGCTTCATTCGAAGCGGTACCCTACGGTCAATTCCATTCAAGGAATTTGCAAAGGGCCATACTGTCAGCCTGGAACAAAAAAGTTCAGGCTTTAGACTTACCAATGTCCCTGTCCTCTTCCGTTCGCAAGAGCCTCCATTGGTGGTTGGTGCCCCAGAATCTGGAAAAAGGAAAACCCTTCAGTCCGGTTTCTTGGAAGGTGGTCACTACAGATGCCAGCCTCATAGGCTGGGGGGCAGTACTGGAGCAATGGTCTCTCCAGGGCAAGTGGTCAGAAGCAGAAAAGGCCCTGCCCATCAATCTCTTAGAGATACGAGCAGCCCGGTATGCCCTAGTAGCATGGACATCCAAACTCCAAGGGTCCCCTGTCAGAATTCAATCAGACAATGCCACAGCAGTGGCATATATCAATCATCAGGGTGGCACCAGGAGTCGTGCAGCCCAGAGGGAAGCAAATTGCATCCTGGAGTGGGCAGAAAAATATGTCCCAGCCATATCCGCGGTTTTCATCCCAGGAGTGGAAAATTGGAGAGCGGACTTTTTAAGTCGCCAACAATTATGCCCGGGGGAATGGTCTCTTCACCCCAAAGTTTTCCAGGCAATATGCCAGCGGTGGGGAACACCGGATGTAGATCTGCTAGCATCCAGATTCAACGCAAAGGTCGACAGATTTGTGTCTCGCACAAGGGATCCCCTAGCTTGCGGCTCGGATGCCCTAGTGTTCCCTTGGGATCAGTTCAAGCTGATATATGCATTCCCACCGCCACAATTGTTACCGCGATTACTCCGCAGAATCAGGGTAGAAAAGAAACCAGTGATTCTGGTGGCTCCAGCGTGGCCCCGAAGGGCATGGTACGCGGAGATTGTAAAAATGTCAGTGAGGAGTCCTTGGACCCTCCCACATCGTCCGGACCTGCTGTCGCAAGGACCGATATACCACCCTTCCTTACCAGCCCTAGGTTTGACGGCCTGGCTATTGAAGCCCACATTCTGAAAAAGAGAGGGCTCTCCAATTCTGTGGTATCTACCATGATCAATGCCAGAAAGCCGGTATCCAGGCAGATCTATTATAGGATCTGGAAGGCGTACATTACGTGGTGTGAGGCCAAGAAATGGCATCCACGTAAGTACGTGATAGGTAGGATTTTGGACTTCCTACAGTGGGCTGTAGATAGGAAGCTGGCCTTGAGTACTATCAAGGGTCAGATTTCGGCCTTGTCAATATTTTTTCAAAGGCCCTTGGCTTCGCATTCACTAGTCAAAGCTTTCATACAAGGAGTGATGCGTATTAGCCCTCCGGTTAGTATTCCCATATGTCCATGGGACTTAAACCTGGTTCTGTCGGTTCTACAGAAACAACCGTTTGAACCATTGCAACACATTTCCTTGGTTCTTCTCACCAGGAAATTGATTTTCTTAGTAGCCATTTGTTCGGCTAAAAGAGTATCGGAATTAGCCGCCTTGTCCTGTAGGGAGCCATATCTGGTTGTCCATAAGGACAGAGTAGTATTACGTCCTCATCCAGCCTTTCTTCCCAAGGTGGTATCGAGGTTTCATTTGAACCAAGATGTGGTTCTTCCTTTTTTCCCCAAACCTAGCTCGGTAGAGGAAAAGTTATTGCATTCTTTGGATGTAGTAAGAGCAGTTAAAGCTTATCTAAAAGCCACTGCTCAGATTCGCAGAACGGATACTTTGTTTATTCTGCCGGAAGGCCCTAGAAAGGGTCAGGCAGCATCAAAATCTACTTTAGCCAAGTGGATTCGACAGGTCATAATACAAGCCTATGGCTTGAGAAAGAGACCGCCTCCGTTCAAAGTTAGGGCGCACTCCACAAGAGCAGTTGGAACTTCATGGGCAGTGCATCACCAGGCCTCCCTGGCTCAAGCATGTAAGGCCGCAACATGGTCTTCGGTACACACGTTTACTAGATTCTACCAGGTAGACGTTAGAAGTCAGGAGGTTGTCGCCTTTGGGCGCAGTGTGTTGCAGGCCGCAAAAGATCCTCATGCCTGATGGCGCCCAGCTTATGTATCCCTCCCCTCATTTGGCATTGCTTTGGGACGTCCCATTAGTAATGACTAAGTCGCTCTGTGTCCCGTGATGTACGAAAAAGAAAAAGGGATTTTTATAACAGCTTACCTGTAAAATCCTTTTCTTGGAGTACATCACGGGACACAGAGCTCCCACCCCTCTTTTTGGGACACTTATTGCTTTGCTACAAAAACTGAGGTGCTCCCGGATGGGAGGGGCTTATATAGGGGAGGGTACTTCCGGTTTGGAAGTGGCCAGTGCCAGCACCTGAAGGTAATCTATATAACCCATTAGTAATGACTAAGTCGCTCTGTGTCCCGTGATGTACTCCAAGAAAAGGATTTTACAGGTAAGCCGTTATAAAAATCCCTTTTTTCGGCAAGAAAAACATCCATGTGTATGCTCCATGGCAGTTTTCCCGGCAGGAAAACTGCGGAAAAAATAATGTGAACTTGTTCTCTATTTTCCTGGCAGGAAAAATACCTGCCGAGAAAACCGGTCGTCTGTATGGTTTCCCGAGTGAAAAAAAAAACGTGCATGCTCGTAAACAAATCAATGCATGCGCAGAAGCATAGAACGTCATTTTGTCGGCTCGTTGTAGTCTTTGACGTCACCGTGTGCTTGAAATTAAAAAGTTCAGCGGTATTTGGCCTGAACGTGTGTATGCAAGGCAGGCTTGACAGGAATCCCGTCAGGAAAAACGTCAGTTTTTTTCCTGACAGGAAAAATGGTCATGTGTACAAGGCATTAGCCTCTTGCCTGATCATTGAACATCATCATTACCTCTGACCAAGGAGCAGGGAGATGACTAGAGGTCGACCAATATGGGTTGTCTCCCCGCCGGGTAAGTATGTTTGGACTTTAGCTACAATACAGTTCTGATATTGCATCTGGACTCCGAGTGTTTACTGCTGCCGCAGCATGCTGCACTTTTCCGCAAGGGTATTTGCCAGGGCCCCAGAAACACAGGGAGCCTAGAAATATCCAGCTTCACAGTAATTTTTGTAGGTAGTGGTAGCATTTTGGCAATAGATACCGCTCATGTGGTATGCACACCTTGGCTAGTCATGATGATGTAGCTAGCTGGGTCGACCTATATATATCGGCCGATATTTTGCCTTTAAGAAATCGGCTTTGGACAATTATTATGCAAATTCGGCCGATTAACACTGACCGCACCGTGCCCGGTTGACCCACAAGTGTTCCTCCTCCATTCCCCACACTCCATTGGCAGAGCGGCGCTTGACGCTTGCCAGAGTCACTGAGTGTGAAACCGACTTCTGTAACTGAATGCAGAGGGACCAGCTGTCAAAATTTAGCGTTGAGGTCGAGGGTGGGTTTCTAAATATCGGCATCGGCCAGAGAAAAACCCAACCGGTTTGACCCTTCACAACAGTCCCAGTTTCTTATGGAGTCCCTTGGGAAAATGAATTGTCCACCCCTGTCTTACATGAATTTCAGTTCTCCACCAATAGCTCCAACACTGACCATGGCTGTTAGCCCAACATTTTATAATGCGTAGGCTGAGTTTTCTATTTCTTCTGGATGATTTTGACTTCGCTCAGGGCAAAGATTAAGCAGTGCATTATGGGTTGCTTTTCATTTTTGATGCAAACTTACCGGCCAGTAGTACCTGCACTTATTACCTCACAAAAGAAGCCTTGTTTATATACTTTTGAATTCATGTTTGACCCGTGTTTTTTGTCACACCTTCAGTTCAGTGAACAGTATTCACTTAGGATCCTTCTTACCACTACTTTTGTCTTACAATGTACCCAACGACTACAGTTCTTGTCTGGAGACACCACAGCCCGTACCTGCAGTAGGAACAGCTCCCATGTTTAAAGTGCGAAAATTCATAGGGGAATGGCCTAGGTATAAGGAGACTTGAAGATAGAAAAATACCTGACAAAATTGTTAATCAAAAGCTTTTATCTAAAGCTGCGTCATTTATCTGATATATTTATTGAATAATCAGACTACAGTGCATTGCAAAAAGCATTTTAACATTTTTTTTTTTCTTCAATGATCAGTTTGCAGCAATCTGAGCTATGTAATAGAAGTCTTGAGAGCAGGCATTAGATATAAAATTGGATGGTGAGTTCATTAGGCCAGGGAAGCGATGTTCCTTGCACGCTTCACTTCCTGTAAAGGCCTCTGGTCAGGAAGCACTCGAGAACTGAAGAAAATGATTGAAAATTGTATTGTGTGCCGTTATAAAAAATGGCTGCATTTCTAGTTATCTTGAATTCTGCACTGGATGCACAATGTAAAAGCAGGTTTCTAAATAAAGGTTAATTTGTGCTAAATTGTGTGTAGCACTACCCCCGTAGGAGCTGCTGGTTATTTTTGGTCCTGCCATTACCCCACAGTTCAATGTATTCAAACGTACTCGGCTCTAAATTGGGCACTTAGCCCACAGATGCATTCACCAGTCACTTAGTCTTTCTCAAAGCTTTTTATCTAACAGAACTTGTAGCCGTAGAGGGATGGAGGGTTAAGGGAAAGTTCAGATACCTTGTGCAGATCACTGAGGAACTTGAGATCCAAAACACAAATACAACTCCTTGTCAGTGGATCTTGCTCACCCGGATAGGCCTCTCTCACTGGCCTAGCAGCCGGAATGATGCATGGACAAAAGTCTCTGCCACAGACTTAATGATAGCAATAACAATTTGTACAATCCTCTGCCACAGGATTTGGTGATCAGTAATAGACAAGCGATCACAGCTACACAGTACCTAAAGTTTCTTTAAGCCCATCCGGCAGTACTGTGAGGTAGATTGGTTAGGATGCATCCTCCAATTGAGTCACCAGGCTCCTCTTGAGATACCAGCCTTTTGCTCGGTCCTCTCCAAGACGAGTCCTCCCCTGGATCCTTCAATTGCTCGGCTTCTCCCCGCAGGCAAGACAGCACAGGACCACCTCTGAACCAGTAGGCCCCAGACAGGCTTCTGAGCCTACTTGCAGTCACGTAGCCTCGGGTCAGCAGGCCCCGAGGCAGAAGAGCAGTTGTCCCATACCTTAGGCCAGGTGGGCCATGAGGTCAGAGAGACAGAAAGATGGCGTCTGCCCCTTAAGTATCCTCTCCCAGAATGCACAGCGGTGAACCACTCCCACTGAGCTGTTTCTGGGGAAAGGGACACCCAATGCACCTTAGCTTGTTGTCCTTCCATCACTGGCCTGTGGTGACAACGACACCTACAGACGGCAGTGTGGAACTGCACACAACACAGCCAATGCTGGAGCAGAGGCCAATTTAGCCATATATTAGATATATGAAGCCATACATAAACAAAAGCTATGCATAGCAATAAAAATTACTCTTTGATTTACTAAAACTGGAGAGTGCAAAATCTGCTGCAGTGGTTCACAGAAACCAATCAGCTTCTAACTTCAGCTTGGTCAATTAAGCTTTGACAAAAAAAATATATATATTTTTTTGAGGCAGATTGGCTTCTATGCACAGCTGCACCAATTTTTGTAAATCAACCCCCTATTACTTTATATAGTCAAACTTTGTACTATTGCCCCTCTTTTTAGTGTGATGTACAGACCTCTATAAATGTACTATTTTACCTCCAAGTGGTATCTGTGCAGTGGATTTACACAGTGCAGCCCAGTTCCTCCTCTTTTTAGGTCCCTCTTCGCTGCTCCTGGCGCCTCCCTCCTGTCGAGATCCCCCACAGCAAGTAGCTTGCTATGGGGGCACCCGAGCCGAGCTGCAGCTCCGCATGTCCATTTAGACTCAGAGCTGTGTTTCGGCCCCACCCTCTTTCTCTCTCCTGATTGGCCAACTGACTTTGATTGACAGCAGAGGGGGGCCAAATGCACTGCTGCTGTGTCTCAGCCAATCAGGAGGGAGAGTCCCGGACAGCCAAAGGAACTCGTAGACATCGCTGGATAGATGGGCTCAGGTAAGTATTAGGGGGGCTGGTGCACACATAGAAGACTTTTTTTCTTAATGCATGGAATGCATTAAGATAAAAAACCTTCTGCCTTTACAACCACTTTAATAAAGAAGGGATCTTCCATCAGATGTGCCAAAATTTTAAAGTTAGCAGCTACGAAAACTGTAGCTGCTGAGATTTAATAAACAGACACTGACCTGTCCAAGGATAGAGGGTCGTCCTTACCTGGTCCAATTCTTCATCAGGTCCCTGGTGCTAGCATCTTAAAGCAGATCTTCGGCCCCACCCAGAGGATCCAGCATTGTCCCGCTGAGATCCTCTTGTATTTTGCCACCTCTCAGTCCTACTCTACTATGTTGATTGTGACATCAAGAGCCCCACCGGCTCTTCCTGCTTGTGGCTTCACAGCTGACTGCCCGCTGACTTCGGGGGGTGAGGGAGGAGAACTTGTGCTTGGATCACCTAGGCAATCTGAGAGGATGTGGGAGCAGGTACCCGCCAACCCCCCCCCCTCCCAAAAAAATTATCCAAATGTGGCAGATGAGGGGATGAAGAGCGCAACTTCCCCTCTTGGGTGAAGTTCTGATTTAAAGAGTTTCTCCACTTATGTTGTGAAAAAAAAAAAAACAACAATACTCTCTTGGTGATCAATGTACATTGCAAGGGTTTTTACAAACTTTGCAGATTCCTACCTGCTTCTGCTCTGAAAAAAAAAGAAGAAGCTGTTTTTGTGCAAAGTGAATCTGAATGAGAGTGATTTTTTTTTCATTATGGATCAGCTAATACACTTGTAGTGTCTTAGTTAGGAAAGTTGCAGGGTCTGCATGCCTTTTAGAAGTGATTATCTCACCAAAAATTAAATATTTGTTTCTTGGGAAGTTACGTACACCATCTGTATACAGAAGGCCTCCAGGTTGCCGTATTGCAATTGAATTGTACAGAAAAATACAGCGGTGGTATATTAAAAAGGAAAAGTCATTTTTATTAACATTCCTTTACAATATGGTTTGTGCAGCAATTGTTTATGCTACTTTATTTTTGTTTTTCAAAAAAGAAATTTCCCCCACGGAAGTGGAGTTACCCTTTTAAGCACAGAGGTAGTTATTTACTTGTGTTTTTTTTTTTAGAACTACAAGTAGCTTGGGCTTATGAAGTATCGTGACCGATTCTATTTTTCACATGGTAGAAGCAGCTGTCTTTCTTGATGTGATCTTGCATCACTTCAGTCATAAAACGCTGGGATGGGTTTAAAAGATGGCCTCCAAATGCATTCTTTTATATCTTCCTAATGGCTGTACTTCATCCCTGATCAACATGAATCTCATTTGCAGCACAACTCCAGCTTGCATACTTAAGCACTAATTGACTTGAACTGAGGATAAAGGAGGCAGGGTTGGACGGTGTGAAACACCTGGCTGTGTGCATCTCCGATCACTTTCGCTGTCTATCTGTTTAATGAGCTGTGTGCTGAAGTTTAGGTTTGAAAGGTTTGAAGATGTGGATGTAAACCATATGGGAGTTTTTTTTTTCTACCCATTTTCTGTATATAGTACAGACAAAGGAGTGGCTGCCAACTGCCCGAGATTGTTTTGTTGATTTGATAACATTTTCATTAGAGGTGTACATTCAATTATCTTTGGCTTGTGTCATTGGTGGCTGCTAGCAGTCCCTATTTTCTGGTTTGGAGGATATGTGCTTTTAATTGTCCCTGGTTTTCTGTACTGACCACATGTGCATTAAAAAAATAAAAAACACTGGACTGCATAATTTCTATTCAGCTATACTTTGTGGAGCAGGGTGTAGGCAGGTGCAGTCTACTTTCTCCATTGCAGGTGGCGCGCGACCGCAGTGACATTGCAGTTCGAGGGGAAGTCCAGAGGAACATGGTTTCTCTATGGTTTCCTGGGTCACTGGGAAGCTATCCAATTGGATGCTGTCATCCCATGTGACTCTGGTGGCACTCTTGGGTCAGACAGAGCCTATTTAAGGCCCTGGCGCACATTTTGTGTATGGGTTGTGTAGGGATAGATCACCCATCTAACAGGGACAGGATTAGTGGTAGGGTGAAGTTCCAGGCGAGTAGAGAAAGAGCAGGGACACGCTGTCCTTCCTGGAAGACTCCCCGTTTGGGCACAGACCGGCCAGGCTACATTCTATCCCTCGAGACAGACACTGTCGGAGAATTCGAGACCCGTTGTTACCCTGTTCTTTGCAACATCCTGTGAGTGCACCCAATAGGCTCAACCTAATTCTGCTAAATTAAATATCCCAGTTATATGGCTGCACATAACTTGACATGATATCCCCTTAAAACATATTTGAAATACAAATCCATAAGGGGAATCCACCTTATGTAATATGGTAAGCTTAGCAGCTCCTTGGGCCTAACATACACGGAGTCAGCAGAGCAACCTGTCAATGGGAGCCCCATGAGGGAATTGATATATTCATTTTACGGTTTATACATGCCCCAAGCATGTGACATCACTTCCACAGCCTGTTAAGGTTAAATACTGGGGGGGCCTAGGCTCTGTCCCTTAACTGTGGGGTGGAGAGCGGGACCTGGCCACACCTCTTATGCACTCACCCACATCATATCTTTGTTTCCCTCCTGACATGGTTTCCCCCAGTCTTTTGTGGGGTGGCAGCACCCCTCCAACACAGCAAAGCCACTCCTACACAGAAATGCAACCACTGCTATCCTGACGACTGCAAGACCAACGTAGGTGGAAGCATAGCTTCTGTTGTCTTGTTGACTGGCCCCAGAGCCATGAAGCAGTTTCACACCCTGTGGTGGGGCAGATGTTTGGCTGCCGCCATCTCTTGTAGACACCCGTTCTCTCGCATACACATATGGAAATTGGAGGAAAAAAATGCAGTTGCCTTCAAAATATAATCCAGCTTTATTGCATGCAAGGTATACATGTATTTATATTTGATTTCTAATTTTCAATGGACCTCATGCAGGCTGTACAGAGGCAGCCAAAAGGGACATATGCGGCCCCAGGGGCTGTAAAATGCCCAGGTCTGATGGGGGATACTATACTGTGGATTGCTATGGTAGGCTACATATCCCTCGCCCCACACGACCTCCTAGTAGGTCTTTAAGACTACATTTTTCTGCATCAGGAAAAGTCTACTTGCTGCTACCCCAACCTCAGGAACCCATAACTCATACCAATCCTTCCATGTGGTGGCTTTTTTTCACCCGGTTTCACAAACTGCATCGTATAGAGAAGCAGCGTTGTCAGCTTAGGTTATTCTTTAGGTTTGGACTACAAACACTTACTTCCCTTGTAGGTCACAAGATAGCAAAGAAAGGTGCCAGCACAATTTCAGATATCAGTTCAGTGCACAGGAAACCAGATCAACAGGTATTTTTGTGTTGTAATCATCTACAAACACAAAACTAATATAACCACTGCATCCAAGGACTGATAAGCTGCAATAAATGATATGCTTATTTTTGGTTTTAGATATACTTTTATAATTGCCAGCAGTTTTCAAAAAGGAAAAAGTTGTTTTAGGGCTAATTTACACCAGCCTCTGCATTACAAAGTAGCGGCTTGTGTGTGGTGCAGTTCGGCGGCATCCCTGCAGTGCTGATGTGCTGATCTCAGCGCAGCGCACTGTTCACTTTTTTTTTTTTACTTTATTGAAAATAATGTCACACAGACATTTCATAAAGTTCCATCGGCCAGTGCGTGGTGTGAGGTGGTAGATCGCTTTGCGCTGTGCTGAAAAAAGTACTGCATGCAAAAAGGAAAAAAAAAAGAAAACGCAAATGCAGCCACTACATCTATGGATGGGTATGCAATATTTAACATTTTTGTTCTTCAGTTAGATATGCTTGAATTATTAAAAGCAGTGTAGCAAATTGACATCCAGCATCAATTCTAGGCTAATGAAAACAAATCTATTAGTAAAGTAATACATGTAATTTCACCTATTAGCTTGTCCAAATTATGTTAAAATTGGAGTAATCCTTTAAACACATCATCACTTAGTAAAGTTTAATTTTGCTACAATTACACACAGAGCTCTAGCTGATAAAAAAAACAAAACAGATGCCAGTTATGTTTAAAGCAGATATAAAGTAAACAGATATATTGACAGGCAATTGAGAACTGCAAATAATGCATTGGCAGCGAAATCTATATTTAGCTTTGTGTTATCCCTGTATGGGCAGGATGGGAATAAAAGTGGATGCTTAGAATGAGGTTAACTGGCACTGGGAGAAAAACAATCCCCAAACATCATTAACAAACTGGCAGAGCACAACCACCAACTGCCTGTGAAGAGATGATTAATTTATACCAACTTTAAGCCATTACAAAAAAAAAAGTGAGAGGCGACCACCTACCAAAAAAAAACATGTAGCAGTAACCGTATTGGGGAGACGGAAAAGAAAAACTGTCAGCAAAGTAACACTTAAATATGGGAAGTAACTGGACTTTGGAAGCTTTCCTCCCTAAAATTCAAAGTATATGTAAACCCCAAGGCCTCATTGCCCACGGACGTTTTTACAGTCGTGTTTTTGAGTGTTTTTTACAGCCTAAAATCGCCTGTCCATGTTATTGTATAAATTTTTCGACCGTATTTTTAAAAAAAAACAACAAAAAAAAAAAACGCCGGAGCTCAAAAACACTTTGCGGTTTTTTATGCCTAATGCCGCGGAACGTCTGGTCCTGGGTTTTTTTTACAGCTTAAAACGACTATGCTATTTGCAGCTCAAAAACGCCTAGGTGGGCATGAAGCTATAGACGAACATGGACAGGCGTTTTTAAGCTGTAAAAAACGCTCAAAAACGCGGCTGTAAACACGTCCGTGGGTATGAGGCCTAAAAATTATCTTTTATTTGCTTCTTTTTCACCTGTAAAATACACCACGTTAAAGTTTTTTTGGTGCAATAACTGCAAAAAATAGGTATTGACGTTGTCAGAAATTCAGAGCTGTCCTTTCGTGTTATCTCAAGGAGCTCGATTAGCCTTTCCGGTTCTTATCTTGAGACCACAAATCAATAAGCACCCATCTTGTAGAGAGTAGAAATGACACATGACTCAGAAATTTGGCAAGAGACACAAATGTGAGTTGTCAGCTCATGGGAGGATTTATGGTATATATAATATATGCATGTACAGTTCGCTCACGGTCAACCTGCAGGCTGAAAAATCGAAGATTCTTCTATCCACACAAAACGGCATGGATGGAGGAATCTCCCCTACCAGCCAGCCACCCATCTGATAGATTGCAGTAACAATTTTTCACCTGGCTCCTTCAATTTTTCATTCAACGTTTGTTGAACCGGCTGGTGCAGATAAGGCAACCTGTGTCTCAATTTCTGGCCAATTTAGCAGGAATTGGCTGAAATTTGAGCCATGTATGGCAGCCTTCCTTTAGCGGCAGAGGTGCATTTATGACAGATCAACAGGTATTTTTTGTACTTGCAGGGCATTTTAATAGATAAAACATTTGTAAATGTGCATGCATTGCACAGATTTACTGAATAGGTTTGTCCCTCTACCCCAGTGGTTCTCAACTCCAGTCCTCAGGGCCCACCAACAGGCCAGGTTTGCAAGATAACTGAAATGCATCACAGGTGATATAATTTGCTGCTCAGGAATTGCAGTATTCTAGTCTGCATCTCACCAAGGTAATACTTAAAATCTGGCCTGTTAGTGGGTCCTGAGGACAGGAGTTGAGAACCACTGCTCTACCCACACCAAAGAGGATCCGATTTGGGACAATTTGACAAATCCCCAGAAAAGAATTGGGTTCCAATATATTTTAAATAAAACTGATCCAATATCCTGTATACAGGTCCTTCTCAAAAAATTAGCATATTGTGATAAAGTTCATTATTTTCTGTAATGTACTGATAAACATTAGACTTTCATATATTTTAGATTCATTACACACAACTGAAGTAGTTCAAGCCTTTTCTTGTTTTAATATTGATGATTTTGGCATACAGCTCATGAAAACCCAAAAATCCTATCTCAAAAAATTAGCATATTTCATCCGACCAATAAAAGAAAAGTGTTTTTAATACAAAAAAAGTCAACCTTCAAATAATTATGTTCAGTTATGCACTCAATACTTGGTCGGGAATCCTTTTGCAGAAATGACTGCTTCAATGCGGCGTGGCATGGAGGCAACCAGCCTGTGGCACTGCTGAGGTGTTATGGAGGCCCAGGATGCTTCGATAGCGGCCTTAAGCTCATCCAGAGTGTTGGGTCTTGCGTCTCTCAACTTTCTCTTCCCAATATCCCACAGATTCTCTATGGGGTTCAGGTCAGGAGAGTTGGCAGGCCAATTGAGCACAGTAATACCATGGTCAGTAAACCATTTACCAGTGGTTTTGGCACTGTGAGCAGGTGCCAGGTCGTGCTGAAAAATGAAATCTTCATCTCCATAAAGCTTTTCAGCAGATGGAAGCATGAAGTGCTCCAAAATCTCCTGATAGCTAGCTGCATTGACCCTGCCCTTGATAAAACACAGTGGACCAACACCAGCAGCTGACATGGCACCCCAGACCATCACTGACTGTGGGTACTTGACACTGGACTTCAGGCATTTTGGCATTTCCCTCTCCCCAGTCTTCCTCCAGACTCTGGCACCTTGATTTCCGAATGACATGCAAAATTTGCTTTCATCCGAAAAAAGTACTTTGGACCACTGAGCAACAGTCCAGTGCTGCTTCTCTGTAGCCCAGGTCAGGCGCTTCTGCCGCTGTTTCTGGTTCAAAAGTGGCTTGACCTGGGGAATGCGGCACCTGTAGCCCATTTCCTGCACACGCCTGTTCACGGTGGCTCTGGATGTTTCTACTCCATACTCAGTCCACTGCTTCCGCAGGTCCTCCAAGGTCTGGAATCGGTCCTTCTCCACAATCTTCTTCAGGGTCCGGTCACCTCTTCTCGTTGTGCAGCGTTTTCTGCCACACTTTTTCCTTCCCACAGACTTCCCACTGAGGTGCCTTGATACAGCACTCTGGGAACAGCCTATTCGTTCAGAAATTTCTTTCTGTGTCTTACCCTCTTGCTTGAGGGTGTCAATGATGGCCTTCTGGACAGCAGTCAGGTCGGCAGTCTTACCCATGATTGCGGTTTTGAGTAATGAACCAGGCTGGGAGTTTTTAAAAGCCTCAGGAATCTTTTGCAGGTGTTTAGAGTTAATTAGTTGATTCAGATGATTAGGTTAATAGCTCGTTTAGAGAACCTTTTCATGATATGCTAATTTTTTGAGATAGGAATTTTGGGTTTTCATGAGCTGTATGCCATAATCATCAATATTAAAACAAGAAAAGGCTTGAACTACTTCAGTTGTGTGTAATGAATCTAAAATATATGAAAGTCTAATGTTTATCAGTACATTACAGAAAATAATGAACTTTATCACAATATGCAAATTTTTTGAGAAGGACCTGTATATTGTTAAATGTGTGGATGTATTGTTCAGGTGAAGTGAGTCCACAACATTCAGGAACTACATTTCAGTGCTTGACAGCCATCTTTTATTAAAAAATAAAATAAAAAACTTTAATGTAAACAGTTGCCCCTGCAGGGGTTTCCACCATCAGTTGAAACCTGAATATAAATGATAATCAGCTTCCTGGCTCTCTTGCAGCCCACTGCTCAGGCCTCAGACTCAAATCTGAGCCAAGGCCTCAGACTCAAATCTGAGCCAAGGCCTCAGACTCAAATCTGAGCCAAGGCCTCAGACTCAAATCTTTGGGTTGGTCCCTCAGACCAGCTCACTGTACCTTCATGCACTTCTCTCATGCATCCTCTGAATATCACTTGCAGCTCTCTGCTGTATGGGGCCCTCTCCCTGTGCTGGACAGGTGTGCTCCTGTCACCCAGGTGGAGTACACCTGTCTCCTGGACGGAAAACTGAACTATGGCCAAGTCCTTTACTATAAGGGCTGTGCAAACCTGCATACACACCCTTGCTTGTCTTCGGTAAGCCCCGGACAAATGATCAGAGGCTTCGCCCCTCCCAAGACTCTTTGAAGTCTCCAAACTCAGAACCACAGAACCCAATCCGGGAATAACCAAACCCAGGGAAAGCTGTGAAACCAACTTTCCCTGCTCAGCAGAAACACTCTGGAGCCCCCCATTCTGCATTTGTGAGAACCCTGGCGTCATTTTTACATGATGGCAGGGCCTCCCACTATAAATATAATATAGCGCACTCACCCCCTTCACCTGCCTTTGGCTCTTAGCAGGGAGAGAGGACACACCACGCCACAAGCCCGTACCCTCCTGTGTGAGGAGGTTGAGCGGTGTTGTTGGTGGGTCTCCACAGCCAGAAAGCCAGAATCCTCCAGAGAATGATTCTCACCTCTATAGTTACTAGAGATAAGTCCTTGTGTCCCCCCAGTGACTTGAATGTCCACACCAGCTGTAACTCCATTGTAGAGTTTATTTCTCGTAAATAACAGTCTCTGATCGGAAAGGTTGGAGTAAGAACAGGACAGCATAAGGTGTGGGAGAGGTCCAGGAACAAACGTACAACACTTCACTGCTCCGATTCTCAAGCAGACTCAGCCCACCTGGATAGTGTCCCTAGATAGGGACTAGCAGCCAGAATGGTGCTCAAACTCAACCACAGTCTCTGCCACAGACTTGGTGAACTTGGCGTTTCAAAGCTTGACCTCTTTGTAAGGAGAAGACATCCCTCCAGAGTTACCGGGCCCCTTCCTTCACCGTGACTTCTCACCGGTCCCTCGGAATGGCTCCTCCCCCGGCCTCCTCGTCTAAGATGCGGGTCACCTCGCAAGGCGGCACCCTGGGATTTCTCGATCCTTGATGGGCCCCAGCCGAAGATGCTGGGCCCAAGGCCTTTGCTGCAGCCCCAGGGCTAAAGGTGCCTGGGACTGATTCACGACCTCCGCCCCTGGGCCAAAGGTGCCCAGGGCGGACAGGAACACACTCCCTGGGGTAGGACCCCTGACCACAACAGAGCCCCGAACAGGCAGCGTCTGCCCCTTTTATATCCTTTCCCGGCATGCACAGCAGGCCTGCCACACCCACCGTACGGCTGCTGAGAGGGGACACACAAGGCACAGCACTGTATCAGCAGCTCAACCCTGGCCTGTCATGGCAGCGCCACCTGCAGGCCACAGGGAACTATACACCGATACTCTCCCTGCGGACAAAAATGGTTGACAGAATCCTGAGAATTGGGGTGTTTGAGCATAACTACCACTCAAACACTTCCCCTAAATTTAGGACCCCGCTACATATATATCACACATACACACACTGTATACACACACACACATATATATAAAAAATATGCACAAACCTATATATTGTATTTGATTTGCAAAGAGCACTCAAGCTGACCTTAAAGGGGTTGTAATGGTTCATGTTTTTTCACCTTAATGCATCCTATGTATTAAGGTGAAAAAACATCTTACGATCACCGGCCCCCCAGCCTCCCCGTTTTACTTACCTGAGCCTTGGAAAGTCCCGAACGCACTCTTCCCTTGCTCGGTCTTCTCGGCTCTTCATTGGATAGATTGATAGCAGCACAGCCATTGGCTCGTGCTGCTGTTAATCAACTCCAATGACGCAAGGGCTGGGGGACTGAGCCGAGTCCTGTAGTCAGCGACTATGGACGCCGAATACAGGTCTCGGGAGTGTGCCCGCAAGGTAACCCCCTTGGGAGAGAGCTTCCCAGGGGGGTTATCAGAAGCGGGGAGGAGCCGAGACAGCTGCCGTGGGACCCCAAAAGACGCCGTTCGGGGCCACTCTGTGCAAAGCGAGCTGCACAGTGGAGGCAAGTATGACAGGTTTTTTTTTTTTTATATTCGAAACTTTAGCATCTCTTTAAACACACTGCACAATAGCCTTTAGGGACACATACCATACCATACACAACACCCAAGGAACACATACATAGCTGTCGATCATTTTTTTGCCATATATGCATTCTCCATAAACAATATCCAGTTACAGATGTGATAAAATCAGAAGGTCATTTTTATTGATTGTACACAACTCTTACAACCAGCAGTATGATTTCTGAGTATCTCCCCACCGTGTAGCAAAAGTATATTCTGTATAGTAAGCCTTTCAATCTTCTAGCAATAAAGTTGTTGTTTTTTTGGCAAACTCACATAAATATTTTAAGACTCAAGTAAATAAAGAGTTTCCACAGGCCAACTAAGTATTTTAAATTGCATCCCTGAAGTTAAGCATTAAACACGTTATTCCCAGCCGACCTTTAGAAAGGCCCTATCAATTATGGAAAACACAAAAGCAGGTCTTTCAGATTGAAGCCAAAATCTTTAATTGGTTAATGAGAAAAAATAAATTAGCCTAAAGCAAATGTGCTTCAAAAATAAGCAAAACCAGAATTGATTATTATTCATTAACCTAGAAAAGCATAAAGAGAGTTAAACCATGTAATGCCAAGCTTTTGTACTGTCTTTATAATAATGTACAACTATGCAATTTTTTTTTAGCGGTGTTCAAGGTAGGGGGTCTGCATCGGTTAAGCTTGCTACGACCCTGTAGAGCAGCCGATCTCAACCAGAGTTCAGTGAAACCATAGGGTTCCTTTGGAGGCTTCTAGGGGTCACTTGAGCTGTGACTGCTTGACCTCCCATTTGATGGTGCCTACATAGTTTTGGGGCAAATGCCACAGGGAATGACACCAATTATCTTTTTGGCTGTCTGTAAGGGGGGCATCTCTTACCACCACTGTGGCATTTTTTTCCCACTGCCCATGATTGAATTGGTTTTAGCAGGGGATCCCTGACATCTAAAAAAATGATTTCAATGGTTCCTTTGGAGTAAAAAGTTTGAGAAAGGTTGCTGTAGAGAGTACCCACATCACACCAGTAGCAAAGAAATACCCTCAACATACTTCTAGAAATTAACCTTCTGTAGGCATGTTATATAAAGCACTGATAGCAAAGGAAAAGAAAATCCTATGTTCTGCATCCAAAGGGTAATTGTTCTACAAAGCAGCAAACTCTGTATAAGAAGTCCAGGACTGTTTAAAGCCAAGGCTATACTGTATGCCCAGAGTAGATGAAGTATGCAATTCAACTCCTTTCAGGGTCTCTAAATTTGCATAAAGTTCACAAGATATTAACTTTGAGCCTACCGAGCTTTCATGTAGAATATGGAAGAAAACAAAAAGCATGATCTGTTTGGGGTACTTGGGGATTAGACTTAATGCGGAACAAAACGCTCTCAATCAACATTAACTATTTTAATCCGTATGCTGCTAGCCTTAGTAAATAGATAGTAAGGTATATTATAGTTACTTGTTTTACACTTTTTCAGTTGCTTCCTGGTTTCCAGCCCAGTGCTATGGGGGAGTTTTTCAATGTGATGGGTATTCTTTTTTGTTTGTTTTTTTTATAATATAACAAACATGTCATACTTGCCTCCTCTGTGAAGTTGTTTTTGCACAGAGTGGCCCCAATCCTCCTCTTCTGGGGTCCCTCAGCGGCACTAGTGGCTCCTCCTCTTCTCGAGTGCCCCATCGGAGAAGCTCTTTCCTTCGGGACACCCGTGTGGGCGCGCTCCCGAGTGCTGCTGCTGCGTCTATTGACACAGACAGCAGGACTCGGCCCCACCCCCCCGGCGCCCGCATTATTGGATTTGATTGACAGCAGCGGGAGCCAATGGCTGCGCTGCTACCAAGCTATCCAATCAGGACAGGAAACACCGGCCAGAGCTGGTGTGCTCATTCCAGTCACAGGAATTACAGGGCTCAGGTAAGGAAAAGGGGGGATCGGCTGCATGACAGGAGGTTTTTCACCTAGACTGCATTAGGGTGAAAAACCTTGAGGGATTACTAACACTTTACAAATATTCAAAACACCTATACATAATATTAATATGTTGTGTTATAGGACAATAAAGAAGTTGTAAAGGCAGAAGGTTTTTCATCTTCATGCATTCTATGCAAGAAGATAAAAAGCCTTCTGTGTGTGGCAGCCCTCCCTCATACTTACCTGAGCCCAATCCAGCGATGTCCACAACTGCTTCGGCCGTCTCCATTGGGACTACCCTTCTCATTGGCTGAGACACAGCAGTGGCGCCATTGGCTCCTGCTGCTGTCAAAGTCAGTTAGCCAATGAGGAGAGAGAGGGGCGGGGCTGAACCTGAGCTCGGGTGCCCCCATAGCAAGCTGATTGCTGTGGGAGCACTCAAAGGGAGGGAGGGGCCAGGAGAGCCGAAGAGGGACCCGAGAAGAGGAGGATTTAGGCTGCTCTGTGCAAAACTA
This sequence comes from Rana muscosa, assembly GCA_029206835.1. Classification (NCBI taxonomy): domain Eukaryota; kingdom Metazoa; phylum Chordata; class Amphibia; order Anura; family Ranidae; genus Rana; species Rana muscosa. The sequence continues at coordinate 485,186,515 of CM055118.1, forward strand.
CTACACAGGGCAGGTAAGTATAACGTTTTATTTTCAATAAAAATAACAGACTTTGCAATCACTTTAATGCAAAACGCTTCTCTCAGAAGTAAAAGAAGGATGTTCTACATGTACCAAAAAATATCATTAACATGGACTTCACATTGAGTCTCTATTTAGGTGTTGAGTACTTCTTAGAGTCGAACTAAACTGTATCTGAGGACCACAAACTGAAAATGCTATTTAATTCATTTGTAATATTTACAGCAAGCTCACCCATCTATCCATGTCTCCATGCTTTATTTTGTTTATAAATCACTTTAAACCCTCCCTACTACAGCATTTAAAGCCACAAGCATCTCGAGTAAGGACAGATGATTTGTGTAGCATTTACTTCCTGGGATCCATCTGCCTTTAGCTCAGACATGCAGGCAGGTGCTTTGCCATGAAACCCCCTCCTTTTGGTGAAAGGGAAAAAAACAAATGCCCATGAAGACTCCTGGGGGGTGGGGATGTATGACTTAATTTGGCCTAGGCCAGAAACCCGGAAGCAACTGAAGAAACGGTTAAAAACAAGTAAATATAATTAACCTCCCTTTCCATTTACTAATGCTAGCAGCATAAGGATTAAAAGTAGTTAATGCTAATTAAAATAATGTATTCTGCTTTGCAAAGCTATTGTTAGAAACCTTGCAGGGAGGCATATCTGTAGTGTATGAGCTACATGCAGGAAATAAAAAAATAAAAATCATATTCCTATTTATATTCTCATTAATTGGCTATTTTAGGGCTCTCCGTAAAGGTCTTCATGATATGCACACATTTATTGTAGCTTGCATTCTATGAGAGGTTATCACATACAACTGTGTGCTGAAAGGCCTCAACCTCCCATCGGCCCACAGTGAAAGCTCAAGTATCGCCATATACATTGCATAACAACTCTTTGCTGTTTGTGCTTTTAATTCTAGTTCTGTCAATAATAGGTCACCTTTACTCTGTTTTTACTGCCTTTTTAATTACTAGTGATGATAAAGGTTATGTTTAATGACTTGGATTAAAAAAAGACTTCTTAGAACTGTGGACATAACATTATTCGGAATATGCAATTCACACACCATGATGGTCTTTAGGGAATTTACATTTCTTTATGACTCTTGGTCTTTTCTTATTTTTTTATTACATCATTCCCAGCAAAAAACTATTCAACAGACCTGGTGCCTATAATCTGTACTTAAACAGCGATAAAAATGGCAAGGTCATGAAAAGTAGACACGTAACAATTGGAAACTTTAGAAATAAAGTGGTAATAAACCCCCCAAAAAATAATTATATCCATATATATTATATATATATATATATATATATATATATATATATATATATATATCTGCATACACACTTTGCTTGTCTCCGGTAAGCCCCAGACAAATGATCAGAGGCTTCGCCCATCCCAAGACTCCTTGAAGCCTCCAAACTCAGAACCACAGAACCCAATCCAGGAATAACCAAACAAAGGGAAAGCTGTGAAACCAACATTCCCTGCTCAGCAGAAACACTCTGGAGCCCCCCACTCTGCATTTGTGAGAACCCGGTGTCATTTTTACATGATGGCAGGACCTCGCACTATCAATATATACACACACATATTTATTCATATATAAATAAAAGTTTACAAATCTTTGAATGTGGTGGCTGAATTAGTTTTCCTTTTTTTATTCTATTTGCTGTAACCTTGTGATCCATCCAGTAACACACTTTCTTACTTGGGGTGTCTCCACTCTGGATGGAGGAGCAACAGACACCCCCTTGGAGAGCGGCATTTTCAGTCTGGGGGGAGGGTAGTCTTAAGTCCCGTACACAGGGGCCAAATGTCAGAAGGCATCAGCCAGTTCAATAAAAACTGTCCGACATTTGACCCGTGTGTATGTCAGCCGGTCCATCAGACGCGGGCTGTTTGGCTGGCTTCTGTCGAAAGAGCATGCTGGAAAACCAGCAGCCGACTGGCTACCGATCAGTGCTCTCAGCCCCTGTCAGAACACAACAGCTCAGTGGGAGAGATTGCTGTACTAACGTCGGAGCATTAGCACAGCGGCTCTGACCGGAGTGGTCAGTTTTTTTTCTTTTAACCCGCTGGGTTTAAAAAAAAAAAAAAACGATTAGTGTGTACTAGACTTAAGGTATACTAGTAGATTTAAATGACTAAGAAATTAAAGACAAACTCTAGCCAACTCTCTTTAAGCAGTTACAGCAACAGCTTGTTTTCCCTTTTGAAGTTAAGGTTTTATATAAATGAATAAAAGCTGGGGATTGTGAGCCATAATGATTTTACATAAGAACTAAAGCCTTTTTAACCATTATTGGAATGCATTCTTATGCATTATTGCACCTAAAAGAATTGAGCTCTATTCTTTCAAAGCTATGGTTTCTCATTTTTAGGGACTCGTTAATGACTGGAATAGTACCACTGGATTGGCATAAAGTCAATGTGGTGCCTAGATTTAAAAAGGGATCAAAGTCTTTACCAAGTAACTATAGACCTGTTAGTTTATCTTCTATAGTCAGGAAGATACTGGAGAGATTAATAAAAGACCACATAGATGAGTTCTTGCTGGTAAAAAATATTTTAAGCAACCGACAAGCATGGATTCATGAAAGACAGAATTTGATAGACAAATCCGATTTATTTTTATGAAGAGGCAAGTAAAACCTCTTGGTCAATGATTCTCTTACTATGAATGGTCTAAGGTCATCAGTGGTGTACCCCAATGTTCAGTGTTGAGACCCTTATTTTTTAATGTCTTTATAAATGATATTGGGTCTTAGATTACAAGTACCATTTCACTCTTTGCAGATGACACCAAGCTATGCAGTGGAATAATGTCCCTACAGGACATCTCCAATTTACAAGCCGACTTAATGCAATGTTTAATTTGGCAACTGTGTGGCAAATAAGGTTTAACGATGATAAATGTAAAGTTATGCACTTGGGGGCTAAGAATATGCATACATCATACAAACTAGGGGGGAGTACAAGTGGGGGGATCCATAGTGGAGAAGGATCTGGGTGTTTTGGTAGATCATAAGCTTAATAATAGCATGCAATGCCAAGCTGCGGTTTCCAAAGTGAGCAAAGTCCTTTCTTGTATTAAGAGAGGTATGGACTGCAGAGAGAGAGATATCATTTTGCCCCTGTACAAAAATTATTAGGAGGACCTCATCTGAAATGTGTGGATCCGTTTTGGGCACCAGTTCATAAAAAGGATATTGGGGAACTGGAGAAAGTGCAGAGAAGGGCAACCAAACTGATAAGAGGCATGGAGGAGCTCAGCTATGAGGAAAAATTAGAGGAACTGAATTTATTCTCTCTTGAGAAGAGGATATTAGAGAGGATATGATCAACATGTATAAATACATAAGTGGTCCATATAGTGAACTTCGTGTTGAGTTATTCACTTTATTACAGAGGAAAAAGATTTATTCTCCAAAATACAAAAAGGTTGCTTCACAGTAAGAGCTGTGAAAATGTGGAATAGACACCCTCCGGAGGTGGTTCTGGCCAGCTCAGCAGATTGCTTTAAAAAAAGCCTGGATTCTTTCCTAAATGTTTACATATTATAACTGGGTACTGACATTTACTGGTAAAAGTGGATTTCAGGGAATATCCGATTGCCACTCGAGTAATCAGGAAGGAAATTTTTCCCCTGCTGGCGAAAATTGGATCATGCTTTGCTTTGGCCATATTGCTTTCATTGTTTGGGACCTGCACACCCCGAATTCAAACTTCAAGACTGTAAATTACTTTTACTTGGTTTTTACTTATAGAATGTACTGTCTCGTGGTGGAATAATACAATTGTTTCTATTTTTCTATAAATTAATGTATCCGGGTTCTATTTTCTACACTCCTCAGAGGCACAATTAGAGTCCCACCTTGTTCCTAACCCCCCCTTTTTTTGTAACATATTTGCATATTTTCAAGGGATGGTGCCTCTGTAGGAGTCTATGTGATTCCACGTTCACCCCAAACCCCTACACATGCTTTGCTGGGGTTTTTTGCCTTCCTCTGGATCAACTGTGTGTATATGGGATTGTATTTTTTTTTTCAAAATTCAGAAGGCAGCAATTTTCTAAAAATGTGCTCCAAATTACTTTTACAAAAACACTTTGGAATTGATTTGCTAAAACTGGAGCATGAAAAATCTAGCGCAGATGTGCATGGTAGCCAATCAGCTTGTTCAATAAAGCTTTAACCGCTTGCGGACCAGACGCCGCAGTTATACTGCGGCAGGTTGGCTCCGCTGGGCGAACCGTCGTAGCTGTACGTCGGTCGTTTTAAGCGGCGTTAGCAGGCTCGCGCACCCGCTGCATCGCGGGAATGCCCATGCTCTTGAACGGCGGTCACGATGACCGCCGGCCACGAGTGATCCCGGGCATGAGAGGCAGAACAGGGACGTGTGTGTGTTAACACACACCCCTGTTCTGTGAACTGAGGAAATACAGATCGTGAGTTCCTAATATATAGGAACCACGAGCGATCATTTCCTCTAGGTCAGTCCCCTCCCCCTTCAGTTAGAACACACATTAGGGAACACAATTAACCCCTTGATTGCCCCCGTGTTAACCCCTTCCCTGCCAGTGACATTTTTACAGTAATCAGTGCATTTTTATAGCACTGATTGCTGTATAAATGCCAATGGTCCAAAAATGTGTCAAAAGTGTCCTATGTGTCCGCCATAATGTCGCAGTCCCGATAAAAATCGCAGATCACCACCATTACTAGTAAAAAAAAAAAAAATGCTATAAATCTATAACCTATTTTGTAGACGCTATAACTTTTGCGCAAACCAATCAAAATACACTTATTGCATTTTTTATTACCAAAAACATGTAGAAGAATACATATCGGCCTAAACTGAGAAAAAAAATTCATTTTTTTTTTTAAATTGGGGATATTTATTATAGCAAAGTACAAAATATTTTTTTTTTTCAAAATTGTCGCTCTTTTTTTGTCTATAGCGCAAAAAAATAAAAAATTTCAGAGATGATCAAATACCACCAAAAGAAAGCTCTATTTGTGGGAAAAAAAGGACGTAAATTTTGTTTGGTACAGCGTCGCACGACCGCACAACTGTCAGTTAAAGCGACAGAGTGCCGAATCGCAAAAAATGGCCTGATCATTGGGCAGACAAAACTTCCGTGGTTAAAGTGGTTAACAAAAAAAAAAAAAAATGTGAAGCCGATTGGTTTCTTTGCAGAGCTGCACCAGATTTTGCACTCTCCAGTTTTAGTAAAATATATATACATTTAACTGTAGAAAAATGGTCAGGCATAAACAGACTCAACAATCTAGCACTGCAATGACATTCAGTGAGCAGGCATCAAAGGAGAGTATTTTTCTGCAGGAAAATAGTAGAGCTGTATGTAAAAGCAGCAATAAAACTTTATAACACTCATATATATTTGCCTTTTCTTTGTGTATTTGTGATAGGTTATAAGAAAAAAAGTTAGGGAAAATATTTGAAGTCTTTCAGCATGCAGTTACAGCACATAACACATTCATGGGCTGCCATATATTCCCATGAATATAAATTCCCATGAATATAAATTAAACATCTTCTATCCATAAATAGTGCCTGTGTCCTCTGCAGTGACCTTAAACGAAACAATGTACCAGTAAATTCTCTATACGTGCTATTAATATTTGATTGTTATATATCCCCTTCATGCCAGTAATTAAAGTAACATTTTATTCCAGGTATGGATATTTCTGCATTGTTACATAACGCCAGCTTGGGCCAATGCATGTATGCATGTGTCATTCAGTGAGGGAAAAAAGTATTTGATCCCCTGCTGATTTTGTACGTTTGCTCACTGACAAAGAAATGATCAGTCTATAATTTTAATGGTAGGTTTATTTTAACAGTGAGAGACAGAACAACAACAAAAATATCCAGAAAAACACATTTCAAAAAAAGTTAGAAATTAATTTACATTTTAATGAGCGAAATAAGTTTTTGATCCCCTAATAATCAGAAAGATTTCTGGCTCCCAGGTAGTTTCTATACAGGTAATGAGCTGAGATTAGGAGCACTCTTAAAGGGAGTGCTCCTAATCTCAGCTTGTTTCTTGCATAAAAGACACCTGTCCACAGAAGCAATCATTCAGATTCCAATCTCTCCACCATGGCCAAGACTAAAGAGCTGTCCAAGGATGTCAGGGACAAGATTGTAGGGACACAAGGCTGGAATGGGATACAAGACCAATGCCAAGCAGCATAGTGAGAGGGTGACAACAGTTGATGTGATTGTTCACAAATGGGAGAAACACAAAATAACGGTCAATCTCCCTCGGTCTGGGGTTCCATGCAAGATCCCACCTCAGGAAGTTTCAATGATCATGAGAACATTGAGGAATCAGTCCAGAACTACATGGGAGAATCTTTCCAATGATCTCAAGGCATACTCACCAAGAAAACAATTGGTAACACACACCATGAAGGACTAAAATCCTGTAGCGTCTGCAAGGTCCCCCTGCTCAAGAAAGCACATGTACAGGTCCGTCCGAAGTTTGCTAATGAACATCTGAATGATTCAGAGGAGAACTGGGTGAAAGTGTTGTGGTCAGATGAGACGAAAATTGAACTCTTTGGCATCAACTGAACTCGCCGTGTTTGAAGGACGAGGAATGCTGCCTATGACCCCAAGAACACCATCCCCACTGTCAAACATGGAGGTGGAAAAATTACGCTTTGGGGGTGTTTTTCTGGTAAGGGGACAATGTCACCGCATCAAAGGGACGATGGACGGAGCCATGCATCGTCAAATCTTGGGTGAGAACCTTCTTTCCTCAGCCAGGGCATTGAAAACGGGTCCTGGATGGGTATTCCAGCATGGAAATTACCCAAAACACATGGCCAAGGCAACAAAGGAGTGGCTCAAGAAGCACATTAAGAACCTGGAGTGGCCTAACCAGTCTCAAGACCTTAATCCCATAAAAAATATGTGGAGGGAGCTGAAGTTTCGAGTTACCAAACGTCAGCCTCAAAACCTTAATGAGTTGGAGACGATCTGCAGAGAGGAGAGGGACAAAATCCTTCCTGAGATGTGTGCAAACCCGGTGGCCAACTACAAGAATTTTTTTTTTGGGGGGTTTTGCCACCAAGTACTAAGTCATGTTTTGGGAAGGGGTCAAATACATTTCACTCATTAAAATGCAAATCAATTCATAATTTTCTTTGAAATGCATTTTTCTGGATTTTTTTTTGTTATTTTGTCTCTCACTGTTAAAATAAACCTACCAATAAAATTATAAACTGATCATTTATTTGCCAGTGGGCAAACATACAAAATCAGCAGAGGATCAAATACTTTTTCCCCTCACTGTACTTGGCTGAACCCCATGGACGCTGCAATTCACTGTAGTAAACACCACTATTACAGTGATCGTCACTAGTTTCCAAGTCCTGTGTCAAGCCGCTGCCCTTCTGCTTACCAAATACAGGTGGCTGTTAGAATAACCTAAGCACCATTCACAGGACACCTTGCATTTTCTCAATTAATACAAATCATTCTCTGATTGGATGGAGTAGAGATAGTGCTGTCACTGCTGAGCCTCTCCACCTTGTCCATTCAGAGAAAGCTTTTTGTCTGTAGCACTGGTAACTGGTTCCCTTATTCCTGCACAGCCAGGCAACACTAATTTTTCCATTTGCATCTGTACACAAAAAATCAGTCCCTGGCCTTGCTTTTTTTGTTGTTTTTATTAGAGATAACAACTTGTATGGGGTAGAGGGGTAATGGGATGCCCAACTTGACTGGTACAACAGATGGGGACAATTTCCTGGATTGTTCTTTTTCCTGTCATCAAGGAACATCAGTCTTTAAGGAACAGTGGCAAATAGCACATAATGTTGCAAAACTGCATGCAGAAGTATCTCCCCTCTCCTCTGTAGGACTGCTCCCAGCTCCACTGCCTGCAGGTACTACCAGCCCACCTGGCTGTGTGTCTACCAGCCCACCTGGCTGTGTGTCTACCAGCCCACCTGGCTGTGTGTCTACCAGCCCACCTGGCTGTGTGTCTACCAGCCCACCTGGCTGTGTGTCTACCAGCCCACCTGGCTGTGTGTCTACCAGCCCACCTGGCTGTGTGTCTACCAGCCCATCTGGCTGTGTGTCTACCAGCCCATCTGGCTGTGTGTCTACCAGCCCATCTGGCTGTGTGTCTACCAGCCCATCTGGCTGCTCTGAGGATCTCCCAGGACAAGGGATAAAGGGGTTTAGCACAGAGCTGTCCTTTTGAAAGCTTGCTACATGTGGCAGTCTCTCCCCTTGTGAATCTCTGTGTGTACCAATGTACTCCCTCTGTCCTCTTTGATCCCTGCTGCTCTTGGGTAAGATTCCTTCGGAAACCAGATGCTAAAAAGGAGTCTTCCCTGCCAGTCCGAACCCAGCCTGGAGGCAAAGCCCCCCTCGACCTAGTGCACACCTCTTAGGCCACCATCAGCCTCCTAAGCTCTCCATCTTCCACCCAAATCCCCTGCTGGCATGGCTCCACCGTATTTAAGGGCTGACCTAGTCACCCTGCCTGGAGCTTCTGCATTGGGATTGGCCAAGTTCCCTCAAGTATGCAGATCAGGACCTCCTGGCCTCTGCCCACTAACTTCCAGAAGCTTCAACAAGCGTCTAGATCCAATGGGAGGTACTAGAGACCTGCATCTGTTAAGCCATCCAGCCTGACCTGCAGTAACGTGACCCAATTTCAGACTCACAGAACTTACCATGAGTCTAACTTAAATGTACCAACATTAGTAGAACACTAGAGGGTGTTACATGCCCATAGAGAAAATGCAATGTCTACTTTGAATGGCACCCGTACCAAGCGAGTGGCCTCCCGTGTTCACTAAACGGCAGGCAAGCTGCTCAGCACAGGATCTGGAAGCTAGCGGCAATTGCTGTAGTAGCAGTGCCTTCTACAGTGAGTTCCAGCTTCTACAGGATCGGCCAGGTAGAACACATGCATGCTTACATTGGGCCAAGCTGGACCAATGTAGCTAAGCAAAAATATGCATACTTGTGTAAGTAGTTTATATGTAGAACATTCTTGTTCAGTAAAAGCATATTAATATACTACAGGGGTTTCTGCTTCCTTGCTTTACCTCAAAGTAATCTAAAAGGGTCAAAGGAAAACATGGGCCCCAAACTGAACCTTATTTTGAAGATGAGCTCACCATAAACCCTGAAATAGGAGCAGAACTATGCCTTGCTCCCAACATGAGTCTGTGCATCTTAAAGCAAGAAAGCATAAGATAGCCACAGACCATCAATTTAAACTGCTTGTATAAAAGATTACCTAAAAACTTTAAATTAATGTAAACTTTGAGACATGTTTTCAGAATTGCATATCCACTGTCAAAAAGGAGCTCACCTGTTATCATTCAATTGAGTGTATCGGGGCTGAGGATCTGGATCTTGGTCATTGACATCGTAACTGGCAGCAGGATCCTAAATAAAACACAATTGTAAGAGAATGAGAAAAAGAAAATCGCCCACAATAGAAACCTCGTCAGTTAAAGTGACAGGCACATACATCACTCTCCCTTATCTCCGCTAAACCAGATCATTTGTTTTTCTTTCTGCAGATGGGTGTAAAAAGAATCAAGATATCCAACTGCATTCAGTTTTTCATCAACCTAATGGCTCTTTCCTAATAAATTTCAAGTGCACTGCAGCAAGCGCCTTTCTCGAGTGGACCGTGGCGGTGCAGATCAATAATCAGTTCTCCTCTCTTCTTCCCCCCTTTTCTTACCAAGTAGATGAATGTCTAACCATGCATTATTGAGCTGTTCATTAAACACACATGCCCAGAAAATAAATTACAATGAAAAGTCTTGCAAATGTCCATTTACTACTGTAGGTCAAAGAAACAGTAAAACCAATTTCACAGCAAGAGTCGCTGTGAAAAAGCCTACGTAGCATAGATGCATCTGCTTCTCTGACCCATATTAAATAGACATTCAGCAAGTAAAAGGAGTAAAAATCCAGAATATTTAATGTATCCAAAGCAGCTTTTTCTTGGAAAGAGAACTTTCTACTCAAAATAGCCGAATCTGTCACACCGCTTAAATTTATAAGATTATGATTAAGCAATTTGTGGAGCAGATTACTATCCGATTGGCTTGTACCAGATCTTCTCTAGCAATAACTGGTGTGTGTATGGGTTGTTGTAGACTTTTCTACCAAACAGAGATATAATTAGGCAGAATGGAAGATGTGCATCTTTCAATGGCCAGATTGACATACGTGTGGCTCTTAAAGCACGTCTTGACCAAAAAACAAAAATGTAACATATTGTAGTTTATCAGCCCTTGACTGATGTGGCTAAATTAGTGTTCTTTCCAAGGCAATTTCCCTTTTATTTTGCTACTCCTTCAAAATACCAGGATGGCTACACTCACTTCTACTCTATATCTAAGGAGGGTGTCATAGTTGTCACACAGGCTTGACTTTGAATATGTCTGCTTTTGTTCATCCACATTACATGAGGGGGGACTGGATTATTAGTTTGCACAGGACAGAGCCTGTTTGCTTTGAGTTCAGTTAAAAGAGAAGTATGGGTTTTAGTTTTTTCCCATGTTTTATACTTGCCTAGGTGGATGCAGCATGGGACCAATGCTGTATCTGTCCTCCGGCATCTCTGCACTGAGAACCGAGCATTCGAACATCGCCGATGGCTCGGTTCTCTCTGCTCCCCGAGAAGAGAGCTGCTGTCTGTCAATCACGCTCCTGCTCCACGCTCACTGGAGCGCTGAACTGTGGAGGGGCGGGGAGTGGCCATCTTAGCCTCTCAGCGAGCCATCAGTCCAGGTGCCTGAACTGATATTGGCGACGTCAGAGAGCAGACTTCCGACCGCTTTCTGCTGAAAACGGGTCACAGGAGTGGAAAACGAATTGCACTCCTGTGACCCAGAGGAGAAGCCCAGCCAAACGAGCTCAGGCTGGACTTCTCCTTTAATCTCACACATGGCAAGGCTACTGCATTTCTAACAAGATCAACAGGTATTTTTTGTACTTGTTAAAAATGTTTTTCGATGTAGCGGCTGCATTTGTCATCTTTGTTCAGGCTAAGGACTAGTAAGCTGCAAAATATTACATTTTTGTGAGATTGTCACTTTCCTGAATTATTCATATCTGCCAGGTTTGTCCGTCACTATGGGCGACCAAATCTACAGCTAAAGACCGAATGTGTTAAAAAATTGCAAAAGACCATAAAAATAATAGGTAAAAAAAAAGAAGGCTTGTATAAACAAACTACTGTATTTTCAGCTAACTCGTGAATGCTTCCACATGGGATAACTATTCATAACTCTGTAGATGTGTCTTCATGTGGTCATCCTACTAACCCAATGGAATGTCATCATCTGACAGATAAAGACTAATTTGTTGACTGTTCTTAAAAGAAAGATGCCAATACAAATTCATATACAGGGGGCTGAGGTTCTTATCTGACCGGTCATGGATGAAAATCCAACTATTGGACAGGTTTCTGCTGCTAGTTATACATGGTTTACTAGATTAAGAGACATGACCATATGCAGAGTGTACATGTGTCCATTAGTACAAGAGTCACGTTATCGCCCATGAGCAGAAAATCAATAGATTTTTCAGTTGAGTCTAGCACTGAAGGCAAGGATTTGTTAGCCTAATTGGCCATTATTAATTTTAGATATGATAGAAGTGATTATATATATGAAATATAGAAGACTTTGTGCCATTTTTGTATTAAATCAAGGTTTTGTATATGACTGCCGTGTTTCCCCGAAAATAAGCCCTACCCCGAATATAAGACCTAGCGTGATTATTGGGGAGGGCTGCAATATAAGCCCTACCCCGAAAATAAGCCCTAGTAAAGTACATGAAAAACCGGTGGTCTGTTTTGTAGGACAATCATACTGGTATGGAGTGCAGTGTGTCTCCCCTTGTGACTGTATTAGAAAATACTTTATTAGCAGGCGCCGTTGACCCGCCAGAGGTTTTGTTCTCTTCTACTCGCTGACATCTGCGGCCCCTCCCTCTTCAGTGCACGGAGCAGGCTGACGTCAGAGGGGATCTCAGAACGGAGGAGAGCAGATCAAGTGAGCGACCAGGGGAGCTGTAAAAAGGTATTCTCCATGAGACATTTGCAGTGGGAGACACACTGCACCTTATACCAGTATGATCCTTTTATAAAACGGATTACATTAATTTTAAAATGACTTTAACCAAGATGTTTTTGAAATCATGTTGAAAATTTACTCCTGACCTGTCAGGGGGAGGTGGGGAGAGAGGGAACACAGGGGACACAGGAACTTTAAAAAAAGATATTTTATTGTTTTATTCCAAGATATTTTGAACATACTGTAGAGAGGGGTAAATGACACAGCACAAGCACTGTGCTTTAAAAAGGAACAAGATTTTTTTTTTATGGTTACAACTACTTTAAGATTGTCATTGTACATACCGTATATAAATAAGCCCTACCCCGAAAATAAGCCCTAGTGTGTTTTTTGTAGACAAAATTAATATAAGACCCGGTCTTATTTTCAGGGAAACACGGTAAACAAAATTGAATTTCACAAAACAATTTTCTAAACTCCTATCCCCTTTTGCAATTAAAGAAGAAATGTTACTAAGCACTTTTATTATCCAGGTTAACTAAAAGTACTACTTAGGGGACATTTTTTTTTTCACAAAAACTAGTAGCCATTCCTTTCTTCTCTCTTCTGCATGGCACAGCCTTCAATGATGGTGGCCAACACATGAAAAGGTATGACTTCCAATGACCTTAAAAGAGTCAGTTCAACCCAAGCTCATATGCAGTAATGAGTAACTGCTATGAAGTAAAACCACTTGAACATTTCTAGTATATTTTTCAGAATCTAGTGGTGACATATCTAGGCCTGCACACCTGCCAGGTTCATTATAAGGGGTTCCCCCTCCTTTTTTGTATATGTATTTATTATACAACAGAATATGAAGGAATATGCATATTTTGGAAAGAACAACCAAAACTCCAAGGTTGAGAATTATGTCAGGGACATCTTCTTGTTAGATTATGCAAGATATACAGTGCATCCGGAAAGCCCAGACTTGAACATCTCTGAAGAGATCGGAAAATGGCTGTGCACCGACGCTCGCCATCTAACCTGATGGAGCTTGATGCCTCGTACACACGTACGGGATTTCCGGCGGTAAAAAGTCCGCCGGGAATCCCGAGGGGAAAACCGAGAACCTGCTCGATAACTTTCCCCCTGTACACGAGAGGTTTTCCCGTCGGGAAAACTGCGGTGAGAGCTTTGGCCGGGAATCCCGGCCATGTGTATGTTTCATCACAGTTTTTCCATAGGAAAACTACCGGGAAAAACATGTTCTCTTTTTTTTCCCCGCAGTTTTCCTGTCGGGAAAACTGCAATGGAGCATACACAAGGCCGGGATTCCCGGCCAAAAGCTCTCATGGCAGTTTTCCTGCCAGGAAAACCGGTCGTGTGTACGAGGCATTAGAGGTCCTGCAAAGAAGAATGGGATAAACTGCCCAAAAATAGGTGTGCCAAGCTTGCAGCATCATACTCAAAAAGACTTGAGGCTGTAATTGAGCAAAAGGTTGTGAATATTTATGTACTGTACATGTGATTTTTTTTAAATATTTTAATAGATTTGCAAACATTTCAAAGAAACTTCTTTCACGTGGTCATTATGGGGTGTTTGTAGAATTTTGAGGAAAATAATGAATTTAATCCATTTTGGAATAAGGCTGTAAGGCCTGGTTTACACCTATGCAGGTTGCAGTTTGCATATTCCATATTCCAGGTGTATTTTGCATTATTGAATACATGCGTTTTGATCCATTGAAGTCTGTGGAACCAGTAAAAAGTCCCTGGCCCTTTCCATAAAATGCATAGATGTGAACGTGACACATAGGAAACCATGTTAAATGGACTGCAGTGTGTATCTGCAAAACTGAAAACGCACTAAAATATGCATAGGTGTGAACCAGGCCTTAGATAACAATATGTGGAAAAAGTCAAGCGCTCTGAATACTTTCCGGATGCACTGTATGATGCCAAGAGCTGACTCGCCAACCAGGCAACTTTCATTACTTGAATATCATTTGAGTGAACAAATCCAAATCAACCAAAGCAGACTACACAAAACAAAATCCAGTCATTGGATTAGGTTGGCTAGTTTATTAGTTCACCCAACTACAGAAACTGAGAACCATTTTTTCTCTTGGTCACATTCAAAAATCCGAACACTTCTGCAATTTGAAAGTTGAAGTTTAAAATTAGATTAGAGTTTCTTTAAACTTGTTGCTTAATCAAATAGTAGGCACAAAGAAAACAGAACTTTGCCCATTTCTTGTCCCGTTTTGCTGGTTCCCAGGCTATAAACACTCCATCCACTCACATAATTTCCTTCTAAATCAGGGTGGTTCTTCTCAATGCCATCATCCAGGATTGAAACCACGACTCCTCGGCCTGTGTAGCCCTGCTCCCAGGCTTCTTTGACATGCAAGTCATGCCGGCTTGCATCAAACTGTAAAGCAAAGTACAAACTATTAGCTGCTGTTCCACAGAAATCTCAATGTTCCTACGTAGAAGGATCCAGTTGCATTTAGGAACAACCCCACCTTTCTGAAAAATGTGACACTGTAAGGCAGGATAGTGAAGACAAAAATATAATAATTCATAACCCATTTTGTTCTATTAGTCCATATTCTATACCCTCTTTAACCATATACCGAGTCAATGAGTTACCAAGTTGATGGCAGGTTGCAATGGTGTCAATTTTCGCAAACTGGTGCAGCATTAACTGACATACACTAGTTTTGTCCATAGTGTTGCAAAGACAAACACCATAATAAGGGCCTATCGAGGTGTGTACTGGTGCCCGTAGGATTAGACTGTCTCGACCTGATTGAAAATTGTATATTTATTGACCAAGGGCATCTTAAAGTGATCTTGTACCTAGCTCATGCAGGGCAAAGTAACAGATTCACAGTAATGCTAGGCTCACATACACTCATCTTTCCTTCTGAACCAATCCGAAGGAGCAAAAGAGAAATACCCGTTTCATTATATAGTGGAGAACGTAATTCGCTCTACCTCACATAGTTACATAGTAGGTGAGGTTGAAAAAAAAAGACACAAGTCTATCAAATCCAACCTATGTGTGTGATTATAAAAACACATGGCAATGGCAAGTGACAACTAACCACTCAGGCATCATTGCCATCACATGGGCGTAGTAGAGAGCCCTCAGATTCTGACTGGGATAAGTTTGGAGCCAAGGATTTTTCTTGTTCCCGGCAGTGAACAGAGTTGGTAAAGGAGTGAAGGAAAGGTACCTTTTAGATACTGCAGAGACCAGATTACAGTAAACCTGTTGCTTTCCATACCTGGGAAATTCAAAGGTTCATGGTAAGACCTGCAAAGGGGTGTTCTAATCCAGTGTACTGCCATTTCTAACTATAAGATGGCTGATGCCTCGTACACACGATCGTAAATTCTGACAAGAAAACCGTGGATTCTTTGACGGAATGTGGATTTTTTTCTGATGGAATGTTGGCTCAAACTTGTGTTGCATACACACGGTCACACAAATCGTGATGTACAAGACGTACGACGAGCCAAGATCAATGAAGTTCAATAGGCAGTTCAGCTCTTCTGCTTGATTCTGAACATGCGTGTTTTTTTGCCCGTCGAAATTGCATACAGACGAGCGGAATTTCCGACAAGAACTTTTTCCATCGGAAAAATAGAGAACCTGCTCTTAATCTTTTGCTGGTGGAAATTCTGACAGAAAAATGTTGGATGGAGCATACACACTGTCAGAATATCCGACCAAAAGCTCACATCCAACTTTTGACGGAAAATCCTATCGTGTGTACAGGGCATAAGTTTCACCATGAAGTAGTGATCAGACAGTAAAGCCCTTGCTTTCTTTTTTGGGCTGTCTCTGCTACCTTTTTAAAGGGATAGTATAATGGATTTGGGTCGTTCATCTGATTTCATTGCAGCTAGCTCCTTTGATTTCTCAGTGGAAGTTTGCTAGCGTAGATGGTGTCAGCATGGCCACCTACAGCTCAAATTTCAGCAGATTCCATGTATGGCCAACTTTAGACTGGTTTCTCAAAAGGGTAATTTTTAAAACCTCTAACAGAGGTTCAAATGGGTGTTGTCACTTGCTGGCTATAAAATGCAATTACAGGCGGCCCCCTACTTACAAATATCCGACTTACTAACGACTTCTACTTACAAACGGAGGGAGACAACAGGAAGTGAGAGGAAATCTACCCCTAGGAAGGGCAATTCTCTCCTGTAAGTGTGAGTTAATATTGGAAAAAGGTGTCTCCACTGATGCTTTATCACCAATCCTTGTTTCCCTAATAACCCAAATTTTTCAAAATACAATTGTCATTGGGACGGAAAGTGAGGTGAAATCTTCTGAACAGGGGCACAGACAGCAAAACAAATGTTACAGGGGTGACAACCCTTCCCTATGCTATCCAAAAAGCTTAAAAATTGATGTTTTGGCTGGAGCTACACTTAAAAAATGTACCTGTTCCAACTAACAGATTCAACTTAAGAACAAGCCTACAGTCCCTATCTTGTTTGTAACCCGGGGACCACCTGTATCAATATGAAAAATTTCATATTTAATATATTAAAAAAGATAAAAAAAAAAAACAAAACATTTTATTACAGAAAACACTAAAGAAATATATAACACGATACACACCATTCCCCTGTTGTCCAGCTGATGAAATCAGAGAATTATACAATCCTCAAACACCATTACCTTCAGTTGTCTGCACAATACTCACTCAATATAGCATTATACGTATATACACCTCTATAGAAGCCATCAATACAAGAGTTAGAATAGAAAAAGAAATACCAAGCAGATATTTTCATACTTTACATTATAACATTTTCAAAAAAGCTATACAATAATCATGGCAGCCAAGGAGCTCTTTGTAACCAATCTGCCAAATATTCAATTCTATACTAGACATTGTGCAACTTTTGTAAAGCCTTAGCTTCAAAACGATAAAAGGTAGGTCGAGTTTCCAAGAAATCAAAAACATACAAGAAAATATGCAAGTTCTCTATATTCACAAGACATATCTATATAAATCATAAGACATTTGATAGTAACACATATGACAGTACGAGAAAAAGAGGCACTAGACCGCTTTGGGCTCAAATTTCAGCCATTCCTGGAATATTGAGGGGGACAGCCAGGAAAAAGGTTGTGGGAAAGTCTGTCTTGTACGTGGAATTAACCAGAGTACTTATACAAAGGATGACTAAATTTTTTTTAGCAATGCAGATGTCTTTATAAAAATCAAACAAGTGTTTTATGCATTTGCTAAAACCTACTGAATACTGCCATTGTACATTTAAGTTCCATTTTCCAGAATGAATAGATTTGGGGGTACATTTTACCACTGAAGAGGTTATCAGTAACAGCCTTCATATATCCCGAACTCATCACAGGGACAAATTGTATTTTAATCCCATTACTGCTGGAGGGAGTTATCGTGCACATTACGTTAATAGTATTTTTAATATGAATGTGTGTCCTGGTAGGAGCAAAAATAGCTGAGCAAGCAAGCCTATACAACATCCATACCCCAATTTATGAAGCGTGAACCTGAACAATGCGCTCTGAACTAAGTCTTCTTGTCCCCTTGAGCTGGGAATTTTAGACAATGTAAATTTATTACATTTTATAACCATTCTGAGATGATTAAAAAGTTAGTAGGACATCAGTCAAGGTCAACACTATCTAACTTTGCAGGACAAAACAAGAAAATCTAGCTGCCCATATACTGGCGGAATATCCCAATGAACAAGCTGAAATTTGCTTTGTGGGCTGTCAGCATACTAACGCTCAACATTCGACTACAAAATCAAAAAATTGCCAGACAGAATGCCCAGCCATGCGAGCAAAAAAAAAACCTTTATCGGAGCATGCAGCTTTGCAAGCCAGAACAGGGTGGAGAAGGGAAGAGGGTGTGGATGAGCTTGTGGTGATTTTTTTCCTCCTCAACCATGCCAATCAACATGTTGATGAGAACAAGGGCCTCTTTCCCACATCCTGGGCCTAGAGATTGTGGGGGTCTTCAGATGGGGGGAGCTTTTGTATACGTTTCCCAAGGCAGTGCCCAGCTCCCCCCCGCCCCCACCCCACATGCCGTTTGTTTGGAATCCCTTGCTTATTAGCCCATTAGGATTGTTTTGGGTTTTTTGGGTTTATTTTGGGTTTATTCTTGCATGAAATTGCATTGTTGGCTATGAATAAATGTCTTCAGGAAACATTATTTCCAGTAAAAATGAAAGACTTGGGGGAAATTTTAAAGAAAGTTAGAGGTTAAAAATTCTCCATAACCACCTTAATACCAGCATGTTTCTTTATTTCCAAAAGAAAGCGGCAAAAAAAAATAAAAAAAAGATTACCTTTGGTGTTCACTTTCCAAAAAGGGTAATTTTGGTGGGGTTTGTAATGTCCTGACTTTTTTTTTTGAACTGCAAGGGGATCTTTTTTCCCAAAATGTTTAGTGCTTTCAAGAACAATATAACAATATATTTGTTGACTTATTGTATATATGTGTATTAGTGTTTCTTAAAGTGGTTAATACCATGAAAGCTCCATCCAAAAGTGAATTGTAATTGTTAGTCAAAGTATCACAGCACTTTAAACTGAATGGCTTGGAAAGGAATGGGGTCCAACATGCTGGTATTTAGATGGCTAGATACAAAAGGAAAGCCAACACTGGTCATCATTCTGAAACCACATACTATAGTGAAGTATGGTACTGATGGTAGCATAAAGTTGTTGGGATGCTCTCCATCAGTACAGACTAGGAAACGGTTTAGGATTGAGGACAAGATGGATGAAATGTCTTGTAAAAAAATTGGTTTCATTTGGCATTTTAAAAACTTTACTAATGTGGTTTAATATAAGGATGCTTAATATTTTAGAATGGTCAATCCAAAGCCCAAACCTCATTCCAGAGTCTGTTGCAATTTGAAAACTGCTGTTCACCCATAGTCTCCATCCAAATTGAGAGCTGCAGCTAGAGCAATTTTCCTAAAAAGCATGCACAACAATTGCAGGATCCTGATGTGAAGTTTGTAGATACTTGCCCCCAAAGTCTTGCAGCTTTAATTGCAGCCAAAAGGTGCAGAGCTACAGAGATTCCCCTCACTTCCAGTTCTGCTAACAAAAGTTTCACTAGACAGGGTAAATCACCACTGACAGCGTTTCATTTCTGCCTGGGTCCCTGTTGCAAATGTTCCCTCTTTCTGTCTGGTGAAGCCATTGTCCATGGAATACAAAGTGAAGCGAAATCTCTCATGGAGTAACGGACTCAACCCAAAACTAAAATAGAACACTTTGGCTGGACATACATTTGGCGGGACATTAAGCACATTGTGAGAACCTAATCAAAGATATTTTAGCTCTAGTGTGTAACGCTAACAATATTGAGAAGTCCATGGGTGTTGCAGACATGCAGAGCACTTTTGGAAGATCTAAAATCTGCCTGGAGAGCCACATAGGCAAAAACAACAAAGATTTGTGATTGTGGATAACCATTTATAACATCTTGTATAGATCGTTTGCTTGAGTTCTGGGGATTACACTGCATGATGCATTCCAGAGGATTATTGAATGTTCAAAGTGTGCCAACATCCCGAAAATTGCAATAACCTCAAAATGTATACATGGGGCCTTGTCTTGGTTCTTGTATCATATAATATACCATATGCACCCTAAAGAAGCCAATTGTTCAAAATGTGTTAGGTCAGTCCATGTGAATAATGTCACTTCAAAGCAGGATAGGTATAGATTATATACAGGCATACCCCGCTTTAAGTACACTCACTTTACATACACTCGAGAGTAAGGACATACCCGGGAGTTTATGTAAAGTGCCTCACAAGTACTGTACAGACATTTTGTAGCCGCAGAAGAAGAAGCTGAAGCTCCAAAAGCATAGCCCGCCCTGTTCCAGTGTGCCCCTGACACCCCCACTACACCCTAGAAGTGAAAAAAAGTATTGTTTCATTTTAAGTACATTTTCGTTTTACATACATGCTCTGGTCCCATTGTGTACTTAAAAGTGGGGTATGCCTACATGTATAACCTCCCCAAAAGGTTGGGACGCTATCTCGAATTTAGAGGGATGTCTGAGCTAGTAGTTGGGCTCAGACTGTTGAATTATATTGAGATTTGCCTCTGTTCTGGCTGTGGTGCTGCCTGATAGCATTTTCCCTAGTTGCCTGTGGGTGGCGCTGCCACCTCGGGCTCAGGTTGGAACGCAGGCAGACCATTGTGTATTGAGTGACCCCTCTCGGTGGCGGTTCGGTGGGAGTGGTCTACCCGCTGTGCCTGCTGGGAGGGGATACTTAAAGGGGCAGACGCCATTGTCTGGGGTTCGTTTTTCGCCTCGTGGCCCTCCGGGCGCGAGGTATGCTGTTGTGTGATTCTAGTCTCGGGGCCACGTCGGCCCAAGGCTGCATCGCTATCTAGTAGGCCCAGCTAGTCTGGCTGGGGCCTACATTCGGAGAGGGGATCCCAAGCTGTCCGACCCAAATGAGAAGGAAGCTATCTTAATGAAGGAAACCAGGGGAGGACCTGCCCTGGAGGAGACTGGCAAAGTGCTGACGTCTTGGGTGAGGCCTGGTAACTTTTTTGAGGAGGGATCCACTATACCACAAGCCCTGCAGTTTGCCGGATTGGCTTAAAGGCTCTTCTACTGCACAGTTGGAAGTTTGGGACTGAGATCCTGTGGCAGAGGATTCCTGGACTATCCATTTGCTCAACTTTAAAAGGTCTGTGGCAGAGACTTTGTTCACTTCAACAAAAGGTCTATGGCAGAGACCCACTTCATCTTGGGCAGTCTGTGGCAGAGACTGCCCTGTTGCTGGTTCGTGTGTCGATCCGGCTGCTAGGCCATGTGAGAGGGGACTATCCGGGTGACCAATACCCACTCTAACATTGAGAGTGGTGAATGACTTTGAACTGATGTTTTGTATTTTTGTGCCAAGTGCCTGAAGCTTCCCCTGCTTTCTTCTGCCTTCTACTTTCTTCCAGAGTTATACATGCAGAAGAAAATAAAGCCTAACGGTTGAAGGTTTTACATCTGTGTGGACATTGCATTTACTACGGACATTCCTACCCAGACAACGAAGCGGAAGAGGTATCGTGCAAAACCAAAAACTAACCATCAGCTCCTACGGGGGTAGTGCTACACATTATATATATATATATATATAAATAAAATACACACACACACACATATATACACAATTGTGCTCATAAGTTTACATACCCTGGCAGAATTTATGATTTCTTGGCCATTTTTCAGAGAATCTGAATGAGAACACAAAATCTTTTCTTTCACTCATGGTTAGTGTTTGGCTGAAGTCATCAATCAACTGTGTTTACTCTTTTTCATTCATAATGACAAACAGAAACTACCCAAATGACCCTGATCAAAAGTTTACATACCCTGGTGATTTTGACCCAATAACATGCACACAAGTTGACACAAAGGGGTTTGAATGGCTATTAAAAGGTAACCATCCTCACCTGTGATCTGTTTGCTTGTAATTTGTGTGTGTCTATAAAAGGTCAATGAGTTTCTGGACTCCTGACAGACCTTTGCATCTTTCATCCAGTGCTGCACTGACTTTTCTGGATTCTGAGTCATGGGGAAAGCAAAAGAATTGTCAAAGGATCTGCGGAAAAAGGTAGTTGAACTGTATAAAACAGGAAAGGGATATAAAAAGATATCCCAGGAATTGAGAATGCCAATCAGCAGTGTTCAAACTCTAATCCAGAAGTGGAAAATGAAGGGTTCTGTTGAAACCAAACCACGGTCAGGTAGTCCAACTAGAATTTCAGCCACAACTGCCAGGAAAGATGGGCTGCGTGGTTGAGTCGCCAGAAGAAAGCCATTACTACACAAATGGCACAAAGTATCCGGCTTAGAATACACCAAACAGCACACAGAGACAAGCCTCAAACCTTCCGGCACAAAGTCATTTGGAGTGATAAGACCAAAAATAGGATTTTTGTACTCACCGTAAAATCCGTTTCCCTGACGTCCATGGACCGACGCAGCTCTCATACTGATTACATGTGGGTATATGTCCCTGCTCGCAGGAGAAGACCTAGGCAGAATGTTAGAGGTTAAAACATTCTAGAACAAGCCAGAGCTGAACAGCCCCGCCCAGGGGGGCGGTCCCTCCAGACATTACCCTTCCACCTGCAGCTAATCAGCCTCAGTTCGTAACAAAGCAGTACAAACTTAAAAGGAAGGTTGGGTGCTGCGCCGGTCCATGGACATCAGAGAAACGGATTTTAGGGTGAGTACAAAAATCCTATTTTCTCTTATCGTCCATGGACCGACGCAGCTCTCATACTGATTACATGTGGGACGTCCCAAAGCAGTATAAGAAAAGGGTGGGAGCAAAAAAAGTAAGGAACAACCAAAACTTCACTCCAAACCAGCAGAGCCCCTCAACGGAGGAGTTGCAACATTAGACAGCGGCCTGCAACACTTTGCGGCCAAAGGAAGCATCCGAAGATGCAGCCACATCAACCTTGTAGAACTTTGAAAAGGTATGAACGGACGACCAGGTCGTCGCCTTGCACACTTGTGCAACCGACGCTTGATGTCGGAAGGCCCGGGAAGCACCAATTGCCTTGGTGGAATGCGCCACAACCGGAAAAGGAGGCGCCCGCCCCTTAAGGGCATAGGCCTGTATGACGGTCTGCCTGATCCACCTAAAGACGGTGGCAGACGACACCGCTCGGCCCTGTTTTGGACCAGACACAGATTTCCGAATGGAAACAGTAGCAGACAGGTACACTCGTAAGGCTTGTACCCATCTTAATGCAGGAAGCGCAAACTCTCAGGGAAGCGATGGGTGAGGACACAAGGACGGAAGAACAATGTCCTTCTTAAGGTGAAAGGCCAGGACCATCCTTAGAAAAGAAGGATGGTCGTGGGCGCAACACCAACATATCCTTATGGAGGACCAAGTAAGGCGACTTGCCAGACAAGGCTGCCAACTCAGACACCCGTCTAACCGAAGCAATGGCCAATAAGGCCAACTTCCGGGACAAGGTCAAGAGAGGAATCTCTCTGATATTCTCAAAGGGATGTTCTTGGAGAACCGAGATGCATCAAAATCAGATCCCAAGTAGGGAGAGGAGGCTTGACAGGGGGACCACATGGCGAACCCCCTGCCCAAAAGGTGCTAATCAAGGAATGGCCCGGCAGCGGTCGTTGAAAAAGACAGTCCGGGCCGAAATCCGACCCTCAAAAAAAGGTATGCAAGGCCAGCTTTTGGGTCACACCACGCTGTAAGAACAGCAAAATCCTGGGAACGGAAAACATCCGAGGATGCCACTCAAGTTCCTCGCACATAGCGATGTAAGCCTTCCAGGTACGGTGAGATATCTTTCTGGAGGAAGATTACCGTGTCAACAACATAGAAGAGATGACCGAATACGAGAGAACTCGGTCTTTTAGCACCTGGCTTTAAACAGCCATGCCATTAAAGCCAAGGACTGTAAAGCAGGATGAAGTATGCTCTGCGAAGCCGGCGAGGCAACAACTGTAGCAGAGGGTAAGCATATATCAGGCGATACTGTCCCCACGGGCTTCCAACGCGTCTAACGCATCCGCCCAGGGGTCCCTGGACCTAACCACGATCTTGCCACCTTGCGAGTGAGTCGAGAGGCCACAAGGTCCACTTCAGGTGCCCCACCTCCGGTAAAGAAGGTGGAAACACATCCGGATGCAAGGACCCTTCGCCTGCAATGCACACGGCCGACAGGACCGTCTTACAGCGAGACGTATGAAAATCCCAAAGAGACTCCGCAATGTATCGGAGAAGGGAGGCCCCAGTGTACAGGGTGCCTCAAATGTTGGCCAATAAAGGCAACTTGACGGAACTTCCCTAGAAACTCGGTCAGAGGACTAGTACCTTAGCCTCCACAGGTGGCGCAAACCCACCCCGGGCACAGAGACCCTAAAGGCTAAAGCAGTTGTAGTGCACCTGCTAGACGACTGATGAATGAAGCAGAGGCTTTTGCCCAGTCATTGAGCTACAAAAAATGCCAGAGACTCAGCCACTAACGGGCGCAACGCCAACCCCAGCCTGGCGAACACAGTCCAAGCCAGCGCTTCTGATCACCACTGAAAGCAGGTGGAAAGTGATACCCCTGAAACCAGGGATACTTGTGACAATGCTCCATCCAGCAGCTACCCATGGATAGGTGCTGATTGTGCAAAACACATAGTTTATACTATGTATTGCGTGAAACGCAGAAATGGAGAGAGTGTGGGAGGAAACCCACCCAGCCACAAAGAGCACAATACCACCACATACGGCGTATGTAGTTTAGTATTTGTGGATAAACCTATTAAACGCGTATATACTGTGCCAGCGACGAAGGCGTGCACATCATCGGGGCCTGGACGTAAACCAGCCACACAGATTGCGTACACAACCGTGTAGGTATGTTAGCCTGCGAATAAACAAATTGCACATGTTTATACTCTGCATAGCGCTGAGAATGCGCACACCATTGAAACGCAGGGGAGAAACCTGAGCACCCGGATGAAACCCATGCAGACTGCATACGCATACCGTGTATGGTATTATAGTATGTGTGCTAAACATTTTGCACAAGCCCATGTGTGCATAGCACTGAAGGCGCGCACACTGTTGTCGCGTGGGAGGAACCGAAGTACCCCACGCATACTCAGAGAATGCAATACCTACAGCTACTGTAAATGTATTTAGTGTAGTGTATAGACATAATGTGTATGTTTACACCGTGTATTGCACCAAAGGCATGCATGTCATGTAGCATGGGCAGAAACCCACGCAGACTGCATACGCATACCGTATAGGTATTATAGTGTGTGTGCTAAACCTTTTGCACAAGCTCATGTGTGCATAGCACCGAAGGGGCGCACACCGTTGGCGCGTGGGAGGAACCGAAGTACCCCGCGCATACTCAGAGAATGCAATACCTACAACTACTGTGAATGTATTGTAGCGGCCTCACCCCCTTCACATGTTTCTCGGTTGTCCGAAAGCTCTTGTCTAGGGGTACCTGGTTTTCGAGAGTGAGGTGCGCTACGGCCCATGTCCTCCCCATGGCTGTGGGTGAGGTGAAGGCCAGTATCAATATCTTCCTCGGGCCAAATGTGCATTGGGTTGCGGAACTTAGCCCTGCTATGCTGGAATCTCCCTTTGCTCCCATCAACAGAGTCCATACACCGATCACAGTCCAACTGTTAGTTTTATTCCGTAGCTCCACAACGAACAATATATGGCAGGATACGGTGGGATGAGCAGGCCGAGGCACTATCTAGATTGTAGTCCCTACACCCCCTGTGCTATGACCAGGGGTTGCAGGAGTCTTGATTAGAACAACTTCGCTGCGCTGCGGCCCCTATCAGGGGAAGATAACCCTCCAAGGGAGTTACCGGAGGCCCGTCCGTCACCGGGTTGACGCTGCTCCGGAGTCTTCAGACGGGTGACCTCCCCAGCCTCCTCACCTCAGATGCGGGTCCCCTCGCAAGGGGCACCCTGGAATCACTTCACCCTCGCGGGATCCGGTCGAAGTCACCAGGTCCCAGGCCTTCTACAAAGTACCTCACCCCAGGCTGAAGGTGCCTGGGATGGACTCCAACTCCAGCTTCATTCCGGCCAGGCCTAGGGTGCCCAGGCCGGAACCTTGAACCGCCCGCCCCCAGGCCGAGGGCGCCTGGGTACGTGAAGAGAAGATCTCCCCACCGACCTCGTGGCCAGGGCGTCTCCAATTTATCTCCTCCCATCGACACCACGGCGGGTTCCCCGCCCCAGCTGTACCATCTCCAGGAAGGGACAAAAAGGGTAGCACTGTGGTAGTGATTCTACCTCGAGCCTGTAGGTACCCCGCCACCCACAGGCCAAGGAGAATATTGCACCACCCAATCCTCCACGAATAACAAAAAGGGGTCTAATCCCTGACATAATTACACACCTGGGTCTCTCTACCCCCAGGTGTATCCCACTAACTTTGAAGACCCCGCTACAGTATTTAGTGTAGTGTATAAACATAATGTGTATGTTTACATCGTGTATTGCACCAAAGGCATGCATGTCATGTAGCGTGGGCGGAAACCCAGGCAGACTGCAAAGACATACCGGGTAGGTCCAATCGCACAAATTTAGACTGTGCATAGCGCCGAAGCGCCCACTCGGAAGAACTCCACGCAGACAGCACACAGATACCGTGTAGGAATGATAGCATGTGAATCAACATAATATTGCACATGTTTATGCTGTGCATTTCCATTGGAGCGTGGGGGGAAACCGGAGTACCCGGAGGAACCCCACGCAAACAGTATACCCATACTGTAAACATGTATTATATGTGCAATAAACATATTGAACATGTCTATACTGTACAGAGAGCCGAAGCACACATACCATGAGAGTGCGGGAGGACACCGGAGCCCCCGCCAGCCCAGAGAGTATGATACATACATATACTGTGAATGTATCTGGAGTCGTGCATAAACATATTTTGTACGTTTATATCATGTATGGCACTGAAACACAGCATTGAAACGTGGGGACAGCCACGCAGACACAGAGACCAATAACACATACATACACTGTGAATGTATGCAGTGTAGAGGTATAGGATGAGTTTAAATTATGGCGCAGAGGCGCATAATCTTCTCTGTATCATTCCAACCTGCTTGACAGTGCTGCTGAAGCAGCATACAGGTAACAGTTAACCTCTGATCCTCAGACCGTGTGTCTGTCAGAGCTCAAATCATTCCCCAGGAAATGGCGGGAAATGTTACCTCAGGTATCACACACAAGGCTCACAGGGATTAGAGACATAAATGAATAAAGTCCTCCCTCATCCATGCTGCTCTTGAGGCAGCGTGTGAGGAAAACAGTGAGGAAACTGTGTAAAAGAAAAGCTTGTCACAGCAATTTCAGCCTGAGTGTGATTCTCACATCATCAATGAGATCACATACAAGCGCCCTGTCATTCACTGACACAGAACTGGAGTCTTCCTCACAAGGGAATGTCCTGTTCATAAACATTACATATTCAGAGGTAGGGTCCTGAGCCCAATAGCTAGGCCCATATCTGACTCAGAGCACTCCTTCACTAAAGATTTTTGTGGGGGGAGGGGGCTTATAGCTCCTTTTGCTCGCACACCGCTTCCATTCTGACAGGAATGATTCCAGGACTGCTGACAACTGGTCCATAAGGACCGCAGGTGCAGGAAACATATGAACATGTTTAACTGTGCAGCACTGCCAGTTGCCCCAGGCAATGTGGAGAGCAGGTGTATCAGACTCCATAAACGCCACCCTCCGAGACCTTATACACTATACAGTGAATATACAGTCCACCCACTGGCTACGCTGAGGAGGGGATACCCGGGAGGACCCACCAACCCTTAAGGACAGCTCAGTCTGTGAGGAGATTGTGAGGGGATTCGCGCCGCCGCCAGAAATAAATGCGCGGCGGCCACAAGAAAATGGCCGCCGGCCGCAGCTATAACTGCGCCACTAAACGTCAAGATGGCCGCCGAGCGCAAAATTCAAAGCTCTAATGCGCGCCAATGGCGCACGCAATAACCACCTCAAACAGCGCCAATGGCGCACGCAATAATCACCTCACACACCAGAAAAAACTGCAGACATGAGCGCCCAACCAGGCCAGAGTGACCCCCAAGCACAGCACCAGTACAGGGTGCAGAGAGCAGCATAACAGGGGGAAGACAGGGAGAAACCCCCACACACAGAAACACAGCCAGCATGTACTCACCTGCAGTAGGAGAGACTACTTACCCGTCCCTTTCAGGGACCCACTGGCTTGTTTCAGACAGACCTATCACAGAGTCGTACTGCGTAGCTGTCGGCCCGGTCCACCGCGAGAGATACAGTCAGCCAGGAACTGTTCAATCTTGAGAGGACCGCGGGAGCATGAAAGCAACCCGGCCACCCCTGGAGTCATGGGGTATGTCGTGAACTGAGTCTCACGCACGCAAGGCGAGGATCAGCACGCTCGATGGTCGGACAGGGAAGACTACGAGGATACTAGTGTACCCAACCTGTTGCCCAGCCGACAGTTGATTGAAGGTCTCAAAAATCAAATATGAAAATTCCCAAAGGAATAAAAATCAAAAGTAAAATCTTCCAGGAGACTGGCTCCTGAGAGCCATGTCTTCTCCTGCTAGGCAGAAAAAAACTGAGGCTGATTAGCTGCAGGTGGAAGGGTAATGTCCGGAGGGACCGCCCCCCTGGGCGGGGATGTTCAGCTCTGGCTTGTTCTAGAATGTTTTAACCTCTAACATTCTGCCTAGGTCTTCTCCTGCGAGCAGGGAAATATACCCACATGTAATCAGTATGAGAGCTGCGTCGGTCCATGGACGATAAGAGAAATTTAGCTTTTTGGCCACAACCATAAACGCTACATTTGGAGAGGAGTCAACAAGGCCTATGATGAAAAGGTACACCATTCCTACTGTGAAACACGGAGGTGGATCGCTGATGTTTTGGGGGATGTGTGAGCTACAAATACACAGGAAATTTGGTCAAATTTATGGCAAGATGAATGCAGTATGTTATCAAAAAATACTGGAGGAACATTTGCATTCATCAGCCAGGAAGCTGCGCATGGGACGTACTTGGACATTCCAAAATTAAATTGATCCAAAACACAAGGCCAAGTCGACCTGTCATTGGCTACAGCAGAATAAAGTGAAGGTTCTGGAGGGGCCATCTCAGTTTCCTGACCTCAATATCATTGAGCCACTCTGGGGAGATCTCAAAACGTGCAGTTCACGCAAGACAGCCCAAGAATTTACAGGAACTGGAGGCTTTTTGCCAAGAGGAATGATGGGCATCTTTACCATCTGAGAAGATAAAGAGCCTCATCAACAATACTACAAAAGACTTCAAGCTGTCATTGCTGTTAAAGGGGGAAATACACGGTATTAAGAACTGGGGTATGTAAACTTTTGATCAGGGTCATTTGGGTAGTTTCTGTTGTCATTAAGATTTAAAAAGAGTAAACAGTTGATTGATAATAAATGGCTTCAGCCAAACACCAACCATGGGTGAAAGAAACGTTTTTGTGTTATCATTCATATTCTCTGAAAAATGGCCAAGAAATCATAAATTCTGCCATGTTGTTGCCTGATGTATAGTTCCCCATGGCCTGTGCTGGCGCTGTTGCCCAGGTCTCGGGTTGAACCACTGGTGACATTGTGGTGTGATTGGGTGTCCTCTCTCGGCTACCGTGCGGTGGGCGGGTTAAGCCTGCTGTGCATGCCAGGAGAGGGTACAAAAAGGGCAGACACCATGTTCCAAGGGGGAGTGGAGAGCGAGTGGAGTGTGCCCCATTGGGGTGGTGGTGCCGGGGGGATTCCCAGGAGGACCCCTGATGGCGAAGTCGCGCCCGTTGGCCTTGCTGGCCTGGGGTGCGTGAACTGGTCGAGGAGTCTCGGGCACCTTTAGCCTGAGGCTACGGAATTCCAGGTAGGCCCAGTACCTTCAACTGGGTCTACAATCAACACACTGGAGTCCCAGGGAACCCGTGTGAGGGTGGCCCGCTCTGAAGGAGAGGAAACCGTGGGAGGACCTGTCCCCGATGGATCGGTGGAGAAATTCACAGTGAAGGAGAGGCCTGGTTACCTATCAGAGGGAAGGATTCGTGAGTTGCAGTATAGCTCCTGTAGTGTGTCCCATTGACACCTATGGTCTTCATTAATCTATGGGAGTTTCAAAGTTCTAACTCAGTAACTAAAGGATTCTGTGGCAGAGGATCTCTTAGACTTGTCCTTGAAGGGGACTAAATTAAAGACACTGTTCGTGTTTCACTCCGGCTGCTAGAACTGTGAGAGGGATCTATCCGGGTGAGCAATTAACACTCAGGCTTGAGTGAAGAATAGGATAACTGGGTGTCACGTGCCTGAACCTGTTTCCCTACCTACTTTTGTTACTATCTTCAACCTATTCCCAAATCTGTTTCAAGCAAGATAAAAATAAACTCGTTTGTTTGGAGTTTGAACATTGTCTGGACATTGGCCTTCTTTCAGGGAAAAGAACAGACTTTTCCCTATATTCTAGGGACGAGAACCAATGGAGGGGAGGTAACTCACTGCAGGACCCAAAATTTTAAGAACACCGCTCAACCTCTTATACCAGGAGGATACGGGCATGTGGCACGGTGTGCCTTTATCTCTGCAAAGTGAAGGTAGGCAGGAGAAAAGGGTCCGTGCGCTACACATCTAAAATGAGCACGACCAGGGGCACTCTAGTATACAAACGCAAACACTTTCCTTGTGAAGTTATGAGCCGACCCTCCCCATCTGCACTCTCTTATTATGGTGGTGATCTAACTGCAATATTTACCCAAGTAAAAAGAAATATAAAAGTTGAGAAAATAGTTTTTCTGTAATGAACATACTGTACATACACCAATCAGCCATAACATTATAACACCTGAAAGTGGGTGGGATAAATTAGGCAGCAGGCGAACATGTTCTCCCTGAAGTTGATGTGTTGAAAGCAGTAAAAAAATGGACAAGTGTAAGGATTTGAGTGACTTTGACAAGGGCCAAATTGCAATGACTAGATGACTGGGTCAGAGCAATGGCAAAACTGCAGCTCTTGTGGGATGTTCCCAGTCTGCAGTGGTCAGAACCTACCAAAAGTGACCCGGGAAGGAAAACAAGTGCAAGTGGAGAACGAAGACTGGCCCAAGTAGTCCAATCCAATAAAAAGAGCTGCTGTAGCTCAAGTTGCTGAAAAAGGTAATGCTGGTTCTAAAAGAAAGGTATCAGATCACACAGTGCAAAGCCATTTGTTGTGTATGGGGTGGTGTACCCGCAGACCGGTCAGGGTGCCCATGTTGACCTGTGTCCACAGGCAAAAACACCTACAATGGGCACAGGAGCATCAGAACTGGACCACAGAGCAATAAAAAAGGTACATCATGCGGATGGTCGGACGCCACATACCTAGAAAAGAGATAGGAACAGGATGCACTATGGAAAGATGGTAAGCCGGCTGAGGCTTAAAGGACCTACTACTGAGGGATTGGTGCCAGACACCACAGCATACCTTCAGAGGTTTAGTTGGGTACACGCCTCGACAGGTCCGGGCTGCTTTGGTAGCAAAAGGGGGACTTCCTCAATATTAGATGGGTGGTCCTAATGTAATGACTGATTGTGTGTGTACATATATATATGTACACACACACACACACACACACACACACACACACACACACACACACACATACACACACATATACATATATATATATATATGTAGCAGGTATTTAAATTTAGGGGAGGCATCTGGGTGGTAGTGTAACCCAGATGCACTGATTGTTAGGGAATTGAGATCCTTTATTTGTTCATGGAGGACTCTGGTGGTGTGGGGTTCCCTGCGGCCTGTGGGTGGCGCTGTCACCCTGGGCCGGGGTTGAGCTCTCACCACAATACTGTGCCCTTTTTGTCCTTTTCCAGGGGTTGTACGGCGGGGCGGGGAACCTGCTGCGACGCTGGGGGGGGGGGGGGAGGAGATAAAGGGGGACGGATGCCCGGAACACGGGGTCAGAGTCGGAGGTCAGAGCCGCGCCCAGACACCTTCAGTCTGGGTGCTGGTGTTCCGGAGCTCCAGGCCCAGGTGCCCTTGACCTGGCCGGAGCGGGAGATGGAGTCCATCCCAGGCACCTTTAGCCTGGGGTGAGGTACTATTGAGGAGGCCTGGGATCCAGTACCTTCGACTGGGTTCCGCGAGGGTGGAGGAATCCGAGGGGGCCCTAAAGCCTGAGTCTGAGATGAGGAGGCCAGTGAGCGGAACTTCTCCGGATAGTCCGGTGCAGCATTCGCCAGTGACGGAGGGGTCTCTGGTAAACTCTCTTGGACGGATGTCTTCCCTCTGACAGGGGCTGCGCTTAGCGAAGGTAATTCACTTTCTGTTCTACACAGTCGGTGGCAGCGGCTGTGCGCCATAACCGTTGGGGACATCACCACGGTTAGTTCTATCTAAGGATTGTGCCTTGACCTACTCCCCACCTATACAGAACTGTTCTTTGGGTTACAACCTGTCTGTGTAAAGGATGATTTATTGCTATCAGAGAATAAATACGAGTTGGACCTTTTCAGTGGTGTGGAACTCCAGTTACTGGGAGCAGAGACAGAGGGTCATTTACAGAAAGGACTTGGCTCTGGGTAATGCACACGACCCGATAGTAAAAATGGTGATGGCCTTCACCTCTACACACAGAGGACACGGGCCGTGGTGTACCGCATCCCTCCTCCCAGGTTCCCCTAGACAAGACAGCAAGCCGAGAAGAAGGGGAGAGAGGGGTGAGGCCAGATTTGGTAAAGAAAGACATGCTGATTGAACAGCTGTGTCTTGGGCTATTTAGTTCTGACATGACTATGGATCAGGGCTCCACCCAACAGACAGGAAGTCTGTGTATGGGAGTCAGGTGGACTCCCATCCCTTGGAGAGGAGTCAGGCGCTGCATGGGTGCAGCCAAAGTATGCATGTCTGCAGGAGGCAGATGTCATTGGTGTCATTGGTGAAGTAAGCAACCAGGTGCTGACCGGGAGTAAGCGAGGAGTGAGCTTATCTCTTGGAAACTAAGGCCTAGGCTAAAGGCCTGAAACAGCCGGATAGCAAGAAGGTAAAGCTAGGAGGCTAAACTGTTAAGTATGCAAGATACAGGAATGGTGGAACCCCCCTGTGAATGCTACGGATGTATTTGTGAACTTTTGTGCTTTTAAATAAAAATGGGCTACCATGCCCTTAAACAGAGTTCCTGACTGGCCTGAATCACTGGAAAAACGCATCCACCACGAGAGCCAACAACCCCTAATCTTACAATATACATATACATATATACATATATATATATATATATATATATATATATATATATATATATATACACACACACACACACACACACATATATATACACACACACACACACACACACACAATATTCTCAAAAGTATTGGGACACCTGCCTTTACATGAACTATAATGACATCCCAGTCTTAGTCCATAGGGTTCAATATTGAGTGGCTGGTGCTCAAATTTCGGGGGGGGGGGGGAGGTGTTGCACAAACTAACACCCCCAACACGGAGAGACGAACTGGGGCGAGCACCCCGCCAACCCCCGTGGGAGACAAACGGCGGCGATGACCCGCCACCCCCTCCCTGGGAACCAAACGGCAAGGACCACCCACCACCGTGGGTGCCGAACATCGGCGATGAGACACTAGAAACTGGCGAGAATACAGTGGGACATTCTCCTCCTGGCCTCACAGGAACAGGAAGTGTGTCCTGAGACACGATTGGCCAGGGAGTCCCAAGACTCCCTGGCCCATAGGGGCTTCCCGATTGGCCGGGAGGAGGATCAATGTGTCAATAGCGAACATTTATTTGCTATTGTCACACAACTGGGTGGGCTAGGAGCGCAGTGCTCTGCGCCCCAAGCCCACCCTTTTTTACAACCTATTAGAGCCTCTGGTGCTAATCACGTGCTTAAAACAAAAAAAGGGGATGAATTAGAGCGGAGACTGCGAGCCAGGCCCTTCTAGTCCAACGTTAGAACCTGACCTCACAAATGCGCTTTTGGAAGAATGATCAAACATTCCCATAGACACACTCCTAAACCTTGCAGGAAAATTTCCCAGAAGAGTTGAAGCTGTTATAGGTGCAAAGGGTGGGCCAACTCAATATTGAACCCTACGAACTAAGACTGGGATGCCATTAAAGTTCATATGTGTGTAAAGGCAGGTGTCCCAATACTTTTGGTAATATAGTGTATGTAATATACACACACACACACACACACACACACACTCTATCTATCTATCTATCTATCTCTATTAGATTGTAAGCTCTTCTGAGCAGGGCCCTCTTAATCCTCTTGAATTTTATTGTATTATAACTGTATTGTCTCCCTTTTAATATTGAAAAGCACTGCGTAAACTGTTGGCGCTATATAAATCCTGTATAATAATAATAATAAAATATATATATGTGTAATATATATATGTAGCACTCACCACCCCTTCTCCCTTTGCCTCACTTGTGGGAGAGAGGGGCAAACCTATGCCACATGCCCGTACCCTCTTGTGTGAAGAGGTTGAGCGGTGTAATGTACCTGGGTCTCTGTGGTTGAGTTCCCCCCCATAGAATGGCTCCCGTCTTCACTGTGATAAAGACAAGTCTCAATTCCCCAATAACTTCAAAGTCCACACCAATTGCAACTCCAACGTAGAGTTTATTTCTCTCTTATGCCGCGTACACACGATCATTTTTCCCGTCGGGAAAAATGAAATTTTTTCCTTTGGACGAGAAAAACGATAGTCTGTGGGCTTTTTGCCGTTTTTCCCGACGGGAAAAGCGGCATTAATCACGATGAGAAAAATTAGAACATGTTCTAATTTTTCTCGTCGTTTTTCCTGACATTTCTTCCGTGGCAGTGTTTCCCATAGGGAAACACTGCCGCGGAGCCCATAGACGATCGTTTTTCTCGTCATTTTAAAAAATGACGGGAAAAATGACCGTGTGTGGGGAACAAGCTGTTCCCTCGTTTAAAATGTCATTATTCACGGCGGTTTTTAAACCGCCGTGAATAATGATCGTGTGTACGCGGCATTATACACAATAATTAGACAGGAGAAGGTTGGAGGAAGATCAGGACAGCAAGAGGTGTGGGAATAGGTCCAGGCACAAATTCTTATTCACTACCCATATCTTCAGGTAGACTCAGCTCATCCGGATAGTCTCCCAATGGAGTGGATCCTAGCACCCGGAATGATGCTCAAATCAGAGTACACGCACAGTCTCTGCCAGAGACCTGGTGAACGTTGGTTCTGGCTTTAGGCCTCTAATGGGAAATTGACATCCCTCCAGAGAGTTACCGGGCCCCTTCCTTCACTGTGATCTCTCACCAGTCCTTTGGAACGGTCCTCCCCCGGCCTCCTCATCTAGATGCGGGCCTCCTGGCAAGGCAGCACCCTGGGATTCCTTCTCCCTCCGCGGCTCCAGCCAAAGGTGCCGGACCCGAAGCCTCCAGGCGCAGCCCCAGGGCTAAAGGTGCCTGGGACTGATCCGCCAGTGTACCGAACCAGGAACTCCACCCCAGGGCTAAAGGTGCCTGGGGTGGCCACGAACAGAATCACACGCTCCCGGGAAGTGTCACAGCAAAGGGTCTGAATACTTAGGACCATGTGATATTTCAGTTTTTCTTTTTTAATAAATCTGCAAAAATGTCAACAATTCTGTGTTTTTCTGTCAATATGGGGTGCTGTGTGTACATTAATGAGGACAAAAAAATTAACTTAAAATGATTTTAGCAAATGGCTGCAATATAACAAAGAGTGAAAAATTTAAGGGGGTCTGAATACTTTCTGTATGTATGTATGTATGTATGTATGTATGTATGTATGTATGTATATATATATATATATATAAATAATATATATATGTAGCGGGTCCCCTTTAAGACTCCCAGGACTACCTTACCCAGAATCCCTTTCGGCAATGTTTCCACCCCAGAGACTCATGGGAGGGGTTATAAAAGGAGGAGGCGAGGCTGGGCTCGGCCTCTTTGGGACACGAGACTTCAAGGGAGAGAGACCTTCCTGTGCGGATCCACTGTGGTGCAAGGCCTGAAGCCTGGGGCCTTGCGCTGTTACCCAAAGAGCCTTCCACCCCATCGCGAGCCTGGGTGGCATCTGACTCGGTTTTCTTCAACCGCTGCTGAGCCGGAGACCAGACTGCTGCAGAGCTGTGTGAGGAGACACAGCAGGTGGAAGTTCCCGAACTGGGATCGCGTCCGGAGGGGTGAGTGAGCACTTGCTCAATCCACAAATACTTTATATCATTGTTAGGCCTACAGACTGCCGTGGCCCACCAGTTCCTATTTGAGTTATTTTCCCCATGTGAGATCCAAAGCAAAACTGAGTTGAACGGATCTTTAGTGGAGTGTACTGTGTTGGCGTTTTTACCCCCACCCCTTGGATTACAAATGTGTTCCTGAAATGTGCACCACCGTTTAAAGACTTGCATACAAAGAATTTTGCCCTTCCTAGAGACTGAGTTATATGGTCAGGCCTGGCCATCTAGGTAGTTTATTTAGTTGCTGCGCCACAGGGCGCATAGTGAAGTACTGTTACACGTGGCGCGTGTGCGCCATATTTTAATGGTTATAGTGTGACTATTGCTGCAGGGCTCTGCAGATAGATTCTTATGATCTGTTATCACTGTTGATTTCCATTGCCATAGAAAGTAAATTCGTTATTCTCCTATCACTGTCTTGGTGTTTGTATTCAATCATAGAGCATAAGATATACACATATTACCCTAGACTAACTGTGCCAGTAGGGGGTCGAGTAGATTGCCGGGGGTTGGCAGAGCTGGCTTCAGGGCCCAAACTAAATCTGCGGCCCTCTTAGCTGAAGGTATCGCTACACATTATTTATATATATATATATATATATATATATATATATATATATATATATATATATATATATATATATATATATATATATATACACACATACATACACACACACACACACACACACTTTATTTTTTTGCTATATTTTTTCTTTAAACCAAGAATGACAGTGGATACTGCATTACTTCCCATATCCCAGAGAAGAGGCCTGTGTCTCTAAATAAAATAAAATGTATTCCCAGGATGCTTATACTCAGATTGTCACAAGACAGGACCAGGAGGGTGGCAGTGCCCATACGTAACTGAAACCCAAGTCTGATATGATCATCACTAGCAAAAAGTCATTAAAAAGTACGCCCGACATCTGTTATTAGAACAGATTTCCATCTCTTTAATCTAACTTGAAACTCCAAATGGAATAAAGAAACTACTAATGTCCACCAGAGGACATTCACTCACGGCAATAAGTCATTTTTGTTCCCCTCTCGCATACCTCTTTGCTTGTGTCTTTGCAGTTCCTTTAACCTAATTTAACCTGACTTCTCTGCAAGCCAGATGTTTTCTGTTCTCCCAGGAACGCTTACAATGTTGGCATAGTAATCACCAAGGATAAGGCACAGAGCGCATTTTCATTTTAATGGGAAAAACTTTAAAAAATGTGCATTCAATGGCTTTGCGGTCTCACAAGGGATAAGCATATTATCTCATAAGCATTTTCTGGCAGAGCAAGTGCAAAGTCAGTGGTTCATAGACTTTTCACCAATCGCATGATGCCCACCAGACATGAAATTCAACCACTGAGCTATATTTATGTCCCTTTGTTAGACGGCATAGGTCAAGGCACTCAATTCAACCAGGGCACCGTCTCCGATAATAGTGGGAAATTATCACTCATAAACGTAAGGGACCCGTAATCCTTTATAAGTTATGTACATAATACACCCACACACGAGCAACTGTGGGGGCCGCTATAGACAATTGATGTTCTGGTTCTTGGAACCGAAGACTGTGGCAACATTTTATAGCTTTCTCACTTAGCCTGTAGAGGTTTACATTATATATGCAAATGGATAGATGTGTCTGCGACAATTCAATTCAGTGGTGTGCTTAATGGAGAAAAACACAATGTACCTTAATCTATTGCATAAAAATGAAAATGGCTTAAATTATCTGTCTCCATGACAAAGGAAAGTCAGATCACACAAGGAGTTATCCTTGCAGATCCCAAGTTTTTATAAAATGTCTTCGTTATTACTAAACCTTCCTAATAAAATAATGGATTAGAGAACTATGTTTAAACAGTAAGTTCTAAAGTCTGCAATCACAATATTGTATAAATTCTTCTTTGTTAGTAGAAGAGAGTTGTCATGCAAAGTGGATGGCTCGTGACAGGGTGTTTAAAATATGGTATCCAGGCCTTCACTCTACTAAATGGGAAAATCGCCTACTGCAGCGCACCCAGCATAGAACAGTTTGCAGGGAGACATTCCCATGCAGCCATGTGCTTGGCCAGGGCTGCTGATAGAGGGGGGCCCACCAGCCCTCCTGTAGGGGGCCCGGGAACACAGGGGGGCCCGAACAGCTGGGGGAATCGGTGCAGCTGGGCAGTTACAGAAAAGATTCCCTGTGTGGATCTCTGCAGCAGCTGAAAGCTGATTTCTCTCCCTCATGCCAGCTTTCAGCTGCTGCAGGGAGAGACACAGACACGGGGCATCGTTCCTGTACTTGCTTCCCCTGCAGCGATCCCCCTTCCTGCTTCTGATTCCCCCCATGTGCCCCCGTGCCTCTCTCCCGCCCCTTCCCACGGCGCTGCCAGCTTCCCTGTCCCGCTGGCTGCCGCGGGTACAGGGCATGTGTCAGGATGGAGAGCGGAGGAAATATGTCATTTACCGACCTCTTCCTTTTATGAATGGACAAAGTGAGTGATCGGCACTGATCACTCCTGTGTTTATTGATAACTCAACATAGTAAACTTTGTTTACTATGCTTCAGTTTATGAACAGAAAGCCTCTATCTCCTGTTCATTCATCTTCAGTGCAGCTGAGGCTACAGAGAAAGGAATTGAAGAAGAATCAGTGTCCTTAATTACTTTCTCTGTCTCAAATGTGAGAGGTCTGATTTAGACCACCGATATCTCACCAAGCCCCCCCCCCCCCAACAGTGTTGTAAAAAAAAAGTACATAAAAAAATATATATAAAAAAAAAAAAAAAAAAAAAAAAAAAAAAAAATTGTAAAAAAATTACAGTAGCGCAGTGTTAAACAGCAAAAAAATGCCCTGATCAGGAAGGGTGTAAAACCTTCCGACGTCAAAAGAAAGCAAGACCATGTTAAATATTAAAGGAAGAACAACAACAAAAGATTAAGATATCAAGCTGCATACCAGATACCACTGCGATGAAAATTTGGGATCTGTTGGATCTGTAAAAATATCTCTCTTTCTTCTCGTCTTCACCACCTGTTGTTCTGCCCAGTGTACCTATAAAGAGAAGGACTGTTAAACCACCAAAAAAAATCCAAATAAAATAACTAAAAACAGGCATTTCAGGGAAAGCTTTTAAGTTTATATTACGTATATAGAATATACTGCACATTCTAGAGATGGACAATATAAAAATATCTTCTAAACCCAGCAGAATCATTTAGGGTCAAGAAACATCCTCGTCCTTTGTCAACAGTTCAAGCCATGATCATAATTTAGGCCCCAACATTCATTTTATAGCCACGTGCGTATCATGAATGGTGCATTCCAGGTTTCAACATTATCAAATGTATTTAAACTTAAATTAGAACTTCAATTAAAAGAGTAGGAAAGGGCTAGTAACTGTCAACTTTGTATTGCTGTGTCCGTCTCTTGTCCTAATGCTGGTGGCCATTGGGACTTGGAGATATAGGGAATAGAGGAACAGACTACCATATATACTCGAGTATAAGCCGAGTTTTTCAGCACATTTTTTTGTGCTGAAAATGCCCCCCTCGGCTTATACTCGAGTCACCTTTTTGCGCCTGATCTTCCGGATTTTGGGGACCCGGTACCAGTTGGCCGTAGGTCCCCTAGACCCCAAACTTGGCACACATGTAGCCCCACTCTTCTTGCAAAGTTTGTTGTCTGGGGAACCTACAGCCGGGGAGCACCGATTTTTCAAAGCCGGACACCCCTTCCATAGACTCCCATGTTAAACAGTAATTTCTCTGGTGAATTTGGGGACCCGGTACCAGCCGGTCGTAGGTCCCCTGGACGCGAAACTTAGCACACATGTAGCACCATTTCTCCTATATAAGTTTGCAAAGTTTTTTGTTTGGAAGTCGGGCACGCCTTCCATAGATTCCCATGTTAAACGTCAGTCTAGTCATGGGCACAGTGAGGCATGGGCACAGTGAGGCATGGACACAGTGAGGCATGGACACAGTGAGGCATGGACACAGTGAGGCATGGACACAGTGAGGCATGGACACAGTGAGGCATGGACATGGACACAGTGAGGCACAGTGAGGCATGCACATGTACACCCTAGGCTTATACTCGAGTCAATAAGTTTTCCCATTTTTTGTGGTAAAATTTGGTGCCTCGGCTTATATTCGGGTCGGCTTATATTCAAGTATATACGGTACTTTAGAAACGTGTCTTTTGTTTTGAGTGGGCAAGGTTAAAATCGCTCTCATTTTTTTTTTTTCCTTACAGTTTTATTATTGGCTTTATCCCTGCTGATAAAGCTGTTGGTCATATCTACAGACTCCCAAAGCATGAGGAAAGATAATTAAAAATAAATATAGAGCAGATTTATTTTTTTTCCTATAATAAACCATTTCCCCTCCCGCATCTACTGCAAATTTATCTTAGGATTCACAATTTTATAAGATTTGACAAGTAAATATTCCGCTTGTGATGCTGCCTGCCAGTCAAATATGGTGTTAAAGAGAA
Source organism: Rana muscosa (assembly GCA_029206835.1). NCBI lineage: Eukaryota > Metazoa > Chordata > Amphibia > Anura > Ranidae > Rana > Rana muscosa. The sequence continues at coordinate 485,227,003 of CM055118.1, forward strand.
ATCAAAAAATGTAATGGTCCTTATAGCATTTCATCGCTCATATTCCAGCAGGAGTTTTTTCATGAATTTAGGAATCGCAAGATTAAAAATTTCCCTAGACAGTCCCCATTAATAAATAAGTGATAGGAGGCGCTGTTCAATAATAATATGTGCCTCATCTCGAAGACCATATAACATGGAATAAAGTGACAAGTGCAAAAAAAGTGCAAATAAAGTGACTGTACAAAATAAAGTGCTACAAACCATGTATGAATAACAATTCAAATATAAAGTGCGACAATGGATATACCAAAAAATACTATTATAATACTTTTTATTAAAGAAAAAATATAACAGTGAAAAATGTCCATAGTAAAGATTAAGACCCCTTACACACTGGGGCTTTTTTCAGGCGCTTTGGCGTTAACAAAAGCGCATGTAAAGCGCCTGAAAGAAGCCTCATTTGCAATCCCAATGTGAAAGCCTGAGTGCTTTCAGAGCCCTTTCACACTGCCAGTGCCCAAAAAACGCTGGTAAAGCTCCGTTAAGACCCCTTTCACACTGGGGCGTTTTTCAGGCGCTTTGGCGTTAAAAAAAAGCGCCTCAATGGGAAGGGGCGCTTTAGGAGCGGTGTATTCAACGCTCCTAAAGCGCTGCAAAGAAGCTGCTTGCAGGACTTTTTTTGACGCCCTGCCAGCGCAGCGCCTCAGTGTGAAAGCACGCGGGCTTTCACATTTGGATTGCAGATGAGGCTTCTTTCAGGCGCTTTTTGTAACGCTAAAGCGCCTGAAAAACACCCCAGTGTGAAAGGGGTCTTATAGTGACCACAATCTTGATAGCAGAGAGGGAATCCTTCACACCAGAACTGCTCAGATATGAAAGCTGCTCACCGGATGGCTAGGACCTCTTTATTTAAAAAGATGGTCTCATGCGCTGTAGGGAAATCCTAATAGGAACCCTTCTGTGCTATGTCCTCCTCTACTCCAAAATATCTCGTAAGAAACCAGAAAGACAATCCATAGCGCAAAAGTTCAACACTCCTTTATTCTCCTTGTCTGAACACAAACAGTTGAACTCCCTTGATAGAACAGAAAAGAAAAGGGGGTGTGGATGCGAACAGGCCCAGACACAATGTAAGCTGCCACTTCCCTTCCTAGAAGTGTGTTCTGGTCTCCGCACGAGGGTAGATTAACTTCCAGGCAGTCTCCGACAAGAGACTCACTTGTCACCGGCAATATGCTGCACCGGGTCTTCAAATGAGGAGCTCCCCCCGGTCCATTGCGCCTTCCGGATTCGGGTACCCAATCCCTGGGTACCCTAGGATCTCCTTCCCTCGCGGGAACTCAGTGTTGGGCACTGAGCTCCGGACCTCCATCCAAGTACCTCACCCCAGGCCAAAGGTGCCTGGGATGGAACTCGACCTCCGCTGTCCTCTAGGCCTAAGCCACCCAGAGGAGCGACACGACCCACCGTCCGCAAGCTGAAGGTGTCTGGGACGTCCACCCCGTGACAAAGATGGCCGGCCCCCTTTATACCCTCTCCCAGCAAGCACGGTGGGTTCCCCGCCCCACCATACCGCTGCCGAGGGAGGACAAAAGGGAGGACGGCACACAGCAATGATTCAACCCCAGCCCAGGGCGACAGCGCCACCCACTGGGCTGCAGGGAATTTCACATCACTGATGTCTCTGCCAAATTCAAAATTACACCCGGGAAAGTACATACCCGCTATATATATATATATATATTAGGATTGTTATATAAATTATCGTTTGGCACAAGGTTCTTCCTTTTTACACCAGTCCCCATTAATACCCTCATTATTAGGCAAGCTGGTTATTTGTCCCACACGCTAATCAGTGGTATTCCTGTGCGTTCTTCTAACAGAGGTTCAGGGGGGGGGAACTTACAATTGTTAAAATAACTTCATCACAAGCAGGAAGACATCTGGCAAATAATAAAGCAGATGTAAAACAACCTAGATGTAGCACTAAATACTAAACACATAAAAGGTGTATGAATTTAGTATACAAACAAAAGCAAAATTCGGAAACAATTATAAGTGTACACATGCTAAAAGGTATTTGAGATAAAATTATTTATGCTAGGGAGTACATGGTAAACACAGACTTCTAGAAAGAAATATACTGTATTCTTGGTGCGTGTACCTTCTGTGGCCCCCCCATGTTCCGACGCCCTCTCCATCCAGCGTTAACGGTTCGGAACTGTAAAATTTCCGCAAGCACTGGAGGCTGTCAATGCTGGCCACAAGACCACATTGACCAGTTCAAATCTCTCCTTCTGGCATGCGGTCTTGGAAGGAAGAAGCCTCAGAATTATTCTCATTGATTAATGTGGTCAAGAGGCCAGCACTAACCAATGCAAGCTCACCATTGCTTCGTATTATGCTGTTACAGCATTGTGTAAAGAGGTTTTAAAGTGTTGGACCAGTATACTAGCTGGAAATTACTACATGCACCGAGGACCAGAGTGGGGAGGGTGTTGCGATTTAGTTGACCTTTTAATTTTTGGCAAAACTGAACTAACTCAACTTCAGCCACAATTTTTTTATTTTGTTTCTCATATAAATAGAAGGAATTTAAGTATTTAATATTAGCCATTGTTTATTGTACAGTTTCCTGTTGCTTCATTGTGTGTTTCTTGCATCAAGCCTTTGGAATACATTTGTCCCCATACAGCCTTTATTTCAAGTATATACAGACATCAGTTGATATCATTGCAGGTTATGTACCTATATAAATTCCAAAAGCAGCCAGTTGAATTTTATGGTTTTTTTTTGTTCCTATCCAATATCTACCAGTTTTTACTATATTGAATCAGCAGCTGGACAGATGGTTTAAATGATTAAGTGATTGGCTTTAAATAGTTATGGAGCTACAATAATCAACCCAAAATTTGGTATTTTCTTTTACTTTCAATGTTGATTGTAAACAGGACAAATGGAGAAGGCGAGTCTCCCTAAGGTGGGCACAGACAGCAAAAAAGCAAAAACTGACAGGCGTTCTAATCCATCTCCACTATCCAAAACAAAAAAAGTTTAGCCTTTAGTTATATTTTAAGGAAGCCAGTTCGAAGAAAATAAGTTTCATATAGAGATTTAGAAACAAATAAATCCTTAAACTGGCCATACACCAGTAGAAACCCATAGAATCAAATTGATTATCATTTTCAACAGTAGTGACAAGGAAAATCAAAGAAGAATGTGAAATGTTTCTCAAATGATCAAAATTCAAACTGTAAATGTGGTTTTGGCCCAGGAAATTTCGTAAATATTGTGATATACGTGTGCATCCAGAAATCAAACGCAGAATTCAAAACTTCAGCATGGCAAACTACATTTTTCAGGGTGTTCATATGAAATATTTTTGAATTTCCACATGAAAGTTCAAAGAAATGCCACTGGTTTATGGCCAACTAGTCCATGGTAACTATGGTGGGGAGTTCTCCAGCCTTTTTGTTTACTACTTCCACACCATGGACTCAAGCTAACCATAAACCAGTGGCATTTATTTGCACTTTCATGTGCAAATGCAAAAATATTTCATACGAACACCCTGAAAAATTTAGTTTGCAATGCTGATTGTTTGTCAGAATTCTATGATGGAGGACAGCACTGCGTCTTAACAGATCTAGCATCCCACAAGCCTTCACCTGTATGGAATTTGTATGTTCCTACTGTGTGTGTGTTTGGGTTTCCTTCCAGTACTTTTTTCTTCCTCAATCATATTTGTATATTAATGAAGCTACCAAAAAAAGGACTGTGCACGTGTACCAAGAACATTATTTTCAAATTCTGATTGCACGTATGTGATGTTTGTATTGGATCACTGTGTGACCCTTCACCCTTTTCTCCCGATGTATACCAAATCTGATTGTGTGGTTTAGGCCAGTGTCCGAAGTCTATAGGGAAAAGTAGACTAAAAAAAAAAAACTTGGGTACAACCAGCCTATCGGATTCACTTGCGATTGTCGCAAGTAGCTGCTATAGACGCTAGCCATAATCACTGTCTTCTCCCGGCGGGGACAGCTTTCTTTGTCCCCTTGTCGGGACAATACAATAACCTGGCAGGAGGGAATCACACATCAACGCTGTCTGTGTTGACGGGGGAATCAAGTTAATTTCTCTCCTGCAAGAAGAGAGCCGCGAGCATGGAGAGTACACTGATCTGTCTGCCAACCCCCCACTCACTTTTTCTCTGCTCAGTGTCCCCAGCCCAACAACCTGTAAAGGTCTGGTACAGGGGGGGGGGAGAGAGAGAGAGACAGAGAGAGAGAGACAGAGAGAGAGAGAGAGATCCCCTGGAGCTGTAAAACAGGAGAGCACCATCTGATGTAAGATCTGTGAAGATGAAAGCAGTAGTGCTCAAGTTCTTATGCCCAAACAGTAATTGAAAGTGTCTCTCCCCCCTCCCCCCCCTTTCCCTATATTGCCAGATTCTCCACTGTGCAAGGCATCACATATTATATAACCTCACCCCTTTAAGCCACACCCACTATTTAGCATACTTTAAACCACACCCTTTTTTGCAGTGTGCCACGCTCACAAATGGATTGCCCCTAATTATAATCATACGCCGCCTACATCGAAAAAAGTGTCCCTATAAAAAAAAAATCAGAATGTTAGCAACTATGCATAAGGTTTGTTCTTGGATAAAAAAAAACTGGCTACGGGGGCGTGTCCAAAGGGTTGTGGTAAATAACGTATACTCTGAATGGTCTAGAGTGGTTAGGTGGGTATCCCAAGGCTCTGTCCGGGGACCAATTCTGTTTAATTTATTTTGATATAGAGGGTGGGATAAATAAGCTTGATTTCAGTGTTTGTTGACAACACAAAGATATGTAGGGCAATAAGAACACAGCAGGATATAAAAACTTTACAAGAGGACCTGAATAAAAGAATGGAGTGGGCTACTGCATGGGAAATTAAGTTTAACATTGAAAAATGTAAGGTAATGCACTTGGAGGGTAAAAATATAAACGCAAGTTACTAATTAGGAGGGAGAACTCCTAGGGGCTTCCTGGATGGAGAAGGATCAAGGGGTCCTAGTGGAAGACAGACTGAGCAAATAGCATGCAGTGTCAAGCAGCAGCTACCAAAGCCAGCAGAATATTAGCATGCATAAAAAAGGGAATTTACTCCAGAGATAAAACGATTATTCTGCCACTTTATAAAACGCTGGTTCAGCCCCATCTGGAGTATAATGTCCAGTTCTGGTCACTAATCCTCAGAAAGGATATGCTGGAGCTGGAGAGTGTCCAGAGAAGGGCAACTAAATTAATATGGGGACTGGAGGACCTCAATTATGAGGAGCGACAACAAGCGTTAAATTTATTCTCCTTGGAGAAGAGACGCTTGAGAGGAGATATGATAGCGATATACAAATATCTCAATGGTGATCCCAGCATAAGTATGAAACTTTTCAATCACAGGGAGTGTAAGAGAACATGGGGCCACACGATGAGACTGGAAGAGAAGCGGTTTAACCTTAACCTGCGTAGGGGGTTTTCCACTGAGGGCGGTAGAGGATGTGGAACGCTCTTCCACAATCGTGGTGTCAGCAGGCAGTATGGATAGTTTTAAAAGACTCTTGGATGTGCATCTTAGCGAAAGCAATATACAGGGATATGGGAAATAATTTTTCCACACAAACACCTACACCGGTTGTACTGGATGGACTGTTGTCTTTATTCAACCTTACCAACTATGAAACTATGAATATGGCCATAAAAAGCAAACCATCACTGAAATATTCACTTAAAATTTTTGTCTATTTTCTGCACAGATGTCTCTGTAATTGTGGCCGAAATCGGGACTGACAAGCGGGAGTGAGATTGTGCGAGTTCAGCTGAACTCGCACAGCTTCATTCCCACAGCCCAGTGTGAACCTGGGCTAAATGCAAAAATATTTCATATGAACACCCTGAAAAATGTAGTTTGCAATGCCGATTGTTTGTCAAAATTCTATGATGGAGAACAGCACTGCGTCTTAACAGAGCTAGCATCCAACATGCCTTCACATGTATGGAATTTGTATGTTCCTACTGTGTTTATTTGGGTTTCCTTGCAGTACCTTTTTTTTTTCCACAGTCATATTTGTACATTAATGATGCTACCAAAAAAAAGGACTGTGCACGTGTACCAAGAAAAGTTTTAAAAGACTCTTGGACATCCATCTTAGCGAAAGCAATATACGGGGATATGGGAAATAACTTTTCCACACACACACACTCACAAACACCTACACCGGTTGTACTGGATGGACTCGGACTGTTGTCTTTATTCAACCTTACCAACTACGGTATGTGACTATGAATATGGCCATAAGAATCAAATCATCACTGAAATATTTACTTTTAATTTTTGTCTATTTTCTCCTATAAACTTCAGACACTAAAAGCGATCAGACGCGTCATATGTGTTTTGCGTTTAAGCGAACAATACATTTCAGATGTCTGATCAAACAATTGAAAGCAAATAAGTTTGCATAGCATTAAATATTTTGTAATCTACTGCTGTGGAATATATTTGTGAAATATAATGGAATATAATTAAAGAAAAAAAAACACAGAGCTATAAACCAAAAAAAAAAAAAAAAAAATGTAATAAACTAAAAGCAGACAGATAATCTCCCAGGCAATTTATCCGTTCATTGCTGTCATGGTTGGGACAAGGTGGAGGAAAGAACACAATCCATATCAGGAGATAAAATGCACTGTTCTGTGCAAGGGCTGCAGATAAACTACTGCCATTTATAGAGTCATTTGAATGAAAGAAACTGCAATGAAGAAGAGAAATGGAGGCACTAACTGCACCAGCTCAACTATGCCTGTCTGCCCGCTTACTAAATCTCGGCGCGGTGAAGTCACATAACCTTGAAGAGGTTTCAGTAAATGTGACCGGTGTTAGGTGGTGGCAGGCCCGATAAAACTGCAAACGCAAGGCCTGAAAAGTGACATCGGTGGGACCCAAAGCAGCAGGTTGTGGAAAAAAAAATAAACTGCCCGGTGTAACTAAATTATCACTACATCTGGCGCTCACTTTCCTGGAACCGCTCAAAGCACGGTCGCTGAATGCTTCCAAATGATCATTTGTGCTCCGTTAAAGCAAAACCCCTGACAATCTACAATTACCATACCGCTGGAGACACAGGCAGACCGCAAAATCAAATACACAAGAAAAAGAATGCAGCGTTATTGTGAACTGTAAAGGCAGTTATAAGAGGTACTTATTCATTGTCATGGAAACAAGGAGTAAAAGTCTATTATTCTGTGGGAAGCTCTTTACACGTCCACAGTGTGGTAACTATACGGTTATACATTCAGAATCTAGTCAACAACCATAAAACTAGCGATGATCAGGTTACGCCAGACTCTCTAAAGTCTAAACCGTTTAAGCACAGAGGAACCCATGAAATAACTCCTGCTTACAAATACTATATACCTGCAGCTCACAGCCGAGTACACGAGCATGAATAGTAAGCTGACATATGAGAATAAAAGAAAAGAAATGTAGAATACTATTCCTGGCAGTCATTGTTAAAATCCTTCCTGATATTAATCAGTAGAAAGTGTCCATTATATTGGTGGCAAGTGGAGAAGGACCCGTTACACTGCTTGTCAATGGAAGGTATGCTCCTTACATAGTTAGTAAGTGTGAAGAATGCTTCTAATGCCGCGTACACGCGATCGGAAATTCCGACAAGAAAACCGTGGATTTTTTTCCGACGGAATTTTGGCTCAAACTTGTGTTGCATACACACGGTCACACAAACGTTGTCGGAAATTCCGAACGTCAAGAACGCGGTGACGTACAACATGTACGACGAGCCGAGAAAAATTAAGTTCAATAGCCAGTGCGGCTCTTCTGCTTGATTCCGAGCATGCGGGGTTTTTTGTGCGTTGGAATTGCATACAGACAATCGGAATTTCCGACAAGAACTTTTCTTGGTCGGAAAAATTGAGAACCTGCTCTCAAAATTTTTGCTGTTGGAAATTCCAACAGAAAAAGTCAGATGGAGCCTACACACGGTCCGAATTTCCGACCAAAATCTCACATCAAACTTTTCTTGTCGGAATTTCCGATCGCATGTATGCGACATAAGACCCCATACACACCATTCGATTTTCTGCAGATTTCTGTCTTCAGATTTACCCAAAACCATGTAGTGCGAGGGCCTGCCTGATTGCATACAAATTGAAACTCTAAGGCCCCGTTCACACCTATGTAAATTGGTTGCGGCTTACACTGCATCCAATTCGCATAACATTATAAAATACATTGATTTTAATGAGACTGGTTCACATATGTGCGATGCATTCGCACTACGCTTTGCCCAAAAAACGTGTGCGTTTTCTAGGCATTGCGGTGCGGCTCAGGTGGGAATTCAGGCCCATTATCTTCTATGGGCACGCATCTGATTCGCAGATGTGTTCAGTTCTCAACAGGATTTCTCTCCTTCTCCTCACCACACTTCCCCCCTCCCCCTCCCCTCTCCCAGGTCACCAAATTCGCAGCTAAAATGGAGATGATCTGCTGAACAGCTCTCCTATCTCTTTGCAGAGATAAGAGAGCTGGAATTCGCACCGCACAAGTGTGAACCCAGCCTTAAGGTTTGACCTCGTATTATATGGTTTTGGCAAATCTGAAGACAAAAATCTATAGAATATCTAATAGTGTGTATGGGGCTTTACATTGGTGATCAATGAGACAGAATGCCCTTTACATTGGTGGTCAATGTCAAGGATGCTCTTCATATATGTGATAAGCCGGAAGAACTCTCCTTACATTTAACTGTCAGTGGGAAGCATGCTCCTTACATTGGTGGTCAGCAGGAAGAATGCTCCTTATATCTGGCGGTCCAGTGGGAAGAATACTCCTTACATTGGGGGTCAGTGGGAAGAATGCTTTTTACGAGGTGGTATCAAAAAGTTTCAAGGCAAGTTTTGTAACACGCCAACAGTGGCAGCACATGGCTGCATTGCACAGTCACAGGGAGCACTGACCTTCTTAAGTCAGTGTGCCAAAAGGAATCGTCCTGTGCAACTGGTGTTATTCTGACCAGGTGCTACCATGTCTGCTCTTTTATCATGGACAGCAAGTTAGAACAAAAAACAAAGGTGAAATTCTGTGAAACTGGGCAAATCTTTCACAGACACATTTAACATGATTCAGCAAGTTTACAGCGTTGCTGCAATGAGTCGTTCGAGGCGTTTTGAGTGACATGCGCAATTGTTTTTCGACGATCATTATGCACAAGTTGCCAAATGGTTTCAACCTGTTCTGCTAGTTGAAGATCTTCCTGATATCTCGTTGTCTTCCAGTGATGTTCTTCCGCTCTTGAAGTGCGCGTGTGTCTCAAAACACCCCGAATGACTCACTGCAGCATCGCTGTTGTCATGATTGACATCATTGGGAGACAATGTTTAAACAGCTCGTTACGCACGTGGTCAGAATAATAGCAGTTGTACAGCTCTGATGTACACAGGGCGATGTCTTTTGGCACACTGACTTATGAAGGTCTATGCTCCTTGTGACTGTGCATGCAGCCTTGTGCTGCCATCAGTTGGCGTGTTACAAAACTAGCCTCGAAACGTTTTGTTACCACCTCATACATTGGTGATCAGTGGGAAGAGTGCTCCTTACACCGATGTCAGTGGGAAGAGTTGCTCCTTACACCGATGGTCAGTGAGAAGAGTTGCTCCTTACACCGATGGTCAGTGGGAAGAGTTGCTCCTTACACCGATGGTCAGTGGGAAGAGTTGCTCCTTACACCGATGGTCAGTGGGAAGAGTTGCTCCTTACACCGATGGTCAGTGGGAAGAGTTGCTCCTTACACCGATGGTCAGTGGGAAGAGTTGCTCCTTACACCGATGGTCAGTGGGAAGAGTTGCTCCTTACACCGATGGTCAGTGGGAAGAGTTGCTCCTTACACCGATGGTCAGTGGGAAGAGTTGCTCCTTACACCGATGGTCAGTGGGAAGAGTTGCTCCTTACACCGATGGTCAGTGGGAAGAGTTGCTCCTTACACCGATGGTCAGTGGGAAGAGTTGCTCCTTACACCGATGGTCAGTGGGAAGAGTTGCTCCTTACACCGATGGACAGTGGGAAGAGTGCTCCTTACACCGATGGACAGTGGGAAGAGTGCTCCTTACACCGATGGACAGTGGGAAGAGTGCTCCTTACACCGATGGACAGTGGGAAGAGTGCTCCTTACACCGATGGACAGTGGGAAGAGTGCTCCTTACACCGATGGACAGTGGGAAGAGTGCTCCTTACACCGATGGACAGTGGGAAGAGTGCTCCTTACACCGATTGACAGTGGGAAGAGTGCTCCTTACACCGATGGACAGTGGAAAGAGTGCTCCTTACACCGATGGACAGTGGAAAGAGAGCTCCCTACATCGGTCGTCACCGGGAAGAATGCTCCTTGCATTGGTGGTCAGTATCAAAAATGCTCCTTACATTGGTGGTCACTACCAAGATTGCGCCTAGTATATGTGGTCAGCAGGAAGAATACGCCTTACATTAGTGGTCAGTGGGAAGAGTGCTCCTTGCATTGGTGGTCAGTATGAAAAATTCTCATTACATTGGTGGTCAACATCAAGAATGCTCCTTATATTTGTGATCAGCAGAAAAAATACTCCTTATATTAGTGGTCAGTGGGAACAATTCTCCTTACATTGGTGGTCAGTGGGAAAACTGCTCACCTTACAGATAACTAAAAAAGAGCATTAGTGTCAGCAGTATCTTATCTGCCTTTACATGCAGGGTCTCAGGGCGTCCCACCTAGGTTTAGCCCAAACGCACATACTGTTCAGGAGCACAGACATTGGTCTTAGACCTCACCTTATCCTCCTGGCCACTGTACACATTAACCTCTTAACACCTCACACAAAGGCACATGTTTTACGTGTGGTCCAGACAGAAGCTCCAGAAGTCCAACTGGCAACATGGGGCCCAGGCCACCTGACATGATACGGGAGGGGTTTTTCTCTCGCCGCCAGAATAGGGCATCCTTTTCTTTTAGTACCACCCACTCTAGAGGCAACCTCAAGCAGGTTTGTACCAGTAGAGTTTATACTCCTTACTCCAGGCATTGGCTGTACTGCGCACTTCTCTAGCAGACTATTACTTAGAGGCTCTTTACTGTTCAGCATTTGCAAACAGCTCAAAAATTCTGGGTTACATAAGTTACTTATAATGATAAATAAACCCTCTCCAAACTTTATAGTATTGTCCCACTACAGCAGGGAAGGGGTGGTACTCATACCCTAGGTGCATATTTGATCTCTCCATCCAGGTCTCTGTCTAAATCTCCCTTCTGTCTCTCCGCCAAAGGGAATATCACACAGGACTCCCTCTGATGGCGCCAAGCAGTCTCTCCAAAAGAGCCCCAAAACTGAGACCCCTCCCACCCTACAAAATAGGTGCCCCACTTTATCGCTCCACCCTTAAAGGGGAAATAGTCTACCTGTCTACATGCAGGGCAATTTTTGGTTTCAGTTGTTTAAAGCTGAACTGCGGGAAAAAATAATAATACTTCTTGCAGTAGGGTTCCCTCTGCACTGCAAGGGTCAAATGCTTGCTTATGCCTAGGGCATCCATTAAAAGGATTTTTTACTGTACTTATCACTCACTCCCACAGGCTCTCTTCATGCTTTGTGACTCCCTTCACATGCAGGCTCTTCTCCAAGGTGCTCTGGAGGTTTTGGCCACTCTTATGTTGTCAACTAAAATTCAGGGCTTGTAGCCCTGCATTGTATGTTAGGACACCAAGGGCCCACCCACAAGCCAAAGTGTCTGGGAGAAGGCAGTTTTGGGAGCAAGAGATTAGGTAAATAAAAGTCTTTACTGGTACCCTAGGCATAAAGAAGTATTTAAAGTGATATTAAAGTCTTGTATTTTATGGTTTAAAAATAAAATATGTTATACATGCCTTCTCTGTGTAGTGGTTTTGCACAGAGCAGCCCTGATCCTCCTCTTCTGGGGTCACTCGCCGGCACTCCTGGCAACGCTTCTGACTTTAGAACCACTTTAACCTGTGCGGTACAGGGAGGATTTTTCTTTTCCCTTGAGTTCAGCTTGAGGGCTGATTGACACCTCAATTTTACAGAAATGTGTGCCGAACTCCCGTGCGGTGCAATTTTTCAGCCAATTCATTTGAATGGGCTGCAAACTGCACTGGAATGCAGAAAAAGTAGTGTCTGCACTACTTTTAAAATTATGCCGCACCAAATCGCATGGTACCATGACACCATAAGACTTTATACCCGCAAACGCACTGCATTTGTGATCTGTGTTTGGGGTGCCATAAACATTACATTGGCACCCACAGCGGATTGCAAGGGCAGTGCATTTAAAGCATGGTACAGAAAACAAGCACAAAATGCACCTTTCTCACACTGTGTTCTGCTATGAACCAGCCTTCAATGATTTGATTTGATTGCATATTGTGAATAACAAAGAAAATTAAGCCCACGTTCACACTGGGGCTGCGGGAGTGAAGCCTGCGAGTTCAGCTGAACTCGCACGATTTCACTCCCGCTGGCAGTCCCGATTTCGGCCACGATTTCAAAGACATCTGAAACAGATGTCAATGTAAATCACGGCTGAAATCGCAAAAAGTAGTACAAAAACTACTTTTTGTAATCGGTGCAGCGCCGCAGATGCGGCGTCGCACCGATTAGGATGGTGCCATTGGCCGCAATTTGCGGCAAATTTCGCCGATTTGACATGTCAAATCGCACCAGTGTGAACCAGGGCTAAGCAACGATAACAGAAAATGGCAACAGGGGTGAATTAAAAAACCAAAGGAAAAATCTCACACACAGAAAAAGACTGCAGCTATGTTCACAATGAAGCCTGTGTTACCAATTTACAATTACGAAACACCACATCGAGGAAGGGTGAAATAACAGATTGTTAATAAATCCCAGCATGTTACAGTCTCTTGATCCAGCAGCTTCCAAAAGGATGATGATGATCTTGGCTCAGCATATGTCCCAGGGGAAATTTAACCAGGTTCCAGAAACAAAAAAAAACAAGCAGCCAGGTAATATCTGCTCATCGAAGCAGTGAACACGCACTAGATAATATACAAGTTCACTCATATCTACACAAAATAAGAAAAACTGGAAAATGGAGGGCTAAAGCTGAACTTCAGGCAAATGCAATATATTACACACACACTAATTATATATATATATATATATATATATATATATATATATATATATATAATACACACACACACAAAATATATATATATGTAGCGCTACCCCCAGTTAAGAGAGCCGCTGATATTGATTTGGGCCCTGTAGTGCACTGCTGTCAACCCCTGGCAATCGGCTCTAACCTCCCGTGGCACAGCTGGTGATAGAGGGATAGGACTGCGTGACCGCAACTGTTGGTGACGCAGTCCTATAACAAACATACACAGAATATACTTTAAAACTCCTATTAAAGTAAGCGGAACTGACACCAAATGTACTTTACCCAGATATTTTACTGAGGCTAATGGGCAAGTAATAAACAACAGTATAACAAGTTGCAGATCCCTGCAATAAACAGTAATAAAGATAAACAGAGTAATCAGAATAATAAAGTATTGCTATGCAACTCTAGCGCTGCCCTTTTACAGCTACTTCCCCTCATGGGTAGACTAACACCCAGCAATGTCTACCTATGCAGTCAGGCCTGACTGATCTAGATGGAAGTTCAGTGAAACAATATTCGCTAGCAATCTTTTCGGTGGTGCACTTGAAGAACAACTTTGTAATCCCAACGAATAGTAAAGATAAAGTATCTGTCTTTAAACAGCTCTCACCACCCGGGCAAGTCAAAGTCCGTTTCCTCCATCGATTCGTCTAGGAACAGGAATCCACCGACATCCAAGTCTTCAATCCTTCTGGTGTACTGCAGCAAGGAGGATTAGATGTCTCTAAGGCTCTGCTAGGCTGGCAGAGGGCTCTTTGGAAAGGAGCACACGGCCCAGGCTTCAGGCCTTGTGCACACAGCAGTTCAGCACAGACATCCTCTTGCTAGGAGAGGGGTGTCCAAAAAGACCGACCAAAACTCCGCCTCCCCTTTATTAAGTCTACCCCAGCAGTCTCTGTTCTGGAGCAATGCACCCTGGGTGCTGCAAGATGTACTGGGAGATGTAGTCTCTCTCTCCTCTGCTTTCACTTCCATAATGTCTCTTTACTTCCTCCCGACTCACCTCTCACCTGGAACTTCTTGTCTCTCTGCATTAAAGGGGAACACCCCGCTACACACTCCCCCCACTTGAACTCTTTGGTCCCCAAAGATAAACTTCAACAAATACTGTTTACCATTTTGGACAATGTCGAGCATGATGTTGGCATAGGGAATTCCCACCAAAACTTTGGGATGGAACTCTCTTGCCCACAGGTCACACTACCATGAGTGGCCTGCCTAACTGTGCCAGAGAGTGAGCTGGGGTTGCCCTCCACCAAATGGACGGTGGAAGGATCAGGTTGTTCAACACTTCTCCTAGCCGTTACAACAGAGTCCTCTGAGCTCGTCCCCATTTGGGGGTAAGTTAGTTTCTTGGGAGGCCTGATGACTCTGCGAGCCCTCTGCTCTCTTGGTGCTTCTGACTCTGGCACCACAGGCTCTTCTTCAGGAGTAAGTTCAGGTAACATTGCTGGTTCTGGAACCTCTGATTCAGAAGTCGACTGACGTATGGAATCTCTAGAGTCCTCCTCTGCGCAAGTGTCAGGAACATCTTCCCAGTAATCAGCTGAGGGACTGAAGGGTATGAATTCAGTAGCCTCCGGATTCAGCGTTGCATCTGGGGTATCCCCTCCATTTGGGAGATCTATGGCAGACGTTCCCAGAGTCGAGGGAGGCCACAGCCAGTCCAGTTCTCCACCTTCTTCTGTACTCAATTGGGAGGCCTCCCCATCTTTGGCTCGAGAGGTCTGGGACCGAGTGTTCGGCCTAGGAATATCCAGGATAGAGGCCGGTTCAGGGGAGTCTCTCACGGGAGGTATTCTGACTGCCTCAGCAAGTGGGAGCAGGTGGTTCCAATGCCACATCTTCAGTGGACCCACCTTTCCTTCTGGCTTTAGTTTGTAGACAGGCAAACCGGGCAACTTCCTACAGACAACATAGGGCTCAGATCTCCACCTGTCGGCAAGCTTGTGTTTTCCAGGGACCCCCAGATTTCGTAGCAGTACTCGGTCCCCGGGCTGCAGATCTTGCACTCGAACCTTCAGATCAAAATTTCTCTTGTTGCGGGCCCCCCTTTGATCCGAAGCCGCCTGGGCTTGTTCATAGGCCACCTGCAAGCTACGTCTAAGTCTGTCCACGTATCCCTTGTGGGATGTAGCTGAGGTATTGTCTATAGAAGTGCCAAAGGCCAGGTCCACAGGTAGCCTTGCTTCTCTCCCAAACATAAGTCGATAAGGGGAGTAGCCAGTGGCGTCACTTGTGGTACAGTTATAGGCATGTACTAGGGCTGATATGTGCTGACTCCAGTGTTGCTTCTTCTCTGTTTCTAAGGTTCCCAACATGTTGAGCAGGGTCCGGTTAAATCTCTCCGGCTGAGCATCTCCTTGTGGGTGGTAAGGCGTGGTTCTGGTCTTCTTTATTCCTAATGAATCCAAAAGTCTTCGGATCAACCGACTCTCAAAGTCCCTTCCTTGATCTGAGTGGAGTCTCTGTGGTAGTCCGTAATGGACAAAATACTTCTCCATAAGTATCTTGGCCACGGTGGATGCCTTCTGGTCTTTGGTTGGGAAAGCTTGAGCATAGCGGGTGAAATGGTCGGTTATTACCAGAACATTCCCCAATCCACTCAGGTCGGGTTCGAGGCAGAGAAAGTCAATGCATACCAGATCCATTGGGCCTTGACTCTGTAAGTGGCCCATTGGGGCAGCTTGATGGGGTAGGGTCTTTCTCTGAATGCATCGTGCACAGGAATGGCAATACTCCTCTACTTCTGCCCTCATGCAGGGCCAATAGAACCGATTTCTGACAAGCTGGAAGGTCCTTTCTGCCCCTAGGTGACCATGATGGTCATGCAGGGCAATTAGTACAGTCTCTCGGTGCTTCTCTGGAAGAAATAACTGCCACTTATCTTCTGAGTCATCAGAGGGGCCCCTTCGGTAGACCACTCCCTGATGTACCTGTAGCCTGTCCAATTCCTTCCTCAACAGGCGAGCCTCCTTTGAGGGGTGATGTAGGAATTTGTTGGGATCCTGATTCTCCAGGGCTTCGAGGACCAATCTCCCCATGGGGTCTTCCAATTGGTCACACCTCAACTCCTTCTTGGACAGTCTCGGTAGGTTGTCTTCCTCCAGTTGAGTTACCCCACAATAGTGTTTGGGGACTCCTACCATGGTAACCCCTATTTCTTCTGCTCTGGAGCCTCCTCTGGCTTGGAATTCAGCCCCTTGACAAAGGGCCCGCACCCCGTCCGGTGCCACTTGGGTCCAATCTTCCCAGTCATTTGTCGTGGCATGAGACCTCCGGGACAGGGCATCTGCATCCCTATTTCCGGCTCCTGGTCTGTACTTCAGACTGAAGTTGAATCCAGACAATGCGGCCAACCACCTGTGTCCGGTGGCATCTAGTTTCGCGGTGGTGAAGAGGTAGGTCAGGGGGTTGTTGTCTGTCTTCACAGTAAACTCTGCCCCATACAAGTAGTCTTTTAGCTTGTCTACTACCGCCCATTTGAGGGCCAGGAATTCCAGCTTATGAGTGGGGTAATTCTTTTCTGAGGGGGTCAGGCTCCTGCTCACATAGGCCACTGGTCGCAGTTGTCCTTCATGTTCTTGGTAGAGTACACCACCTAGACCCTCATGGCTGGCATCCACATGTAATTCATAAGGTCTGGTAGGGTCGGCGTAGGCCAGGACTGGGGCAGTGGTTAAGCTCCTCTTCAGAGCATGAAAGGCCTCTTCACACCTTGGGTTCCACTGATCTTGAACTGACTCACCAGGCCTCCTGGGCCCTGAGTCATCCTCTTCCCCTTCTGCCTTTAGCAATTCATTCAACGGGCGGGCAATCCGAGCAAACCCCTCCACAAACCTCCTATAATAGGAGCAGAACCCCAGGAAGGATCTGAGCTCTGTTACTGTGGTGGGTCGTGGCCAGGAAGTGACTGCTTCCAACTTCTCAGGATCTGTGGCCACCCCTTCTTCAGACACTATGTGCCCCAGATAGTTCACAGAAGACTGGTAGAACCGACACTTCTCGGGGGAAAGCTTAAGTCCCTCTTTGCTGAGTCTTCTCAATACTTTCTCCAACCTGGCTTCATGTTCTTCCAAGGTTCTTCCAAAGACAATGAGATCGTCCAAGTACACAAGGACTTCTATAAGATTCATGTCTCCAACAGTTTTCTCCATAAGGCGTTGAAAGGTAGCAGGAGCTCCAGACAGACCCTGAGGCATCCTATTGAATTCGAAGAATCCCACCGGGGTTATGAAGGCTGTCTTCTCCCTGTCTTCTGGGTGCATAGGGATTTGATAGTACCCACTCTTGAGGTCCATCACACTGAACCATTTGGCTCCAGACAAACTTTGTAGGGCATCTTCTATCCTTGGCGTGGTGTATTGGTCAGGGATGGTTCTCCTGTTGAGAGTCCTGTAATCGATACAAAGCCTCAACGACCCATTCTTCTTTCTGACCACCACGATTGGGGAGGCATAGGGACTTCTAGACTCACGGATAACACCAGTCTTCTTTAGTTCTACAAGTTGTTCCCTCAGATCCTCCAGATCTGCCAGGGGGACCCGCCTGACCCTCTCTCGGAAGGGCTTATCTTCTTGGAGGCGGATCCGATGGGTGGCACTTCTTGCACACCCCACATCGAATTCATCTTCGGAAAAGATCTTCTCCCACCTGGTCAGCTGGGCCTTGGCTCTTTCTTTCCAAGCCCTGGGTAGGTTCGGGTTTTCCACGGACAGTTTCTCCCAAACATCTCCTCCGTCACCCGTCCCCTTGACTTCGGACCAAGTGACCGGGGCAGCAGGGCTCACCTGACCAAGCAACACTCTGGCAGGGATCTCCATGGGTCCTCCCGTAGTGTTCCTAACACTCACTGGAACTCTGCCATGGGCCTTCTTCAGGGCCTTGAACGGAATCACTTCTGGTATCACTTCCAGGCCTGAGGACTCTTCCCTTGGGTCTGATTCCAGCATGACAAAGGGGCCAGGTTGTTCCCACGAAAGCTTCACAGTGGCCCTAAGACAGGTTACTTCTCCGGGCTGTAGCACTACTCCTTCTCTGCCAAGTCTCCACACCTTCCCTATCCCCTCTCCCGGGGTCTTCTGCTCTAAGACCAGTCGTTGGTAGGCCGTCTTTAGCATGGGATGGATTTTGGTGGCTGAATGGTTTCTCTCTTTCACTAGAGGGGTCAGGAGTCTCCTGACTAGATCCGTGTTTGTCCCAATGATCAGGGAAATCTTGCTGGCTCCAGGCGGCCGGGGACACACAACTGCCAGGGTGTCAAACACTTCAGCCTTCCCAGCCACGGATGGGTCGAAAGTCATCTTTATGGGCAGGTACCCATCATAAGGGAAACTCTGGGTTCCAAGTCCCCATATCTCCAGCTCTTCTATCTTCTGGATAGGCAGATGACTCAAGTGCCTATCATAGAAGTCCCGGTATAGTAAAGTCACCTGTGCTCCGGTGTCCAAAAGAGCTTTAGTATAGACTCCTTCCACTTGAATGGGCACAGTAGGAGACGGGCCCACCAGTTCCTTTGGGTATGGCCGGACTGGGGTCACCTCTTTTTTTTTGCTTTCGACCCTTGCCCTGCTCCTTTTGGACTTTAATTTTTCCTGAGCCTGGCATGCATTGACTTTCTCCCTCTCAATGGGGGCACAAACCCGCTGAGGGATGTTATTGTTCCTTTTAGGTGGATGTTCCTTCTTTGGGGTGCTGTACTTCCACTGAGGGGTCTTGCCCCCTCCCTCTGGGGTACATCTTGGTGGGGGTGTACTATACCTCCTCCTAGGAGTTTTGTCTCCTCCATTCTTGGCCTTTTTTTTTAGTTTGGAGCGCACTGAAGATGATGGGCACCCGGTTGACTCCTTCACCGGGGCCCCTTTGGAGTTTCCCGCCGGCTTGCAATTATCTGTTCTCTTCTTCTTTGGGCTGGAGCATACGTTAGCAAAGTGGCCACTCCCTCCGCAGTTATAGGAAATCACCTCTTCTCGGTCCTGTAGGGAGGCCGGTGCTGAGGTGTTCGGGAACAACTCCTTTCTTGGGCTTGGTTTCTCTCGTCTTCTCTGATCTTTCTCCATCAAAGAGGTCAGCATCTCCAACACTTGGGCCATTTGCAATTTCAGAGTGTCAACCTCCGCATCTCTTTCTGGGCTCTTGACCGAATGGACCAACACTGGTACAGGTGTGACATTCGCCTTGGCCACCTGCTGATCTTCCTGCAGCGCCTCTTCGTCCCTAATAATTTTTATTAGATCAGAGTAGGTTAGTGACATTCCTCCTCCTGAGGTTTTCAGGTGCAGCCAGACCGGGTCTGAGCGCCGCGCTCCCCTCATGATCTGCTTCATGCGTGCTTCATCTGCATCTTTGGGCAGCATTCCCTTCTTCAGTACAATCTTGCATAACTGCCTGTTCAGCCTTCTAACATATTCTGACAGTTTCTCATTCGGCTGCTGGAGAGTGTGTTCAATTTGATAAATCATCTCTGACACCTTCTCCAGCTGACCAAACTCTTCCTGCAGCATGGCCAGGCAATCTTGAGCTGTACAGTTTTCATTTCCAAACCGGAAGCTCTTCACCGCTTCTGCCGCGGCACCTTTCAGACTTTCTAAGACTCGCTGTCTCTTCTGTGCCTCAGGCACCTCCCATGCTTCTACTGCCTGCAATGCCTGTTCCACCCAAGTGTCAAAATCTTCCTCCCCCGCAGGGACGGGGAGCTTCCCTGAGAAGGTGCTAAGCTTCCGGTAACCGGCCTCCACATGCACCGTACTGCTTTTCTGGCACTTAATTACAAGGTCTCCTAGAGCATTCAACAATTCAGGCCCTATAGCGGCCAGCGGTGATCCCGGGCTTAATAGTTCCTTAAGCTTTTCTGCTTTAGGGGATAGTGGTGGAGATAATTGTGGGAGTGATGGCTTTGGTGTCTGAAACCATTCTTCCTTCACTGGCAGCGTATGTATCAAGTGATAGATTTGATTATCTATGGCTTGTATACTCTGACTTTTAAAATGCTCTGGGATTTCGTTTTTCCATTCTACCAGTGCGTATGTAAATGAGATCACTGGATCTGGCCTAAAATCCATCACCCATGCTTTGTGGCTCGGAGACAGTAACAATACGAGCTGTTTTATCTCCTCTTCCTTCCATCTTTCCCCCGGGAGTACAATGACTACCGCCGCGGTTGGATCGGCGCCAATCGCTGCGCACCACTGTGACATTGCCAGCGGGTCCATGCTGGTACTTCTGACCGGCTTGATTGCAGCGTGCAACGTACAAGGATCCCGGACTCGAGCCCCCACGTGTAGCGCTACCCCCAGTTAAGAGAGCCGCTGATATTGATTTGGGCCCTGTAGTGCACTGCTGTCAACCCCTGGCAATCGGCTCTAACCTCCCGTGGCACAGCTGGTGATAGAGGGATAGGACCGCGTGACCGCAACTGTTGGTGACGCAGTCCTATAACAAACATACACAGAATATACTTTAAAACTCCTATTAAAGTAAGCGGAACTGACACCAAATGTACTTTACCCAGATATTTTACTGAGGCTAATGGGCAAGTAATAAACAACAGTATAACAAGTTGCAGATCCCTGCAATAAACAGTAATAAAGATAAACAGAGTAATCAGAATAATAAAGTATTGCTATGCAACTCTAGCGCTGCCCTTTTACAGCTACTTCCCCTCATGGGTAGACTAACACCCAGCAATGTCTACCTATGCAGTCAGGCCTGACTGATCTAGATGGAAGTTCAGTGAAACAATATTCGCTAGCAATCTTTTCGGTGGTGCACTTGAAGAACAACTTTGTAATCCCAACGAATAGTAAAGATAAAGTATCTGTCTTTAAACAGCTCTCACCACCCGGGCAAGTCAAAGTCCGTTTCCTCCATCGATTCGTCTAGGAACAGGAATCCACCGACATCCAAGTCTTCAATCCTTCTGGTGTACTGCAGCAAGGAGGATTAGATGTCTCTAAGGCTCTGCTAGGCTGGCAGAGGGCTCTTTGGAAAGGAGCACACGGCCCAGGCTTCAGGCCTTGTGCACACAGCAGTTCAGCACAGACATCCTCTTGCTAGGAGAGGGGTGTCCAAAAAGACCGACCAAAACTCCGCCTCCCCTTTATAAAGTCTCCCCCAGCAGTCTCTGTTCTGGAGCAATGCACCCTGGGTGCTGCAAGATGTACTGGGAGATGTAGTCTCTCTCTCCTCTGCTTTCACTTCCATAATGTCTCTTTACTTCCTCCCGACTCACCTCTCACCTGGAACTTCTTGTCTCTCTGCATTAAAGGGGAACACCCCGCTACATATATATATACACATATACATACACACACATACATATACACACACACACATACACACACACACACACAGTCCACTTTATTAGATACACCTGTTCAATTAACACAAATTGCTAATCAGACAGACAAATCACATGGCAGCAACTCCATGCATTTAAGCATCTAGACATGGTGAAGACGGCTTGCTGAATTTCAAACCAAACATCAGAATGGGTAAGAAAGGAGATTTAAAGAGGTTTTAAACCTCCCTGAGACATTTGTACCTATAGGTAAGTCTTATTCTAGGCTTTCCTATTGGTACTGTAAATCTCTCCTACACCCGCGCTGTTTCTTCACTAGCGAGCGCTGTGACTGGCGGCTCCCGCGCAGTGACGTCACGCTACTCCGGCCAGTCACAGAGCCAGAGTCCGTGGCCCCAGAAGGTAGAGGGGCGAACATGGATGCGGCCTGCAGCAGGGAAAGCACAGGCTTCGTTTGCAGGTAAGTGCCACATAATGTGCTAGTATGCGATGCATACTAGCAAATTATGCTTTTACTTTGCAGGGAACAAAATAGAAGTAAAACCCATCAGGGTTTACTTCCTCTTTAAGTGACTTTGAACGTGGCATAGTTGTTGGTGCTAGACAAGCTGGTCTGAGTATTTCAAAAAATGCTGATCTACTGGGATTTTCACACACAATCATCTCTAGGATTTACAGAGAATGGTCGAAAAAAGAGAAAATATCCCGTGAGCGGCAGTTGTGTGGAGGAAAATGCCTTATCAGACCTCAGAGAAGAATGGGCAGACTGGTTTGAGATGATAGAAAGGCAACAGTAACTCAAATAACCACTTGTTACAACCAAGGTATGCAGAACACCATCCCTGAATGCACAATAGATCAAACCTTAAAGCAGATGGGGTACAGCAGCAGACGATCACACCGGGTGCTACTTCTGTCAGCCAAGAACAGGAAACTACAATTCGCACAGGCTCACCAAAATTGGACAATAGAAGATTGGAAGAACATTGCCTGGTTTGAGGAGTCTCGATTTCAGCTGCGACATTCAGATGGTAGGGTCAGAATTTGGCATAAACAACATGAAAGCATGGATCCATCCTGCCTTGTATGAACAATTCAGGCTGGTAGTGTAATGATGTGGGGGATATTTTTGTGGCATACTTTGGGCCCCTTCGTACCAATTGAGCATCGTTTAAAACCCACGGCCTACCTGAGTATTGTTGCTGACCATGTCCATCCCTTTATGACTACAGTGTACCCATCTTCTGATGGCTCCTTCCAGCAGGATAATGCACCATGTCACAAAGCTCAAATCATCTCACCACTGGACAATGAGGTCACTGTACTCCAATGGTCTCCACAGTCACCAGATCTCAATCCAATAGAGCACCTTTGGGGTGTGGTGGAAGATTTGCATAATGGATGTGCAACCGACAAATCTGCAGCAACTGTGTGATGTTATGTCACTATGGACCAAAATCTCTGAGGAACGTTTCCAACATCTTGTCGAATTTATACCATGAAGGATTAAAGCAGAGCTCCGCCGTTAAAAAAAATATTAAAAGCCAGCAGCTACACATACTGCAGCTGCTGACTTTTAATATATGGACACTTACCTGTCCTGGAGTCCAGCGACGTCTGCAGCAGAAGACAAGCAATCGCTTGTCTATCTGCTGCCCCCACCGCCATCCTCGGTGAGGGAATCAGGAAGTGAAGCATTCCGGCATCACTGCCCGGTTCCCTACGGCGCATTCGCGAGTCGCGCAGCACCGTCCTCACTGGTCACCATGTGTTTCCTAGAACACAACGGGCGTTCTGCGGGAAGTGACGCACTACCCGCAGAGAGGACTCCCGGAAGTGGGTGGAAATACCTGTCTTAGACCGGTATCTGCACCCCCCTCCCCCCTGAAAGGTGCCAAATGTGACACGGGAGGGGGGGGGGGCTCCGATGAGCGGAAGTGCCACTTTAGGGTAGGGCTCCACTTTAAAGGCAGTTCTGAAGGCAAAAAGGGTGTCCAACCCGGTTCTAACAAGGTGCATGTAACAAAGTGGCGTGTGTATATATATATATATATATATATATATATATACACACACATATACATACATATATACACACACACACACACACAGTTTTACCTCCTAGGTCCTGGACCTCTCTGTAGACTTAAACCTGAACTCCAGGATAAGCAAATATTGCCAAAATACAAGAGTCATGTGTATTCTCTGTTTTGTGTATTTTTTCAGATATTTGCGGTTATCCAGTGTTACACTGCCTCTGTGGAAGAAATTCCTGTAATAAAAAGACTGGTCACTGTCGCTCTCTCTCCTTGTGTAGGGTGTGGTCTCCATCCCTTCTGTCGTTTTCTGCAGTAGGGGGGAACCTTTTGAGCCCCAGCCATGCCTCTGCTCACTGCATAGGCTGTGTCAAACACAGTGATGTCACTGCTACTCCAACAACTGGGCTTGCAAAGGCATTTGCTGCAAAAATGTATATCCTTTGTGGCTATTAAAGAAGATATTTGAATAAAAAGTTTTTTGTGCCCAGAGTTAAACTTTAACCGCAGTTCGGAAATGCTGCTTGGTGCAGGATTCCTTTCAGCCTGTGTTTGGATAAGTAAACAAGAACATCCAGATTGGCTCAAATGTCCTGATCCTACTTCTCCTAGTTTGGTGCAGCCACTTGGTTATTACAGGTAGCTAATATTAGGTCAGACTCAGGTAACTATAGTTGTATTAAAATATAAAACTTTTTTAATGGATATGTAGCGGCCTCACCCTCTCTCTTCTTCTTTAGCGGTTACTCTGGCTCCGGTCTAGGGGTACCTTGAAGGGGAGAGCGAGGTGCGCCACGGCCCATGTCCTCTAGATTACAGCATGTAGAGGTGAAGGCCAGCACCAGATTACCTTCGGGCTGTGTATATGCTCAGAGCCAAGTCTGTTCTGCTGATAACCCCCTTTGCTCCCAGTAATTGGAGTACCACACACTGAAAAGGTCCAAACACTTATTTATTCCATAACGGCAAACATATAGTCCTTTGCGAGCAGACAGTTTGAGACCCATAGAACAGTTCAGTATTGGTGGGGAGTAGGTCAAGACACAATCCTCAAAGAAATTAAACCGTTGAGGTTTCACCAACGGTTGCTGTAAAACTTACTTTTTGGCTTCAGAGTCTCTTCCAGCGACTCTAATGAACAGGAACTGGGGTTACCTTCGCTACGCTGCAGCCCGCCAGGGGGAAGACATCCCTCCAAGAGAGTTACCAGAGGCCCCGCCGTCACCGGATTAATGCTGTACCGGGGTATTCGGAAGGGTTACACTCCCCGGCCTCCTCACCTCAGATA
The DNA here is from genome assembly GCA_029206835.1 of Rana muscosa. NCBI lineage: Eukaryota > Metazoa > Chordata > Amphibia > Anura > Ranidae > Rana > Rana muscosa. Next base: position 485,251,841 of record CM055118.1, read on the forward strand.
CAGGTCCCAACACCTTAGGGCCCCTCAGACTCCTCCACCCTCGTGGAACCCAGTCGAAGTTACTGGGCCCCAGGCCTCGGCCATAGTACCTCACCCCAGGCTTAAGGTGCATGGGATGGACTCCATCTCTCGCTCCGGCCAGGTCAAGGGCACCTGGGCCCGGAACTCCAGCACCCAGGCTGAAGGTGCCTGGGTGCGGCCGCGTCCTCCAACTCCGAACTCTGAACCCTCGGACCACCACAACAACCCCGTGGTAAGGGCGTCCGCCCCTTTTATCCCCTCTCCCTTTGCGTCACAGCGGGTTCCCCGCCCCGCTGTACCAGCTCCAGGGGAGGACAAAAAGGCACAGTCTTGCGATGCAAGTTCACCTCCCGCCCAGGGCAACAACGCCACCTGTAGGCCCCAGGGAACTTCACATCACCAGAGTCCTCCAAGAACCACAAAAGAGGTTCTCAGACTCCCTAACAATTAGTGCATCCGGGTTGAATAACCCAGATGCTCTCCCCCAAATTTAAATGCCCGCTACAGATATATATGTAGTGCACCAACCCCAGACTTTACCTGCTTTCTTCTGCTTGGCTCTTCCGCAGTAAAGAATGAGGCACACCGCACCACAAGCCCATACCCTCCTGAATGGGGAGGTTGAGCGGTGTTAGTTTCTCTGGCCTGCTTGCAGCCAGTGTTTAAAAACCTCCAGTACTGACCTCGTTTCTGTGGTAGTCAGAAACAAGCCTTTAGTTCTCCCCAGTAAGCAACTGTCCACACCAACTGAAAAGGTCCAACTCTTATTTATTCTTTTTAGCACAAAAAACAGTCTCTTTGAGAGCAGACAGGTTGGGACAAGACACAGGTCAGATAAGGTGGGAGGAGGTCCAGGCACAAAAACTTGAATTTGGGTTTTCTCCTGTTCCGATTATCACGAACAGGCTTGGCACACGGTCTCTGCCACAGACCCTGAAGCTGGTCACTGCCACTGACCGGGTGAAAAAGATGATGAAAGCCACTGACCTTGGGTGCGTAGTGTCACTGCCACTGTGACCTAAAGAACACGCACTTCCTTCTGTTCGTGAACTGGCCCTTTATTAGGACAAGAACATCCCTCAGGAGAGTTACCAGAGGCCCCATCTGTCACCACGACTCTGCGCTGGGTCTTCAGAAAGGGTCACCTCCCTGGCCTCCTCGTCCTGGATATGGGTCCCCTCGCAAGGCAGATCCCTGGGAGTCTCGGTCCCTGGCGGATCCCAGCCGAAGGCTGCTGGGCTCCGGGCCTTTCTCCAAAGTACCTCACCCCAGACTGAAGGTGTCCAAGATGGAACAGCAGCTCCGTCTCCGGGCCTAGGGCACCCAGAGACAACCCGACCAGGCCTCCGGGCCTAGGGCACCTGGAGGCGACACACGCGCACCCAGGCCTAAGGTGCCTGAGCGCGGAACCGACCCCTCTGGAAGATGGCCACCCCCTTTTATATCCTCTCCCGACAGGCACAGCAGGTTCCTCGCCCCACCGTACTGCTGCCAAGAGGGGACAAAAAAAAGGCACAACCTTGTACTGCGGTTCAACCCGGGCCCATGGCAACAGCGCCACCTATAGGCCCCAGGGAACTACACACCAGTACCATCTCCCAGGGAAAAAAATGGTCCATTCAACCTAACAATTGGTGCATCTGAGCCTAGTTACCACTCAGATGCTTCCCCCTAAATGTAACCACCCGCTACACATAAAGCAAACAAATTGTGTTTATTTTATTTTTTAGATACCGTATTTATCGGCGTATAACACGCACTTTTTTCCCCTTAAAATCAGGGGAAAACCGTGGCTGCGTGTTATATGACGATACCCACCTATCCCCGTCGATCCCGCCATTGGACCTGTGTTATGTCCATCATAGGGCGGGACTCGGCGGGACTGTGAGCGGAGCCGAGAAGAGCCGAGTAGAGCCGAGTACACTCGGCTATGTGTATGTCGGCTCCGCCCAGTCCCAGTGTTCCCTGTGTTCTCGGCGGCGTTCGCCCCACTCTGTCTCGGCAGCGATCTCGGCGGCGCCAAATTTAAATTCGGCTAAGGCTTCAATGGACACTGGGGGGCAAGGCTGCAATGGACACTGGGGGGCAAGGCGGCAATGGACACCGACAAGGCTGGCTGCAATGGACACCGACAAGGCTGGCTGCAATGGACACCGACAAGGCTGGCTGCAATGGACACCGACAAGGCTGGCTGCAATGGACACCGACAAGGCTGCAATGGACACCGACAAGGCTGCAATGGACACCGACAAGGCTGCAATGGACACCGACAAGGCTGCAATGGACACCGACAAGGCTGCAATGGACACCGGGGCAAGGCTGCAATGGACACCGGGGCAAGGCTGCACTGTGACAAGGCTGCAAATGACACTGATAAGGCTGCATTTAAAAGTAAGTTTTTTTTCCTTAAACTTCCCTCCTAAAAGTTTTTTTCCCTAAAATTCCCTCCTAAACTTGGGGTGCGTGTTATATGCCGACGCGTGTTATACGCCGATAAATACGGTATTTGCCTGCAGTTTCCCTTTAAAAAGGCAGATTTCCCTTTGCCCCAAATATTTTAAGTTAACCTGGTTTTAGTTTATTTTTCAATATTGTTATAGATAAGAAAACTGCTTTGCAGCTCCTACCTCTGGAGCAGTTCTCTTTTTTTGAACCAATGTCAACCAAAGTAATTTTATAAACTCAACATTACATTGTGTTTATGACTTATGGAGTTTTAGTTTTAACAGTAAGCTCCACCTGTGAGTGGAACCTCAATAGTAATATTTTCAGTGAAAATAAAATAATAATAATAAAAAAGAAAAACTCCAGTGTCTATGTGCAAGAGTTACACCACCAGTGGCTGAAAGAAAGATGTGGACCTGTCAGCACTGGTGGAGATCAAACTAGTGGGCAAGCTTGCCATAATATGTCAGTATGTGCGTACTCAAACTCAACCCAAACTAAATGATAGAGGACCAGAAGGCCAAGCTCTTTTTTAATGCAAGTTAGATGCTTTCTACATGTATTAATCTTAATCACTTTGGGAGGTATTTTGATGGAAACTGTACCAAGCCAATAAAATGTAAAAGCAGCCTTACAATGCCAAAGAGAGAGAGCAGAAGGATTATGCCCCGTACACGGTCGGAATTTCCGACAAGAAAAGTCCTATGTGAGCTTTTGGTCAGAAATTCCAACCGTGTGTAGGCTCCATTGGACTTTTCCTATCGGAGCTGGTTCTCAAATTTTCAGACGGAAAATATTCCAATCATCTGTAGCAATTCCGACGCATTCTCGGAAACAATTTGATGCATGCTCGGAAGAATTTAACGTAATTTTCTCGGCTCGTCGTAGTGTTGTACGTCACTGCGTTCTTGACAGTCGAAAGTTCCGAGAACTTGTGTGACCGTGTGTACGCAAGCCAAGCTTGAGCGGAATTCCATCGGAAAAACCATCGAAGGTTTTTCCGACGGAAAATCCGATCGTATGTATGCGGCATAAGTCATAATTTGGGCTGCTGCTACTTTACTGTCCAATCACATGCAAGGGTGAGTCTTAGGCTTGGCTGTCCAATCACAAGCTGGATGTGAGTCTTAGGTTTGGCTGTATTGATCAACTGTGTAACATTCAGCATGGATGACCGAGGGAATACAAGACCTGGCTTAGTTATCTGGAAGGGGTGATTGGATCTAACAACTGAATGAACAAAACTATAAAGCCTTGGACAGGAAAACATCTTACATATGTATTCTAACTTTCGCGGTTTACCTATAGCTCAGCTAGAACCAACATGTACATCCTTCTCACATTCTGCATGTGAGATTGCACATTGGCAGATTTGGTCTACCAGAAACATTCAGCCAATGGCTGAATCGTTTCTATGGCCAAATAACAGACCCCAAAAAAAAGGCATCCATCGAACTTTTACCGTAATATGCACAGTTATGGATGTTAATAGTTCCGGGACCCCTGAAATAGCCCTGTTCCAAAAATTTGACATAGAAAAACACCCAAAATATAAACGAAAATTGATAACTGATAGGATTCTGGCAGCCACAATTGCCATAGCTAAATGTTGGAATTAACAGACAATTTCCTTTGAATAGGTCACGTATAAACTGAACTGGATAATGATCAATGATTATTGGTTAAAATAGATGACAACTTCTCAATTGAAATTTGATAAAATGTGGCAACCACGCTAACTTGATAGCATATAGTGTGCTCTGGAGATTTCCTCAATGACGCTCTACTTCTCTTTTCTTTTTTTCCTCTCGGCGACAATCTCTCTCTCTGTACATACTATTTATTTTTATTTTTTTGTGGTCACTTGGTACATCTACACTGTTGAATATGGTAAATCTTTTATATATATCTTTGATTGACTACTACTTGATCCTATATGCAATTTTACCACTTGAAAGCCTATTAAATCATAGGGTGTGCACCCCTAGAGAAATTACTATTTTTTTCATATGACTATTATGTGCCTTAACTGTACTGTATTCCAAGTGCCTACTCGGTTTTCCTTCCCTTACATCCGATAAAGCAAGCATAATCTCATCATCTGGGGGCTTGTCCATTAGCCAGATGTTCTCCAGATCATTACATATGGTCGACCATGTTTATCTACCCATCCCTCCCTTACCTTCACACACAGGTAGAGACAGGGCCGGCGCTACCACTAGGCGGATAAGGCAGCCGCCTAGGGCGCAGCCATGGCCTGTAACCTCCTCATCCCCGCTGGATGTAATCTCTGGAGCCGATGTCCCTGTATGGCGGGTCTGCAGGAGTGTGTACTGGAGGTCCGGAGGAGGAGAGGGAATATCCGCTGCGGGGGATCGTGCAGGGGCGCGGGGAGGGAACTATCACATACAGTACACTGACAGATCCCTCCCCCGGCTCCCCCAGCTGCAGAGATGTTCGGCGGCTCAGGGCTCTGATGCAGAGGAGCTGGCCGCCTCCTTCATGTTCACTGGTCGGGACTCGTGAGGAGGTGTGGCCAGGCAAGGGCTAATCCCGTATGTCACTGGGGGGCGGAGCAGCTGGCGTCAGGGAAGATCGTGTGGTCCTTCTGGGCAGAGCAACATGGAAGTAAAAAAATAAATGTTGTTTTGTCTTTTATGCAGCCACTGGACTGGGAGAAATTGGGTTAAAAACTTGCCCAGTAACTCGCACTCAGGACAGTGCTACAGGAGATACCAGATACCATCTTGATCTTTGTCATCTTTATTACTTCTATCTTTAGACTTTTACATAGAAGTAGAAAGTGCTGTTAGCTGACAAAGATCAAGATGGTATCTGGTATCTCCTGTAGCACTGTCCTGAGTGTGAGTTACTGGGCAGAGCAGTTTTCAACCCAATGTCGCTCAGCCATCTGTTGTCGCCCAGCCCCCTCCCCTGCTGTCGCCCAGCCCCCTCCCCTGCTGTCGCCCAGTCCCCTGCTGTCGCCCAGTTCTCTAAAAAAAAAAAAAAAATGTTGGCAACTATGCTTGCTGTGTACAGCAGCTCAATGAGGGGGAAGCAAACATCACAAGGGGGTATAGATAGGGATGGCGTTAGACTGTTTTGCGCTCTTTCTATACCATATAGAGTTATAGAAAGAAATTATATTTTATCGGTACAGAAGTTTTATTTTTTATGGGGGGGGGTGCAAGTAAAGTAGCTGATCTCGCCTAGGGCGCAAAATAGTCTAGCACCGGCCCTGGGTAGAGATCTTACTGCTTATCTTGGTGGCTGTAATCATGTGTCTGTGACATACTGTTTGTCTCAGTATTGGGAAAAACCTCAATGTGTAGGTGGTGGTTGAACGTCCTCTGTCATGCAAAGCTAATTGGAATCAACTTCAAAATGTAATTTTATTGACACACTCATCAACGTGTTCTAGCATACACATTATCTGATAACTGTAATGGTATTAAAATCTATTTTTCACAACAGGATATGATGGGGAAGAAGGCTCAATTTGTGGCAAGCACAGAAAAAAAAATTTTGGGTCCAAGAATGGGTAGAGATTACACAAATCAGCTTGCCTACAGCAAAGCAAGCCTGTAATTATAAGATGGTGTAAATCATTCAGACTGGTGTGACAAGTGCAACGTTCTGATTTTGCATTTTGATATGTTGTGGGGATGTGTTGGGTCTTACAACAACCAGGTACATCAAATTTACAGGTCTGGTAACAAAAGAGTTTGCTGCAAGAAAGTAAAATAAAAAAAACCTTTACAGCACAAGCCTATTAATAGCTAAAAAATAACTCCATGAATGGGATAACTCTAGGTACTTTGGCTCAAATGAATTATGCAGATGCCACCTCTGTGACCAATGGCGAAGCTGCAATTTACTGTTGCAGCCTATACAACATACAGGAAGAGCCACCCTCTTCTGGAGGGTGCTCCAGTAACCTCAACAAATTCAAGACTTCCTCTGATTGGCAAAGGCAGAGATTGTGAGGTCATCTGCCTGCCTTTCCACCTTGGCTAATTAAAGGAAGCCTGGTATTCACTGAAAAAAAATACAAGGCTTCTCCTGAGCTGTGGAGGTGCTGGGGCGAAAGAGGATGCTGCTTCCTTTTTGCAATATGGGCTACAATAGCAAATTACAGTTTCACAATTGGCTACACGCAAGTGGCATGTGCATAAATCATTTGAGTCAAGCTGGCCCAAAGCAAGTATATAAAAGGAATCCCATTCCTGTAGTTCCTCTTTGACCTAATAAAACGTTGATGAAGACTTCCCTAGGAAAAAGAAACCCATTCTTCTGCTAAAGTCAATGACAATGGAATGCTCCATTCTAGACAATCTTTGTAGCACGCATTCTCCATAGTCCTCATTCGAGAACAAGCGCTGCCCACTCAGACAGCCTCTTCCGGACTTACTCAGACCTGTGATGATCACAGAAGCCTTTCATTGCTGCGCTCAGCAAAACAGACTGTGATAAATGTCTAAAATTAAAGCCACATTTGAAAGGCCATTAAGTTTTCATCAGGCGCACAATGACTCAAGAGTATGTGAGGTTATCAGACAAAAGTACATTTGTTATTAAGAAGTCATCTGCTTTACAGCGTCTCAGTGAGAGATGACACACCACCTCTTTACTACTCTTATAAAGCATGCACTTAACACCCACAGGCCCCCCCGACAACAGAAACATGGACTTTATTTCATTACACATAAAAATTTTAAAGCGGACCTAAACTCAGATCATTACTTTAACCCCTCATGTTGTAAAATAGTCCACTAAAACTTAGTACATACATAGCTCTTGCTCTATGCACTGCTTGGCTACAAAATATGGAATACCAAAAATCACAAGTGCAGCGCCAAAAGCCAATAAAAATATATCCCAATATAAATTGATGAAGCAACTCTATATAAAAAACAGTCCATTGGGTGCAAATCCACACAAAGATAGTGCTGGGAAGGATCTGTCACCAAAAAGAAAGGGTTCACACTGACTCTTACCCCAACGAATGGACTACTTAATTAAAAGCAGTCAACAACGCTATAAAAATCATCCGCTTTGATATAGCCATACACATGGAGAGATACGTTGTATGAACACCAGTGGGATCCTCCTTGGACAGGCTCCCTCAGGACATCATAGAAATAGGCATAAAAAAAACTTAATTGCACAGTATTACTGACAAGTACATTTATTAAGAGCACAGCAACAGCCAGAATACTCACAAACATCATGGTAAAAAGCGCATGTAAATTCAGTATAAACTATCAAAGTTTCCAACCAGTATAATGCCCGACTGTCAAGCTTGGCAACATCACGTGACCCAAAACGATTAAAGTAACTGTGGCTTGGGGATTAGGGTTATGTGAACAATTTCATGCTGGAAGCATTGTCAACAACTGTCAGGTTCTGGTAACCATATTGTCATTGGCTATGGCTGAAGATACTACCGGGCTCATGGGAATGGCCACGGGCACCACACAATCTCCACTGCTTAGCACAGGATCCAGCAGCTAGTGGCAATCACTGTAATAGTGGTGCCTCCACAGCAATTTCCAGCTTCCACATGGATCAGCCAGCTAGATCAATGCAACTATGCAAAAATAGTCATACTTTGAATTTATTTTCATTTATTTTTTTATTTAAAGAGAACTTTATAGAAAAAAAAAATCCAGAGCAACAATGTCTTTAAAATATCAAGATGGGATCAATAATAATTTCTATCATTTTTTGGCCATAAAATACAACAAATGCAACCCTTTTAGTTTACAGATCATAAGTGTCAAAAGGTACAGTACACTTATTAATGAGACTGAAACATTAGACAGGGCCACCGCCGCCACCTATAGACACTATCCTGCCTATCATTAATCTAATAGGGATAGACCCAGTGTATCCAACCAGGGCGCCCATATTTTTTCAGACTTGGCTGGGCAGCCTCTGTGTTGATAAAAATACGGTTTCAGTATCCATGTGGCCCTGGACCTGCCTTACCCAGTCAGCAACAGTTGGGGGATCAGATAATTTATAGTGGTAAAGTAAAAGCTTGTGAGCCTGGAAAGGGCTCTTTTGGTGTGTTCTTGTAACAGTAAGGTATCCAAAAATCCCAGGATACATTGCTTTGGATCAAGTCAAATGTCAGATTGAAATACTTTATTTTGGGTTTCTATTACTCGTGTGTAGTAAAGAAGAAGCAAGCTGTGAAGATGTCAGGGACAAGATTGTGGACCCACACAAGGCTAGAATGGGCTACAAGACCTTTGCCAAGCAGCTTGGTGAGAGGGTGACAAAAGTTGGTGCGATTATTCACAAATGGAAGAAACACAAAATAACTGTCAATCTCCCTCGGTCTGGGGCTCAATGCGAGATCTCACCTCGTGGAGTTTCAATGATCATGAGAACGATGAGGAATCAGCCCAGAACTCCACGGGAGAATCTGGTCAATGATCTTAGGGAAGCTGGGACCATAGTCACCAAGAAAACAATTGGTAACACTACGCCATAAACGACTGAAATCCTGTAGTACCAGCAAGGTCCCCCTGCTCAAGAAAGCACATGTGCAGGCCCGTCTGAAGTTTGCTAATGAACATCTGAATAATTCAGAGGAGAACTGGGTGAAAGTGTTGTGGTCAGACGAGACCAAAATCAAGCTCTTTGGCATCAACTCAACTCGTCGTGTTTGGAGGAGGAGGAATGCTGCCTATGACCCCAAGAACACCATCCCCACCGTCAAACATGGAAGTGGAAACATTATGCTTTGGGGGTGCTTTTCTGCTAAGGGGACAGGACAACTTCACTGCAGCAAAGGGACGATGGACAGGGCCATGTATAATCAAATCTTGGGTGAGAACCGCCTTCCCTCAGCCAGGGCAATGGGTCGTGGATGGGTATTCCGGCAGGATGATGGCCCAAAACACACGGCCAAGTCAACAAAAAGTGGCTCAAGAAGAAGAATATTAAGGTCCTGGATAGTAGACTTGTGCACAACGGAAAAATTTGTTTTGTTTCGTTTCTTTTCGGTCCTGTTGATTCGTAATTTTGCTAGACGGGATTTTTCGTGTTCGGACTAATTCGTATTTTCGCAAGCGACATTTTTAGTTGAATCGGAATGATTCGTATTAATGCAAGCCTTATTTTTCGTTGATTTATAATTCGTACTTTCGGTAGAGTACATTGTTTTTCATTGATTCTGGACACAACTCCTACTTTCGTAACTTTTTTTGGGTTCGTTGATTCGTAATTTTCCGTGTCTCTCTCACAACGACGCTGCCTATTATGCCTAATGTGCTTCGAATGGATTTGTACTTCTCTAAATACATATTTGTAACGATTCGAAATCTCGTATTTTACTTTTGTTTTTTACATGCGGCTATAGCCTCCACCCCTGTACACCATTTTGAGAGGCAGTTCAGCACGGTGAGGGAGAAGCATGGAGCAGAGCAGAGTGTTATTGTGCTTCGAATGGATTCGTACATTCGTAACTTTTTTCATAACAAATTATGCCGAAGACATTTGGGCATTCGCTATTTGCGATATAATTTATTTCGGATTCAGTTTTATTCGTAATTGCTTTGTTCGGAAATTCGAATGCTTCCGAATGTCCAAAAAATGCTAAATTCGGACGAATTTCGATTCGTTACGAAACAAATTGCACAAGCCTACTGGATAGCCTAGCCAGTCTCCAGACCTTAATCCCATAGAAAATATGTGGGGAGCTGAAGGTTCGATTTACCAAACGTCAGCCTCTAAACCTTAATGACTTGGAGAGGAGAGGTGTGGGACAAAATCCCTCCTGAGATGTGTGCAAACCTGGTGGCCAACTACAAGAAACATCTGACCTCTGATGGCCAACAAGGGTTTTGCCACCACGTACCTTGTCTTGTTTTGCGAAGGGGTCTAATATTTATTTCACTCATTAAAATGCAAATCAATTTATAACTTTTTTGAAATGCGTTTTTTGGATCTTTTTGTTGTTATTCTGTCTCTCACTGTTAAAATAAACCTACCATTAAATTATAGACTGATCATTTCTTTGTCAGTGGGCAAACATACAAAATCAGCAGGGGATCAAATACTTTTTTCCCTCACTGACCGTGTTGTGTTACACTATGTGATTATTCTTGCTCTGTGTCTTTAAGATCTGTCCCCTTCTTTCTAGCTGAACTCTCTCTCTCACCGTAGTTCTTTATAGGTCTCCTCCACTTCCTGATTCTGGTCATTACTCCTGTATATCTTCCATGCTAAACATCTTACATGTGGCTTACAACTGCAACGTTTTTCTACCTATGAATATCCATCATTAAACGGAACATTCGAAAGGATTCATCGTCTGTCGTCCTAACTGTGAGTTTATTCATTGAGTTAAACTGCCTGTATCGATGCAAGGGATGAATATCAAACCAGCTTGGGTAAGGCCTACTTAAACCTGGAGATGAACTTTATCGCTTTGTAGTTGAGACAGAACAGTAGAAAAACTGAGTTTCACAGCCTAATTACAAGATTTCTGCATGTCAGTACTGAAACAGACAAGATTTACTGCCCTCATAGCAAGACAGAAGGGACAGAGCAGCACATGGCAGCCTTATAGCCTGAGACAATCTGCACAGTTTCATATTTCAGCATACAGATCCTGCCTGCTTTCACAGTCAGTCTGCTATCATGAGTGACCAAGCTTCTGCATGTGAACTCACATCTCCTTCCTCACAAGTTCCTGAAGAAATTGAGTTACCCAAACGCTCAGTTAAACCCACTTGGAAAGTAATGGAGAATTATGAAGCTTCAAGGACTGAATTGTCAAATAGCTTGGAATTAGTCTGGGAGAAAATCCTTGCTGAAGCCAATACAGTGTCTGTTGAACGTGAACTACTGACACTAGAGGGCGCCATTAAACAACTTTCTGCCTCATATGAGCTTTATCAGCTTACCAGCATCAAATTCACTAATGTCTTACAAAACATGAAGTCAGAAAATGCGATGATGCAATTAAAGCGCGTCAATGCTCTCAATATTGAAAGAGACAGTTTTATCCAGCAAACCAGATTAAAGGCAGAAGCAAAAATAAAGCTGTTACAGGACACTGCATCTCACAGATCTGTTTCCACCAGACGTTCTAAAAACTCGTCAAGATCCCATAGTTCAAGATACTCAACACTCAGTGAGCGACTTATTAATGCCCGTGCTGAAGTGGAAGCCAGCAAAGTGCAGGTGGCATATGCAGAAAAAAGAGCAGAGTTGGAAGCGCAGTCAGCACGTCAAAGAGCAGAGTTGGAAGCGCAGTCAGCACGTCAAAGAGCAGAGTTGGAAGCTCAGAGAGCAGAGTCGGAAGCACAGTCAGCACGTCAAAGGGCAGAGTTGGAAGCGCAGTCAGCACGACAAAGAGCAACAATGGAAACCTTAAATGAACAGTGTAAACATGACACAGCTATGGCAAAGCTAAGGGTCCTACAGCAAGCTATCAGTGCAGACGAAGGTGCAAGTGAGAAAGACAGCATTAACCTAAACATAGCAGATATGGAAGACCCCCTCAAACGCACTAAAGACTATGTCCTAAGCCACTGCAGTGCACACTCCATTGTCTCCAATGCTCCCGACTACATAGAGACTCCTTCACAGCTTCAAGTTAAAGAGGTTCCAGCAACTTTCTGCACTCAAAATCACTCCACTGCATTTCCTACCTGCCTACCTTGCCTGTCTTCATACGTCACAGAGCATCAGCGCAAGCTTCAAGCAAGTCATCAATCTCCAGTCATTGGTACAGCCTTGAATCAACGTACCATTGGAACAACTGACTTCAAGCAAGCAACTCACCTGGATGCATCTGCTGCACCATATTTCCCTGTGTCCTTTAACAACAATGTCAAAGATAACGCAATCAGCACCATACAGCCAACAGCATCTCACATAAAGGCGGAGACAACTGAGACAGAAGAGTTTGTGAGGTACATGCTTCGCAGAGAGCTCACAAAGACTGGTCTTACAAGTTTTGATGACCAACCTGAGAACTACAGAAGTTGGAAATGTGCCTTCAGAACTACAATCAGCAATATTGGCATTACAGCTGATCAAGAATTGAATCTGCTGATCAAATGGCTTGGTCCTCTATCTGCTGCACGTGTTAAGCCATTAAGATCGGTTTTCATGGACAATCCTACTGCAGGCCTCACAGCTGCATGGGAGCGACTAGAGCAAAGTTATGGCAGTCCAGAAGCTATAGAAAATGCTTTGTTCATGCGTCTGGAAACTTTCCCAAAGATATCCGGTAAGGACAACAAGGAGTTCCAGAGACTGAGTGACCTTCTCCTTGAGCTTCAGCTAGCCAAGACAGACCCAAAACTACCTGGACTCAGTTACCTTGACACTCCAAGAGGGGTAAACCCAATTGTCTCCAAGCTCCCGTATGGTTTGCAAGAGAAATGGACTGCACTAGGGTCATCATACAAAAGAGAGAACAAGGTTTCCTTCCCTCCATTCTCTTTTTTTTGTGAATTCATCAGGAAAATTGCAGAGACCAAGAACAATCCAAGTTTTTCCTACGGTGAGTACAGCCTCTTCTCACCCTTTCCTAAGAGTACCAGTCTTCAGGGCAACTATAGAAACCATAGAGGCCCAGTGTCCGTGAAAAAGACTGACATCCTTCCCACTCCTACCACAGTTCTGGCCACAAACAAACAGAGTAGGAAGATTGAAAACCCTAACAGAGAGTGTCCCATACACAAGAAGCCACACCCCCTCAATAAATGTATCGGCTTTAGAAAAAAGCCTCTGGAAAAGCGCAAGGAGCTTTTAAAGACATTTAGGGTATGTGTCAGGTGCTGTGCTTCTACAGAACATGTTGCAAGGGACTGTAATGTGTCCATCAAGTGCATAGAGTGTGGCTCTGAAGAACATGTGCAAGCCCTCCATCCTCTTGAGCCCAGCTCTGCACAACCTGCCAACGCTCCTCCCAGGTTAACGCATGGCGGGGAGAATACAGACCAAGTGCCTAATTCTACCATAATTTCTTCATCCTGCACTGAAGTTTGTGGAGAAGACCGCTGTGGTAAGTCCTGTGCTAAGATATGCTTGGTGAACATATACCACAAGGATCAACCAGAAAAGTCTCTAAAGGCATATGCTATCTTAGACGATCAGAGCAATCGATCACTTGCAAAATCGGAATTGTTCAATCTATTTGAAATAAAAGGCGAAGCTCATCCTTACACCTTGGGTACCTGTAGTGGAACTATAGAGGTTTCTGGAAGAAGGGCTCATGGACTCATGGTATCTTCTCTCAAAGGTAACTTGCAATTACCCTTACCTACACTTGTTGAGTGCAATCAGATACCTGCTAACAGGGAAGAAATCCCTACTCCAGCTGCTGCTTTCCATCACCCTCACCTCAAGGTAATAGCAAATGAGATACCGCCGCTTGACAAAGATGCTCAGATCCTTCTTCTGTTAGGAAGAGACATTCTAAGAGTTCACAAGGTACACAGACAAGTCAGTGGACCCCCAGATGCCCCATTTGCCCAGCGCACGGATCTAGGGTGGGTCATCATAGGCAATGTCTGCATAGGCAAAATGAAAAGACCTACCAACATTTCGTCATTCAAGACAAATGTTCTGCCAAATGGCCGAAACACTTACTTTGAGCCATGCCCACATCACTACTGGGTGAAAGAGAAGATAGCCAGCCACGAATGGCAACATGGTATCTCAGGTGACACAAGCCCTTTCTCCTGCCATGATGGCGACTTCGGCTCTACAGTGTTTAATGCAACCAGTGAAGATGACATACTGGCTCCTTCAATGGAAGACAAAGAATTCATCAAGGTAATGGACAATGAGTTCTTTCAAGATGACTCCAATAACTGGGTAGCACCCCTACCCTTTCGTCTCCCAAGAGAGATTGCCCAACAACTTACAGCAGGCCATCAGTAGATTCTCCTCCTTAAAGCGAAACTTAAGCAGGAAACCAGAGATGCAAAAGCACTTTGTGGACTTTATGCAAAATGTATTTGACAGAGATCATGCAGAGCCTGCTCCCCCACTAAAGGATGGAGAAGAATGCTGGTACCTTCCATCCTTTGGCATGTATCACCCACGCAAACCAGACCAAATCAGAGTTGTCTTTGATTCCAGTGCTCAGCACGAAGGTGTTTCTCTTAACAACATGCTCCTTACTGGACCCAACTTGAACAACAGTCTAATAGGAGTCTTGATTCGTTTCAGACAAGAGCCTGTAGCAGTAATGGCCGACATTCAACAGATGTTTCACTGCTTCATCGTCTGAGAAGACAACAGAAACTACCTCAGGTTTCTATGGCACAAGGACAATGACCTCAACAAGGAAGTTATAGATTATCGCATGAAGGTACATGTCTTCGGTAACAGTCCTTCCCCAGCAGTGGCAACTTATGGGCTAAGGAGAACAGCTCAGACTGGAGAAGTTGAATATGGATCTGATGCCCGTCAATTTGTTGAAAGAAACTTCTACGTTGACGACGCACTTAGGTCCTTTCCAACTGCTAAAGAAGCAATTGATCTTCTCACCAGAACAAAGGAGATGCTGTCTGTAGCAAACCTTAGACTGCACAAGATTATATCCAACAGCCAGGAACTTATGAATGCCTTTCACTCTGAGGACTATGCCACTAGTCTAAAAAACCTTGACTTAGGTACAGATGTGCCTCCTGTACAGCGAAGTCTGGGTTTGTTGTGGAACATCAAGCAAGACAAATTCACCTTCCAAGTGTCAACTTGTGACAAACCCTTCACTAAGAGAGGAGTCCTGTCCGTGGTGAATAGCATCTATGACCCACTGGGTTTCCTTGCTCCAGTTACCATTCAAGGTAAGATTTTACTAAGACAGTTGTCTACTGAGAACATAGACTGGGATACTCCCTTGCCTAGTGAGAATCAACACAAGTGGGAAAGGTGGAGATATTCTTTGAAGTCACTAGAAAAACTTCAGATTCCCCGTTGCTATGTTCCAGGATCCACTTCAACTGCTAACCGGAGAGAGATTCATATTTTCTCTGATGCATCAGTTGAAGCTATTGCTGCAGTAGCCTATTTGAAGACCTCTGAACTGAATGGAGAATCACACTGTAGTTTTGTCCTAGGCAAGGCAAAACTCACACCCAAGCCTGCACATACCATACCAAGACTTGAACTTTGTGCAGCCGTGCTAGCAGTAGAAATTGCCGAGGTCATACAAAGTGAAATGGACACTAGAATTGATTCTTTCACCTTCTATACAGACAGTAAGGTAGTACTTGGTTACATAAACAACCAAACAAAACAATTTTATGTGTACGTCAGCAACAGGGTTGAACGTATCAAGAGATTCTCTCTACCAAGTCAATGGCATCACGTTCCCACTGAACTCAACCCAGCTGACTGTGGGACCAGAGCCGTGTCACCTGCCGCTCTTCAGGACAGCTTATGGCTGTCACCTCCAAGGTTTCTGTGTGAGGACTCTTACTTACTCCCTATTGACACCACCTATGGGCTAGTAAACCCTGAAGATGATAAGGAAATAAGAACTGTGAACATCTCACTACACACTTCTGTAAGTACAAAACAGAAGCTGCGGTCACACCGTTTTGAGCGTTTTTCCACCTGGTCATCCGCTGTACGAGCTATTGCGCGCCTAATTCATATTGCTCGTTGCTTTGGGAATAATTCCGCTGCAGGGTGTCATGGTTGGCACAACTGTTCTGGACACTTTACAGCAGCAGATGTTTCACACGCAGAAGAGGTAATTATCCGTTGTGTGCAACAAGAGGTGTATCGGGAGGAATTCGGGAGAATCAGAAATGGAACCGAATTGTCTAAAAACAGTCCACTCTTCAATCTAAACCCCGTAGTCGACGCCAATCAGCTGCTAAGAGTTGGTGGCCGTATAACAAAATCCGACTTATGCAGCAAAGAACAGAATCCTATAATCATACCAGGTCAACATCATGTTACTACTCTTCTGGTTCGCCACCACCATGAACTGGTACATCATCAAGGCCGTCAGTTTACAGAAGGTGCCATCAGGTCAGCCGGCTTTTGGTTCATTGGTATGAAGAGGTGCGTCTCCTCCTTGCTCTTCAGATGCGTTAAGTGCCACAAGTTAAGAGGAAAACATCAACAGCAACAAATGGCAAGTCTTCCAGCTGATCGCCTAAGTACCGATCCACCCTTTACCTACGTTGGGGTAGATGTTTTCAGCCCATGGTCCGTCATCACTCGGAGAACTCGTGGTGGAGCTGCCAATAGTAAAAGGTGGGCTGTATTGTTTACCTGTCTCAGCATCCGAGCTATACACATAGAAGTGATCGAGTCTATGGATTCTTCTTCCTTCATCTGTGCCCTACGAAGATTCTTCTCTGTCAGAGGACCAGTTAAGCAACTGAGATCCGACTGTGGTACCAACTTTGTTGGAGCATGTAAAGAGCTACAATTGGACAATTTCCTGGCCAACAATGGATGTACTTGGTTGTTTAATCCTCCACATTCTTCACACATGGGAGGATCCTGGGAACGAATGATAGGAGTAGCACGAAGAATTCTTGACTCCATGTTGCAGACTCACAAGTCTTTACCACTCACCCATGATACTTTGTCTACCTTTCTCGCTGAAGTGTCTGCCATAATGAACGCAAGACCCTTAGTGCCAGTATCTTCAGATCCTGATGCTCCAGTGATCCTTACTCCAGCCTCGCTTCTTACTCAAAAGATTGGGACTGCTGTAATATCTTCAAGTGAAATCGAACCCAAGGATATCTACAGGCATCAATGGAAGCAGGTTCAACACCTAGCCAATGTGTTCTGGCATCGCTGGAGGAAGGAGCATCTTCACCACCTTCAAGGTCGTAACAAATGGCAAGCATCTAAGCCGAATCTTAAGGTTGGAGACCTCATCCTTCTAAAAGACAAGGAAGTTTGTCGGAATGAGTGGCCTATGGGTCTTATTACTAAAGTTATGCCCAGCGACGATAACAAAGTCCGGAAGGTAGAAGTTAAGGTAACCAAGGGAGGATCGACACGAACCTTTAGTCGACCAATTACAGAGTTAGTACTCCTTTTGCCAGGTGAGTGACTTGTGCAAGGACTAGCCATGCTGTTGGCACGGCGGGGAGTACATTGCTGCCATCTACAGGTTCTACTCAGAACTTTGGAATTATTTGAAGACATCATACTGTGACTTTATGTTCTTCATCCTGTTGAACTTACGTTTATTATTTGCTTGTTGCATGTTTTTCATTACAGGTTCCAGGACATTCGTCAGTATTGGACTTTTTGAAAATATATATTTTAGTTTAAGGTTATGAAATCTAAAGATTTCAGACGGGGAGTGTTGTGTTACACTATGTGATTATTCTTGCTCTGTGTCTTTAAGATCTGTCCCCTTCTTTCTAGCTGAACTCTCTCTCTCACCGTAGTTCTTTATATGTCTCCTCCACTTCCTGATTCTGGTCATTACTCCTGTATATCTTCCATGCTAAACATCTTACATGTGGCTTACAACTGCAACGTTTTTCTACCTATGAATATCCATCATTAAACGGAACATTCAAAAGGATTCATCGTCTGTCGTCCTAACTGTGAGTTTATTCATTGAGTTAAACTGCCTGTATCGATGCAAGGGATGAATATCAAACCAGCTTGAGTAAGGCCTACTTAAACCTGGAGATGAACTTTATCGCTTTGTAGTTGAGACAGAACAGACCGTCTCTCGATCTCAAAAAGTTTTAAGACACTAAGGATTTCACTTTAACTACATCCATATAGTAACAATACCTTATTATAAACAGTGACAATCCAGGGAAGAGTTTCATACTGCCTGCCTGTAATCAGGGCCAGGACAAGGGGTGGGCAGGAGGGGCGGCTGCCCCTGGCGCAATGGTTTATTGCAGGGATGGGGGGCACCCTGACCCTAACCCTAAGGGAAAGGGGGGCGCAGCTTGGCATCTTTGCCCTGGGCGCAGGATGACCTTGTCCCAGTACTGCCTGTAATTGCCCAGTCCAGCTTTTTTTCGTTTACCATATTTTTAACGTAAAGTTGAACTCAAGGCAGAAAAATAGGAAAACTTTAACCCAATTATGGATTCAAGAATATTAAATGCACTTTATCAGACAGCTGACAAATGGTTCTGCAGTTTCTTGATATCCACCTCCTGTAATCCCCTTCAAAGTAGCACTCAGACTGGGAAAGAGAAGGGCAGCACTCAGAACCAATCCGTGCCCTATTGCTAAGAAACATTTGGAGAGGAGGGGAGAGCAAAAGGATGACCTCACCAGTGAGCTTTTGCTCTACATAAAATTTCAAGTTGTGAACTTTCAAACATATGTTAAAATTTCTGGGGTACAATCTCATGCATGTATCCTCTACAAGTAATTGTGCTTCTATGTACGTTACAGAATACAATACTGTATCTTTATTTCAACCCTTTTTTCTCATGTATTATTTGTGTGAAGTGTTATAAACCTATTAGAGTAACTTATTAGGCTGATTGTGTTCTGTGGGTATGTAGGCTAACTTTATTGAACTTACAAACAGATTGGACTTACGAACATGCTCTCTGGAACTCGTTCGTATGTAGAGGACTTACTGTATTATATAATTACAGTCAGAGACCAGGCTATACTTTAGTGATGTCTGAAGGGACTTTAGGGACTTTAATAAACCCGTCCTACAGAGATGACCAGATCACAATATTGGCTAGGCAAGAAATGTTACATACATGTAGGCAGTTCATTTGTCAATTTAGTCATTTACCTAGAGGTCATTCTTCAAATAAGACCCTAATGATGGCATTCTTCTCTACTTTAAGAGTATAGTGAATCACTCCCAGAAAAGAAAAGCTTTTATTACTAGTAAATAAGAGTTGACGTGTTCACAGACTAGAACTTTCAATTGGCAAAGGGTTATGAGAATTTAGCTACTAAAATGATACGAGGGCTAAGGAAGTTTTTCTGGTACAGTTCAGAGGGGTTAGAATCACCAACGTTTTTAATGCTGTGATATTCCTATTGGGAAGAGGGGATGAAATCTCACAACTGGGAGGAGAGACAGCAACCACGTTATCAACTACAAAAATTAGGTTGAGTCTGTCAGATGTGACATGATTGGCCCACAATCTGCAATTCTGGAAGCACTGGATGCAGAGTTTTTTCTTAGCTCTATTTTGGTTGCAATTTTTGGCTAATAGCCCACTGCTCCCCTGACTAACAATGCATATGGTGATTCATGTTTACGCTTACCCACAGACAAGAGATTGTATTCTGAAGAATTGTACAATTTTTGTTTAGGCATTGCTCATCTAACAAAGACTGCAGAAAAATTGCCTATTAAAGAAGTATTTCCTAGACGAACGTTGCCAGAAAAATAACCATTTCTCATTTTTTTTGTTTGATGAAAACTCTATTAGCATGTCAAAGAACTTAGCATAATCAACTGTTGGTCTGATATTTTTTGGCCCCAATGCATGTATTTTTGTGAGAGACAAAGTAATGCAGTTTAACATACAAATGAGTGTCATCTTATGACTGTAGGTGACCACAGAGGGCTTTTTCAACCACGTACATAGGAACAATTAAACCACCCTCAGACATGAGCCATTTTTCAAGTCCTGATCAGGGTGAGGGATTTATAGTGGACCTTCAGCCTACCTGGAAAAGCAGCTGAGGAGCCTTCATTAAAGGAGTCTGCAAGTTTCTCATCGAAAACAAAATCATCACCCTTGACATGTCCTACCTATGGGCACCTTAGGGTAGTGAGTGTTAAAGTAGGAGAAAACGTTAGGTGGTAGAATATCATGGCCAATTAAAAAAAAAAAAAAAAAAAAAAAAAACACTAGTACTCCCCAAGCACACTTTTTTTTTTTTTTTTTTTTTTAACATAGCAATAAAAAACTGACAGAGGCTCTAAGCCTTCCCAGCTCTCATCTGGTGTTATGACAACTCATTCTTTGCATTTCAATGCACTATAAAATGCCATTAAAATTGGCTCATTTACTCTTTATGCCTTTGAGGAGCAGGAGAAGCAGCAGGAGGAGCAAGTGCAGCAGGAGCGTGCCACTGGGAAGAGCTACAGGAAAGGACCTTTACTTTCCCATTATTGAGTTGCATTAAAGCTGGCCAAATACCAGTACAATTTCATTTGAATGTTCATACAGAAATGTAACAAAATTCTCAACAAAGCATTTAATAGTACCATGATGGACTAAACACATTTTGTAAAATTTTGTTTAAGTTGCCATGCCAATGTTTTAAATGCCACTTTAACTTTTGGGATGCACATGCACATTACATTAAGTATATTTTTCCCTGAATGAAAGCTACATTCAGTGTTAGAATTTTGTTAGCGTGAGAGAAAACTTTCCATCCTGCTCCTTCAATTTCCCTCGTCACTACAGTTGAAAATGATCACTGACTTGACCCCACACACCTATTAAAAAATTGGCAAAAAACTTACAAAAACATTTTTTTCTGAACAACGTTCTACTGTGTATAGCCAGCTTAACAAAGACTGTTCCAATGAAATATTTCTACATTTAAAAGTTTGACCCCAACCACATACACATCTTATCTAATCTAAACATGCAAATCGAATCTTTTGTCCGTGAAATGTTCACAGCATCACCGACCATGATTTCTACTATTAATTAAAGTTTTTGTGTGATGTTCAGCATTCTCAGTAGTTCAAGATATGCCAAGCCATAAGTAATGTAGCATTGCTTCTGCAGGCTTGCAGTAAAAATCTCCAGTAATGGATTGCCAAGTTAAAGCTGCATTCATATGCAAAGAATGTTTGTGTGTAACTTGAAGAGAGATGGATCTTTTTCCTTGAAAATCCTCTCACTAATGTAGCATAACAATCTCATTTATTTCACCGAGTTCCCATTTCTCACATTTCTCTTGTTAAACAAGTCACTTAAGAGGTCAAAACACATAAAATGACCGGCTTTAAACATGTGCGAGACCCAATAAGTAGGTCTACAGCATCATACGGGAGTTAAAAAGCAATGCCAGCGAGGTGAATAATGGCTCGCAGTCTTTGTTGCACGCATTCATGTAAACATGCTGTTATTATAAGCTAGCGTTAAATACCAGTTATGTGCATAAACAATCACTAGTTTCAGAAGATGCCAAGACTTTTCTGGGAAACTTCTGAATCGTCTGTGTAATGCCTGAATATGATCAATCCATAGCAGTTAAAGTTGAACTCGGGGCACAAAAACGTTTAAATATATTCCTCAAAAGCCACAAGGGCTATAAATACACTTTGTGTGGAGCAAATTCTGCGCAGCACATAGCCTGTACAGACAGCAGAGCTGTGGGAGGGACCAAAAAGTCTCCACCAGGCCCAGACTGGCCATAGGGCGCATTTGCCCGGTGGGCCGGGGCCGCCAGGCTCAACTTCAGGGCTGCTGTCCGATGCCTGTTGATGACCGGGCCGCACAGCGGGGGGTAATCGACGACCGCAGCCTGGAGAGGGTTAACACAGGCCGTGGTCACGGCTCACCTCCCGCTGTGCGGCCATGCCTGCGTCTCCTCTCCAGGCCCTCCTGCCCTGCCGACAATGTCATTTATCAGCAGAGCAGGGGTGGGAGGAGCCGGAGATCTGTACACTAACCAGCGTGAATGCAGGGATCCATGGTTGCTAGGCAGCAGGTCGGATCCAATCAAACCAGATTGCTGTCCGTGCACACGCGCTGCTGCTGGAGATAGCTAGGCAACGGGGACACTGCCAGGGCTGGGGCCGCTGATGTCATGGCAACGTATGACATCTGGAGACCCTGCCCACCTAGGCAGATTACGTCCATTCAAAAAACCAAGGGGAGTGAAGGAGACGCGTGAGATGTGTAAGTGCATAGAGAAGTGAAGACATCAGATCGGGAGACAAGGAAAGGAGACACAGAAGGAAAACAGGTAATCGAGGAAAGTGTAAATAGATAAAGCTGAATGGCGGAAAAAAGGAGAGAAGAAAGGTGGAAGAAGAGGTGAAAGAGGGAAGAAGAACAGATAGAAAAAAAGGGGGGATAGAGATTATATATATATATATATATATATATAAATATAATCGGCCTCACCCCTCTCACCCCTTCTTCTCGGCTTGTTGTCTTGTCTAGGGGGATCAGGGAGGAGGGGTGCGGTACACTACGGCCCATGTCCTCTAATGTGCAGAGGTGAAAGCCAACACCTGTTTACCTTCGGGTCGTGTGTATAACCCAGAGCCAAGTCCGTTCTGCAGATGACCCCCCTCTGCTCCCAGTAACTGAAGTTCCACACCACTGAAAAGGTCCAACTCTTATTTATTCTCTGGCAGCAATAAATTGTCCTTTAACCGCAGACAGGTTGTGACCCAAAGAACAGTTCAGTATAAGTGGGGAGTAGGTCAAGGCACAATCCTTAAATAGAACTAACCATTGTGGCGTCGCCAACAGTTATGGCGCACAGCCGCTGCCACCGACCGTGTAGAACAGGAACAGAACTACCTTCGCTAAGTGCAGCCCCTGTCAGAGGGAAGACACCCTTCCAAGAGTTACCAGAGGCCCCGCCGTCACCAGCAATGCTGCACCGGACTGTTCGGAGGGGTTACGCTCCCTGGCCTCCTCGTCTCAGATTCGGGCGCCCAACACCTTAGGGCCCCTCGGACTCTTCCACCCTTGCGGAACCCAGTCGAAGGTACTGGGCCCCGTGCCTCCTCAGTAGTACCTCACCCCAGGCTGAAGGTGCCTGGGATGGACTCCATCTCTCGCTCCGGCCAGGTCAAGGGCACCTGGGCCCCGAACTCCAGCACCCAGGCTGAAGGTGCCTGGGCGCGGCTCTGACCTTCGACGACTGAACCCGTGTTGAGGGTGTCTTGTCCCCTTTATCTCCTCTCCCGACCGGCACAGCAGGTTCCCTGCCCCGCCGCTGAAACAGGACAAAAAGGGCACAGCACTACAGTGATGGTTCAACCCCGGCCCAGGGCGACAGCGCCACCCACAGACCGCAGGGAACTGCACACCACTGGGATCCTCCACAAACAAAAATGGTCCCAAATTCCCTAACAATCAATGCACTCAGGTCATACTACCACCCAGATGCGCCCCCCTAAAATTTAAATACCCGCTACATTATATATATATATATATATATATATATAAAAAAATAAAGAGAAAAAAGGAAAAAAAGAAACAGAAAAAGGAGAGGAAAATAAGAGAAAAATACGAGTGAAAAATAAAAAAGCATAAAGATGATAGAGAAATGAGAATAGAAAGAAAGGAAGAAATGAGTGGGAAAAGGAGACAAATTAAGAAGAGAAGGTGCAACTGAGAAAAATGTATGAAAGTAAACTTAAAAAAACAAATAAAGAAAATTACCCAAGTAAGAAATAAATAGTGTGAAAAATTATAATAAATATAAAAATAATAAAACAAATATAAAAATAAATATAAAGAATAAAAAAAAGAAAAGAAAGGGAAAAAAAGGATAAAATAAAAATAATAAAAAGGATAAAAGAGAAAGAACACGAAGAATAAAAAAACGGAAAGATGGAAAAAAGAAAAAAAAAAAAAAAATGGGAAAACCTAAAGTAGTATAGGTAAAAAAGGATGAGAACAAAGCACTGTAACGGGTGGCTGTGATGAAAAGGGTACTGCACTGTAAAGGGGAACTGTAATCATTACAGTTTCCTTTACAGTGCAGTCCCCTTTATAACACAGTGCCCCATTACATTACAGTGCGGAGGACCGACTCCGTGATTATCCCATCACCAACCGCCCTCGCGAACCGGCGGTTGCTGGAAAATTGGCTGCTCAGTCTAAATTGCCCGGCCCTGGACTACACCCACTACAGGATTCCTGCAGAAAACTACAGGAGGGGGGAGGAGACGAGACCAATCACCCTGCACAAGAAGAGAGTGCAGCAGTGAGCAGTCTTTATTACAGAGGTAAAGTTTCACATTGGATTACGGCACAGAGCTGGAAGAAATACACAAATAACACCAAGAATCAAATAAGGCTTAATGTACACGGAATGTTGTTCAACCTCTCCTGAACGATTTAACTTGACATCTAGAAACCAGTGTCTAAAAATGACCATTTAGCCGCGTTTACATGCCGCATCTAAAAGCATTTGAAAAAAAAAAATTTTTTTGTTAAAATGAAAAACGTCAGTAAACGAAACGCTGCTAAACGCGAGTTGCCGCGTTTGGCGCTTCAACTGCCTATAAACACAGCTTCTGAACGCATTTTTCAAGAAAAAGCCTCTAAACACAACTGCCTAGAAACGACTATAAACAAAACAGTGTACATGTACTGATAAGATAACAGAGGAGAGTTCAGGGGCAGTTGAAAAAAATGTCCAACTGCTCCTAAACGTCCGTTTACCAGCAGCAGTGTACATGAGGCCTAAGAATACACATGACTTATATTTAGACAATGTTTTTCAACCTTGGAGTTCAACTTTAAGTGTCAACCTCTGTTTTTAAGTCAATTTCCATGCAATATTTAGGCACAGAAGTGCCATCTTAGGGCTCATGCACAGCACAACACTGTGCACTGACACTTCACACTTGTTGCACTAAGCAGCCCATTCAAAATTAAACTTGGGTGCATTGCTTGACCATACAGTCCTATAGAGTAGGCACAAGACATCCAGCACTGTGCAGTGCTATAGGGCATGTTGAGATACCCTTCATAATAAGTAAGATGCTTCGGTGAGGCTTCAATGATGCTTCAACGATGCTCTTTTTAAGCTTTGTTTAAGCATGGCAGGTACAGGGCCGCCATCAGGGGGTACAGGCAGTACACCTGTAAGGGGCCCGGAGGTCCCCAGGGGCCCGGATGGCCCCCCCTTTTTTTTTATTTTACATTTGTAAGGGGCCCAGAGGACCCCAGGGGCCGGAGTTCCCCAGGGCCCCGAAGTTCCCCAGGGCCCCGAATGTCAACCCCCCCTTTTTTTTTTTATTATAAATTTTTTTATTAAAATTTTATTTTATTTATTTTTTATATTTTTTATATTTTTTTGTAAGGGGCCCAGAGGTCCCCAGAGGCCCGGAGGTCCCCAGGGCCCCGGATGGAAACCTCCCTTTTTTTAATTTATTTTTTATAAAAAAAAATTATTATACATTTTTTTATTTAATTTTTTTTTTTTTGTAAGGGGCCCAGAGGTCCCCAGGGCCCCGGATGGAAACCTCCCTCTTTTTTTTTTTTATAAAAATGATTATTATTATTATTTTTTTATTATTATTTTTTTTTTTGTAAGGGGCCCAGGAGGTCCCCAGAGGCCCGGAGGTCCCCAGGGCCCTGGATGGCAACCCCCCTTTTTATTGTTTTTTTGCCTTTTTTGTGTTCGTCAGCACCCAAACCCCCCGCTTCTCAATTCGTGGCACCCCCCCGCTTCTCAATTGGCGGCAGCCCCCCCCACTTCTCAATTTGCAGCGGCAGCACCCCCCCGGTTCTCCTCTGCTCCAGGGGGGCCCCATGTCTGAAGCTGTGTAAGGGGCCCCAAAATTCCTGATGGCGGCCCTGGGCAGGTACACCATTGTGTGTGTGGATCTCATACCTGCAATTTCTCCAAAACAAAGCAAAGCTAAAGTTGATATAAAGCCTCTCAGAGCTTTAAGTGCTTCAAGCAAGCTTTGTCATAGACTTCTATGGGGGCTTTAAAGCGCCACTAAAGCTACATGGGGTATAATTTTTAAAGCAAAGCCGAAGCAAAGCAAACAATTTTATTTAGGGACACGGGCTTTGACTGGCGTTAAGAGAGTTTTAACAAAACATGTCCAAAGCCATGTTTTGAAGCAAGTGCAAACTAGCCCTAAAAGGGATTGTAAAGTCTCCAGGGTTTTCACCTTAAAAGCGGTTGTATACCCGCCAAAAAATAATAAAAAAAATAAACCTGTAAGGCAAAGGCATAATGAGCTAGTATGCAGCGCATATGAAATACCTTAGAACGAGGCGTCTGCATCTGATCCCAGTCCGTGTAGAGGGAGCTGACTTTTTGCCCTCAGCGTTTCTTCCGGATGCGCGCGGGAGTCTTCTTCCCGGCAAGGTCGGGCAGCGCCTGCCGGATCTTCAGCCGGGCCTTCACAGTGCCGCTGACGCCATGGGGGCACCTGATAAAGGTGTGGAGCCAGGAGCGCGGCCGGTGCACCTCTGAAGAGGAGGATCAGGGCTGCTCTGTGCAAAACTCTTGCACAGAGCAGGGAAGCATAACATGTTTGTTATTTTATTTTATTTAAACCTTTACAATAACTTTAAAGTAAAATTCTGCACAAACAGTTAAACAAGCATCTGTGTTTACCATTTAACCTGCCCAAGGATTTGTAATTCAGCTCAGCCAATCTTGTGATTTATACACGTTTTCCCACACTGCACAGTGTGCTTCTGGGGCTTGCATGTCAAACTGGGAGGAATGGGTCTGTGTCTGTGCAGCTCAGATCCCTATATACTTACAAGGGCTGCATGAACGCAGCACTTGACAGCTCAAGCCACATAAATATGTGCTCCATTCATGGAGTATGGGCCTCAGCACCCATGTCAATGGGACCCAACTTGTTGCTTTTGATTGAGGTGGATGTTTGGGTTTTAACAGTATGAGTGAGGTGTGGTAAATGAGAGTGAGTGATAACTTACATAGCGCTGCAAATGCGAACTAAATCGCCTCAAGACGCTTTGCATCCGGTGACGTCCTGATCCTTCAGAAGAGGTGGGTCTTAAGTTTTTTCCTGAAGGCCCGAT
Source organism: Rana muscosa (assembly GCA_029206835.1). Lineage (NCBI taxonomy): Eukaryota > Metazoa > Chordata > Amphibia > Anura > Ranidae > Rana > Rana muscosa. The sequence goes on from CM055118.1 coordinate 485,279,008, forward strand.
GGTTTTCTTCCATACGGATGTCCGTGGGTAGAGCGTTTCATAGCTGTGGTCCTTGGACTGCAAATCTTCGTTCTCCCTTCCATTTGTAGCGGGACTTGGGGATGTGGAGGAGGTTTTGATTGGTTGATCGGAGAATGCGTTTGGGGGTGTAGGGTTTTATTTTCTCGCATAAATATTGAGGAGTGTTTCCTTGTGTGCACTTGTGGGTCAGGCAGAGGGTCTTGAATGTGACCCGATCCTTTACGGTTAGCCAATGCAGGGTCCTCAGTGAAGGGGTGATCGACTCCCAAGGTTTTTTTTCCTGTTACCAGTCTGACTGCCATGTTCTGGATGACTTGTAGGCGTGAAATCTGATATTTAGGAAGTCCTATGTAGGAGGGAGTTTGCTTAGTCGAGTCAGGAGTTGATGATTGTTCCAACTACTACTGCTATGTCGTCTTCTGGGATGAAGGGGGTGAGTCTACGCAGCAGGCGGAGGAGATGGTGCGATCCGCTGACTACTGTTTCTATTTGTGCATCCATCGACATCTCCGAGTCAAAGATGACTCCGAGACTTTTGACTTTGGTGCTCGGGGTAATGGTCTGTCCAAGAATAGAGGGTGGTGTATAAGAAGTCTTTGTTTTTGTCTTTCGGTTTGCGTGGAGGAGAAGAAGTTCTGTTTTGGATCCATTGAGTTTGAGGGAACTCTCAGTCATCCAATCATCGATCAATGTGAGGCACTTTTCCAGTCCGTGATATTGGTCTTTTTTTCCGGTGATACGAACGTAGAGTTGAGTGTCGTCAGCGTATGAGTGGTAGCAGTCCTGTTTGCTGATGATTTTGAGGAGTGGGCGGAGGTAGATGTTAAAGAGCACGGGTGAAAGGGGTGATCCTTGAGGGACTCCGCAAGAAATTGCGCGAGTTTCAGAGGTGAAGGCTCCTAGTTTCACTGCCTGGGAGCGATTTTCTAGGAAGGATGCGAACCAGGGTAGGTCAGAGTCTGAGACTCCTGCTACTTCAAGGCGAATGAGTAGAGTTTTGTGGTCTACTGTGTCGAACGCTGCACTGAGATCCAGCAGCACCCGAAGACATGATTCTCTGTCATCTGCTGCTTCGAGGGCGTCATCCCATATTTTGAGAAGGGCTGTTTCTGTGCCATGGCCTGGATGGAAGCCTGATTGTAGTGGATCCAAGAGTTTGTGGGTGTACCAAGGTTTTATATGTATAGGTTTTTGTAAATCAATAAACCTTTTCCAGTTAGCTCAGCGAGTTGAATATAATTATTTTTGATATTTAATTGGAGGGTTGGTTGAGCATAATCTGTTTTTTATTCTCATTTATAGCATGCATCTTTATCTTTTAACCTTTGCCTATGTTTTCAGTTTAAGCTGGTGCCATGATCACTGCCCCAGGTTTCCAGTTTCAGGGTGGCTCCTTTCTCTTGCAGCATCCCATGGAGCCACTAGACTAGAGCTGTGCCTCCCTACACTATGTGCATCATTTGAAACGCACAGCTCCATAGCCTAGGGTGGCAAGGTACTCCCCTGCTCCCCCCCTCCCTTTTCCAAGCTAACAAATTGGCTGGAAACTGCACCATCTACTGTTAACCTTTTCATCTGAAGACTGAAAATTCAGGGAAGCAGCACTGCAAAAGCAGTTGTAAAGTAAGCACTGGGGTAGGAATTTTAAATAGTTTGAGGCATGTTTATTTTCGTGTGATAATAAGTGAAGCTTAAAAACATAAATAAAAAATTAGGGCCAATACTGTGATGACACAACTGTATTTTTCCAGGCATAGAGTCATTAAAGACGCTCCTATCACTACTTATAGAATTCAGATGTGCAGCGGTGTAATCTATCTAAATCACAGCCAATACAGGACAACTGTGTTTTTATAACACATCTGCACATATTTAGGATATAAGAGAAGTAAATATAACAGACCTTGGGCATGATCAGCCTCGCCTTTTCAGCGATCGCTGCAATTAACCCTATAGCCTATAGTCTGCTTATTCTGCAAGCTACAGGCAGCTCTCAAATCTTATGTCTCAACTGAATCACTACGGTATGTTTATTATTCATTTATTCTCACAATCCTCCTAACACAACATTATTCATTTTTGGCCATTGGCCTGATCTGACCTTGAGCACCAACATCCCTGTATATACATTTTTCGGTGCATCCTTAAGAGATAAAGAAGATGCTTTCCCCCCACTAGATAAGAGCCGATGATTCATTACTGTGCCATCACACATCTCTAATTTTCTGGAACCACTGAAGTATGAAAAGTATGCCAACAGAAAAAAATTCCTGTAGCTCATAGCAATCAATTGGAAATCTCGTTAGTAGCAAATTGGATGCCATGGGCCACAAGGAATGTTCCTTATAGCACAATTTTCATACAAGCGCTGAGAGCTACAGCTATTCTGTATAGCACAGAATACAGTCACAGGGGCTACATCAATGTATGAAATAATTGCATCTGGCTGGATGCACTAGTAGCAGAAGGAAATAATTCTGAGTTGTCGCACTACACGTTGTCATCAACACACCATCCGGCATCCTGGATGCAAGAAAAATTCAGGATTCAAAGCATTTTAAGAGCCACTTAGCCCAGGTAAAGTGAAAACTGATGGCAGTTTTATGCAGTTTAAAGCACTCAATGAGCTCTATTACATTTTATATGTAGAACATCACTAATTTAATGTATTGTAAAATGTTTTGTGCGCTCTAGATTAAGAGAAAAACTACAGATATTTTCTGTCTGGAAATCTTTTAAAACAGTGTATAGAAGAGTTTTAATTTTTTATTTTTTTTTATATATAAAATTATTTTTTTTGCATGTATACAAGAGTTTTTCAAAAAGTTTCCACATTTTTTTGACTCTATTAAATATAAAAAGGTACAGAAACTTTTTGAAGACCCCTCGTTCATATACATGCACAGAAAAAACCCTGTCCAAAGCAAATAAAATGAACACCATCATGAAATGCTATCCAAATAACGGCCGCACACTGTTCTACTCCAGCCAAGGTTTATTACAATGACACCCACCTGCCCAGAAACAGTGGCAGCGTTTGACCCAGAGGGAAGACTTAGGCGAGTATGCCTAGCTTCACAAGGTAAGAGGAAAAATGGCTAGCAGCATGGGCTAGAGGTAGGTGAAAGGGAGGGATGGTAAAAAAAAAAAAAAATTGTTTTAGCCTGTATTGGGGCTTTAGGGAACCAACATTGCATTATGGAATGGGTGGGAGGGTCCATAGAGACAAACCAATAGTGTGCGCAGTCACATTTATTGCATCTTATTTCATGATTGTTAGACAAGCTCAACCCCCTTCACCACTCACAGGCCAGTCTGTATCCTCTTTGATTCTCTGCAAGCAGCCAGGTGCCAAGGCTCTGGAGTCCATTATTGTACTACTGTATTCCACCATTCTAATAGCGGGTCACACATTACAGTCGTTGAACCTCCAGCCAAGGTTTATTGCAAGGCAAGCACACTGCTCACTTGCCACTCAAAGGCATGCCCCCAGAATGTTTCACTCACAGCAGGGGTTCCCCATGATTATGTCCCGCTGTGGGCGAAACATGTTATGGGCATGGTTGGGGGGGGGCGGTGCGCTGTCATTGCACTCAACCTTGGCGGAACCATTTGTACATTTATGTGGCATGACAATTGGAATTAGAGCGTAAATGTTCAAGTTAAGTGCCTACAGCTTAATATGTCAGCTTTGTGCTAGTGCTGCTACTTGGTTTACAGAGCTCAACATTTTCAAAGGAGAACATCTGCCATGTGGGTTGGAGATATTTATGCATCTGCTGCACTGAAAACCTAAAATCTCAGTATGGAACTTTCTTTCAAGATGGCAACAATTGCTGTGTGGTTTGATTATGGAGCACAGCAAACCTTTACCCCATATTGACTTTATGCACCAAGTTCCTGAAGACATTTTTGTTCTTCTGGCCAATATTACAAGGAGATAATCTCCCACTGGTGTAGTAAATAATGTTTCCTTTAGATATCCAAGGCTCATTGTCTATAAATGTTCTATTCTTCATCCACAATGGTGGTACAAGGACTTGCTGTTCTTCAGGAATCTGAACACAGACATTGCCATGCACCTAATTTAGAAGGTCCCGATTTACTCAACAATGTTACTACCACATTTCTGACTTATCCAAGCCCTGCTTCTTTACAGTACTTGATAGAAGCCCGCTATAAGATGGGAGTAGAAGATGAATAAGACAGCTATACAGGATATCATACAGCACTGCAGGGCAAAGAATACTCCTTTCTTCTTCAAGCGTACCAATATTGCCCAAGTATTGCTAGTTATTATTATGTAGTACATGTTGGAGCACATTTAAACCTTGCTGTCTTAGAACTTGCCACTGATCCCCGTGGCAGGGATGCTACCACCAGCACTTTTATCAGCTTGAAGTTCATAGATTTTCATTCGTCTTGGATTGAAACATGTAATGAGAAGAAGCACAAAGGACCGTTGTGAAAATTTTCTTTGATCTACAATACTGCATACTTTGCTGAATGCCTGTTGTGTGAAAAGAAAAGGACTAGAATTATCCCAACATCAGAAGCAATCTGCAGAGCTAAACCACAACATGCCTGGAGAAAGAATGGCATCTGGAGGATGGCACATGACTAGATAACTTCCCTATTTCCATCTCATCACAAGCGGAAATGGGGAAGAATCAAATTCCCACTGAGACCATCTTTTATCTGGCGCTGTAGTATTTAAAACAAAGAAAAACTACACAGAACTACTATGACCCACACAATTTTAAAAAACATTAAATATGGCCACTTGTAACACATCCTACAGCTTCAGGCATTTCCTTCACATTCATATAGTATAAAATAAAGCAGTGTTTAATATTGGGGTAATTAGTTCTTGGAAGAACTGAAAACCACATTCTTTGCTATAATCACGAATACTTATTCACAAAGTTGTATGAATAAAGACAGTAAAGCCTTCGTACACGCAATCCAACTTTATGGCCATAATTGTCCGACGGACGTGTTGTGTCGGATAATCCGACCGTGTGTATGCTCCATCAGACAATTGTTGGCTGAATTAACGACAACAAAAGTTGGCTGTTCATGCTCTCCAACTTTTGGGCAATAAATCTGTTATGTTGGTTTATCCGATCGTGTGTACGCAAGTCCATCCAACTAAAATCCAAAGTACAAACACGCCTGCTCAGAACCAATACTAAACATCAGACAACAATAGCAGAAGTTGGCCAAAGGGTGACGATAAAGAGCTGAAAAACCATGTGGTTTGGTGAATGTTGGCTGAAAATGTAGTGCCGTGTTTATGCAGAACAACTTCACAGCCAACGCCCTTCGGACCAAAATCCACGGAAAAGTCGGATGGAAGTCCAATCGTGTGTACGAGGCTTTACTGTAAAGGTACCCGTGTTCAGGAAAACAACTTCTTATTCAAATTTTTTATTGTTTTTGATTCGTCACTAGAAGAGGAATAAAAGGGAAAATCTTCCAGTGGTAACCATGACAAAAATGAGGAATGGAGTGATTCTTCTCACTTTCTGTTTTGGCTATGGAACAAAAAGTGAAATTAAATCTCCCCAATGGGACACAGATGCCCATTGGGTGGAAAAAACAAAAAAACAGAAAAAAACGGACAGGACATATAACCCTTACCTACTCTATCCAAAATGAAAAAAAAGTTTTGGCTTTAATCAAATTTAAAGCTGAAGTTTAGATATGGATACTTTTGCAGTTTGGACCAATGTAACTATGCAATGTGCCATACCTGTGGGATCCTTGTGGAAGCTGGAGATCACTGTAGTAGGTACGGCTACTACAGTGACTGCTGTAGCTTCAAAGCCCTTAGCGAACACAGGAGGTCACTGGTTTGGCATGGATGCCATTCAGAGACTGCTTTGCATTCTGTCAAATACAAAAAAAGTGTTCTCTGACTGGAAAAGGTGGACATCATGATCTCCACCGCATCCAATTTATTGGAAAAATGCAGAGGGTTCTCAATGGCGACTATGCGGAGCAAGTAGCCAACCTCCTGTGGTTGCTATACAGCATGACAACCACTCGAGACTGGACCCAAAAGCTAGCGATGATCACTGCAGTAGTGTTACCTACTATAGCCATTTCCAGCTTTCATGGGGATCGGCCAGCTATAGCACATGCATACCTACATTGATCTGAGCTGGACCAATGTAGCTATGCAAAAATATCCAAGCCTAAACTTCAGCTTTTATGATGTCCACAATTTGAATGATATATGCACAGCTGAGTGCAAAAGGTGTTTGTAGCATTTGTAACACAAATAAAATAAAAAATATCTCTGGCCTTTACCACATTCAGCATGCAACAAATTCAGTCAGACAGAACAAAAGCATTCATCCAATTACTGCAATGCGATCTGAAAGTCATACACAATTACACAGTAATTTGAAATAAAAAAAAAACGTGTAAAAATAGGCACCTTTAAAAAATGTGTTAAATTAAAAAATCTCTCTGGGGATGAGATTACTACAGACTAATGTTCAGCCCTCCATATCCTTTTTCATGTAATCAATGAATACTAGCTGCTTCCAACATACAATAAAATAGACTTTATAACCTAAACATACTAGCTAGCAGCAATGCACTTGCCATGAAATTATGAGCAGCTGGGGGCAGTCTCTCCCACCTGTGATCATTTATAATCCAGAACAATTAAATACATTTCTACAGATCATCTTAGGTGATTCAGTTGTCAAATAGTATTAAAAAAAAACAAGTACCTCTGTGTAAAGCCATAGCAGAATCTACCCAACTGCTAGTCACTTTCTAGCGCCAATTTAGTGATGTAACCAACATTTCCAAGACAGAGAAATTGAGCATGTCAATCATCTCCACACAACTTTGATCTCATCTGTAAATTGATCATAGTACTGCAGAACTATCCACAGAGGCAGAAAAATGTCTAATGTATTAGGTTATAAACACTCCGGGAAAAAATAAAGGATATAGCAACCCTCTAAGTTATGATATAGGAGATCCCACACTGTCGTAATAAAGACACTATTGAAGCAAGTAGGTCTACATGGGGTCACCTATTTAGGTAGAAAGCCTAGTCTAGTTGCAATCCATTATAGAATGCTCGTCTAGTAGGTATGGATATGAAGAAATAGAGGAGAAGAGTAGTAAAAAAAGAGGAAGAGAGAGAAGGTACGAAGAGAAGGGGATGGAAAGTTATTGAGAGGGGGGTTACAGGGAATATGGAAGAGACCAGAAATGGAGCCCAACACCAACCCCAGCCCAACCCAGCCTAAAACGTGATTAAAAGTCAGAGTACAGCAGTGCTCCACCAAAGAGAAGGGTCTGTCAGTCAAAATACGTAATGAAGTTTGAGGAGTGGAGGAAATAGTTCCAAACAGTCCACATGATCCCATAAGTGTCTGGATTTCCAGATCATCATTTTTTTCCAGGTGGCTCAAAGAGTCCATTACTGGATGAAAATTTGACCATCTTTTAGGGTCTAGTTAAATGTCAAGGTACAATAAAAACTCAATTACGGCCAAGTGGAAGCATTCTGTATGCTACCAATTGCTATCCAGCAAATGCTGCAGCTTTGCTAGAGACAGAAAGCGCATTCAAAAATACATAATGGTCAATTCTCTGTTCCAATGAATCCAGAAGTGCACACTGGCACATACAGGGTCAGAAGGAAGGCAAGGAGGCATGTACACCGACACCTGGGCTGTTTAACTGCTCTTCCCAACAGTTTTGGGATCAGATTTAAGAAAGGTTTGAAGCTTATTTGGGGGGAAAAATAAACAATTTCACAATCCAGCATGTTCTAGGATCAAAATATTGTTTCCATTTGGTACTCTACAATTAAGACTTGATAGAACACGAGCGCTGACCAATTAGGCTATGTTCCCTGTAAAACGTGAGATTATAATTTTACATTTTGAGTGTCCATCAGATTAATCAAGAGTACTGTTGTGGTTGTTAGGGATATTTAATTGTTCAACTATTACAAAAATAAAGTAAGCTGAGGTTTATCTGTGTTTAGCATAGTGGCAATGTTTCCTGGATTTCTCAGCAGTTCACTAAATGAATTTACTTGTTGCCTAGAGATGCAGCAGCACTCCGTTCTGATTAACCAGATCATCTCTTGTATAAATGATCAAGGCATACAGAAGCAGAAAGATAACACCTGCAAAAAAAAAAAAAAAAAGAAAAGAAAAGAAAACGTCACCCCCTCCAACTATCCTCAGCACTCAAAATTCAGCCCCAAGAAATGCTCAGGAGTTGCAAGATTAGCAATTACTGAAGACCTCTGCAAACAAGACTGCACTCTAGTTTACACAAGTAGCATCATGTCATGCATTACATGTCTCTATCCATTGCGCAGAGCACTGGCAGAATCAGAATCAAGACACTCTTTTCAGACTAATTTCCCAGCCAGTTAAATACTCTGGAGGATTTAGAAATTTTCTTGTAATGCAAGCTCTACTTCCGAGCAGCCATTACTACAGCAATTACGATATCATATATAAAAACATAAGTATCCGTGGGACTGCTTCTCCCAGATTAAATACATACGCGTTCAGTTAAACATACTACAACGGTTCAATCAATAAGACCTTTACTTTAGGGCGATAGCATTTTTTCTAAGAAAGTCAATTACATCGATGGGCTGATAAAGAAAAATTGATCCAAGATGTTGCTTTTGCCATTAGGTAAAACGTAATGAAGGGTTAAATAGGAAAGCGATTACAGTTTATCTACTCCCAGCAGGACAGAATGTTACAAAGATTAAAAACCATCTCCCATTACTTTATATGGGCCGATTCCTTATAAACCGCTTGATGCGAGCAATGAAGAGGAAAGGAAGGGAAGAAAAAAAAAAAAAAAGCCAACTGCTATTGAAAGCAAAATCTTCCCACTTAGCAAGAATGGAGAGAAATTGTCTGCTTTAATCAGGAAAATTGCACATAACCGTTACGATGCTTTGGCGGCCAAGGAAAAATGTGTATATATAAATAGATGAATAAAGACCTCTTAGAAGAGGTCAGCAAGCACAAATTGGCAGTCTAATGGAAAAGATCCTTACAGCGCACGTGCATATACAAATAAACAAAGACAGATGCTTTACCAAGATTCGTCTGACGAGTCTGTACGTTTGGTTCACAATCCAGCCAGGATTGAAGCTAAGGGGGCGCGAATCTCTGAGAGTGACTGCATGACTGGAGAACAAGGGGGTGGAAAGGATTCAGAGCAGAAACATATTACGGAAAATAAACTGAATCAATGTGTCTGACCTCTCGCAGAGAGGAAAAGTGACAGCTGAGTTAATGTGATGGAGCCAGAATCTTCTCCATGGATTATGATGAAATGGAAGCGTGGGTGAGTGTAAATAAGAGCATTCCCAATATCCTTGAAACAGATCATTACACATGTCAGGCAGGCTCACGCCATCTGTGTGGCAATGTTCCACACATCTTCCAAGTTCCCACAAGAGCTCTCTGGTTTTACAAGAGCGTTCATGCTTCTGCTGTGAAATACAATACTATTGTAATCGGAGATTTATTTTATGGAACAACTGCTGGCATATAACCAGATAATATCTGGGAATAAAAAAATATATACCGGTATATGTGTGTATAAATCATTCACAGCATAATAGGCCAGCTGCCTGTATACACTCAATATTGCTAATTTTCCTCAAATGTTCTCAGCAAAGTTGTCTCAAAGGGTAAGCCCAATCGCCAACATTCTTCTGAATGTAAAGGTACTACCACCTCCAGCTATCGCTAGCATGCTATACATAGGGTAAAGAGCATTACGATCATTGCAATCTATTTTGTTTTTAAAACTAGCTAGCAAGTGAAACTCAAAGTTCACTTAAAGTTGAGACTGAAGCCTCGTACACACGGCCGAGATTCTCGTCGAAAAAAACATGTCGTTTTTTTCGACGAGATTCTTGGACAAGAAACTTGTCCCGGCCGAGTGTACACACGCTCGATTCAAAGAACCCGCGGTTCTTTGAATGGAGCGTACGCGGTGACGTCATCGACTACGACGAGCATGCGCTCGTCACATTCGATGCCGTCGCCGCCATCTTGGTATACCCTACCTATGCCTAGGAAGCTACCGCGCATTCGTCAAATTCATTTCGAACATGCGCGGGCTTCCGGGAGGACAGGTAAGTGTACACAAACTCACTTTTCTCGTCGAGAAACATGCCGACGAGAATCTCGACGAGAAAATAGAGAGCAGGTTCTCTATTTTCTCGTCGAGATTACTTGTCGGTTTTCTTGACGAGAAACCATACACACGAACAAATTTCTCGGCAAGACATCTCTGCCAGCAAGTTTCTTGCTGGTTCTTGCCGAGAAACTTGGTCGTGTGTACGAGGCCTGAGTGTTCTTTCTCATTTCCCCTCTTCCTTCCTTTCTTGGTTCTATCCTCTTCCCCCCCTACTCCATACCTTCCCTTCTCTTTCTCTATATTTAAATTTCTGTTCCAATGGGCCTATAGTTGATATGCCACCAATGAGGTCATCCCCCTTCTTGACTTTTCATCTTAGAATGCCTGTTGGGAAACTGCATTCTCGCCGCTCATGGCAGTAAACCTTTTTATTTAATACATATTCATTGAGGCAGGAGCCACAGACACAGAGAAAGCGTTCAACCACATTGACTGGTCCCATCTCCGTGAAGTTCTAGACGCCTTGGGGTTAGGTTCAAACATGCTTGCCTGGATACTAGCCCTCTACTCAGAACCCAGTGCACAAGTTAAAATCAACGGTATTTTCTTATCTAGGTTCTCGATCAGGAACGGCACGAGACAAGGGTGTCCCCTCTCGCCTCTCCTCTTTGCACTAGCCCTTGCTGTGTAAAGTGAGAGCGAATACAGACAACACAGGCCTGACAGTGGGCAATTCAGAACAAACTCTCAGCTTATGCTGATGATGTCTTATTCCATTTAATGAACCCAGTGCTCTCGTTGCCGTTCCCGATGAGAGAACTCCAGCATTTCGGGATGCTCTCGAACTTTAAAATAAATTTCACAACATCCGAAATTCTGCCTATCCAGTTATCCTCTGCCATGACCTATAGTCTACGAAGCGCATTCCCCTTTACATGGGCCCGACCTCCCTGCGATACCTAGGCATTCAGTTAACAGCCCGCTTTGACACACTGTACACAACTACCCTCGGTTGGTGACTGCGGTCAGACAAGACTTATTACACTGGACGAAGACCGCCTTCACTTGGCTAGGGAGGGTAAATATACAGAAATACCCCTAGGATCCCTACGATACTGTTTTATATGCAGATGCTCCCTATCCCCCTGCCCAGAATATTTTTTACCCAACTGTCCAGCATGTTTACCAGTTTCATATAGAACTCACGGATAGCTCTGAAAGTACTGAAACCCCTGAAACACGCCGGTGGTTTGGGAATTACAGACATACAATGGTACCACCAAGCTATAGCGCTTCAGAGGATTCTGAACTGGCGCTTCCACGCCCAGTCTAAAACTATGGGTCTCTATGGAGAAATATATGGCTGGAAGAAACCTATCCTATGCCCTGTGGCTCTCATACAAACACAGATGGTTGTCGGATGATACGTCCCCCTTGACGACCCACGCACTTAAGACTTGAAACCGCATCAACCGGACGCTGGACCTGGCCCCCTCTGTGTCCCCGCTGGTGCCATTGGATGGATTCCTCTGGTTCACCCCAGGGGAACACATGACATTCTTTGTGTCTTGGGTGGACAACGGAAATGGTAGCTGTGGGAAATTGAGGAATGGCAAACTGACAAACTGACACCCTTTGAGTCCCTGACGGCTAGACCCGGGGGACCTTAAATGAACTTCTGGAAGTACAGACAACTGCACCACTTTTTTCGAGGTACATGGCAGCTCCATAAGAGACATTACATCACTTACACACTTTGAAGGCCTATTCATAGCAGAACAATCAATTCCACACATGGTCTCAGAACTTTACCAACTACTGGGGTCTTCATTCTTGGCCTCCAAGCCCATATATATCCGGGCCCGGGAGAGAGACTTGGGTCTGGAATTTACTAGGGCTCAGCTGACACACTTATACCTGCTTACCCATTCAAGCTCTGTAGACTCTAAAATGCAGGAGACAAACTAAAAGATCCTCTCACGCTAATACAGGGTGCCTACCGACCTGGCATGGATATACCCTACCAACTCTGAATAATGTTGGCGGGGCTGTGGAGGCCAAGGAACATTGCTACACCTATGGTGGGACTGCCAATGATTATACCTTTCTTTAAGGATGTTAAAGGACAGGTTAAAGAAAATCTGGGGTTAGACATTCCCCTCTCCCCAGTCCATTTATAGCTATAAAAAGAGTGCGCTGCCCCACTTATTGAATGCAGCCAAGAGACTACTTCCCAATTACTGGAAGAAAGCACAGGTTCCGAGCAGTGAAGAGTGGGTACGCAGAGTGAAAGGTCAGAGAGGCAGATGATTGGATTGCTATGTGTAAGGGCACCAGAGATAAGCTTGCTACCATGTGGTCCTTGTGGATAGACCTTTTCTGGTCCCACCCAGGTTCCCTCGAGCCTGGATGGGGCACTGTTCGAACTAGCGGAGCCAGCTCTTGGCAACTGCGAATGACCTCGGTATTAGAGGAATGTATTCCCCCTAGACCTGAGCATTGACAAAGAACATTGCCTATCCCTGTTTTGACGAAGGCCACGGATGCCCAGCGGGTAGGAGCCTGGTGTGAGTGCAGGAGACTCAAGAGCTTATAGGTATGATCCTGATCCTTCTCTATCTATTCTCACTCTTTTTCCCCTTTTCTCCTCTTTAGCTCCTTTCTCTTTTTTCCTTTTTTTTCTCTCTTCTCTAAATGTTATGTAGCGCCCTCCTCACTCCCCTCTCTTTCTTCAGCTCGTCTGTCTCTGGTCTTGGGGTACCTTTCAGAGGGGAAGGGAGCAGGGACACCACGCCTGGCCTCCACCACAGGTGTCAGTGTGATATAAGCAAAGTTCTTTTACCTTCGGGTCAGTGTTGTGCACCTGGAGCCTCCACTAAGAGTTACCTTGAACAATGTCTGTCAGGAAATGAGCCCCACACCATTAAAGTTCAACACACCTTTATTCTTCTCGAATGAACACAATCAGTTGAACTCCCTTGGTAGAAACAGAACAGAAAAAGGAGGTGTGGATGCGAGCAGGCCCAGACACAATGTGTTCTCCACTTTCCTCCCTGAAAGTGGGTTGCGATCTCAGAGCGAGGGGGAATTTCCTTCCAGGCGGTCTCCGATGAGAGACTCACCCGTCACTGGCAATATGCTGCACCAGGTCTTCGAGTGAGGAGCTCCCCCCGGTCCATTACGCCTTCCGGATTCGGGTACCCACTCCCTAGGATCTCCTTCCCTCACGGAACTCAGTGTTGGGCACTGAGCTCCGGACCTCCATCCGAGTACCTCACCCCAGGCTAAAGGTGCCTGGGATGGAACACGACCTCCGGCTGTCCTCTAGGCCTAGGCCCGCCTGGAGAACCGACACGAACCACCGTCCACAGGCTGAAGGTGCCTGGGACTCGACCCCATGACAAAGATGGCCGGCCCCTTTATACCCTCTCCCAGCAAGCACGGCAGGTTCCCCGCCCCACCATACCGCTGCCGAGGGAGGACAAAAAGGAAGCCCGGCACACAGCAATGATTCAACCCCAGCCCAGGGCGACAGCTCCACCTGCTGGGCTGCAGGGAATTACACATCACTGATGTCTCTGCCAAGTTCAAATTTACACCCGGGAAAGTACATACCCGCTACAGTTAATATTGCATTGGGACCTGTATAGCGTGTCCCCTTAGTTTGTTTTGGCTGAGGAGTACAAAGTTTCCCTGCCAGAAAGTGGGCTACCAAGTGGGTAGTGGTATTGTTCTGCCTCCCACTGGAGTTTTGTAGGGGCTCGGATGTGGCTTGGGCCTGAGCAAAACACTGGAGGTCAGTTGTAGGTCCTGGTTACCCTCCTCTCCCAGGTTGGGACTTGGGCCGGGCGGAGTCGGTGTCAACCCAGACCCTCTCATTTGCCGAGGCCAATCTGTTTGGCAGCCTGCCCTGTCAGACACTACATAGTTGGCGGTTGAAACCCTGAGCCTGTCATAGGCAATAGGCTGATGGCAACACAGGGGATATGTACCCTCTAAATAAGAGAAACTCCCCTCATACTGTACCTGTTATATGTTACCTTTTATTTTTATTTTCTAATGAAACAATAAATATCTGTGTCACCATTACACTAATACTGGAAATGTATGTTAAAATGTGACCGAACCTAATAAGGTTTAAAAAAAAAAAAAAAAACATTCATTTAGTTTCCATCACCCTATTTATCTTGCCTAAATTTATTTTATTCAATACCATGTTTTTCGATAGCCCCCAAATGGTTATAGAGCATACACTGCTGACGGAAGGCTTATTTTCCTGTGGAGGTTCTCAATGTATGTTGAAATATTGGTGTAGCGCCCATCCCAATTTATGGGACGCTATATGTGCAAATTTAGGGGTGGTCTGAGCTAATAGTTTGGCTCAGACCTGTTTATATATTAAATTGCTTCTGCTCTGGGAGCGATGCTGCCTGGTAGTATAGTTCCCTGTTGGCTGAAGGTGGCGCTGTCATCTTCGGCTCGGGTTGAACCAAAGGGGGTATCGCAGCGCTATTGGGTGTCCTCTCTCTGCAGCCGTTCAGTGGGCGTGGTCTACCCGCTGTGCATGCTGGGAGAGGGTACAAAAGGGGCAGATGCCATTAGGCGTGAGGCGATTCCAGGGGGACCCCAAGGAGTTCGGGGGGACCTCTGGTCCAGTGAGCATGTCTCGTGGCCCTCATGGCACGGGACGCGTGTGATTGGTCTCGGGCATCTTTAGCTCGAGGCTCTACTGCTGTATAGTAGGCCCAGCTCTTCCATCAAGGGCCTATGCTTCGGAGAGGGATCCCAGGCTGCCCGGTTAAAGGGGGCCCATCTTTAGGGAAGGAGTTCCAGGGGAAGATCAGTCCCGACGGAGAAGCGACGGTACTGCTATCTCGGGGAGAGGCCTGGAGGCCTACCTAAGAGGGGATCTATTATCTCTGACATCCATGCTCCACTCCGGCTGCTAGGACCGATCTCATAGGGACTATCCGGGTGAGCAATACCCACTCAGGCTTGAGTGGCAACGAAAGTGTTCTATAAGTGTTGCATGCCTGAACCTTCCCCTACTTTGTCGTTTCTACTCTCTTCCAAGTTTTACTTCAAGAAAAGAATAAAACCTTGCTGCTTAGGTTTTACACCTGTGTGGACATTGGCTTTATTACAAAAAAAAGGACTTTCGCCTAGACAACGGAGACCAGGGATCCACTCTGGAGAGGTAACTCGCCGCAAGGCCCAAAAAATCTAACACTGCTCGCCTCTCCATATCTGGAGTTGGACAACGGGCATGTAGCAGGTGTGCCTTACTGCAAAAATGGATGGAGCGGAAGGGTCGTGTGTGCTACATTGGGAACAATTGTACTATGATGGTTGGTCTATGAAAATCTCCATGTATCTTATGAGCACATATGCTTTACACACAGATGTACAACATGTTTTTGTTTTGCATTGCTTAACCCAGTCATTGAGGGCTGAGTCACCACCAATTCATGCAAATGTGTGGCTACGTCTTTATATTTTCTTGTCATTATATATTGTAACTTCAATAAAAAGATTATGGGGAAGAAAAAACAATAAAAGTTGAGCGAGTGGGCATTTCACAGGAAAATGTTAGCAATTCAATGGAAAATATACCCAACACATTAAACTCTTTGAACTGGTCTCCAGTGGGCAATACACAAAAAAATGTTAGCTGTTCACTGGAAAATTACCCAACCGCTATGAAATCTTTTAACTCATCTGAAACCCATATTTGCCATTTTGTGCAGGTAATGAACGTTCTACAGCTAGTTCGCAGAGAGCTAGAATAGCTTCTGTTACTGTAAAGTATTTAGCCTAGTTACAACAAAAGATTCCCTATTACGTCTCCAATACGAAAGGACACTTTTTTTGGTTCACTTGCTATTGCTGTTCTTTTTGTGTACACTACATAAGGGCTGTATATAGGTATAAATAGATACTGTAGGAAATCTAGGCCTACTGCCACTTACGTCATCTTACTTGCTTGTCATCTTCCAATAAAAAACGACTTCACAGTAATGGAAGAGGCTTTCATGATCATAAAGCATTCCTTTTGCATTTAATAGGCTTGATTGATAAAAACTTGAGCAAGAAAAAAAAGTATGTCACGGTCACCTCTCATAACAACCAATCAGGACTTACATTTCATGGTGTATAAATATAGAAGAAATATGATTTCTGTCAGACAATAGGTCCACTATATTTCAGTTATCTGCTCAAGAAGTTAGTGTGTGAGAATTCTGTCTTTTACCATATCAAGTTTCACCAAGACCTTGACAAATCTTTTTGACAACAGAAATATTTTTTTTTAGTAAAACTAAATAAGAAAAAGTCTGACTGGCCGCTTCGGACAAAAACTCCAGGGCTGTGCACGTTTCAGCCTCATCTGCAACTTTGATATTCCACCTCATCAAATTTGCCTAATCCAACATCCTCCACCTATATTATATTATATTCAGAGTATTAAAAGTCCCTCAGAGCTAGGATACACCTATTTACAATGTTTTCAATCCACAGATGCATTTCAAGATAGATTTGCTAAAATGCAGCCATTCAACCCTTTGCAAAGTTGGGTAGTAGGTTCCTGAACCACAAGAGTCCATGGCATAGCTGTATATCCAGTGCTATGCAATCAGCTAGTTACCAACCATGGAAGAATGATTCTATAACTAGGTCATTTAGGTTGAACAACCACAAGAAAACCCTGAATTAACACCCTTAATCTCAAGAAATTCAAAATGGATTTGATAACTCTACAGGTAATACAGAACCACAATTTAAACAAAGATTGGTAAATTGGGGACTATAGGACAAAAACAAGTTTCACAATTTTTACACTTTTCAGCCATAAAAAGCTGAATGTTTCAAACTACAGGGTTGTGTTGGGAAAGACAAGGAGGCAGGCTTACCTGAGGTTCTCTGTCTAGCAGAAAGTGTCTGGATCTATGAGGTGTCAAGGATCTTTTCATTACAGCCCGATGTTGAAAATGATAATAGTCATCAAAAATCTAGACAAAGATAAGAATCATAACAATATGAATTTATAATTTGACTGCCATGGAATTATTATACTAATAAAAAAGCTCAAAACATTATAATCTAATCTGAGTTTAGCAAGGAACTACTTGATGCTACTGATGTTGTTATCCAACTGCATCTAGTTTTTTCAAGTGAATTTAATAATTGTACCATTTTTGCAGCACTTCTCAAGATCAATACAAATTCTTCATGAATAAATTCTTAAAGCGGTTGTAAAGGCAGAATTTTTTTTTATCCTAATGCATTAAGATAAAAAGCCTTCTGTGTGCAGCCGCCCCATCTAGATCCAGCGTTGTTGCAGGGGTGTCTCGGCTGCTCGGGACTCCCCTCATTGGCCGAGACAACAGCGTGGCGTCATTGCCTCTAGTTGCTGTCAAAGTCAGTCAGCCAATGGAGGAGAGAAAGGGGGCATATTGGAGACGTGGCTCTGTGTCTGAATGGACACAGGAAGCTGTAACTCGGCTCAGGTGCCCCCATAGGAAGCTGCTTGCTGTGGGGCACTCAACAGGAGGGAGGGACCAGGACCACCGAAGAGGGACCCGAGAAGAGGAGGATCTGGGCTGCTCTGTGCAAAACCACTGCACATAAGTATAAGATATCTGTTATTTTTAACAAAAAGAAACAAGACTTTAGTATCACTTTAAAATATAGTATCACTTTAAAATATCTTAAAAAACAATG
Source organism: Rana muscosa (assembly GCA_029206835.1). Classification (NCBI taxonomy): domain Eukaryota; kingdom Metazoa; phylum Chordata; class Amphibia; order Anura; family Ranidae; genus Rana; species Rana muscosa. Next base: position 485,296,912 of record CM055118.1, read on the forward strand.
GGGCTTAGGTATACACAAAATAAACTTATAGCTTCTCATGCCATCTGCAATTTTTTTTTCTTTACTCATATTAAAAAGCAAACCTTTCAATTTGCCAAATATTTAAACATATTGGCACGTTCATACTCCAGTCAACGACCAAGCTCATCTGTATCACTAACCACTAACAGCTGATGTATGTACAGATCAGTAATTTACGCTCCTCATAGAAAAGACAGGAGTGCCTGTTGTGAAGGCTTCACCTTCTTTACACTGGGGAAAATACAAGATGGTGGTGCCCAATAGGGAAACAACAGTCCCTGTTGACAGTTCTGTTTGCCAATTATGCACCAGTGAGCTGTTTAAAAGCAAACACATAGCAATGGTTTGTGTAAACATTGGCAAAGGGAGGTTTGTAAGACTTATATTTTTTTCGACCTGAAAATTGACAGCTAGAATTTCAGCTGCCATAATGAGCAACCACTGCAATGTTTTATAAATTACCGTAAACTTTATTATAATTATGGCTATATTTTACAATTGAAACCACAGATTAAAACACAAAGCCACATTAGAATCTGATGGTGTTTGTTTTTCTATGTGCATTATGTGTTCTCTCAGTGAGTAATGGCTTCCAAGAGCAAAGCTGAAATACAGTATTTAGCTAAAAGCAGTCATTATCCAATTTTGGTCATTGATTAGCAAAATATTAACAAAACAAACATGGAGAATGCACATCAGAAATGCAACCAGGAGTACAGCCATTTTGTGATGGCTCCTCCCAAGATGTGTGCAAACCTGGTGGCCAACTACAAGAAATGTCTGACCTCTGATTCCCAACAAGGGTTTTGCCACCAAGTACCAAGTCATGTTTTGCGAAGTGGTCAAATACTTATTTCAATCATTAAAATGCAAATCAATTTATAACTTTTTTGAAATTTTTTTTGGGGATTTTTGTTGTTGTTGTTATGCTGTCACTCACTGTTAAAATAAACCTACCATTAAAATTATAGACTGATCATTTCTTTGTCAGAGAGCAAACATACAAAATCAGAAGGGGTCAATACTTTTTTTTTTCCTTCCCCCCCACTATGTTTTTTGGACTTTGGGATTTGCACATTGTTCAAGACTTGATGGGACTTTATTAGTATGTGGATCACATTTTTCCTGATTTGTATTTAGCTTATGTGATTAATATTGATTTAATCGTATTATAATGGAGTTGTCACAAAAAAAGTTTATAATTTATAAATGATCACTATTTAACTATTATTAATAGTGTATAGAGGAAGCGCTTCACCATTGTATATCAGATATTTATTCAATTATGTTGCATTTTAAGGCAATGCTAAAACAGGAGCAGCGAGGCAGATTATCGGACAGAATAAAACCTAAGTCTATGACTACTTAATTGTGCATATGTTTGGTGTGAAATTCTGTCTCATCTTGAGTGGTAAATTGTCGAAATTTGCATGCAGGGGCCACAGAAACTACCGAATAGACTTTACTAAAAAGGAGGCAGTCTGATTTGTGTCTACATGTGTCTAATTTGTTTAATATTTCCCACTATTTTCTTTCTTAAAAAAAAGAATCCTGAATGCAATAAAGCAAAAAGTTTGCCTTTAGATTTTTCCAGATTTCCTTAGTTAGAACTATTCCTAATGAATGCATTTGACTGCTAAGGTATGTCTGTCTATATCATAGGAGACAGGATTGCCTGTGCAATAAAGCTCACTAATGCAGCTGAATCAGACAACAGATTTCTTAGCTGGAATTGCATTCATTTAATTGATACATGCAAACTTGACAAGTTGGGTTAAGTGTCAAATGCAAATCAGTTAGCTGTTATGGTAACCTACTGGACAGTGGACACCTAGAAGACAGGTAGAAAACCTCTAGAAGACCTGCCTGCCATGCTGTGTGATAAATCGAGAGAGGTTGTCTATAGCACAGCTATAAATCTGGTGCAGGTCAAAAAGGAGCAACAGAAACTGAAAGCTCTCATATCAAAGTTTTCAATTGCCAGTTGCATACTACAACCAAATGAAAACTAGCAAAATAATAATAAAAAAAAAAAAAATAGGAAAAAAAAAACACTTCAAAGCAAAGTTATTTCAATTGAATTTCAATTTGAATGTACTCCTATAAAACAATCCAAATTTTTTTGTCTAAGCCAATCGACCAGTAAATTACAGATGGCTGCCTTGTAGATCATGGTAGTACAACATCCTTTAATCATATCTGCTTTAGTTCCTCTAAATGACCCCCTAAATTTTAGTTTACACCGGTACTTTAGAGATGGGATAAGTAACCTATCTAAACCAATCTACCAGTAGGCTGTCTTGTAGAATGTAGTAATACAACAACATTTATTCATTTAAATGGGAAATGGCTAAAGCACAAACTGCATACATAGGTGTAGCGCCCTGTTAGTTTTAAATAGGCGCTATGTGTAAATTTAGGGGTATCTGAGCTGTAAATAGCTCAGAGTGATTATGTAAATTTGTTTGGGTTCTGTTCCAGCTTTGGCTGTGTTGTGTGCATTTCCCACTGTGGCCAGTAGGTGTCACTGTTCTCACAGGCCAGTGTGAGAAACACACCGAGCTGAAGTGCATTGGATATTCTTTCCCCAGAAAACAGCCTAATCAGGAGCTTCTTTGTAGCTGGGAATGCTGAGGAAGGATATTTAAGGGGCAGTGCCATGTGCTTCGGGGTCCTTCTTGCCTCATGGCCCTCCAGGCCTGAGGCTATGCCGATGTGTTGCTGCAAATAGGCCCAGAAGCCTGTCTGGGGCCTACTTAACTGAAGGTGGTCCTGTGCCGTCTGTCCTGCGGGAAGAAGCCACTCAAGCGGAGAATATTCCAGGGGAGGACCTTACTGGAGAGGACCGAGCTGAAGGCTGGTATCACAGGAAGGGCCTGGTGACGCGTTTGGAGGATGCACTCAAGTTAACCTACCTCACAGTACTGCCGGATGGCTTAAAGGTTCTGGTACTGTGTAGCTGACCTAACTGACTACTGGCTAAACAATCCTGTGGCAGAGGATTATTCAGGAGTTTCCATTTATCGCTCAAGTCTGTGGCAGAGACTTTGTCCGTGCTTCATACCGGCTGCTAGGTCGGTGTGAGGCCTATTCGGTTGTCGCAAGATCCAGAGACAGAAAGCTGTTGTCATCTGGATTCAAGAACCGCATTAGTGATCTGCAAAACAAAGGTATCTGAACTTCCCCTTAGCCCTCTATCCTTCTACCTAATGTTGTTTAATAAAGCAATTAAGAAAAAGACTGAAGTGACTGGCAATCACATCTTTCAAAACTACTTAACATAGACTCTTAAGTTCTGGGACGGTGAAATGTGGGGTAAAGGCAGGACTCAAAATTAATCCAGCAGCTCCTTCGGGGCCATCGCTACATAGGGAAATAACACATGCTATTAGGCACCGACATACCATAGTACCTCTGTTTTTTTTACAACTTGGTCTTCCCTGTCATTAATGATCCTTGGTTAGCACTTGTCTGCATTCCATGCCCACTAAATAGTGGTCCTGATTCATCAAGTTTCAAATACCACTTTAAGCACCTTAACCACTTAACAACCACCTGCCGACAAATAACGTCGACAAGGTGGTTGCTTAACTCTGGGAGGACGTTATATAACGTCCTCCCAGAATCGCGCTCCCGCGCGCCCCCTGGGGCGCGCACACGGGAAACTCCGTGACCCGGCGGATCACGAATCGCGGTAAATCGCCGCTGATAGCGGCCGTTTACCACGTGATCGCTCCGTCAAATGACGGAGCAATCACTTGTAAACAGACCGGCGTCATTTGATGACGCCGGTTCCTCCCTCCCCTCTCTGTACCGATCGGTACAGTGTGAAAGGGGAGGGGGAGGGAGCGGATGGCAGCAGCAGCACTGTGGGCTGGATCTGTGACAATTGCAGTCACAGATCCAGCCATCCATCCATCCCTGCTCAGCCATCCCTGTGCTACACCCTGCCGCAATACCCTGCCGCAATACCCTGCCGCAATACCCTGCCGCAATACCCTGCCGCAATACCCTGCCGCAATACCCTGCCGCAATACCCTGCCACAATACCCTGCCACAATACCCTCCACAATACTCTGCAATACCCTCCACAATACCCTGTGCAATACCCCGCAATGCCCGGCAATACTCCGCAATGCCCGGCAATACTCCGCAATGCCCGGCAATACTCCGCAATGCCCGGCAATACTCCGCAATGCCCGGCAATACTCCGCAATGCCCGGCAATACTCCGCAATGCCCGGCAATACTCCGCAATAACCACTTCCCGCCCTCCGGCCGTCATATGACGTCCTTGACTTTGTGCGGGGATATCTGAATGATGGGAGCAGCTACAGGCATCATTCAGATATTAGCTTTTTCAGCCGGCGATTCCCTACACCATAAGAACAATCATAGCGGCTGTTCCGCCGCTTGATCATTCTTACGGGAGGCGAGAGGGGATGTCCCCCCCCCGCCGCCCTCCGGTGCTTCTACTGACTCACCGCTACGATCAAAGCCAGGATTGTTGTTTTTTTTTTGGGATTTTTTTCAGGCTTCCCAGCCTAGAGGTGATATGTGGGGTCTTATTGACACCCCCCCCCCATATCTCACTGTAAAGAGGACCTGTCATGCCATATTCCTATTACAAGGGATGTTTACGTTCCTTGTAATAGGTATAAAAGTGATCAAAAAAATGTTTAGGGCGGAAAAACATGTCAAACTAAAATAAATAAAGTAAAATGAAGAATACATTTTTTTTTTTTTTTAAAGCGCCCCTGTCCCCGTGAGCTCGCATACAGAAGCGAACGCATACGTAAGTCCCGCCCACATATGAAAACGGTTTTCAAACCACACATGTGAGGTATCTCTGCGAACGTTAGAGCGAGAGCAATCATTTTGGCCCTAGACCTCCTCTGTAACTCAAAACATGTAACCAGTAAAAATATTTAAAGCGTCGCCTATGGGGATTTTTTAAGTAGCGAAGTTTGGCGCCATTCCACGAGTGTGTGCAATTTTTAAGGGCGACATGTTAGGTATCTATTTACTCGGCGTAACTTCATCTTTCACATTATGCAAAAACATTGGGCTAACTTTACTGTTTTTTTTTTTTTTTTAAGCACAAAACATTTTTTTTCCTTAAAAAACGCGTTAAAAAAATTGCTGCGCAAATATCGTGTGAGATAAAAAGTTGCAACAACCACCATTATATTCTCTAAGGTCTTTGCTAAAAAAACATATATAATGTTTTGGGGTTCTATGTAATTTTCTAGCAAACAAATGATGATTTTTACATGTAGGAGAGAAATGTCAGAATTGGCCTGGGTGCTCCAGAACGCCTGAAGGTGCTCCCTGCATGTCGGGCCTCTGTATGTGGCCACGCTGTGTAAAAGTCTCACACATGTGGTATCGCCATACTCGGGAGTAATAGCAGAATGTGTTTTGGGGTGTAATTTGTGGTATGCATATGCTGTGTGTGAGAAATAACCTGCTAATATGACAATTTTGTGAAAAAAAAAAAAGAGAAAAAAAAAATCTTGATTTTGCAAAGAATTGTGGGAAAAAATGACAACTTCAAAAAACTCACAATGCCTCTTTCTGAATACCTTGGAATGTCTTCTTTCCAAAAAGGGGTCATTTGGGGGGTATTTGTACTTTTCTGGCATGTTAGGGTCTCAAGAATTGAGATAGGCCGTCAGTACTTCAGGTGTGATCAATTTTCAGATATTGGCACCATAGCTTGTGGACTCTATAACTTTCACAAAGACCAAATAATATCCACCAATTTGTACTTATTTTTACCAAAGATATGTAGCAGTATAAATTTTGGCCAAAATTTATGAAGAAAAAATAGTAATTTGCAAAATTTTATAACAGAAACGAAAAAAAAATCATTTTTTTACAAAATTTTCAGTCTTTTTTCTCTTATAGCGCAAAAAATAAAAAACCCAACAGTGATTAAATACCACCAAAAGAAATCTCTATTTGTGTGAAAAAAAGGACAAAAATTTCATATGGGTACAGTGTTGTATGACTGAGTAATTGTCATTCAAAATGTGAGAGCACCGAAAGCTGAAAATTGGTCTGGTTATTAAGGGGGTTTAAGTGCCCAGTGGTCAAGTGGTTAAAGCATGCTAAAGTAGCCTATCAGTCGATATCAAGTGTCATTTACACATGCCTTTGAGCTGAACTCCAGCCTTGAACAAAACATGACCCTTGCCGAGGGGGCCCTTTGCACAGATTGAAAGGGTTAATTGCTTGTTATGTCTAGAATTGCTGGAGTAAGGAGAAACCTGTAGCCTATTCCATGCTCCGGCAGGCTTCCTCTACCTGTTTGACCAGGTTTCTGCACGTTTGCCCAAGCTCTGGCATGTGTGTGGCAGAAGAGTGCTGTAGTATGCTGTAACAGGGAATATGCAAAGTAATACAGCCTCTTCCTTAACCCCCTAGAAATAATGAGCATGCAACTCTTGCCGTGCAAGGGGACCCCATTGCAAGAGTATTTTTTTTTCAGCCTGGAGTTTAGATTTAGCCCAGGTTCACACTGAGCTGGGCGAATGAAGCCGTGCGAGTTCAGCTGAACTCGCACGATTTCACTCCCGCATGTCAGTCCCGATTTCAGCGGCGATTTCACAGACATCTGTGCAGATGTCAATGGAAATCACAAAAAGTAGTACAGAAACTACTTTTTTTTAAATCGGTGCAGCGCCGCAAATGCGTAGTCGCACCGATTAGGATGTGCCACTGCCGGCAATTGCCACCGATTTGACATGTCAAATCGCACCAGTGTGAACTCGGGTACCGTTTTGCACACCCCAAATGCCATTGAAGCTTCATTAAATAGGGGCACCAACTGACCTTCTCTTATCATCCCTTGTCTCATTTAGTTAGGTCTGTCTTTCCATCCAAGTATGTAATTTGTCCCTACATTCCTAAACGTTGTCGTTTTTTCTAGTTTATGTATCCCAGATGCTTGATTGTGAAGTTTCTGCTGAACGTCTATTTAAAAAAATGTTTTTGGAATAGGTCTAGTAACTTGGTAGGGTAGTAGGTCTTAAAAAAAAAGAAAAAAAAAAAAAAAAGGAAAACCTGGTTACATGTAGCTTGGCAGTTGTTTTGGCTAAGATCTGCTTAATCAGATGTTTAAACAGCACTGCCAAAGCTGTCGGCACTCGAGAGTTGATCAGCTTCGTTCAGTGATATTCTAAGGTCAAGGAACAAAATGGATGAGCTGTATAACACTGAAGAACACAGAGCGCGCTCAGAGGTGGCAGCCAACTTGCCAGTTCTGTGAAAACAGCAAATTAGCAGGGGTTCAAAGCGGGAGGATTGCTTGCTGATCAGCAGCAGCCCAGGGTGTATATAAACAAGTTTTCCAGTTCTAGTCTGGAAAAGAAAAACAAAAACAAAAAACAAAACCTCTTTAACCCCTTCCTTACTGGGCACATATACCCCCTTCCTGCCCAGGCGAAATTTCAGCTTTCAGCACTGTCACGCTTTGAATGACAATTGCGCGGTCGTGCGACGTGGCTCCCAAACAAAATTGACGTCCTTTTTTTCGCACAAATAGAGATTTCTTTTGGTGGTATTTGATCACCTCGGCGGTTTTTATTTTTTGCGCTATAAACAAAAATAGAGCGACAATTTTGAAAAAAAAGCAATATTTTTTGATTTTTGCTATAATAAACATCCCAATTTTTTTTTTTTTATATTTTTTTCCTCAGTTTAGGCCGATACGTATTCTTCTACATATTTTTGGTAAAAAAAAAATCGCAATCAGCGTTTATTGATTGGTTTGCGCAAATGTTATAGCGTTTACAAAATAGGGGGATAGTTTTATGGCATTTTTATTAGAGGTCGACCGATATCGGCCGATATTTAGGCATTTTTGATAAATCGGCTTTGGCCGATTAATATCAAAACTGGCCGATATTATTCACTGGCTGCACTTCCTCCCCCCTCCTCCTCCCTCCTCCACACTTCTCCACACTCAGCAGCATCAAGCGCCGTGCTGTGTGTGTGTGTGAAACTGAAAGTAAGAGGAGAGAGAGAGGATGTGTCAGCTTGATGTCGGGGGTGGGCGGGACCCAGCAGATATTACACCAGCCAATGGGATGGTATCTGGGCGGGCCACTACGTCTAAAGCAGCCCAATCATTGGCTGGTGTAATTTAGCTGCTGGCCCGCCCACCCCCACATCGAGCTCAATTCTAACAGCTCTCTCTCTCTCTCTCTCTCTCTCTCTCTCTCTCTCTCTCTCCCTCTCCTCTCTGTCAGTTTCACACATTACACTCGGCTTAGTGTGAAACCTGCCAGTGCCCCAAGCCAGTGCCATCTGTCAGTGCCCAAGCCAGTGCCATCTGTCAGTGCCCCCAGCCAGTGCCATCTGTCAGTGCCCCCAGCCAGTGCCATCTGTCAGTGCCCCCAGCCAGTGCCATCTGTCAGTGCCCCCAGCCAGTGCCATCTGTCAGTGCCCCCAGCCAGTGCCATCTGTCAGTGCCCCCAGCCAGTGCCCCCAGCCAGTGCCATCTGTCAGTGCCCCCAGCCAGTGCCAATCAGTGCCACCGCCAATCGGTGCCATCTGTTAGTGCCACCAGACAGTGCCAATCAGTGCCACCCAAATCAGTGCCCCCAGCCAGTGCCATCTGTCAGTGCCCCCAGCCAGTGCCATCTGTCAGTGCCCCTAGCCAGTGCCAATCAGTGCCACCGCCAATCGGTGCCATCTGTTAGTGCCACCAGCCAGTGCCAATCAGTGCCACCCAAATCAGTGCCCCCAGCCAGTGCCACCCAAATCAGTGCCCCCAGCCAGTGCCACCCAAATCAGTGCCCCCAGCCAGTGCCATCTGTCAGTGCCCCCAGCCAGTGCCATCTGTCAGTGCCCCCAGCCAGTGCCATCTGTCAGTGCCCCCAGCCAGTGTCAATCAGTGCCACCAGCCAGTGTCAATCAGTGTCACCGCCAATCGGTGCCATCTGTCAGTGCCACCAGCCAGTGCCATCTGTCAGTGCCCCCAGCCAGTGCCATCTGTCAGTGCCACCAGCCAGTGTCAATCAGTGTCACCGCCAATCGGTGCCATCTGTCAGTGCCACCAGCCAGTGTCAATCAGGGCCATCTGTCAGTGCCACCCAAATCAGTGCCACCGCCAATCGGTGCCATCTATCAGTGCCACAGCCAGTGCCATCTGTCAGTGCCACCAGCCAGTGCCATCTGTCAGTGCCACAAGCCAGTGCCAATCGGTGCCATCTGTCAGTGCCACCGCCAATCAGTGCCATTTGTCAGTGCCACCAGCCAGTGCCAACCAGTGTCACACGCCAGTGCCACCCAGTTCCAATTGCAAGTGCCACTGCCAATCAGTGCCATCTGTCCCAAACTAGTGCCATCTGTCCGTTCCAAACCAGTGCCCCCTGCTGCCAATCGGTGCCATCTGTCAGTTCCGAACCAGTACCACCTGCCAGTGCCATCTGTCAGTTCCAAACCAGTGCCATCTGTCAGTTCCAAACCAGTGCCACCTGCCAGTGCCAATAGAGCCATCTGTCAGTTCCAAACCAGTACCGCCAGCCAGTGCCACATGCCAGTGCCATCTGTCAGTTCCAAACCAGTGCCATCTGTCAGTTCCAATAGTGCCACCTGCCAGTGCCATCTGTCAGTTCCAAACCAGTGCCACCTGCCAGTTCCAAACCAGTGCCATCTGTACTGAGGACATCAAGTGTGTGCTAGAGTGACAGGAGTAAGCAGGAAGGAATAGAGTGGGTGAGGGTTTTTTTTTTTTTTTTTTTAATCGGCCTAAAATATCGGCCACAAAAATCGGCATCATATATCGGCCATCGGCCGCCCCAATTTCAAAATATCGGCATCGGCATCGGCCAGAGAAAAACCCATATCGGTCGACCTCTAATTTTTATATATATATATATATTTTTTTTATTAGTAATGGCGGCGATCAGTGATTTTTTTTGTGACTGCGACATTATGGCGGACACATCGGACACTTTTGACACTAATTTGGGACCATTCACATTTATACAGCGAACAGTGCTATAAATATGCACTGATTACTGTATAAATGTGACTGGCAGGGAAGGGGTTAACACTAGGGGGCGAGGAAGGGGTTAAATGTGTTCCCTGGGAGTGATTGTTACTGTGGGGGAGGGGACTGACTGGGGGAGGTGACAGATCTGTGTCCCTATGTACAAGGGACACAGCATCGGTCTCCTCTCCCTGACAGGACATGGATCTCTGTGTTTACACACACAGATCCATGTCCTTGTCTCTGTAACCGCCGATCGGGGGTGCCTGGCGGACATCGCGGCCCCCCAGTGGCCAAATAGCGGAGGCCGTATAATAACGGCCTCCCGGCATTTGACAACCACCTTGCGGCCGTATATTCTCGTACGGCGGGCGCGAGGTGGTTAAAAGCTCACCTTCCGTCTTTTCATCCTTAGGCTCCATGTACACAGAAGCTCAAAAACTGTCGTTTTTAAAGCAGCAGAAAAAGCTAGCTTTTATCAGCGTTTTTTTACTAGCTTTTATTAGCGTTTTTCAGTGTAGCTTTTTTTTTTCAATGGACCAAAAAACTCAAAAAAACGCTCGCGGCTAGCGTTTTTCGGCGTTTTGCGTTTTTTTCTGCCGAAAAACGGCACTTTAACCACTTAACGACCGCCCACCGCCGATTTACGTCGGCAGAATGGCACCGACAGGCAGAATCACGTAGATCTACGTGATCGCCTTTGTGCAGTTGGGGGTCCATCCGGACCCCCCTTCACTGCAGTGAGCGGCCGTTAAGTGTTCGGGAGCGATCAGGCATGAGGGGGCGGCCGCTCGATTCCGCCCCCCCCCCCTCGCGATCGCTCCCGGCGAATGAAATTGCTTCCTCCTGCCTGAAATGTAAACACAGGCTGGAGGAAGTGATGTCATCTCCCTAACCGCGGTCTTTTCGTTCCCGGCGCCGAGATGAGAAGAAGCAGGTTAGTGCACCAACAGTCCACTGACACGTAGGTACACATAGGCACACAAATCACCCCCCAGTCACCCCCAGATCACCCCCCAGGTCACCCCAAAGCCCCCAATCACAGTGTCACTGATTGCAGTGATCATTTATTTTACTGATCACTGCATTTAGTGTCATCTGTGATTGTAAAAAGTTGCAGGGCAGTTAGGATTAGGCCCCTTTAGGTCCAGGGTAGCCCCCTAACCCCCCCTAATAAAGGTTTAACCCCTTGATCACCCCCCAGGTAACCCTTTCACCCCCTAACTTCAGCGTCACTAAGCGATTGTTTTTCCGATCGCTGTATTCGTGTCGCTGGTGTTTTAGATAGGCAGTTATTTTTTTTTAGGTTCGCCGCAGGTTTTTATTAGTGTCAGGTACCCCCATATATTATTTTAACCCCCTGATTGCCCCTAGAGTTAACCCTTTCACCAGTGATCGCCGTATAAGCGTCACTGGTGTCACTGGTTAGCCAGTAAGTTATTTAGTTATTTAGGTTACCCGTCAGGTTTTTATATAGTGTCAGGTACCCCCATATTTAACCTAATAAAGGTTTTAACCCCCTGATTGCCCCTAGTTAACCCTTTCACCAGTGATCACCATATAAAGGTTACGGGTGACGCTGGTTGATTAGTTTGCTTTTTATAGCATCAGGGCACCCGCCGTATATAACCCAATAAAGGTTTAACCCCCCTGATCGCCCGGCGGGTGAGATCAATTAGGTTTTAGCGCCAGAGAGGGTCTGCGTCGCCCCAGGCAGTGTTAGGTTAGTGCCAGTAACGCTAACACCCACGCGCAAAGCATACACCCCCCTTAGTGGTATAGTATCTGATCAGATCTATACTAGCATCCCCAGCGGTTTAGGGTTCCCAAAAACGCAGTGTTAGCGGGATCAGCCCAGATACCTGCTAGCGCCTGCGTTTAGCCCCTCCGCCCAGCCCAGCCCAGCCCAGCCCACCCAAGTGCAGTATCGATCGATCACTGTCACTTACCAAACACAACACACATAACTGCAGCGTTCGCAGAGACAGGCCTGATCCCTGCGATCGCTAACAGTTTTTTTGTAGCGTTTGATATATTTGCTGACGACAGTCAGGTGCTTTTTTTCCTGTGAATCTTACTAGTGTACCCCTAAATTTAGAGCCCAAAATGGCAAGACGAAGGTACACTAGTAAAGAGGCCTACGAGATTCTGAGCATGACAGATAGTGAAGAGGAGGTCACGTATCTGTCAGATTCAGGCTCAGAATATCTTCCCGTAGAAGACAGTGACGTCAGCGGCCCCACGTCAGATAGCTCTGACGACGAAGTTGAGGTCCCTGCTAAGGTCAGGTGTACCCGATCCCGATCTTCTGAGGTTGTTGAGGAGCAAGAACCGCAGGTCTCTCGTATCATGGAGCAGAGTAGTACTAGCGCCGCTATTCCTTCTGGTGAACTGGCAAGCACCAGCGGCCTAGTACAGCCTGGACGTACATCCAGCACTGCAGTAACACTTGGTGACGTGGCGAGTCCCATAAGTGCAGTTCAAGCTGGCGAGGTGGCAAGCACAAGTAGTGTCCCGCTGCCACCAAGAAGACAAAGGCAGGCCCCGTCGTGCCCATACTGCCCTTCCTGCAGAATTTGCCTATCCTGATTGGGTCCCCACCACTTCTGCAGAACCCGTACTTCCCCCATTCACTGCCCAACCCGGTATTCAGGTGGAAACAGCTGATTTTATTCCAATTGATTTTTATTCGCTGTTTTTCACGGAAGATCTCTATAGATCTATTGTGGACCAGAGTAATTTATATGCTGGTCAATTTATCGCCGCTAACCCCCAGTTGCCTAAAATTGCCAGAAATTGGAAACCAATTACGGTTTCCGAATTTAAGACCTTTCTGGGCCTTTCCCTCAACATGGGCACACATAAATTTCCGTCATTGCGTGCTTATTGGTCCACGCACCCAATTGACCACATGCCCGTGTTCTCTGCCTCCATGTCCAGGGCACGATACGAGCAGATTTTGCGGTTCATGCACTTCAACGACAATGAACTTTGTCGTCCATGTGGGGACCCTGAATACGACCGGCTCTATAAAATTCGGCCCCTCATAAACCACTTCAACGAACATTTTGCAGCCTTGTTTACTCCCGATCAAGTTGTCTGCGTTGATGAGTCCCTGATTAAATTTTCTGGCCGCTTGTCTTTCAAGCAGTACCTTCCCAGCAAGCGTGCCAGATACGGGGGTCAAGCTCTACAAGTTCTGTGACAGGGCAACAGGCTATGTAGTGAACTTTACGGTTTATGAGGGAAAAGATAGTCAGATTGAGTCGGTCAACTGCCCGGATTACATAGGGAGCGCTGGCAAGATAGTGTGGAACTTGGTGTCACCCTTATTCGGAAAGGGGTACCACTTGTATGTGGACAATTATTACACGAGCGTGCCACTGTTTAGTCACTTGTTTGATCATCAGATTGGAGCATGTGGCACCGTGCGACCTAATCGCCGGGGCTTTCCCCAGCGGCTTGTAGATGCCCGTCTTAGGCTGGGGGAGAGAGCCTGCTTGAAGTGTAATAACTTGCTCGCTATGAAGTGGAGGGACAATAAGAATGTTTTCCTTCTTACCTCCCTTCATGCAGACACGACAGTCCAAATTCGTACGGCGACTGGTGTTGTGGAGAAACCCCTCTGTGTCCACGAATATAACCAAAATATGGGAGGGGTGGACCTCAACGACCAGTTGATGGCGCCGTATCTAATTGACCGTAAGGCGAGACGCTGGTACAAAAAAGTGTCTCTATCATTATTCCAATTGGCTTTGCTGAACGCTCATGTGCTATACAGAGCTTCAGGCGGGACGTTATCTCTTCTAAAATTCCAGAATGAGATAGTCACAGAACTCCTGTATCCAGGCGGTTCTGCACCTCACCATCCCCTACCAAATGCAGTAAGCCGGCTGCATGAGAGGCATTATTCGTATGTCCTCCCGAGTACCCCTACCCAAAGCCACCCCCAAAAAAGATGTCGTGTCTGTAGCAAGCGCGGATTTAGGCGTGACACCCGTAGTTTTTGTCCACTCTGTCCTGACAAGCCTGGTCTTTGCCAAGGTGAATGTTTTGAACGCTACCACTCAAAAGTGAAGTTTTAGCGTAGGGTACAGCATTTCACAGACAAGGACACACTTACACAGGGTCTCCCAAAATGCCATTACATTTTGAGAGACCCGAACCATTACAGTTGTAAAGTTACAAAAAAAAGTGTAAAAAAGAAAAAAAAAAAACGTAAAAAACAAAACACAAAAAAAAATATAAAATAAAAAAAACCAAAAATAGTTGTCGTTTTATTGTTCTCTCTCTCTCTCTATTTTCTCTCTATTGTTCTGCTCTTTTTTACTGTATTCTATTCTGCAATGTTTTATCATGCTTGCTTTTCAGGTATGTAATTTTTTGTTTTCAGGTGCGCCATTCAACTGCAGCGCGGAATTATTTATCTTGACAGCAACAGCGTTTGCTCCCACGATACATAAAGCCGTGACTCCAGTGCTGTAGGAGGTGATTTCACCACCACAGTTAAAAAAAAAGAGCATATATGCCGAAGCATGGGGGCAGCAGGGGCGGAGGAGCGATTTTGCTCCTAATGCCGCGTACATACGGTCGAAATTCCGACGGAGGCCTGCCCGTGGAAAATTCCGACCGTGTGTACGCGGCATAACTTTTTTGCGGGAGGATGCCCCCATGCTTCGGCATATATATATTTTAGGCACAGGTTGCGTTAAAACATTTTTTTATTTTTTACTAGGTTTTGTTTTGGCATTTGCTTTGCAGGTATGGCATGGTAAGGTCTTACTGTTGTACTGTAATGTTACTTTGTTTTAATGTTAACCACCATTTGCTTAGCAGGTACGCCATTCAGTTGCAGCGCGGATCTATTTATCTTGACAGCAACAGCGTTTGCTCCCACGATACATAAAGCCGTGACTCCAACGCTGTAGGAGGTGATTTCACCACCACAGTTAAAAAAAAGAGCATATATGCCGAAGCATGGGGGCAGCAGGGGCGGAGGAGCGATTTTGCTCCTAATGCCGCGTATATACGGTCGAAATTCCGACGAAGGCTTGACCGTGTGTACGCGGCATAAATTTTTTGCAGGAGGATGCCCCCATGCTTCGGCATATATGCCCATCATTAGAAGTGGGTGGATGAAGGGAGGTATTCTAATGGTGGGCATACCCACCAATCAATCTCTTTTTTTCGTTCAGCCAATAGGCTGTATGAAAAAAAAGATTACAATACATGTCCAACAAGGACCAGCAACGTACTGGTATGTTGCTGGACTTTGAATGTTTATACCAGAATGATGCCTGCGGGTTTAGGTATCATCTTGGTATCATTCTTTTCAGCCAGCAGCCGGCTTTCATGTAAAAGCAATTCTAGCAGATAATTAGCCTCTAGACTGCTTTTACAAGCAGTGGGAGGAATGTCCTCCCCCGGGATATAAAAAGCGCCATTGGGAAATTGGGAAAGCATTTTATCACACCGATCTTGGTGTGGTCAGATGCTTTGAGGGCAGAGGAAAGATCTAGGGTCTAACCCCCCAATTTTTTTCAAAAAAAGAGTACCTGTCACTACTTATTGCTATCATAGGGGATATTTACATTCCCTGAGATAACGATAAAAAAATAAAATATGGAAGGCACAGTTTAAAAATAAAATAAAAAAGCCAAATAAATAATAAAAAAAAAAAAAAAAAAAAAGCACCGCTGTCCCCCCCTGCTCTTGCGCAAAGGCGAACACAAGCGTCGGTCTAGCGTCATATGTAAACAGCAATTGCATCATGCATGTGAGGTATCACCGCGAAGGTCAGATCGAGGGCAGTCATTTTAGCAGTAGACCTCGTCTGTAAATCTAACGTGGTAACCTGTAAAGGCTTTTAAATGCTTTTAAAAATGAATGTAGTTTGTCGCCGCTGCGCGTTTGTGCGCAATTTTAAAGCATGTCGTGTTTGGTATCCATGTACTCGGCCTATGATCATCTTTTTTATTTCATCAAACATTTGGGCAATATAGTGTTTTTTAGTGCATTAAAAATAAAAAAAGTGTGTTTTTCCCCCAAAAAATGCGTTTGAAAAATCGCTGCGCAAATACTGTGTGGAAAAAAAAATGCAACACCCACTTTTTTAATCTGTAGGGCCTTTGCTTTAAAAAAATATATAATGTTTGGGGGTTCAACATAATTTTCTTTCAAAAAATTTTTTTTTTTCATGTAAACAAAAAGTGTCAGAAAGGGCTTTGTCTTCAAGTGGTTAGAAGAGTGGATGATGTGTGACATAAGCTTCCTAATGTTGTGCATAAAATGCCAGGACAGTTCAAAACCCCCCCAAATGACCCCATTTTGTAAAGTAGACACCTCAAGCTATTTGCTGAGAGGCATGTTGAGCCCATTGAATTTTTTATTTTTTTGTCCCAAGTGATTGAATAATGACCAAAAAAAAAAAAATGTACAAAAAGTTGTCACTAAATTATATATTGCTCAAACATGCCATGGGCATATGTGGAATTGCACCCCAAAATACATTCTGTTGCTTCTCCTGAGTACGGGGATACCACATGTGTGGGACTTTTTGGGAGCCTAGTCGCGTACGGGACCCCAAAAACCAAGCACCGCCTTCAGGATTTCTATGGGTGTAAATTTTTGATTTCACTCCTCACTGCCTATCACAGTTTCGGAGGCCATGGAATGCCCAGATGGCACAAAACCCCCCCAAATGACCCCATTTTGGAAAGTAGACACCCCAAGCTATTTGCTGAGAGGTATGTTGAGTATTTTGCAGATCTCGCTTTTTGTCACAAAGTTTTGAAAATGTAAAAAAAGAAAAAAAAATGTCTTTCTTAATTTTCAAAAACAAATGAGAGCTGTAAAATACTCACCATGCCTCTCAGCAAATAGCTTGGGGTGTCTACTTTCCAAAATGGGGTCATTTGTGGGTGTTTTGGGCTATTTTGACATTTTTTGGCCTTCAAAACTGTGATAGGTAGTGAGGAGTGAAATCAAAAATTTATGCCCTTAGAAACCTTGAAGGCGGTGCTTGGTTTTTGGGGTCCCGTACGCGGCTAGGCTCCCAAAAAGTCCCACACATGTGGTATCCCTGTACTCAGGAGAAGCAGCAGAATGTATTTTGGGGTGTAATTTCACATATAACCATGGCATGTGTGAGCAATATATAATTTAGTGACAACTTTTTGTACATTTTTTTTTTTTTCTTTTTGTCATCATTCAATCATTTGGGACAAAAAAAAAATATTCAATGGGCTCAACATGCCTCTCAGCAAATAGCTTGGGGTGTCTACTTTCCAAAATGGGGTCATTTGGGGGGGTTTTGTGCCATCTTGGCATTTTATGGCCTTCAAAACTGTGATAGGTAGTGAGGAGTGAAATCAAAAATTTATGTCCTTAGAAACCTTGAAGGCGGTGCTTGGTTTTTGGGGTCCCGTACGCGGCTAGGCTCCCAAAAAGTCCCACACATGTGGTATCCCCGTACTCAGGAGAAGCAGCAGAATGTATTTTGGGGTGTAATTTCACATATGCCCATGGCATGTGTGAGCAATATATCATTTAGTGACAACTTTGTGCAAAAAAAAAAAAGTTTGTCATATTCCCGCAACTTGTGGCAAAATATAAAATATTCCATGGACTCAACATGCCTCTCAGTAAATAGCTTGGGGTGTCTACTTTCCAAAATGGGGTCATTTGGGGGGGGTTTTGTGCTATTTTGGCATTTTATGGCCTTCGAAACTGTGATAGGTAGTGAGGAGTGAAATCAAAAATTTGCGCCCTTAGAAATCCTGAAGGCGGTGCTTGGTTTCCGGGGTCCCGTACGTGGCTAGGCTCCTAAAAAGTCCCACACATGTGGTATCCCCGTACTCAGGAGAGGCAGCAGAATGTATTTTGGGGTGCAATTCCACATATAACCATGGCATGTGTGAGCAATATATCATTTAGTGACAACTTTTTGTAATTTTTTTTTGTCATTATTCAATCACTTGGGACAAAAAAAAAAAAATATTCAATGGGCTCAACATGCCTCTCCGCAATTTCCTTGGGGTGTCTACTTTCCAAAATGGGGTCATTTGGGGGGGTTTTGTACTGCCCTGCCATTTTAGCACCTCAAGAAATGAGATAGGCAGTCATAAATTTAAAGCTGTGTAAATTTCAGAAAATGTACCCTAGTTTGTAAACGCTATAACTTTTGCGCAAACCAATAAATATACGCTTATTGACATTTTTTTTACTAAAGACATGTGGCTGAATACATTTTGGCCTAAATGTATGACTAAAATTGAGTTTATTCGATTTTTCTTATAACAAAAAGTAGAAAATATCATTTTTTTTCAAAATTTTCGGTCTTTTTCTGTTTATATCGCAAAAAATAAAAATCGCAGAGGCAATCAAATACCATTAAAAGAAAGCTCTATTTGTGGGAAGAAAAGGACGCAAATTTCATTTGGGTACAACATTGCATGTCCGCACAATTTACAGTTAAAGCAGTGCAGTGCCGAATCCCAAAAACAGGCCTGGTCCTAATGGCCCGAAATGGTCCGGGGCTTAAGTGGTTAAACGCGAATTTCTTGCGTTCAGAAAAAAGCCCATTAACTCCACTGCTCATTAAAGCTTAAAAACGTTATGTGTACATGAACACATAGGCCAACATAGAGTGCAGTTAATGGGCTTTTTAAAAAAAACGCCAAAACGCCAATAAACTGCAGTTTATCAGCTTCTGTGTACATGGAGCCTTATAGTTACTATTTCTGAAAGTTAAAATTCCAACTTTTACCACTTTAGATCTTCAGGTGCTTTAGTGCAGTGAAATCAATCTCTATGGTTGCTTTTGGTGTGGCTGCCCCTATGTGTGCAGACTAAACCCCTGTTTTTAATGCATACTGTTAGACAGGATAATTTGGTTGTTTGCAGGCTGGTAAATTGAGCTGGGAATTTCTCTGGTTTTGTTTTGCATGCGTTGCCTTTCCATGTGCTCCTTGCTGCAAAGGCCAGCTATAGGCAAGGGCAGTGGCCATTTGTTCGTGCTGCCCCTATTTTGCATACCTCCCAACTTTGAGATGGGAATGAGGGAGATCTATTAGCAAAACTATGTAGGCATATGACCAGTGGTGGCCAGTGGTATTTTTTTGAGGGGAGGTGGCAAGCAGTGCACAACCAGCCATGCCACCCCCCCAGCTGGGTCACCCACCCCCCCAGTCAGTCGGCTGCTTCCCCTGCGTCTCCTCTCCTCCCAGCGGCCAGCGTAGCTTCTCAGACCCGCTTCCTTATTGGCTGGGAGGAGAATTGGTGTGAGAATAGCGAATATTCATTTGCTAGTGTCACACAACTGAGTAGGCTCTGAGCGCAGTGCTCTCCACCCCAAGGCCACCCTATTTTGAAGCCTATTAGAGTCATGTGCTTCATCCGGCGCTTGCATGTAGATTAGGGGGCTGTACGCATGGATGAAGAGGGAGGCCCCTTATGGATGGGCCGCCACTGCATAGGACACACCCCTGATCCCCCCCCACCCCACACACACACACAAATGAGAAGAATACAAAAAAATACTGGTTAAACCCATTTTTTTTTTTTTACACTGCTATTCATTTTTATGGCTAATGGAATTTACAGATGCAGTAATTTAGAAATCAGATGAAAGGTTTAGCATTGTAAAACACTTTTGGATAGACAAATAGTGCATTTTATATACAACTATATAAATCAGACCAAAAATGAGGGACAAATGAGGAGGAAGAAGGACAGTTCCTCAACATCGGGGACAGTTGGGATTTATAATATTGTGCTTCATGTTAGACCAAAAGATCTCTAATGAATAATGACATGCTGTGCAGTTAAGCCCGGTTCACACCTATGCATTTTTTGTACGGTTTTCAGTTTTGCAGAAAACAGACTACAGTCCATTTAACATGGTTTCCTATGGCTGTAGTTCACATCTGTGCATTTTATAGAAAGGGCCAGGGACTTTTCTAGTTTTTGGTTCCATAGACTTCAATGGATCAAAAGCGTGCGTATTGAAAAACGCAAAATGCACCTGCAATATGCAAACTGCAACCTGCATAGGTGTAAACCAGGACTTAAGTCATATTTGCTGGGATGGAATATCAAACAATGGGTTTTCTATCCAGCAAGATTGCTTGTAACCTTTGATGGTGGTCAATGTCTGCAGACATGAGAATGACGCCTTAACTGGTCCAAAGTGAACCAGTTCTATGGTATATAAAGTGGCCCGTTCACATCTATTAATTTAGGCACATTACACTTATGCACAAATAAGCCACTGTTGAATACAGTGCTTGTTCACATGTGAAATTAGTTCATGTGTGGTGTCCAATTTTGACACATTGATGCGCTGCATAGGGCTTTTTGAGGACAATGGCAGCATATGAAAAGGCATTACAATTTATAACACAAACTCATTAAAGTATGTGTAGCACCCTGGTGTTTAGGCAGTGTTGCCAACAAATTTAGTTCGCCTGGTAGTAAATTGTCCTGGTAATTGGTAGTAGATCCACTGATTCCTCTCTAATCCTGGAATTGCTGCACCTTTTCTCTTCGGTCACTAGGAGGCCCTGTGGCTGGTGACATTAGATTGACAAGGGCTTCGCAAGTCAGATTATGAATGGATGGGCGTCTCAGCCAATTGGCAGGGGGTTCTTTAGTCTCTTGGCCTGCTGGGAGAGCCTATTTATTTGGGTGGAGTCAGGTGATTAGGGTTCTGTGCCACCTGGATGGCTGTCTGGGTGGAGGTGTGTTATGTCACCCCGGGCTGCTAGGCCGGAAGCCTGAGGCCTATCCCGGGACACCTGGCTGCTAGGCTGCCTGAGGCCTATCCAGGAGCAGGAGAAGCAGCGTAGGGTTGGGATTGCAGGATTCGATTCCAACTGAGTTGTAAAGGTTCAGCCGGACGGCGGAACCAATTATGGTCAGAGGGAAGCAGTCGCCACTAAGTGCCATCCACCTTGATACCGGAGACCACCGTAAGCTTGAGCAAGTACCAGAGCAGTCTTCTCACCAGCCGGGGACGGTAAAGAAGTGGGAAAGCTTCAGCGAGTCTCAAGCCAGGGATCCAGCAGGTTAGCGGGGGTGACGGTTGAGGAGTGTACAGCAGGATAGCTGTGGAAGAGCTCAGGAGATCCAGTTAGAGACTGGAAGCTCAGTAAGTGAAGATCTACAGTGGGATACTGTGCGATAAGAGATTAACTATTCTGTGTTACCAAGAGTTATGTGCAAATACCTTTAGTGACTGTTACAAGTTCAGTTGCCAAAGGTGATAGCGGTCCTACCTATACAGACGTGGCATCCGGCTGGAAGCCTTTTCCTGTATAGCTGTCTACCTATAGAGTCTCTGCCAATTATCATTGCATCTACTCAAAGGTGTCCTGGCCCTAACCTGCTCTCCCCCAGTTCTTGTTAAGAGACAATAAATCTCTTGTTCGCATTCAAAAAGTGACTGCCGCCCATCATTTCATCTTGCATTACACCCACCATGCCTGTTAACCCACTATACAAGGAAGGATATCAGCTCTCCCCAACTCTTGAGATCACCATGAGCCTGTTGAGGCCCGGGACCTTGCTACATATGCATGGAAAGGTTTAAATCCAGCCTTAAAGTCATCATAGGAGGGTAAATCTTTCACCAAGAATGCTGGGTGCAGAGTGATCGGCCTATTTTTTTAGTGGAGACCTGCCATCATGCTCCTCTCCATGCTTGCACAGTGAAAAGGTAATTATACTGTAAAGTCTCTGCAACTGATCTATGTGTTGCAGCGATTTTACAACATGCTGGAAAAACCAGATTGCATTAACCGGCAGTTCCAGCATTCAGTGACATTATCACTCTGTTGTTAATGCTCCTCATGACCCAACTGTCGCAGGAAATGCTTAAAACCGTTGCTAGACTTTAAAATCTCTATATATGGGGTCACTAAACTTAGGATTTTAAACAAAATCATAAGCCGGATCACTGTGGGAAAAGGAGAAATATGTTTGCAATCTGCGGTAGTACGAGGTTTACAATTATTTTTCATTGTATTTACTTAATTATTCACCAATGAAACCCATTAAAAAAATAAATTGTAAACAAGGACAGAAGCAATTTTACCGCAAGATACATCAACGCCAGAAAAGAGAAAAGCTCTGAATAGTGAAGGCTGATGTATTTCTCTGTTCTCTTTGTGTCTGTTTTCAGCTATACATTAATGCGTCTAGAACATACAGAATGGTTTGGCGATCAAAGCTCTCTATACCCATCACTGTGCTTACAGATAAACAAGCTTTCTGAACAGGCACGAATGCCAGTGTCTGGTCTCCAGCAGCTTCCAATGAATAGAACGCGGTGAATACAAGACAATGGGAAAGGGTACAGTGTTTATTTTTAGAATATACAGAATCAATTTAGTTTTAATAACAGAAGCTTTTACACTCCGAGAGGCCATAACCCCTTTCAAAGATGAACTCTAAAAAGGTACATGTGTTAGATGGCTTTGGAATGCAACTAATGACCCTCCCAGCAAGCCTGGAAAAATTACTACGTCTGACATCCGGCACAAAACCTTCGCTGCATCTGTACGCTGGCCAACACTTTAATATCCTTCATACCATGTGTTAACAGAACTAAAATTATGTTTTCAAATCTCTTCCCTAGGGGCATGCTTGGAAAATGATGTGCTTTACTTGACCCCTGGCTCTTACAAATAGACATTACAACATTTTTATTTTATTTTTACTAAAAAGAATGTAAGCATTTCTATGTATTTGTGCATCAATTTGTACATAGATCTTAAAGTGGTTCTAAAGGCTTTTTACCTTCATGCATAGATCCTTGTGTGCAGTTTAGTGCCGTGCCCCCCAGCCCACATAATTCTTACTCGAGCTCCCCCCCGATCCAGCGTTGTTCACAATAGCCTCAGCTGTCCTGGGACTCTCCCCTCCTCATTGGTTGAGACAGCATTGGGAGCCCAATCGCAGCCAGCGAGCCAATGAGGAGAGGGGGGCATGGCAAAGCCGAGCAGCGGCTCTGTGTGTCTTATGGGCCCACAGAGCAGCGGCTATGTGTGTCTTATGGGCCCATAGAGCAGCGGCTATGTGTGTCCTATGGGCCCACAGAGCAGCGGCTATGTGTGTCTTATGGGCCCACAGAGCAGCGGCTCCAAAGCGAGCACACAGCGATGGCCCAGGGCAAGAGGCTTTCAATGGGGGCACTGCTTGAGGGGGGTGCCGATGGGGGACCCCAAAAATAAGAGGCTTGTAGCTGCTGTTTGCAAAACCACTGCACAGAGCAGGTAAAGTAGAACAGGTTTGTTAGTTTAAATGTAGCAAGGTGTCACTTTTGCACGTAGCTTATGGACTACAGTTTGTGCCCATCAGGAATCTAGCTCCCTCCGGTGTACATCTTATGTTAGACTACTAACGTTGTTTGGTTCAGTTATTGGATAAAGCATTGTGGGTATTGTGGCATCAGGGACAAAGACTATTGGCGTGGATAGAACTGAGTCTACATTACCCAAAATACCACTGTTCTGCCAAAAGTGCATGGCACCCAAGCACGGCCTGCTGGGAGAACCTATTTAAGGCAAGGCGGGGCTTTTGTTCGGTCTTTCGGGACGCCATCTTCAAGCCGGCAGGAGGCCTGTGTGGAGGCCTAGAGCGAGCGTGCTTTAGGCCTAAAGTACGGATACCGGATTGCCTGACGTAGGGATTCCTGTCGCAGCCCTGCTGATCGGACCAGGGAGAGGGACTGCTCTACACTCCACAGCATCTGGAAGTCACCCCTCCATCGGCACCTCGTGAGCGACTGTGCGGAGGACCAGGGACCACGACCTGCAGGGAGGCCGAGAACCGAGAGTATACAGACGGAGCATACCGGTTTCACTTGTACTCGTGGGCGACTACAGTGACATAAGTGGAGACACGTTACACCCGGGAGTGAGATAGCGCTTTGGGAGGATCAGCGTCTCTCTTGCCTTTGTACTGCATACTTCAAATGTTCATTCTTTCTTCACCTTGATTGTTGGATTACAAATACTCAAGTGCACCAACAAAGCTAGCTGAAGATTACTGGAAGTTGCTAGGAACACTCATCTGTTCAGTTCATTGCTTAGGTTGATACAACGGGACATGCACCAGTTGAGCTGCCCACTAGGGGGAGCCAAATAGTTAGCTCTCACATGTGAGTTCCATAAACTGTTTGCATTCATTTTGTTATCATTGTGCTATGTCAGTGAGCTGGGTGGGACTTGGTGACCTCCTATCTGATGGTATCTGTGTAGTTTTGGGGTAAATCACACTTGGCAGAGCCAGAAGCATGACTTAACTTTTTAGCTGCCTGTAATTTTGACCATTTTGACCATGACTGTAATGCAATGTAATGTAATGTAATGTAATGTCCTATGTGAGCATTTGGTTGAAAATTCCTACCATGTGTAGGCTCCATTGGACATTCCTGTCGGAATTTCCGACCACAAAACTTTGAGAGCTGGTTCTCAAATTTTCCGACAAGAAAAGTTCTTGTCGGAAATTCTGATCGTCTTTATGCAATTCCGACGCACAAAACAAACACACATTCTCAGAATTAAGCAGAAGAGCCAAATTGCCTATTGAACTTCATTGATCTCGGCTCGTCGTACGTCTTGTACGTCACCGCGTTCTTGACGTTCGGAATTTCCGACAAGATTTGTGTGACCGTGTGTATGCAACACAAGTTTGAGCCAACATTCCGTCGGGAAAAAAAATCCACGGTTTTGTGGTCGGAATTTCTGATCATGTGTACGCGGCATAAGGGGACATTTATCTCAATGATTTTAGCAGGGGTCGCTCAAAACCTAAATTATTTGAAGGGTTTCTCTTGAATAAAATGATTGAGAAAGGCTGTCCTAGGCTATGGTGGAGGGCTGATGTAAAAACCCAAGCTCAATGGATTTGTTTTAATAAGGGGTTTAGGATTTTTACAAGCCAATATGGATTGGGGAACCTATATTTGATTCCAGCTAACCCAGCAATAGAAATAGCCACTGCACAGCAGCAAGAACTGGAAGAACAAAGTGTGTGAAACCTGAAACAGTTTTACTGAAGAACTGGCAGCCAACGAGTTACATCCGGAGGCCTCTCTAAATCTTCACCAATTCTTTCTACAAACAGCAGCCACAGAAAAAAAAAGGTTATATCAGACAGTATCAAATCACAACTGTATATGTGCTGACCCCTAAATGTATTACAATGTCAAGCCTTATGAAATATCGGCAACTTCCTATTTCCCAGCATATCCCACAGCTGTGCCTGCTGACTTTCAATCACATAGCACTCAGTGTAGCGGAGAGATTACCGTCCTAAACATTATTGCCAAAAATGTGTTACTTCCAAAGCAAAAAGGGAAGAAAAATAGAAATGTAGCTTCCTCAAACAGATGTGCAGAGTTCCTCAGAAAATCATATTACTCACATACATACAAAAAGTCATTAGTTAAAGCAGTTTGGGTGTGTTGTGGTGTTTGAAGAAAGAATTGACGACCATGTAGAAAATTAACAATTCTGAAGGGAATGGAGCAAAACACTGAAAAAATAAATAATAAAAAATAAATAAAACAAGACACCTTTCTGACGGAAACCGAAGGATCTTCAAAAGGTGTTCTTTCAAACCCTGCACCTGCAAACCTGGACAACTGCAACAAATTCAAAACAGTAAAAAAAAAAAAAATGGTTCCAGATGTATGCAAAACTATTTTTAAACTTAAAGTGGAATTAAAGGGGTTGTAAAGGTTCCTTTTTTATTTTCTAAATAGGTTCCTTTAAGCTAGTGCATTGTTGGTTCACTTACCTTTTCCTTCCATTTCCCTTCTAAATGTTTTTTTTTTCTTTGTCTGAATTTCTCACTTCCTGTTTCTCCTCAATAAACTTGCCCCCATCAACCCAGTGGTGTTTAGTCAGCCAGAACAGCTTACTGAACAGCTTACTGAGGAGGAACAGGAAGTGAGAAATTCAGACAAAGAAAAAAAACATTTAGAAGGGAAATCGAAGGAAAAGGTAAGTGAACCAACAATGCACTAGCTTAAAGTGGTTGTAAACCCACAAACTTTTTTTTTCTTTCTAGCCCACCTGCAAGACAAAGCTATAATGAGCTAGTATGACTAGCATACTAGCTCATTACGTACCACTTACCTTAGATCGGGGCCCCCGAAGCCATCCGTGTCCCTCTCTCCAGCCGCACCCACCGCTGCGGCGATAGCCGGAATATTACTTCCGGGTATCGCCGCTCCAGCCAATCACAGCGCCGCTCCGGCGCTGTGATTGGCCCGGAGCGGCGAAGACGTCACTCCGCGCATGCGTGCGGGAGCCGTCAATTTTGGCTAAGCCCAAGCATTGCTGGGACTTAGCCGAATTTGTGAATGGGATTAACCCCATGAATGCGCCGTTGTCTACGGCGCGCATGCGCCATAGACACGGATGCATGTAGTTTTTAGCAAATATCTCCTAAACCGTGTAGGTTTAGGAGATATTTCTTGCACCTACAGGTAAGCCTTAATCTAGGCTTACCTGTAGGTGCAAGTTGCAAAAGTGGGTTTACAACCACTTTAAAAAGGAACCTAATTTAGAAAATAAAAAAACGAACCTTTACAACCCCTTTAAATCCTCCTATGCTTTTCAATCAAGGAAGTTGCTACCTTAGCCTCTGATCTGCAACTGCCATGGTTCTGCTCATGTGATCAGTGACATCAGGACCTTGGACCATTGGGGAGTATTGGGGAGAAGACATTGCGGGTCTAGCAGTAAGTAGATCTCATGTCCCCCAGACCT
Organism: Rana muscosa; assembly: GCA_029206835.1. Lineage (NCBI taxonomy): Eukaryota > Metazoa > Chordata > Amphibia > Anura > Ranidae > Rana > Rana muscosa. The sequence goes on from CM055118.1 coordinate 485,323,716, forward strand.
AAACAAGCAAATAAGTGTAAGCACAGGGATCAATTTAAAGTTTTCTGGAGTTGGGCTTTAAAGTATATCTAATACCAAAACAGTTAACCTATCAGTTTTTTTTTGCCATCTGTGTCCTATTGGGAAGATTTTACTTAATTTCCTGTTGTGTAGACAACACAGTAAGAGGAGATCCCCACAACACAAGACCAAGACCTCTTTGCAGCGGTCACTTGAACAAGTTTTCCCACTGGAAACTCAAATCTTTGGATTTTCCCATAACTTTCTGCAGCAATTACAATGATCACATGATAAAAAGAGCGGGTGAAAACAAAACAAATCTGACAGGGGAGATAACTTTTACCTCTATCCCAAAAAAAAAAAAAAAGAATAGTTTTAGATACATTTTGGTCTGGTCCCTTTTCACACGATTGCTCTAATCAGATCTGCCTGTCAGTTTTTTAGGCAGATATGAATGGAAGTTCCATGTTATGGGCAAGCAGATGTAAACGGATGTGCATCAGTTTACATACAATTTCCTCGGAGACTGTCTACATCTAAATAAAAAAAAAAAAAGAAGAAGGCCTACGTCTTATTACACAGAGAGCTGTCTGAAAGATACAAGGAATAGGCAACAGGTTGCGTGCAGTTTTCTCCTTGTTAGCATCACAACCACGCTTGTCCAGTAAAGCCGACCATTCACTAGTAGAATTTCATTAGAAAAATAAATTTTCGGAACATTCTTTCAATTATTAAGTTAGGTTAGTGGGCTCAAATCAATTCTAGTTTTTGAACGTGGTGAAGAGAAAGTTCAAAAGGAGAAGGTTGGCCATTTCTTATCGACTCTAAATGTGGTTTTTATTCAAGCACAATTGTACATATTATGATGTGCATGTTCTAGACACAAATGAAACCTATTTAGGAAGTCTAGGATTACATTCAAGTAACAGGACTGGACAACATTTTAGGTTTTTTTTAATGAAATTATTTGACTTGATGGCAAGATCAAAAGCTATGAAGAACAATTTTGATGAATTTCTGTATGAATGTCGGCCACTGGTCTCTAAACTGCTCATGCAGCACTCACAGGAGCACTAGGCTGGGGAGGGGGGAGGGCATGGCTGACACCAGCTCTCAGCTGTGTGCTGAAAATTGGAGCCAGTTGTCAATCAGGCAGTAAAGTGGAACCCGACAATATGGTCAGGATCCTTCCCAAAACTTGTGACGCAGCTCTGCGCTGTCAGTTGATAGTGGGCAACAGTCTGCTATAAGCAGACTCTGGGTCGATGGAGTACTCTCCTGTGACCCACAAGAGAAGTACGGCCAAAAAATAAAAAAGTTTTGGCCATACTACTTTCAATATTTACTCATGTAAACTTTTGCCTCACTAGTGAATGCTTTTTGTTGAATTTCTGGCAAAGCTTTGATTGAGCTTTAAAAGCGAGTGCACACAAGTGATTTTTACTATAGCGGTCATCGCGCCCACAAGTAATCTCTAGCAATCCAAACCGATGCAGTTGTATGTAGCAAATTTGGAACTCTATATATAGCATCTAATGGATTCCATACACTGTCCATTTTTCCTGTTATGCAGCAAATAATTACTGGCCGATCATTGCTGTGGCACAATTTGCACAGGTAAGCCCATCCTTACTGCTCCTTCTCCCAGTGGAAGTCTAGAAGTTGGCTGACTCACTGAAGATCATTCACTTCCTGTGTATCAGAGATCTTTTCTCAATAGCTGCTAATATATTGGGCAGGGTAATTGCAATGTCCAGTCTAATCGGTCTCTAGTAATAATCCATAAGGCCTGGTTCACACTGGGGTGACAAACGCTCCGACATTGGGAGCTCATGTCGCATGACGTGTGAAAATCAATGTTTCTCTATGGGAGCAGTCTTAACTGGTCCGACACATGTCGGTCCCTGTACTACTTTGGTCCGACTTTGATCCGACTCACAGTCACATGTTCCGGGGCACATGGACTTGGAGCATGTGACTGTGACGTCATAGGAACATGTGACTGACGTCATGAGAAGCCTATATTAATGCGGAGCGGACAGCCAGTATTACAGCGGGAGGAAGCGACGCGTCAACATCGAGGAGGAGAAGAGGGAAGAAGACGCCGACGACGGGAAGACCGGCTCCTCCACTAGCAAAAGAAGTTAGTGGAGGGGCCGGCAGAAGGACAACGGAGAGCCGGACGAGACGACAGAGAAGACCGGGCCTCCGTTAGCAAAAGAGCTAAAAAGAAGTTAGGAGGCCCGGCGGAAGAAAGAACCGGAGAGCGGGAGAAGAAGAAGGCAACGGAGAAGACCGGGCCTCCGTTAGCAAAAGAGCTAAAAAGAAGTTAGCGGTGGCCCGGCAGAAGAAAGAATCGGAGAGCGCGGCGACGACACCGGAGACCCCCGAAGTTGGAAGAAGACCCCCGGAGCTGTGCAATAAAATACTTTAAAAAGCTGTGTGGTTTTTTTATTGCAATTTTTTTCCACCAGGTGAATGCGTAGGGGTACGATGTACCCCATACTCATTCACATAGGGTGGGCGGCCGGGATCCGGGGGCCCCTTTATTAAAGGGGGCTCCCGGATTCCGATAAGCCCCCCACCCGCAGACCCCGACAACCAACGGCCAGGGTTGTCGGGAAGAGGCCCCAGTCCTCATCAACATGGGGGCAGGGTGCTCTGGGGTGGGGGGGCCGCAGGTCGCCCCCTCTGCCCCAGAGCACCAAACCCCCCATGTTGAGGGCATGCGGCCTGGTATGGTTCAGGAGGGAGGGGGGGCCGCTCTCTCGTCCCCCCCTCTTCCCCTGCGGCCTGCCAGGTTGCGTGCTCGGATAAGGGTCTGGTTTGGATCTTGGGGGGGACCCCCACGCCGTTTTTTCAGCGTAGGGGCGCCCCTTCAAATCCAGACCAGACCCAAGGGCCTGGTATGCCTCTGGAGGGGGAACCCATGCCGGTTTTTTATTTAAAATTTGGCCTGGAGTTCCCCCTCAAGATTCATACCAAACACAGTGCCTGATATTGGCGGGGATCCAAGTCGGATCCCCGTTCATTGAAAGTCGGACATATGTCGGCTTCATGTCACAGGGCAAAGTCGGATCCAAAGTAGGACAGATGTCGTGTCGCACTAGTGTGAACCCAGCCTCAAACAGCTACATTTAATACAATAATATACACTCCCCGGCCACTTTATTAGGTACACCTGTTCAATTGCTTAGTAACAAATTCCTAATTAGCCAATCACATGGCAGCATTTCAATGCATTAAAGCCTTGTACACACGATCGGATTTTCCGACTGGACTTGTGTGATGACAGGCTGTTGGCAGAAAATCCCACCATTTGTATGCTCCGTCAGACAATTGTTGTCGGATTTTCCATGGACAAATGTTGGATGGCAGGCTTTCAAATTTTCCGTGAACAGCAGTCTGTTGTCGGATTTTCTGAGCGTGTGTACACAAGTCCATTGGACAAAAGTCCAAAGTACAAACACGCATGCTCAGAAGCAATGCTCACCAAAACACAACATTAGCAGAAGGTGCCCAAAGGGTGGTTGCTAAAGAGCTGAAAAAACAAGTAGTGCGTAACTACGTTCGTGTTTGTTGGCAGACAATTGTGTCCAATTTGTATGCAAGACAAGTTTTTGACCAATGCCCTTCGGACAAAAGTCAGAGGCTTTGTCTGCAGAAAATCCGATTGTGTGTACGAGACTTTAGGCTTCTAGACGTGGTAAAGACTTGCTGAAGTTCAAACCAAGCATCAGAATGGGGAAGAAATTAGATTTAAGTGGCTTTGAATGTGCCATGGATGTTGGTGCCAGGCGGGCTGGCCTGAGTATTTCAAAAACTGCTGATCTACTGGGATTTTAAACACAAGAAAAAATATCCAGTAAGTGGCAGTTGTGTAGATGAAAATGCCTTGATGTCAGAGGAGAATGGGCAGACTGGTTTGGGATGATAGAAAGGCAACAATAACTCAACCACTCATTACAACCAAGGTATGCAGTCTACCATTTCTGAACGCACAACACATCGAACCTTGAAGCAGATGGGCTACGGCAGCAGAAGACAACACACCGGGTGCCACTCCTGTCAGCCAAGAACAGGAAACTGAGGCTACAATTCGCACAGGCTCACCAAAATTGGACAATAGAGGATCGTTTAAAAGAAGGACGCCTACTCCCTCTTTTAACTGAAAAAAAGTACCTTTCCCGTTGGAAATTCTCTGGATATACTTGTCCAAATCATCCCCAAACAATTGTTCCCCATGGAACGGAAATCCAGCCAGGAGCTTCTCAACCGAGGCCCGGGTACCGTCCACTTTAGCCTCAGTGGACTTTGAACAGATCCGGTATATAGCTTGCTTGGCCCAAAAAGGACCTTCCAATGAAGCTTCTTGTAACATCTCTTAACCGTGACCACTACCTTAGACTCTGGCGAAAAAACTGAGGTACTCCTGGTATGGGAGGGGTTATATAGGGGAGGGGACTTCCTGTCCTAAAACATTGCTTGGTCTGAGGAGTCAGCTGCGACATTAAGACGGTAGGGTCAGAATTTGGCATAAACATGAAAGCATGGATCCATCCTGCCTTGTATCATTGGTCCAGGCTGGTGGTGGTGTAATGGTGTGGCAGATATTTTCTTGGCACACTTTGGGCCCCTTAGTATCAATTCATCATTTAAATGCCACAGCCTACCTGAGTATTGTTGCTGACCATGGCCATCCCTTTAGGACTACAGTGTCCCCATCTTCTGATGGCTCCTTCCAGCAGGATAATGCACCATGTCACAAAGCTCAAATCATCTCACCACTGGTTTCTAGAACATGACAATGAGGTCACTGTACTCCAATGTCCTCCACAGTCACCAGATCTCAATCCAATAGAGCACCTTTGGGATGTGGTGGAAAAGGAGATTTGAATACCGGAGGTGCAGCCGACAAATCTGCAGCAACTGCGTGATCCTATCATGTCACTATGGACCAAAATCTGAGGAATGTTTTCAACACCTTGTTGAATCTATGCCACCAAGAATTATGGCATAGGGGGTCCAACCCGGGACTAGCATGGTGTACCTAATAAAAATATATTTATATTAGATTATAGGCTGCATAGAAATCATGTGCATTCCAACAGCACACGAAAATGTGTGTTAATGGCTTCCCAATGCACATGTGTAGCAGGCAGCACACCACAAGTCATGTTAAAAGCATTCATCAATGCATGTGTATTGTAGGGTTGCCACCTGTCCAGGATTAACACGGACAGTTCGGGTTTGGAATCATGTGTCCGGGTTTCAGACTTCCTGAAACCCGGACACATTATTTACACTAGACTATGGCTCCCCAGCAGGGTTACTGGCTGCAGTCAGTGGTCTAAGCTAAGAGTGTCTGTTACACTCTTTCACACTGCCCAAAGCCATCACTAACAACCCCCCCTCCCCCCAAACACCCCTACTCCTCTGTGTCTGCCCACACTCCAATCCCTGGCGCTGTGCTTCAGATTTCTTAGAACACTCCTTAAATCAGAGTTACCCTCTACACCAGAGGCCACAATGTTTCCCCTTACATTAAAGTCTTCTCCATACATCAGATTTCTCAGTGTTCCCCCTTAAATCAGGGTTCCCAGAGCATCCCTTATGTCAGAGTCCCCAGAGTTCTCCCTTACATCAGAGTCTGCAGAGTTCCCCCTTACAGTGAAAGGGATCTCTTCGAGTTCAGATGTAAAAGGGGAACTCTGCGGACTCTGATGTAAAGGGGGACTCCTGTTATTAACTTCATATGATTAGAAATGTTATTGAATAGCAAAATATATGTATAGTTTATACTATAAAAAAAAAAAATAGCTGTGCGCCGCTAAAGTGTTCAGGTTTGACTTGAAGAAAAGCCAGCAAATGTGAATTGTTAGTTAAATTACCACCTAATAAACATTTCTGAAGTGAGGAACATGCAGGCTCTTTTACAACCTGCAATTTTGCTGCTCATAATAATTTTTGTAGTTGATCATCTGCTAAGCATAAACCTCTCACATGCTTTCATAGTCTTTCAGCTCTTTGTGACAGGAAGAAAAATGTGCGTTGTTTTTGGTATGACAGCATTCTGTCAGAAGCCGATTATACTCTAGTCAAAAATGCTGCGGAAAATGTATGAGAAAATGCCAAAGCTGTTCTGCAGCCAATATGCCACCCAAAATTGAACCGTTCACTGAACTTTATAAGGGCAAGGTGTCTGCCTTAGTAACCCAAGCAAAGAGAAAATCCAATTTTGCTCACAAAAGAAAAAGAAACCAACAATGGTTTTACTACCAAGGGGTAGGGTTGCAAGGCTGTTAGCCCAGCCAGCCATTTCAGATAACAACGTGCTTGTTTTGTAGAGATTGTACATGGACAAACAAACATACTTTTTCTTTAGAAATACAACAAGCCCAGGAGGTACTAGGCCAGGTGGCTGCCAGCCAGACTGACACTTCGGCAAATATGACTGTTTTTTCCCTTTCATTTAAGTAGAACTAAAGGCAAAACTTGTTTTTCTGTTCTGGATTAAAGTGGTTGTAAACCCACTTTCTAAACAAACACCTAAAGGTAAGCCTAGATTAAGGCTTACCTGTAGGTGCATGAAATATCTCCTTAACCTACACGGTTAAGGAGATATTTGCATTTAAATGCGGCAACGGTGACGTCACGCGCATGCGCATGGGGTTAATCCCATTCATAAATTCGGCTAGGTCGCAGTATTCGACGACGTAGCCGAATTCGACGGGTCATGCGCGCATGCGCAGAGTCACGTCTTCGCCGCTCCGGCCAATCACAGCGCCGGAGCGGCGCTGTGATTGGCTGGTGCGGCGATACCCGGAACTAACATTCCGGCAATCGCTGCAGCGATGGATACGTCTAGATGGAGGGACGCGGACTGCTTCGGGGGCCCCGATCTAAGGTAAGTGGTACATAATGAGCTAATATGCTAGTCATACTAGCTCATTATGCCTTTCTCTTGCAGGTGGGGGAAAAAAAAAAAAAAAAAGAAAAGTGGGTTTACAACCACTTTAAGAAAGGTAAGGTTAGAACACCTGATGGTTTATTTTTTGCCACCTGTGTCCCCTATTGGGGATATTTTCCTTCACTTTCTGTCCCATAACCAAAACAGGAAGTGAAAGGAAATCCCTGATAATTAAGGGAATCCCTAGTGTCCCCATTGGAAGATTTCTCCTCTTTTACTTCTCTGGACACAACCCACAATTTGGGATTTTCTTTACCTTTCATTTTCAATGGTAAACCGGACAAATAGAGAGGGTGAATCTCCCAAATGGGGGTACAGAGAGCAACAACAACTGACAGGTGTTTTGAGGCTGCCTGACCCTTCCTGGAGTCATCCGATAGAACAAACAAAACATCAGTTTTCCGAATCTGGGCAGTAGCCTTAAGATGGACCTTAACTGCTCTCACTACATCCAAGGAATGTAATGATTTCTCCTCTGCAGAACTAGGTTCTGGAAAAAAATGAAGGGAGAACCACATCTTGGTTCAAATGAAAACTTGATACTACCTTAGGCAGAAAGGTCGGATGAGGACGTAGTATCACTCTATCCTTATGAATAATCAAATATGGCTCTTTACAGGAAAGAGCAGCCAATTCTGATACCCTTCTAGCCGAGGATATAGCTATCAGAAAAGCCAATTTCCTAGTCAAAAGGACTAAGGGAACATGGAGTAAAAGCTCAAAGGGCTGCTTCTGCAATGCCGATAGGACCAAATTCAAATCTCATGGACACAAAGGGGATTTAACCGGCGGATTGATCCCTGTAACCCCCTGTACGAAGGCTCGAATCAGAGAGTGCATATCTAGTGGCCTTTGAAATAATATTGACAAGGCCGCGATCTGACCCTTGATAGTCTTTAAGGCCAGCTTCATGTCTACACCTAGTTGTAGAAAATCCAGAATTCTGCCTATGACATACTTACGAGGATGCTAACCTCTAGCTTCACACCAGGAGACGTATGCCTTCCAGACTCTAATAAATAAGTCTGGAAGCCGGCTTTCTTAAACTAATTAGGGTAGATAATACCGAACCAGAGAGTCCCTGATTCCTTAGAATGTGGGATTCAATAGCCAAACCTTTAAATTTAGAGTTTGTAAGGAAGGATGGAATATTGTACCTTGCGAGAGTAGGTCTGGTCGAAGTGGAAGGGTCCATGGATCTGCCACAGACATTCTTATAATTTCTGCGTACCAGGACCTTCTGGGCCATGCCGGAGCTACAAGAATCACTGGCTTTTTCTCCAACCTGATCCTGCGAAGGAGCCGTGGTAATAGTTGCATTGGGGAAAACGCATAAATCAGTGATAACTGATCCCAAGGAGTTATCAGCACATCTGTTCATCTGTTCCGTATGCGAGAGGGTCCCTTGTTCGGGACACCAAATTGTTCACCTTCTTGTTGAACCTGGATGCCAAGAGATCCACGTTCGGGGTCCCCCACCTTTGACATATGACTAGAAATATGTCAGGATGAAGCGACAATTCGCCTGGGAGCAGCTGTTGGCGACTTAAGAAGTCCGCCTGCCAATTCTCTATTCCTGGAATAAAGATTGCAGATATGCAAGGAACATGTTTTTCCGCCCAGACCAAGATCTGGTTCACGTCCCTCTGGGCAGCGTGACTTTTGGTGTCCCCTTGGCGATTGATATAAGCCACTGCTGTGGCGTTGTCAGATTGAATCCTGATAGGACACCCCTGCAATTCGGACGTTCAGGCCCCTAGGGCCAGGCGAGCCGCCCGAATCTCTAGGATGTTGGTGGGTAATGTCTTCTCGGAATCAGACCATTTTCCTTGGAGAGATAGTCTCCCTAGGACCGCTCCCCAACCTAGAAGACTGGCGTCTGTTGTCACCCCTTTCCAGGTGACTGGAAAGATTTCCCTTTCAGCAGATTTTTGGGTACCAACCAACATAGGCTCTGACGTACCTCCGGGGTCAGAGACATTGGGAAATCTAGAACTTGAATCCTTTTGTTCCAAGCATAGAGGATGGCGCTCTGCCACAACCTCAAATTAAATTGGGCATAAGGGACCACTTCGAATGAAGCTACCATCTTGCCCAATAGTCGCATGCACAGGCGAACAGAGGGACTCCTTGTTCTGACTAACTGGATTAGTTATCTTAGGGAAGAGACCTTCTTGTGGTCTGAATCTATGATCAGACCCAGATATTCCAATCTATTTACTGGTTGTAGGGCTGATTTCTCTAGATTGAGAATCCACCCCAGAGATTCTAGATACTTGACCGTGCTGCTTACAGCCTGGTTTAGGCTGGATACCGACTGATCTACTAACAGGAAAATTGTCCAAGTACGCCATTATCGACACACCGTGAGCTCGCAGTCTGGCCAGAAGCGGGGCCTGAACTTTTGTGAATACTCGAGGTGCAGTGGCCAGCCCAAAAGGGCAAGGCCACAAACTGATAATGGTGTTGCTCCATCTCAAATCGCAACAGCTTTTGATGAGCGGGAAATATAGGTATGTGCAGATATGCATCTTTGATGTCGATTGACGCCAGCAGCTCTCCCCCTTGCAGGGTGGAGACTACCGACCGAATTGACTCCATGCGAAAGGAGCGAATATTCAGCAACTGATTCAGACCTTTGAGGTCTAGGATAGGTCTGACATCCCCGTTTGGTTTTGGTACTGTAAAGAGGTTTGAATAGAAACCTAAGCCGTGTTCCTCTGCTGGAACCTCTATGATCACCCCTTGGGCCAATAGTCGGTTCAATGCCAGGCAGAGAAAGCTTCTCTTTATTGGATCTTTTGGAACACTTGACTTCAGAAAACGAGGTGGAGGAAACTCTCGTAACTCCAACTTGTACCCTAGCAACACTGTGGAGAGGACCCAATTGTTCTGAATCTCCTTCCGCAAAGCCTCTGAGAACAATCAAAGTCTTCCCCCCACCTGATCAAGTGGGGGCGTCTCTTCATAAGGTTGACTTTGGGGCTGGTTTAGCAGGCTTTCATCCCCAGGGTTTCTTGTGACCCTGGGTTTGCCCCTGCGTCTTTTCTCCAGGTCCTGACCAGGAAGGCCGTCAGAACTGCTGAGAGGCCAATGTCCCTGGCACCGGGGAGGAGGATCGTTTAAAAGGACGCCTTCTCCCTCTTAACTGAAAACAGAGTATTTTTCCCGTTGGAAATTCTCTGGATATACGTGTCCAAATCATCCCCAAACAATTGTTCCCCATGGAACGGAAATCCAGCCAGGAGCTTCTCAACCGAGGCCCGGGTACCGTCCACTTTGGCCTCAGTGGCACTTTGAACGGATCCGGTATATAGCTTGCTTGGCACAAAGGACCTTCCAGTGAAGCTTCTTGTAACACCTCTTAACCATGACCACCACCTTAGACTCTGGTGAAAAAACTGGAGGTACTCCTGGTATGGGAGGGGTTATATAGGGGAGGGGACTTCCTGTCCTAAAACATTGCTTGGTCTGAGGAGTCAGCTGCGACATTAAGACGGTAGGGTCAGAATTTGACATAAACCTGAAAGCATGGATCCATCCTGCCTTGTATCAATGGTTCAGGCTGGTGGTGGTGTAATGGTGTGGCAGATATTTTCTTGGCACACTTTGGGCCCCTTAGTACAAATTCAGCATGGTTTAAATGCCACAGCCTACCTGGGTATTGTTGCTGACCATGGCCATCCCTTTAGGACTAGTGTACCCATCTTCTGATGGCTCCTTCCAGCAGGATAATGCACCATGTCACAAAGCTCCAATCATCTCACCACTGGGTTTTTGAACATGACAATGAGGTCACTGTACTCCAATGTCCTCCACAGTCACCAGATCTCAATCCAATAGAGCACCTTTGGGATGTGGTGGAAAAGGAGATTTGAATACTGGATGTGCAGACAACAAATCTGCAGCAACTACATGATCCTATCATGTCACCATGGACCAAAATCTGAGGAATGTTTCCAACACCTTGTTGAATCTATGCCACCAAGAATTAAGGCAATTCTGAAGGCATAAGGGGGTCCAACCCGGTACTAGCAAGGTGTAAATAATAAAAATATATTTATATTAGAATATAGGCTGCATAGAAATCATGTGCATTCCAGCATCACACGAAAATGTGTGTTAATGGCTTCCCAATGCACATGTGTAGCAGCACACCACAAGTCATGTTAAAAGCATTCATCAACGCATGTGTATTGTTGCATGGCAAAGATGTGAACTTAAGGCCCGTACACACGGTCGGACTTTTTGCCAAAAAACTTCAAAATGAGCACGTTTTCCAAAAAATCTGACCGTGTACACGCTCCATCAGACAAACTTTTTCGGTTTTCATCGGACAAAAGTTCGCTCTGCAAAAGGATTAATTTTTCGGCAACAAAAGTCCGATGGTGCAAAGTCCGACCGTGTGTACAGAAATCCATCGGACTTTTGTCCGAAGTACAAACACGCATGCCCAGAACCAATGTTAGAATCAACCAACAATAGCAGAAGTTGACCAAAGGATGGCGGTAAAGAGCAGAAAAACCATGTGATGTAGGGAAAGTTTTGGGAAAGTTTGCAGAAAAGTCCTGCTGTGTGTATGCTATGGGTGTGCCCGGCCATCTCCCTTCGGACAAAAATCCACGGAAAAGTTTGTTTGAAGTTCGACCGTGTGTACGAGGCTTTAGCCTTAACATGCAAAAAACATGAGCCAAGTTAAAAGTACAAAATTACTTTACACTTTAAACAGACACCTTAGTAGTGGTCAACATTACTTGTGAATTTCAGAAGGAACTGCAATTTCATAACAGAGGTGCCTCACAGTTCCTGTTTATGAACACCCCCCCCCCCCCCCCCCCCGCATTTCAGATTGCAATGTGCTTGTTTTGTAGAGATTGCACATGGACAAACATACTTTTTCTTTAGAAATACAACGAGCTCAGGAGATACTAGTATGAGCTCCAGGCCAGATGGAGGTCACCCAGACTGACACTTCGACAAATATGATGACTATGTCTTTTTCCTTTAATTTAAGTAGAACTAAAGGCAAAACTTGTTTTTCTGTTCTGGATAGAGAAATGGAAGGTTAGAACACCTGATGGTTTATTTTTTGCCACCTGTGTCCCCTTTCGGGGAGATTTTCCTTCACTTCCTGCCCCATAACCAAAACAGGAAATCCCTGATAACTAAGGGAATCCCTAGTATCCCAATTGGAAGATTTCTCCTCCTTTACTTTTCTGGGGACAACCCACAATTTGGGATTTTCTTTACCTTTCATTTTCAATAATGGTAAACCGGACAAATCGAGAGGATGAATCTCCCAAATGGGGGTACAGAGAGCAACAACTGACAGGTGTTTTAATCCCTCTCCACTCTATTCCAAACTAAAGAAAAAAGTTTTGCCGTTATACTTTAATAACCAAACACACCTTTTAATAGGTGACTGAATTTGTAGAAGGGCAGAACTTTGCTGGTGCATGTTAATACCATTTGGATATTCATTTTCCTCCTCTTCCTTCATATAATCAACTTCAAGTGAATGTAAACTCAAAAATGCCATGGTGCTGCACATGTGACCAGTTATGACACCAGACAATTAATGGCTTGACAGTTCGGTGGAGAACACAAGCTGTGACAGTTACCAATCATGGCATGCCTTGAATGTACCGTATATACTCAAGTATAAGCCGAGTGTTTCAGCCCTTTTTTTAGGGCTGAAAGTATACCCCTCAGCTTATACTCGAGTCAGTACCTGAAACTTTATTCCGTGGCCGGCGTCCATTGTTTAAATCTCGCGGCTTTCTTCTGGTCCCTTCCGCAATAGGCGTTTGTCTGGCAATATATGTCCAATACAGTGCCGTGGTAGTTCAATGAGAATTATAAGGCGACAGCCGCAATGGCTTTTGGACCTTGTAGTTTTCCCATTCACAGAACACTGTGAATGGATGATGCAGCCAGGCGGGTGGAGCGGGGGGGGGGGGGGGGGAGAGAAGATCCCCCGTTAGCTGTCAGAACGGGGATCAGTGCATCTGTAACATGTTACACCTATATTCAGGCTGTAACATGTAACTTGTTACTACAACAGAACAAAAGATGAGCTAATCCCTTAAAGTGGAAGTAAACTTTCATCTCTTGCTTTTACCTATAGGTAAGCCTATAATAAGGCTTATCTATAGGTAGTGTAAATATCTCCTAAATGTGCACCGTTTGAGATATTTACATGCAGCCGGTGACATCACTGGCACATGCGATCTGAAGGAATGGCCACCCGTGCCGTTCCTTCAGAGCCTTGTGTCGTGAACGGCAGCTCCCACGCGAATGCATGGGAGTGACGTCATTGCGTCTCTGGCCAGTCACAGAGCCGGAGTCCATGAACCTGGAAGAAAGACGGGTGAAGATGAGCACCTGCAGAGCTAACATCTCGGCGCTGGAAATGCTTTATTTTATGCTATGCATTGCATACTAGCACATTATATTACCTTACAGGTACAAAAAATAAATACGTGTAGCGCACCAACCCCAGACTTTACCTGCTCCTCCGCAGGAAAAGAATGAGGCACACTGCACCACAAGCCCGTACCCTCCTGTATGGGGAGGTTGAGCGGTGTTAGTTTCTCGGGCCTGATTGCAGCCAGTGTTTAAAAACCTCCAGTGCTGACCTCGTTTCTGCGGTAGTCAGAAACAAGTCTTTAGTTCTCCCCAGTAAGCAACTGTCCACACCAACTGAAAGGTCCAACTCTTATTTATTCTTTTTAGCACAATAAACAGTCTCTTTGAGAGCAGACAGGTTGGGACAAAACACAGGTCAGATAAGGTGGGAGAAGGTCCAGGCACAAACTTGAATTGGGTTTTCTCCTGTTCTGATTATCACGAACAGGCCTGGCGCACGGTCTCTGCCACAAACCATGAAGTTGGTCACTGCCACTGACCGGGTGGAAAAGATAAAAGTCACTGCCACTGACCTTGGGTGAGTAGTGTCACTGCCACTGTGACCTAAAGAACACTCACTTCCTTCCGTTAGTAAACTAGCCCTTTATAGGACAAGAACATCCCTCCGGAGAGTTACCAGAGGCCCCATCTGTCACCACGACTCTGCGCTGGGTCTTTAGAAAGGGTCACCTCCCTGGCCTCCTCATCCTGGATACGGGTCCCCTCGCAAGGCAGATCCCTGGGAGTCTTGGTCCCTGGCGGATCCGAGCCGAAGGCTACTGGGCTCCAGGCCTTTCTCCAAAGTACCTCACCCCAGACTGAAGGTGTCTGAGATGGAACAGCAGCTCCATCTCTGGGCCTAGGGCACCCAGAGACAACCCGACCAGGCCTCAGGGCCTAGGGCACCCGGAGGCGACACACACGCACCCAGGCTCAAGGTGCCTGAGCGCGAAAACCCACCCCTCTGGAAGATGACCGCCCCCTTTTATATCCTCTCCCGACAGGCACAGCAGGTTCCCCGCCCCGCCGCACTGCTGCAGAGAGGGGACAAAAAGGACACAACCTTGTACTTCGGTTCAACCCGGGCCCATGGCAACAGCGCCACCCATAGGCCCCAGTGACCTTACACACCAGTACCATCTCCCAGGGATAGAAATGGTCCATGAGACCTAACAATTAGTGCATCTGAGCCTGGTTACCACTCAGATGCTTCCCCCTAAATGTAACCACCCGCTACATAAGTCCAGCAGTTTACAACCGCTTTAAATAAATGAGTAAAATCTGACCATTGTAAGCACTCCATCTGTGTCAAACTACTTGTCTCCTCAACATTCTGCCACAATTGCTGGTCAGCTTGGTCTGGTAAAGGAAGTTGAAAAATAACAGAATCACTGGCCAGATCACAAGAAGAAAAACGATAAAAAAGCCAAACATGCAACCACCACATCTAAGGATTATTAAGCTGCAAAAAATAGGTTTTTTTTTGCTTCTGGGTTTAGACATGCTTTAATATTAAATGCATTCAGTGTCAAATATATTCTTTCAACTTGTTTGTATAAAACTTAGCTAACAAATCCGAAAGGAGGAAGAACCCGAGTTCTGCACGATATTGTGTAAACTTCTATGGTAATTTGTTCCTCCTTGTGGTTTCTTTGTCAGTAAACATACTAGACAAAGCCACAAATTATTAACCCCCCAAAAAAAGGGAATGGAGCATTTCTCTGGAAAACCACTACAACAAAAAATAAAACAAATCTGGAAAGTTGACCTACAAGAAGGTTAAAAAAAATCGAATAATCATCACTTCAGCACACTTTATAGCTCATAAAAATTGGTAAGTTGCATTATTTTCTTTAAAGCTGAACTTTACTGCGACAGGCATGCTGTACTGTGCCTTCATAGCGGCATTTCATATAAATTTGTGTAGATTGTCCCTCTAGTGGCTTCCTGTAATTTCAGCAATGGCTATAAGAGGCACTTGTTCTCTAGCTTCAGAAGTCCAAAAAAAAAAAAAAAGCACAAAAATGTTCAATGATGCCTCTAAACTGTATTTATTTTGCTATTAAGGGCACCTTTGATCTATAAAAAGACTTGCACAGGAAGAGATGAACAATGTAATCATCGCACAGCATCACAAAACAGCAAAACCCATCCATTGAGAAAAAAAGTGTCTGCATCTAATTACATACAGGATTACAAACTACACCAACATACATATAGAAGGTTTACATTAAAGCCAAAGATCACCAAACCTATGCATACAAGAAAGCACATTACCTAATGCGCAGGATTTTTTTTAGGTTTCGGCTATATTTTAGTCACACAACTTCTGTGATTTGACTTTTTTCTGCCTTGTTGCAGTGCTTTGCTAAGGGATGTCTGTGGATAGTGATCAAATCTCACTTCTATTACAAGGAAGGGATTTGGTCATTGGAAGACTCTGAAACGTATGTGATGCTTACACCTACTGTCAGAGTTCAACATTGCATCAGTATGTCCCATAAGGTTTCACGCTTTGTAGCAACAGCTGTCGTGGTACCAAACGTTTTTAAATGGGTGGCCTGTTAAAGTGTAGATTTCTGTATTTTACAATCACAGGCAAACTGCATGGTGCTAAGAAAACCTATTCATATCAACGGACATTATTTTTAGCAGAGTAAAGAATTGACCTGAAATTAAAAAAATATCCTGCATGCTACATTTTCTGTGCACTGACCTGATGAATGGAGGTTTTCAAAAACACACTGAACACGCTTTAAAATACAAGTCGTCGTTTCACCAAAAGTTTTTTCTGGCTCAAGTCCCTCATTTGACAAAAGCGTATGATGTTCTTTCCTATTTGTTCTTTCCAAATAGGAGGTCCTGTTCCCAAGACAGATTGGTTTGACATGTGCCCCCCTCCCCATACCACCCGCTCCCCATACCCATTTCCAATCATGCATAAACTAAGGAGATGAATACTTCATTCGTATTGAAATACAGTATATGCCAGGGCCCGGATCTGAACCTAGAAAACTCTGTTGTGCCTGGCAATTTCTCTTCTTGCTGTGTCACCTGGAATACTGAATTTATTAAGCATTGATGAACAGAGCTTGCCTCGGCCACCAGGCGTTCCCTGAGACAAGGCAGGAATGGTGCGGAATGGATGTCTGTCAATGATGTCAGTGCGCGAGAAACTGCTGTACCCCCCATGGGGTAATCACTACAAAGCGAGTGATAGCAAAAGAGCATTTCTACTGCTCAACGATTGGCACGCCCATAAATTCCGCTTTGATACGAGGAGACATAACTGAAGAAGGGGATTTTCTGTAGATTACAGTAGAAATCATTGGAGAGGCAAAAAGCGGTAATAAAAAATGAATGTACTGCCATAATTAGATTGTGGACCACCTTGAGGGTTCTTCTTTAAAGTGGAACTAAACAATTTCAGCACTACAAACTGTTAAACGCTATTTAATTCATCAAAGTGAAGAAAAGTCTCCCTATGACCACACATCCATACCATCCCTGGGATAGATGTAAATGGCAACCTCAGCCTGGACTCCAGCCAGGCCACACAGAGGTTGCCACTTCCATCTATCCCAGGGATGACATGGATGTGTGGTCATAGGGAGACCTTTCTTTACTTCAACCCAATACAGGAGCCTTAATGAGCTCCCTCCCAAACCAGCACTCCCATCGGTGGATGTTTAGGACTTGTACTCCTTCTAGAGAGCCTGAGCGGCACACGATGCAGGTTTTTGGGTCATAGCTATTTTATTCATGTTTAATACTCTGAGAAAACTCCCCCATCCATCCATGTCTCTCCCATACCCCCCCCCACCCACATTTCTAGCTGTGGCCATTTTAAGTGAGGGAAAATGGTTCATATAGCAATTACATCCATCTGTCCTTAGCTCAGGCATGCAATGGGAGGGTGTGTTTAGCTGAGAAGGTCCATCTTCCAGGTGAAAGGAAAAAAAATAACCATGAGGACTCCTGGGGGTTATGACATAATTTGCCTAAACCAGGAAACAACTGAAGAAATGTAAAAAAATAATAATTTAAGGACGCACATTTAGTTCATCTATATTTGGACACAGGCACAATTTATTTTTTCCAGGTATTTACCAAAACATATTCAAGTTATTAGTTATATTAAAAAGTCAGCAGCTACAAATACTGCAGCTTCTGACTTTTAAAATAAGGACACTTACCTGTCCAGGGCGCCCACGATGTCCTCAACCGAAGCCGACCCGTCCCTTGGCTCCGGGTGCAGGCGCTGGCATCTTCAGTAAGGGAATCAGGAAGTGAAGCCTTGCGGCTTCACAGCCTGGTTCCCTACTGCGCATTCTGAATGGTCCCTGCTGTCTTCTGGGACCTGTGCGTATCCCAGAAGACAGCGGGGGGACGGAGGAAGGGCCAGACATGGCGTGGTTCGCTGCGGATTCTGCAGCACTCCTTTGCCGAAAGTGGGAGCAAATACCTGCATTAGACAGGTATCTGCTCCCCCCTCCCCCTGAAAAGGTGCCAAATGTGACACCGGATGGGGGGGGGGGGGGGAGGAGGACCTGGATCAGCGAAAGTTCCATTTCTGGGTGGAACTCCGCTTTAATGACGAGTCAGAGAATTTAGTTGCCCTTTAAAGCTTATGTGATACCACATACTTTCTCAAATTGCATCGGGTGGGAATGAGCCCTCCAAGTTCCTTTTGTCCTAGGTGCTTTAAAATTGCCTGAGGTGCTAAAATATGTGAATTCCATTTAAAAGAAAATCCAATATATTACATTGATACATTTCATCGATCTCCAGAAGCAATAAAGATGGAATTACCATTTAAAGCTTTTGTACAGATGATCTTTCTGAACACTGCAAGTGCTGCCAGAACGAGCGCACACTTGTCACAAGCTTCTCTCCTATCAGTACAGCCATGCTTTGTATGTAGCACACCATAGGGACAGCCTCATTCAACTACATAGGGTCATTAGCATCAGTGATGTCGCCATACTTCATGCGCAAAAGGCGAGAGTATTTTACTGAAAATTACAGGAACCGTGATTAGGCAAGATGGAAATGAGGAACAAATCAAGAGATCTCCAGCTCTGCAGTTAGCAAAGATTTGTGCCTCTTATAGTTCAATTTAGCTTAATGCCAAATGCATCCACATTCATCGGGAGGTTTCATGGGAACACTATGCAGCACTCAATTCTAAATAAACGTGTTTGCAGACAGCCATGAACTTTTTACATGACATCACATATAGCTCCTCCGTTCCCAATTGAAGGGGTTAAATACACCAGGCACAGCTGTTTAGCTCTCATCTCTTCTCAAGCAACAGCAATTATCAACATTAATGGCTAGTACAAGAAAACTTAATTTCCGTCATGTTCCCGCATTATTTAGCTACAGCAGGCTCTTTGGAAAATGGCAGCAAAGTACTAATTAGCAGAGAGAGAAAAAAAATGGTTGTCTTTCCCCTTCAAAATCCACCGCATTAAAGAGAATATATAGTTTACATTTTTATTTCAGATACGCACATTATAGACTAGAGCATATGCAGCCTTTGATACTTTATTTGCAGTGCTTTATAATAGTTGTGCTTAACTGTTCCTCGTAGGTGGTGACAGATGACAATGTAAGCGCACAATTGGAAGGCAAGAACAGAGCGTCGTCACCCCGTGCCAGAACAAGAACTTTCAGGGCTCGTATTTTATTGCAAGCTGCGTTTTTAAAGTTAATATAAATTATCTTTGAATGGAGTGGAACTAAACTCACTGCAACCACCTTTATGTTATCCCTCCATCTTACACAAAAGCTTAATGTTCTATTTTTTACAGTTTTAGGTATTTTTATGCTGCAAAGAAGCACGGCTAGGTTTCCGGCCATACTCTATCACAGCTATCCAAGAAGGCAGCATGTCACTAAGCCACAACTGTGCGGCGTACCAATGTGACAGGGCAGTATAGTGCCAATTTGGCTAAAGCTGGCTGGGTTTGTGCAAATGCAAAAAACCCGCCATGCGTGTGCATATGTGCCACTGGTCTCTGCCAGATTCAAGATACCTGACAGACTCTGGCAGTGCATATGCGCACACACTGGCATTCATATAAAGGTGGAGTGGAAGAGGGGCAAAGGGAGGCCATTTATTAACATCTTAAAGCTCATATGAGATTTTAATAACGGGGTTTACATATAGTTTACAGTAAACACTGCAAAAATAACTTTGTTTACCTATAATACAGTACACCGTTCCCTTTTAGTAGAGATAGCAATCCTGTAAATAACACTTTCTGTCCCTGGTCGCTGCACTCAATCTTCCATTGCATCTATGAAGGGTGCCATGCTTGCTATCCAGGCTGGATTTCCAGCATTACATGGGAAAAGGGGAGATTATTACATTTACAGAAAAAAAGAGAATGGTTTATAAGGTGTTTTACTCACCTGAGCCCTGAAATTTCCCACGGTGGAGACACGCTCTTCCTCTGCCCGGGGTCCTCAGCTCCTGATTGGATAGATTGATAGCAGCACAGCCATTGGCTCCCGCTACTGTCATTAAAATCCAATGATGGAGGGGCGAGGCCGAGTCCTACATTCGGCGTCTATGAACGCTGAATGCTGGACTCGGGAGCGCACGCGCAAGGTAACCCCCCCGAGGGAGTGCTTCTCCCAGGGGGTTATATAATGCGGGGAGGAGCCACCAGAGGATCCCAGAAGTCGAGGATCAGGGCCACTCTGTGCAAAACGAACTGCACAGTGGAGGCAAGTATAACATGTTTGTTATTTTAAAAAAAAACAAAAAAAACAAAACAAAGGCTTACAATCACTTTAAGGCCTCATTCCCACGGACGTTTTTACAGCCGCGTTTGAGCGTTTTTAACAGCTTAAAAACGCCTGTCCATGTTAGTCTATAGCTTCATGCCCACCTAGACGTTTTTGAGCTGCAAATAGCATAGACGTTTTTAAGCTGTAAAAAAAAAAAACAGGACCAGTGCGTTCCTCAGCGTCAGAGTTAGGCAGAAAAAACGCGAAGCGTCAAAAAACGCGCAAAAACGCGCACTAACGCGCGGTCGCGTTTTTTAGCTCCGACGTTTTGTTTTTTTTCCCCCTCAAAAAAAAATAAAAATAAAAAAATTTACAATAACATGGACAGGCATTTTTAAGCTGTAAAAACGTCCGTGGGCATGTAGCCTAAAGCTAAACTCCATCTTTTGATATACTTTACAGTTTGGCTCAAACAAACTACTCACCAGCCACTTTATTAGGTACACCTGTTCAACTGCTTGGTAACACAAATTGCTAATCAGCCAATTCAATGGAAGCAACTAAATGCATTAGGGCATCTAGATGTGGTGAAGACAATTTGCTGAAGTTCAAGCAGAGCATCTCAATGAGGAAGAAAGGGTATTTAAGTGACCTTGAATGTGGCATGGTTGTTGGTGCCAGACGGGCTGGAATGATTATTTAAAAATCTGCTGATCTAATGGGATTTTCACGCACAACCATCTCTGGGGTTTACACAGAATGGTTAGAAAAATAGAAACTTTCCAGTGAGCGACAGTTGTATGGAGGAAAATGCCTTGTTGATGTCAGATAAGAGGAGAATGGGCAGACTGATCCCAGATGATAATAAGGCAACAGTAACTCAAAAAAACATTCGTTACAACTAAGGTATACTGAATACCATCTCTGAATGCACAACACATCAAGCCTAGAAGCAAATGGGCTACAGCAGCAGAAGACCACACCAGGTGCCACTCCTGTCAGCTAAGAAAAGGAAACTAAGGCTACAATTCACAGAGGCACAGAGGACAACAAAAGGTTGGAAAAACTTTGCCTGGTCTAAAGGGTCTCAATTTCAGCTGCAACATTCAGATGGTAGGGTCAGAATTTGGCGTAAACATGAAAGCATGGATCCATCCTGCCTTGTATCTACAGTTCAGGCTGGTGGTGGTGATGTAATAGTGTGGGGAATGTTTTCTTGGCACACTTTCGGCCCCTTCTTACCAATTGAGCATCGTTTAAACGCCACGGCCTACCCGAGTATTATTGCTGACCATGTCCATCACTTTATGACTACACTGTACCCATCTTCTGATGGCTCCTTCCAGCAGGATAATGCACCATGTCACAAAGCTCCAATCATCTCACCACTGGTTCCTTGAACATGATAATGAGTTCACTCTACTCCAATGGCCTCCACAGTCACCAGATCCCAAGCCAATAAATAAAAAGCTTCCTCTGATTGGAGTCAGAGGTTGTGACATCATCAGCCTGCCTCTCTGACTCCATATTAAAAAGATTGAGAAAGGCTGCACCAGTTAGTCAGTCTAACTGTAGACATAACCTTCAAAAAAAAGGATGGGTAAATATAAAAGTAGCTAGTAGCAACACAACCAAGGTCATACATCGGCACAGAGTACTTAACTCTGGGCTCAAACTACACAGTACAGTAAACGGATGTTACCAAGTAATTCAAGTAGGCTTCAAGGTTATAAACGATTTAATAAAGAGGTATTACACTTACTGACTTCTTCCTCATCAATATTAGAGAAGGAAAGGATGTAAAACAAAACAAAACCAAAAAACATAATAACCAACTGGTACATCTTTCTAACTAGTCTTTCGATGTTTACTTTAGACCAGAGTAATCTTACAAGATTTTCTGAGCCACAATTAAGCTGGGTACACACGGGCTGAATATTAGGAGACATTTTCCGGTTCAAATTAAAACCGCCCGACATTTGGCTCATGTGTATGTGGGTCTGTCGGACAGAAGCCTGCCGTTTGGACAGCTTCTGTCAGACCTGCATGCTGGAAAACCAGCAAGCCACTGACTCCTGATCAGCGCTCTCAGCCAATGGCAGAGAGCACTGATAGGAGTGTTCTGGCGGGGGGGCAGTAGATATTTGCTAGCACACCATGGATCAACAAAGAAGTAACGTTGCACTTTTCTTGTGATGTGATCATGCAATAAATAATCAGTTTGGACGCTACTTTGTTGATCCATGGTGTGTTGGCAAATTTCTACTTTGTGACTTTCTGAATCAGTATCCAGCTGGTTGTTGCTGCGGCACCCCAACTTTAAGAGCTTTTCCAGGAACGTGTGTGATGGGAATAGGGAGTATTACATCCCCCTGTCAGACTCAGAACACAATAGCTCAGCAAGGGAGATCGCTATACTAACTTCACATAGTTAGCATAGCTGCTCCGACCGGAGCGGACAGTTTTTTTTTTTTTGTTTAACCCGCTGGGTTGAACGGAAAAAAAAACGAATAGTGTGTACCAGGTTTAAAGCCGATGCTTTAATTACCACTAGAACATTCAGACAACATGGACGCACCAGAAAAAACCCACAAAGGTTTGTCGCAGAGTTTCACATATGAAGGAGGGATTTTTACAAGACAATAACTGATACGGCTTGGATTGCCAAGTGGCCAAGCCATTATCTAATTTGGCTTGTTTTATTATGCAGAGTTTGTAATAAATGAAACATGAAAAGTCACGCAAAGTGGAACTTCAGCCAAAACCTTTTTTCTTGGTTTTGGATGCAGTACAAAAAAATAGTATGAACCCATTAGTATTTATGTTTTTTTTGTCTCTTTTTGGAGAAAATCCCATCCCAAAAAGGGACAAACTGGGAGGAAGTTTTCCCATTTAATTTCAATGAACAAATGTTCACATTGGCAGATTTCCCCCTCTACTCCTATTCTGGTGACAACTGGAACAAAAAATGTAGATGTCACCACTCACCATCACCAGGGCAGAAAGTGTGAGTGTGCTTTCTAAAAGGGAGACAGAACGCGATAAAACCCTGAAAGTGGTTCTAACCGTTCCCCGTCCTATCCATACCTAGTAAAAACACAAGACCCAATTTTTATTGAGCCCCACCCTCAAAAGAAAAACCCAAAACATAAAAAATAAATAAAAATTAATCTTGGGCCCTGACTTGGGTCGCTCTCCATAGGTACAGGTGACATCACTGGGCTTCACTGCTTTTCTCTTGGAAAATCATGTACTCTAAATCCTGTTGGAATGTGCTCCAGCTGGGGTCCAATTTTTTTATTTTTTATTTTAGTTTGGGGAGGTGGGGCTGTCTAGTAACAAGCAGATCTCGCATTGTCCTGCAGGGTCCACTTCAACTTCTCTCTGATCTGCCTCATATCTTAACTGAAATCAAAATTCATCAACTGTTATCTACAGCCAGATGTCCTACAAAGTCTGCCTACAGAACAAAGCTTAAAATGGATTGTGCTACTCCAAAACCATCATAAAGGCAGGTACGAGACAGACCATGAACGTCATCATTTTCCACTCATGAAACAATCTTCTGCTCTTAAAACACAGAACATCTCATTAGTCATGCTGTGCAAAGTACACCTCATCCTGATACTATGCCAGGAAAGTGTGTTTTCGAAAGCTACAAGAACCCCAGGAGGCAAAAAAAAATTAAATACCTGACTGCTACATCACACTAAGTCGTCCTTGACATGCATGGGGGAGCAAAATGTCATGGCACCACAGGGACGTTCATGCCTCTCCAGGTGAGGAGTAGAGGTGGCTTTAAATACCCTAGCCTCCTGTCACAAGTGTTCAAACTACTGGTCAAGACCCTCAAAATACTTTTAGGGTTCTTTAGTTACCAGTATATCAGTCTTAAATGAGGAAAAAACGCAACCTGTGCTTAATTTAAAATGGTAAACAAAATGTTGGTTCCAAAAAATAAATAAAGACACAGACGGCTGTGGTCAAGCCCCAAACTTGGAGCTTTATCAGCTCTTGCCACTGGTGAAAAGTGGATTTTTTTTTTCTAAGAATAGATATAAAGATCAGAGCCAACCAATTCCCAGGAGCTCGGGAGATGCTCTTTAAAGTGGAGCTGACACTTTTTTGGTGGTGGGGGGGCGGCATCCTGGTAGTTTTACCCGCTTACCGGAGACGTCGGTAGTGGCAAAAACTATCCGACCTTCTGGACGGATGGGCAGGAAGTTGAGGGAGGGCAAGATGGCCCCCACTCGACTATGCCCTGGGAGGACCGGAGCGACGTCAAAGGGCACATTTATTTTTTTGGGTAAAAGTAAAATGACTTTTTATTTGCTTCTGTGTAAATGTGAGATCCGAGGTCTTTATGATCCCAGATCTCGCATTAAAGAGGCCCTGTCCTGCTTATTTCTATTGCAAGGGATGTTTCCATCCCTTGTGCGCAATTTTAAAGCGTGAAACGTTGGGTATCAAATTACTCAGCGTAACATCATCTTTCACATTATACAAAAAAATTGGGGTAACTTTTCGGTGTTCCAATTTTTGAATTCAAAAAAGTGTTTTTTCAAACAAGTTGCATTTGTAAGACCGTTGCACAAATACGGTGACAAAGTATTGCAACTGTCTCCATTTTATTGTCTAGTGTCTCTGCTAAAATTATATATATATTTGGCAGTTTTAAGTAATTTTCTAGCAACAAAATACTGAGTTTACCTTGTAAACAACAAATGTCAGAAATAGGCTTGGTCAAGAAGTGGTTACATTTTCACCGAATTTGCAGTGCATAAGTGTGAACCTGGGCTTATATATTATATTTATCAATTAACAAAACGGAAAGTATATGAACAGATGAGAAATCAAAATCAATATTTGGTGTGACCGCCATTTGCCTTCAAAACGGCTTCAATTCTTGTAGGTAGACTTGCACAGTTGTTGAAGGAACTCAGCAGGTAGGTTGTTCCAAACCTCTTGGCGAACTAATCCCAGATCTTCTGTGGATGTAGGCTGCCTCAAATCCTTCTGCCTCTTCATGTAACCCCAGACATAGTCCATGATGTTGAGATCAGGGCTCTGTGGGGGCCAAACCTTCACTTCTAGGACTCTGAAAGCAATCTTACTTTACAGCATTTATTCACGCCTGTCTAAAACTTTTGCACAGAATGGGATTGATTTACTAAAGGCAAATAGGCTGTGAACTTTTCAAATTTCCGGTGCACTCTGCAAGTGCAGTGGCTCCAGAGCTTAGTAAATGAGGTAAGGTTTTACTTTTCAAAAAATAACCAATCACATTCAAGGAAAATAAAAATAAACATTATTTTTGCTTGTACGTGATTGAATGATAGAATTCAGCAGAGCTTCTGCTCATTTACTAAGCTCTGGAGCAATTGCTCTTGCAAAGTACACAGTCTATTTGCCTTTCGTAAATAAACCCCAGACTGTCCCGGGGTCATTTTTTTTTTTTTTTTTACAAATTGTAGACCATTTGTGCAGCCATGTCTGAACCCCTTATCTACCTCCTCCCTGAGGGGTTGATTTAGGCAAATAGACTGTGTGCTTTACAAAGAGCAGTTGCTCCAGAGCTCATTAAATGAGCAGAAGCTCTGCTGACTTCCATCATCCAATCATGTGCAAGCACAAGTATATATACACACACACACACACACACACACACACAGGGGGTCAGTTACAAAAACTGGAGCATGCAAAATCTGGTGCAGCTCTGCATAGAAACCAATCAGCTTCCAAGTTTTATTGTCAAAGCTAATTTGAACAAGCTCATCTTAGAAACTGATTATTATTTAGGTACTTATATAGAGCAGTCAATTTACGCAGCGCTTTACATATACATTGTACATTCATGTCGGTCCCTACCCTCAAGGAGCTTACAATCTAAGGTCCCTAACTTGCATTCATATACTAGGGACAATTTAGACAGAAGCCAATTAACCTACCAGCATGTCTTTGGAGTGTGGGAGGAAACCGGAGTACCCGGAGGAAACCCACGCAGGCACAGGGAGAACATGCAAACTCCAGGCAGGTAGTGTCGTGGTTGGGATTCAAACCAGCGACCCTTTTTAGTGCTAGGTGAGAGTGCTACCCACTATACCACTGTGCCGCCCATGAAATTGATTTTATGATTGGGTATCATGCACAGCTGCACCAGAATCTGAGTGCACCACTTTTAGTAAATCTTCCCACTACACTTGCTTCATCTGACCATCTAAACCAGTGTTTCTCAAACTTTTGTCTTGCGGCGCACCAAAAAGATCAAAAAAAATTCACGGCACACCACTACATTGTAGTTCGTAAGTTTCCTAGCTTGTTTATTTTGTTGGGCCACGAGATTTTCAAAGTATTTCTTTGGTTTGTCCTTTACAGCTGGATGATTTGTTTCCAACTGTCTCTTCAATTTGCTGGAATCAGGACAGATTGGCAATTGAGAATCTTCTGATCTCGAAGCGATTAAACCATACGTGATGTAATCTTCTTTGCACTTTCGCTTGCTTCCTTGCTTTTCATTTAGGACCCCTTTCACACTGAAGTGCCGCTAAAACAGCACTAAAGCACCGGTCATTTTTGCAGTGCTTTAGCTGCATTTTTGCGGTGCTTATTAAGCACTAGCGGGGAGTTGTTTTGTAAGGTCACGTTGTTACGCGACCTTTAAAAGGAAAAAAAAGACCAGTTTTGCAGCACTTTTAAGGCACTTTGGAAGCACTGCCCATTAATTTCAATGGGCAGGGGCGTATTTATAGCGCACCCAACCCACCCCAAGGATGCTGCTTGCTGAACTTTTTCCCAACGTCCCGCAAGTGCACCGCCCGAGTTTGAAAGCACACATTGCAATGAAAACTGCCTCAGTGTGAAACGGGATCTAACAGTTTCTCTTCCAGAGTTCCAGACTTGATTAAAGCGGAGGTCCACACAAAAAGTGAACCTCCGCTTTTCGGAACCCTCCCCCCCACTGGTGTCACATATGGCACCTTTCAGGGGGCAGGGGGGTGCAGACACCTGTATAATACAGGAATTTGCACCCACTTCCGGGAATAGACTCCCACGGGAGTCATTCCACTTCGTGTGTCCCCCCCCCTGCTGTCTTCTGGGAAACACACTGGTCCCAGGAGACAGAGGACCATTGAGAACGCGCCGCGCTACTTGCGCATGCGCAGTAGTGAACCGGGCAGTGAAGCCGCAATGCTTCACTTCCTGATTTCCTCACCGAGGATGGCGGCGGGGGGGGGGGGAAGCCGAGAGACGAGCGATTGCTCGGCTTCGGCATCGCGGGCACCCTGGACAGGTAAGTGTTCATTTATTAAAAGTCAGCAGCTGCAGTATTTGTAGCTGCTGGCTTTTAATATTTTTTTTTGTTTTTGCGGGACCTTCGCTTTAAGTATTTCTACATCGCTAAACAATGAACAAACTTTATTTATAAGCGTCAAAGTTGGAATGCAACGGTCTCTATTAATATAATTAGAGCAATCAAGTTCTCCCGAGATCTTGCACAAGTCTTGCGTTACGAAAGGAACCAATGACTGTCAGAGATTGCGTTATTTATAGGTTACTTTTTTTAACATTGATTTACAGGTACCATTTCATTTTTCGATATGTTCAAGCTTTGAAGACGCTAGCAATTTTAAATATTTCTCAAAACTCCCACGGCACACCTGCAACTCTCATGCGGCACAGTTTGAGAATCGCTGATCTAAACTGTGGAAGGAACAAGATATTGCTATTGTTTTGCCTGACAGAGGCAGCATGTACAAGGGCAGCTAAATGACCATCGATTTGGGCCCAATGTTCCATTAAAAAAAAAAAAAAATTGAATGTTACCCAACCTAATCCCAGTGACCATGCTAAAGACTTTGGTAAACAGTTCAAACAAGGTTACAGCCTTGAAATAGCTGCAGATGTTGGTCTGAACGGTTCCTGACATTACTCAGTTTGTGGTGAGGTATGTGTGTGGATTATATAAAGAGGGAAGGGATGTAAGGGAAGGGGGGAGCGCTATGTTATATTAAAAACAAAAGCACCGAATACACATACTAAAACAGTTTGACATCTCTGGTGTAACAAGGCCCGACAAGGGGAGAAATCATTTTCCTTTTAAAAAAAAAGATTTTAATTAAAATCCTGGCTTCCCTAAAGCAGCCTGGGCATCCTGACTCGATCTTTAAGGGGATAAGAAGAGAAGTGAAAAAATAAAAATAAGAAAAAATAAACTTTATTTACCTCAGGATGCAAAAGCAGTGAAGCGGAACGGAGTAATTCTGTCTGAAATGAGGATCAGATTGAACGTGCAAATGGAGCCAGGCGGTCTTTTTCGCTTCTATTACTGAAGCCAGCACAGTGACATGCGGGTTGAGATGTTACACGATGAAATCTAACATTAAGCAGAGTTAATAGCATGGTGCAGATTCTTCATCCTTCATGGGATTTAACTAACTCATTTCAGACCGCAGAGGGAGGGCAGCGCAGGGCAAAAGATGCCCATATGGTTGTCGGGGCTTTGTATTTAACAGGACAATTATTTACCAATTAAAATGTCTTACTCCGACGAGGAGAATGCCGTTGGAAGAATGCAAGAACAATTCAAGGGCAAGCGTAATAGGATAGCATTAAAAAAAAAAAAAAAAATTAATATATATATATATATATATATATATATATATATATATATATATGTATGTATAATCTCACTGCCGAGAAAATCCTATTCACCTCACCGCTGCCTGAAAGACAATGCAATTCTAGAGCGGTGATTGATGAGTGGATTCTGTAGGCAAAATGCCCTCTCTGCTGGCACACTTTTCAGTCTGCAGAGAAAGATCGGTGACAGACACCAAGCAGAAATTGGTAATCAAATCGGAAGGAAAAGGTGTTGTAGATGTCGCTAAGCTTTCCTGATGTCATGTGTCAAAGTTGTATATACTAATGCATATACAACACTGGTGCCACTATTTTGTGTAAAAAAAATAAAAAAATAAACTAAAATGCAATGGCAAGACTTTACATGGGATCCGAATAAAGAATTTAGAGCCAACAGATCTGAATATCCGATAATTAGCCAAACATTCTACAGCTCCACATTCTGTATGAATGGACTTTCTGTAAATCCAAACTTTATGGTTATGAAGCATTTGGATTTTTTTAATCTGTTGGCTACAGAGTGCCCATGAAAACAATAGGAAATGTACTCACATGTTGACCTACCAGGCTATAGAAACCTAAATCTGTTGGCTGTGAAAGTCTCAATATGCAACAGATTTGGCAATCGACAAGCAGTGGCCAAGCCACAAAGATATAGGTAGGTGCCGATCAGCCATATCATTCTACTAATCATACGAATGGCCTGTACACACGTTCAGATTATAGTACGATCGCTTCGTAAGCGGTATTTTTCTTACCATTTTCGGATCGTTAGTACACAGCTTTTGATCACCGATCACGACAGTTCATCCGATATTATCCGATCGGACAAGCACGAACATTTTTCACATACGATACCAGATTGTATGGTTTACGTTTAATCAGTATAGTTGTCATTCCAAAATGCAATACATATACACCACAAAACATTTCATCACTTCCAAATGTTTATTCTGTCGTAACTTTAATAACCTTTTCATCTTCTACTTGCGACTAGCAAGCGAAAAAAGTCGGGGCGATCTGTCGTCTGATTTTCGGATCGTGTGTACGGGGCAAAAGGCTACATACACCGATCAGCCATAACATTATATTACCACGGATAGGTAAAGAAAATAAACACTGGTTATCCCATTATAATGGCATCTGAAAGTGAGTGGGATATATTAGGCAGCAAGTTAACATGTTGTCCCTGAAGTTGGTGTGTGGAAAGCAGAAAAGTCACACAAAATGGAACTGAACACAAAACCTTTTTAGTTTTGGATGCAGTACAAAATGGTAAGAAACGGTTAGTATTTACATTTTTTTGTTAGTCTCTCCATTGGAGCAATTACTATCCCACATATGCAAATAGGTAAGAAATGTTCTTCTTTGATTTCAAGACACATATGCTCCCATTGGCACATTTCCACCTTCTACTGCTGTGCTGGGGACCACAAAAAAAAAAAAAATTACATTTCACCTCGAACCATTGAATGTCACTCGAACAAAAAGTGTGAGTGAGCTTCCCAATGGCATTCCATTGCAATGGCATTTGAGGGTGGGTGGGATATTTTAGGCAGCGAGTGAACATGTTGTCCATGAAGTTGATGTGTTGAAGGCGGAAAAATGGCAAGCATGAGCGACTTTGACAAGGGCCAAATTATAATGGCTAGAAAGCTGGGTCAGAACAACCTCAAAACTGCAGGTCCTGTGGGCTGTTTCTTGTCTGCAGTAGTCTGGACCTACCAAAAGTGGGCCAAGGAAGGAAACTGATGAACCAGAGACAGCATCATGGGAGGCCAAGGCTCGTTGATGCACGTGCGGAGCCAAGGCTGGCCTGTGTAGTTCAATCCAATAGAAGAGCTACTGTAGCTCAAATTGCTGAAAAAGTAAATGCTGGTTCTGATAGGATTTCATCAAGACACACAGTGCATAGTTTGTTGCAATTGGAGTTGCTCAGTTGCAGACCAGTCAGGGTGCCCATGCTGACACATGTCCACAGCCAAAAGCACCTACAATGGTCACGCGAACATCAGAACTGGATCACAGAGCAATGGAAGAAGGTGCCCTGGTTTTCTTTTACGTCATGTGGATGGCTTGGTGCGTGTGCGTCGCTTACCCGAGGAAGAGATGGCAACAGGATGCACTATGGGAAAAAAGCAAGTCATCAAAGAACATCACGTCCGGTCTACGGCAAGTGAATTTATAGTGAAGAGAATGACCTCCAACTGTGAGCAATCAATTAAATGAAAACCTACTTCCTGGTTTTACATCATTATTTTGATTGCCATCCAAAGCTTTATTAAAAAGAGAGACAAAAGACTGCCATCTGGTGGATGAAGTCAAATCTGTGTCTCAATATTTAAAAATAGTAAAGATCTCAAAAACAAAAGTATAAGCCGACTCGAGTATAAGCCGACTCGAGTATAAGCCGAGGTACCTAATGTTGCCCAAAAAAACAGACACTGTGTTGGGTGTTCCGCCAATCACAGACGTCTGCTGGAAAACTGAGGATGAGAGAACGTTCGTGATAGGCGGAGAGTGTCTGATGAGAATCGCCTATCAAGTAAGGAACAGGAAGAGACCGCGGAATTTGAACGATGGACGCCGCGGAATTCGAACGATGGACGCCGCAGCCGCAACTTCTTTACAGGTAATATTTACAATGTAAAAATTTCTATGACTCGAGTATAAGCCGAGGGGGGGACTTTCAGCCCCAAAAAAAGGGCTGAAAATCTCGGCTTATACTCGAGTATATACGGTAAAAAGAAACAGAAATAAATGAAAAACTGAGAAAAAGAAATGAAAAAAATGAAAATAAAAATAGAAATAATATAAAATAAAAATAAAAAGAAAGAAAAAGAAAATAGAAATAAAAAAAATAAATAAAATAAAGAAAACTAATTGATAAAAAATTACCAATTAGACAAAAAACTATTTAGGTCCAATTCAATATTGAGTCCAGCCGGACTCAATGTACGAAGCCTATGGATCCATTGGGATTCATTCTATGAAATAGATTTTTTGAGGTTAGACCCTCGCCAATGCTCTTCCACTCGGTCTATTCCACAAATGTGAGACAACTAGGATCCCGGTTGTGGAATAGTCTGAAATGATTGGACAATCCATGGTGTTGGTAACCTTTTTTAATTCTTTTAACATGCTCTCAGAGTCGCACTCCTAATTGCCTTGTGGTTCTACCAACATATTGGAGCCCGCAGAGACAAGATAGCAGATAGGTGACATGTGTGGTCCCACATGTAATGCATTTTTTAATTTCAAAAGGAACGACCCTCAGATAAGGAACTAAAATGGGTGGTTTTCCTTCTTCTGAATTTGGATGTCCTACACATCTTGCATCTCCCACAGCTATAGAAGCCGGTCTGATCCAACCCTGATCTCCCACAAGGCAATTAGGGGTGCGACTTTGAGAGCATGTTAATAGGATTAAAAAAGGTTACCAACACCATGGATTGTCCAATCATTTCAGACTATTTCACAACCGGGATCCTAGTTGTCTCATTTTGTGGAATAGACCGAGTGGAAGAGCATTGGCGAGGGTCTAACCTCAAAAAATCAATTTCACAGAATGAATCCCAATGGATCCATAGGCTTCGTACATTGAGTCCGGCTGGACTCAGTATTGAATTGGACCTAAATAGTTTTTTGTCTAATTGGTAATTTTTATCAATTATTTATTTATTTTTACCTTCATATTTTTTTTTTCATTTTTATTATTCCTATTTTCATTTTTTTAATTATTTTTTCTCAGTTTTTCATTTATTTCTGTTTTTCTTTTTAAATTGTATTCTTACTGCTCATCAGCAGTGTTTGTTTTTGAGATCTTTACTATTTTTAAATATTGAGACACAGATTTGACTTCATCCACCAGATGGCAGTCTTTTGTCTCTCTTTTTAATAAAGCTTTGGCTGGCAATCAAAATAATGATGTAAAACCAGGAAGTAGGTTTTCATTTAATTGATTGCTCACAGTTGGAGGTCATTCTCTTCACTATAAATTCACTTGCCGTAGACCGGATGTGATGTTCTTTGATGACGCCCTGAAGGAGGGGCGAAACGCGTCGACGCACTTCCCGTGGACGGCAAAACCATTGATGTAATTTCCTGTTTCTTTGGAGCGCACCCTGTTTAGCGGCGCTCGTGGAAGATTTTTCTATTGAATGTCTGCCTTTGCCATCCAGTGGTAGAAACATCTAGTCAATGGTCTAGACTTGTCAAGGAACCTTTTTTTTCTCCCATGCATTTGTTTTTCACTTTTTAAGCATCCAGTAAGTTATCAAGTTTACAATTTGTTTTGTCCTTTGAACAAGCCATCCAGTCCCCTTCCCTGGAGTAGAGGATCAGCATCCAATGGTGAGTGGATCGTCTGAGTGAAATCAACTTGTTCAGGTGATACTTGCAGGATTATTTGTGAAGATTTGCTGCCTTTTATTGCACATTTACACTGATTATCTATTTTTGAAGATTTAGTACCCTTTTTTACGCAATATAATTTGATGTGATTTCACTGCAATTTTTTCATTGGACTTTTCAATTTCATTATTGACTGTGCCACTATTTGTTTTTCACTGA